>CM039310.1:57579520-58179520 GCA_022316695.1 Camellia oleifera | reverse complement strand
GAATGTACTCCCTGGTTTGAGGGAAGATAGGAGATGGACTCTCAAACCTGTTTAGGAGGATAAAGGGGATGGACTCCATTAGTACAATAAATATGTGTACTTATTGATTTATGGAAGAGTTTTAGTATGAGCCTTAGTCTCATTTAAATTGTTGATATTGGAAGTAATATGAATGTGGGATGTAGTCTCATTTTATTAGTTGGCTAGGTTCTGAGCCATGTCTGTATAAATGGAAAGTTGACTAAATAATGGAAAGTGAAACGTATCATGGACATAATGGTTATGAAACTGTATGGCAATAAAATTGAGATTGTTGTGTAACCATCTGTTAAATGCTATTACTTTAGTCAATTCTTATATTTGGTTTAGTATATTTCTGCTGGGCTGTGGCTCACCCTATATGGGAACATCATTTTCAGGTCTAGGTGACATGCTACCTCCAAGGACTTAGCTTAGAAGGATTTGGATTTGAAGACTTGTTTTTAGTTATTTGTTATTTAATATTACATGTAAACTCAAGCCGAGGGCTTAATTTGTAGTTAAGTTAGTACTCACATTTTGTGTCCAAGTGTTGGCTTGGAAAGATGTAAGCCCATAGGGCATTTACTTTCAATGTTACATGTAATGTCTTTTAATAAGAATACTCTGATGAATGGAATAATGTTTTGTTTTCTTTTATCAATGCATGTCATTGTTATGTATATTATGGGTTTATTTTGAGGGTGTTACAACTAAGGCATCGTTATGAGGGGTTTGAATTCTTTCCAAGTCTTTGCTTGAAAAAGTCATGATGTTTTGTACCTCAATCTTCCCCTTCTTCGTGGCGGACTGGACGGATAGCACCTCTCTCATATGCTCAGCCTTTTTAATCATTCCTCTGAGCTCACATACTCACACCAGCTCAATGATTTCGTGAATCAACAACTCCTTGGGGCATTGCATCCAGGACGACTAGCCTATTTGGCTCGGCTTGCCCTTAATGAGGTGCCCTCATGCCGCCGTCAATGTATTAGTCCAGGTGCCTTGCTGCAACCAGCTCTTCCAAGTGATATTTTAACGCAATCCTCCGTGCGGTGCTCCCTTTCTTCATGGTAAGTGCAACAATATCTAGTGTTAAATCCCCTCTGAGCATGTCCCAATTTTGTTGGCCACCGAACGTATGGCTCGCATTGGATTTCACTAAGAATGCAATAAATTGGAATTTTGAAGACATTGGTAATGCCGGTCCGTGCTTTCAACTTTCTCTTAGTATCTTCCTCCTTATTGCGAAGTGCGTTAGCCCAGTCATTGCCACGGCCCTTGTTTCTGTCATTGCAGCCAGCGCCGTGGTGTTGTTCTTTGGCTCGATTATTGGTGTGGTTATCCTCCAACCCTAGCAAGTTAACCTTTCCAGCTGTGCGTTTGTCCGCTACCATCGGATTCACCTTCTTGGTGGTTATGGTGGTATCATCCTCAACTCGAATGTGCTCGTTAATCCACTGCATCAATGATTCCATGGTTGTAGGCTGGTGCATCGTAAACGAGTCTCACAGTCTATGTCCGACTGGTAAGTCTCACTTGTATTAGGCGATTGCCATGTTAATGGGGCATTCGAGGATCTCATTATAGGTCTCCCAATACCTGGCATTGTATGCCTTCAATGAACTGCCCGATTCCATTTTGATACCCAAAAGGTGGTCAACCTTCTTCGGTGTTCAAGTATTGGTCTTGAATCTTATAACGAGTGCTTCAGCAAGTTGTTGCCAACCCTCGATACTTCCTTCCGACTAACCATTTCAGGCCCAACTCCCCCAAGCTAGCCCAAAAGATGAGGCACATTAGGGCATCATTATGTCTATGCCCCGCCATCACTTGCCAATAATAACTAATGTACATGTACGGGTCCGTCTTGAGATCATATAGCATGAACTTAGGTTGATGAAATCTGGCGAGGAGTGGTGTGCTCTCAATCTTAGGGGAGAGTGGAGTGGCATTAAGCCTCACTAAGTCTCTGTCCACTGGCGCGAAGGCCATCACTTTGGGTGGCGACATGGCCACTTCTTCACTGCAATGGATTATGGGATTTAGCCTCTGCAGCGTCGGCACTCTCTGGGCCTCTCTATGGCATGCACACTCCTCCAGGACGGCCCTCAGGTACTCCAATCGGGCGAAGTAAGAGTATTTCGGTGTCATCGACAGACGCGAGAGATAGTAGCTGCTATCTTGTGTACATGACTTCTCTACCGACGGGTCAGAGTCTTCTACTCCATAACTCCTAGTAATGGAAAGGAAGGGTGTCCCTCGCTAGTTCTAGCTGCTTGAGTGATGAGGTTAGGTGTGCTCACTATGGTTTCCTACTCTAACAACACCTTTCTCTTTGATTTGCCACTTCAGTGCCTCCATCTCAGCTGTCATCTTCCGAATGATGGCGTTCTAATCTATCAGTTTGTGCTCCAAGCGTCAAGCATACGATTCTCTCCGTTGCCGGTGCCCTTCAGGACTCTGTGAGTGGTCAGTGCTCCTTACGTTTTTGTCTTGCGCATCTCTGGGTGGCCCTTTAGAGGAAGTCTCTAGGCCTGCCATAGTTGGGATGGCTGGAGGGCCATCTCTTCTCCAGACTGAATCTAGAGTGATGTCGTCGATGACAGACAACAGGGTTTCGTCGTTGTTTGCCATGGAAAATGATCAGAAAAGCTTAGAGGACAAGGATTTGTCTGTCAAAGGTTTCCACAGGCAGCGCCAATTGTACGGGTAGAAAATATTTGTCTCCTTCCATACTTCTTGCTACCAAGTTGGAATCGCTCTGATAGAACTCTGTCTCATTGCAAACAAACAAAGGTGAGCTATCCAGTGGGTGGGTTGCCAAAAAACCCCTCCGACGTTCAAGTTAGCTTTGTTGGGAGAGAAAAGAGAATACAGAGCACTGTAGAGAGAGAGAGAGAGAGTGGCTAAAAGTTTCTTACCCTCTAAGTCTGCTCGCACCACCATTTGTAGGCTGGCCATGCAACCCTAGATTGTGTGCGCACTGCCTCTGTTGTCCTTTGCTGGATGTGTGGCTGTACTATCCTATCCATTCCTTACACGTATATATGTATGCACTGCCAAACAATGTTGGCTAAACTACCAAACGATATTGACGCACACCCAGAGCGGTTTCCTCTGTATTGGTCCACGTAGAATACCAAATTACGTTATTACTTGGGTTGCACCAAAGACATTGCCTTTGAAGACACCAATGACGAACTAAGCTAGGCTGGCCTTTGAGTTATAGCCACGCTCAGTCAATACTTTGGCGGCCTTCTCTTAGGCCGGTCAGCCATGAGCACGCGGTTAGTCATCTCAGCTGAATAGCGCGGCACTGCGCCATACCTAACCAGGCCGATCTTGTCACGTTGCCATGACCTCTGCAACTACGGTGCTAAAAGATGGCCTGGTCCAAGATTAGGGCCCGTGCTAAGGTAGCCTGACCAAGATAGCCCGCCACAACACCAACTTCGTGCTGGTATAGCTCGGCCCAACACTACATTCCATGTTCCTCTTGCATGGCCCAACACCATATTCCATGTTAGTATAGCTCAACCTACCGTCAGAAGCAAATATAAAGATTAAGAATAGAAAGTCATACAAAACTAGGCATGAAAGGAACCCCTTCATATCCCCTAATCAAAATACATCATAACAAAAGGAAAGTGGTCTCAAAGGAAACAATCAATATACAAGGAAGAAGAATAAAATTTAACAAGAGCATCTGCAGCTTGGTTGCCTTTCCTGTAAGCTAATTAGGGGTGTAAACGGTTTAATTCGGTCGGTGTTAAGAATATATTAAATATCAAACTGATCTTTTTGGTTTTTATGATTGAGAAACCAATACAGACCATACGTTACAGTTCATTTTTATCGGTTTTGTCGGTTTGATGTAGAAGAAAAATTTACATGAAATTTTAAAAGGTTTTATAGTAGATTATAGAATTTTACATTGAAAATAAATGAAGAAAATATATGAAAATTGCTCCATAAATATTTTTCTCCCTAATTTTTATCACGAAAGTGTATTATATTAGTTACTTCTCATATAATATTCAAGAAATTATAATATAAAAATATTTAAATATAATATTCGGTCGGTTCAGTTTACATCAATATAATAAGTTTCAAAATTGAAACAGACCGTATATTATGAAAAACAGACTAAAAACTAAAATTTCGGTCGTTTTGATCGGTCGGCTCGATTTTATCTGTTTTTCTTGCATCCCTAAAGCTAATATTATAGAATTCAGTCAATTATTGGATGATTTAGTCCTGAAGAGAAGACGAAACTTCTTTTCCTATTGCTGTGTTTGGGGCTTGCGAATATCATCAAGTGAAACGGCTACAAAAGGCATATGTACTCGTCCTGTTCAAAGGGTTCAAATTTTTTTGGCAGTGTTTGTTTGTAGTGATGCCCATAAGCAAAACAAAACCATATTAAAAACGATCTTGGAATGCTTTGCCTGGTTTCCTTATGAGCAGGGACGGAACTAAAAGAAAACTATAGAGGACTATGGTCTCCCTGTTTCTCTAAGATTTATTGTTTGCCATTGAATTTTGAAAATATATATATCATGTTATACATAAAATGGCCCCCAGTATAAAAATATATATATGTCATTTTTCTTCTATCTTAAATTCCTTTTCTATTTTACACCAAAAAAACTTCTTCATCTTATTAGAAATTGCTTCTATGGTACTTAAATTTTTTTTATGTATATATAATTTATATATATCATATTATACATACATGTATATTTTGTGTAAGTGGTAAAAAAAATTATTTTCTTTTGGCCTCTCCGATAATGAAATCCTGATTTTGTCCCTACTTATGAGGAGACATGCCATCTACGTTGAGCTTAATGAAGAACTGAGAGAATATTTGTAAAGATTTTTCCATTTGAGATTTGAAAAATCTAATTGCACATTTTTTTCTAAAATATTTTTCCAACGCCGCTACATCTACACAATTTTCCTCGCCCAAATCTGCTTGAATGATACTCTGACCGATAAGAGTCTCCTGTTTCGAAGGCTCTTATCGGTCAGAGTCTCATCGGCAAAGAAAATTGTGTGAATGAATTATTAATCATATTTTTCCAAACCCAAGAAGCTGATGTAGGGGAAGATGTGTCTAAGAAAGAAATGATTGATTTGGAAAATATTTGGATCTGAAGATTAATGTCCAAAGACTTGTGGGTTCAACATATAGATGCCAAGCCAGCTTTAAAATGTTAGCTTTATTGAAGAAGCGGTATTATTTGTTACAGCAAGCCTAAATTCAGTTTCATCAGCCCAAGTGAATATACTTTCTTTTTTTTTTTCTCATTTTCAAAAAAAACTTAAAATTTTGAAATCAATTCTCTTTTAAAACAAAACAAAAATAATATACCAAATAAGTTTTTGATTTCAAAAAAAAAAAAAAAATTTAAACATAAACAGAGAACATTTTAGGAGTGTGAATCATACATGTGATTAGTATATTTTACAAATATGAATAGTATTTACTTGGAAAACATGGTTTGGCAAAGCTTTGTGAAATTTGTGAATATAACAGCACCAATGAATGAAGCCCGTACCAACATATTTGGTCTTGTCTAGGACGGCTAGTGCAAAAATTCAAGCTTCTTATTGCACACTGAAAAGAGACTTTCCCAACTCTGTAGGGTACGTGTATGTAAGAAATTAAGAATATCATTGTCCATATATAGACCAAGTAGTACAAGTTTCTTTCCTCCTCTTGTGAGTGGGGGAGGATAGGGACCTATATATGCAATGACGCATAGGTGTACAGAATGTTGGTGCAAAATTAGTAAATGTGGTAGAAAAAAATAAAAATAGAAAATAATTAGAATTGTTTTGAGGCGCGTTACAATGTCTTTTTTTTTAAGATGATATTTGTTCTCACTAATTTTTCGAATATGGTGTGCACAGTTACTATCAAATCCGCCTTTAAGATGCAATGAAGTCGAATCTGATAACTGTTGTTTGACTACATTATGCATGGATAAAATTAGATCTCAAATACTTTTGAATTTTTAAATCCCCCAAGTAGAAGAGAAAAAATAATAATATGAATTCTAGAGAGAAAATTCATAGAAGTTCTACGTCCAAATGTCAGCCCTTTATGCTTTTATATACATATAGGTTGTGTTTGTTACGGTAGGGTTGTGTCCTTTAAATTCTAAGGTCACATATTTTTATTTAAATCCAATCATCACACTCTTTGATTTAAACCCAAAAAACATACCTCTCTATCAATTCATATAGCTAAATTATATTTTTAAATATATATAAATATATTATGAAAATGTTCTAACACAGAATTTTTTTAAGCTTTAAGCGAACTCTTAAGATGGGATTTTTTATATTAAATGTTGAGTAAATTTTGTGATTTTGAATTCACGAGTTAAGTGGGTTGGATAGATTGAAATTAAAATTGACCATATCTATTTTTTTATAAAATAAAACAAAATTAGCAAATTGTAAAAATTAATCTACCATATATAAAATTTCAGAGGGCTTAAATTGAAAAACTATTTCACAAGCCAGGTTGAACAGCAATTTACAACTGCCCCGCCTGAGCCTATGCTGCCTTTGTTGTGAGAGAACTTCAAAGCTATACTTCTTAACAAAAATGTTAGAAATCTCAAATAATTTATTAAAATTTCTATCAAACACCTACACTAAATTATTTTGTATCTCTAACTCTAGGAAGCAATTAAGAGAATTTTGAAGAGAAAAAAAAAAAAAAAAACTCAATGATGTGAAATTTGTCGAAAGAGTTTTCTTAGACGATAAGAATAACATCAAGCATTTTACCTATCCAAAAAAAACAACACCCTAATATATATGAAAATAAATTTGTTCACGTACTTATAAAACACAAATTGTGATCTAAAACAGTAAGCTCCATATCTAGAGGGTTAATTGGTGAAAATTTCATTTCTATGAGATCATATATTATTTAGTCCAAGATTTAATCTTTTTTAGTGATAAGAACATGCGATGACATTGAAAAGTCACAAAAAATTGGCTAGCAAGTCGCTTGTGGACGGTGGCGGTGGCTGGTGGTGTACAGATAAGTAGACATTTGCACAGATAGATGTGACATGTATAAATAGGTGACATTTTGACATTTAAACATATAGACAAATAATTAAGCTTTGAAGAGATAGCTATCCTTTTAGGCAAATAATGTTCTTTTGACACAATAAAATTTAAACTTGAGCCTATTAATCAAAAAATTTCAAAAATCAACCTTTTAACTAAGTGCCCTTTCTAAAAAGTATATTGAACTCCTCTTCTTTCCTTTCCTTCCAGCCAAATTATAGACCTTAAAATTTTATATTTTATTGTATGAATAAAACCGAACTCAATAAAACACTTGAATAATACAAGGCAGGCATGACATCTCAACCTCCTTAGACTAGGTCCATTTAAATAAAGGTTTGTCTAATCAGCTGAAGTTGAAAATTCCTTCATGGGAGTTGGGGGGAACATCAATTATCATCCCATCTTCTAAAGAAACCTCCAAGACTAAATAATGTTAGTTTTGATACTTTGACATCCATGAAAAACAAAATAATTTTAGTTTGAAAGTGAACCCAAGAGAAAAATCACTATATGTTTGTTTAGACGGACTGAATAAGGAAATATCATAATTTATTAGATCATTAATTTTGTTTAGTCATAAAATTAGATGCCAGGAAATGATTATCTTATTAAATTCTATGTTTAATTGGGATATTACGGAAAAAATAAATACTCAAAAGACTGTTTTGCCTTTTTAAAATTTTTACAAGTAACAGCAAACACATGTTTAAAATCCTATGAAAAATGGTATTATACATTTTTTGAAATCGATTCTATACTCCAAAAAAAACGTACACTATCATATTCACTATCATGTTCCCCTTTCCCCTGGTACATAACTGAGTAAAAAATGAAAACAATCATAGAATGCATGACATTATAATGATGCATAACTTAAAAATTACCGAACTTTGAGTAACAAATTGAAGATCAAAGTTCAATCGCAAACATCTTTCCTGTTCAAAAAGTTTTAACACAACTATTTATTCAACAAAAAAGATAAAATACCAACCCAAGAACAATTTATTGGACAATAAAAGATAAAATATCAATCCAGTTTATTGCAATGTTGCAGGAATTAAGATTACTATGTAAATTTCGACTCAAAACCTGTTGCCCAATCTTTCCTCCTTCAGCTTAGCGAGCATTTTCTCAAGCTTTGTAAGCCTAGCTTTAAGTTCCTGTCCCAGCATTACAAATATAATCCTGGTTTGCTTTAACACCCTAAATTTTATTACTTGAATCCATTACTAAATCCCTTTGATTAAGTCCATTTTTAAGATATAAAGCGAGATAAAATAAATGAAACAATCAAGGTTCTCTCTCTCATAAATCTGCAATGATGAAGTGTCCAATACAAATAATTACAGGTGCCCTTAGGCTACATTTAACAATTTAAAATGAAACAAATGAAATTAAAAGGGTTTAACCCTCTTTACAACGAATTGGCATTCCGCTTAAGGTAATAGGCTTCATGGCCAACAATCAAGGAGACTTTAAGTCTTGCACAAATCTTTTGAATTTCATAGCTGAAAAATAATCAATAACATGAGAGGAACACTATCTCAATGATTCTAAACAATAGCAGCACATGAATAGTTATGATCATGAATGTTATAAGTCATGATTATATATAATGTGACTTTTTATATCCAAAATCTATATACACAAGTGTATATATTTGCAATTCACATTTTCAATTTAAAAATATTTCCAAAATCTAAATCACATCTCAAAACCGTCCATACATTAACCATTTCAACATCCCCACGACTCATCCTTTATAATCCAAATAATTTCATCATTTTGTTTATTTCCAAAACCAATCCACAATTAATCCTTTATACTTTCATTCACTCATCTACATCAAATAGTAATCACATCATTACCAAACTCGATATCCATCTCATAACACCACCTCAATTATATTCTCAATACATATATTCATTAACAAATATCTCTATGAACATACACACACAGAGATAAAATCTCAAATACATAAATATTCTTGTGGTCTCACCAAGCCCCACATAACAACCATCAGCCTACTTTTATCGGGTGCTAACCGGAAGGAACGCATTATCTCTATATAGCATCAACATGCTTTATTGGGTGCTAACCGGAAGGAACGTATTATTTCTATATAGCACATTGGCCCACTTTACCAGTTGTTAATCGGAAGGATCGCGTTACCTCTATATAGCACAATCACATTCCACAACACAATTTTCATCTCAATTTACTTCCATTCATTCTCATCTAATTACATAATTAAGCAGTTAATCAACAACATATAAGATTTCATTTTGTTAGGTTTTTATTCTTGGCAACCCCGTTTGACAAAACTCCTTTCAGATGTATTTATTTTCGCACTTTTATTTCAGTGAGGCTATGAGTTTATTAGATGCAAATCCAAACTCGAATCGAGCCATGTAGAGAAGTTTGTGATGTTAATACTTTCAAGATTGCCACTTCGTTGATTATTACGGGGGTCGAGCCACTCCGGATTAATACTTTCAAAATTGCATTCAAAATTGCATGTCTGCTATTGGTCGCTCGAGCCAAGAAGATCTCGCTCGAGCGAAGGTTTGCTCGCTCGATCCAAGGAGTTCTCGCTCGAGCCAAGGATTGCGGCCATACAAAAACCTGAAGAAGTGTATTCCTCGCTCGAGCCAAGGATCCGTCGCTCGAGCCAGGGCACTAGTAGAAATCATGAAAAATACACTCTTCGCTCGAGCCAGCAAAGCTTCGCTCGAGCGAGCCTCAGAATCCGGATTTCTCAAGGAGTTTGTTTTCTTCCCAATCTCGGATTACTTTTGGTTCTCTATAAATACTTGGTTTTCTCCCAAAACTAAGTAATTGATTGAAGTCCTCCAGAACTTCTTTTTGGTTCTTAAAGGTTTATATCTGGGGATATTTTGTTATTTTTTCTTTGATGTTTTATTGAGTATTCAACTCATGGTTTAAAGAGAGTACATCAAAGGTTTGTTTGTTATACACAAAAGAGAGAGTTGTTCTTCAGTTGTGAATTCTGAAGAATTCGAGCCTGAAGCTTTGGTGGAATCCGGAGTGGCTCATCAGAAAGATAATTATGTGCTGAAGATGAGGTTGGAAGAGGCAAATAGAGGTTGGTTCAATTAGGCGTTGTGGATTCGCTAGATAATTGAGAGTGTTACCTGTGTAATTCCTTTAAATCTTCTTAGTGGATTGTCTTGTGGCAGTTGCACGTGGTTTTTTTTATCACAATTGGAAGGTGTCCAATTGTGGTTTTTCCACGTAAAATCTTTGTGTCTCTTTCTCTTGATTGTTTGATTGGGATTGTTATATTTTGCTTAAAATTGGTACATAATCACAAATCAACATCTAGGGTTTCTAGATTTTTCACGTTTCAACCTATGTTATATCAATTCTACAACAAGCCATACCATCTTCCACTGATGGTGAAGGACAAAACTTCTAAACAATAAATGATGTCAACTCTCATATTGAAATAATATAGTTTTCACAACAATTCCATACTTGATTTCACTATTTCCAATCATCTATATTTTCTACATAAAAAAAAATTTCAAGACTACTACGCATTCCTTTTTCGTTTCCAATTTCATGTTACTAATTCACAAGAAGTAATTATAAAATCATTAATCCTTCCTTCGACTCCTTATATTTCACAATTTCAATAATTTTGGTTTTATTATCTCAAATTCCCAACAAGTTTGATCTGGCGTCATTTCATGACAATCCATTCATTTTCTTTCCATTCCAATTTCACAATTTTGATTTACAATAATTGATATGGCTCAATAAATATAAATTTCATCAATTTATCTCATTCTTGAAATTAATAAATAAACAACTAAAATTAGGGTTTTTCCTTTTAAACATCATATACTGTATTCTATTACCTCAAAATTTTCATATTCGACAATAAAACAGGTGAATAACTCATTTCTATCAAAGCCTAACTCACAACTATATATATTTCAAAAATCTCATCTCAAGATCAAGTTTTTCAGGCAATAAAAACTACCACTTATCTATCTATAATGAGACATTGAAAAGAAGTAAGGAAATCCCTATCTCAAAACTAGAAGAAGAGAAAATTCAAAAAATCAACTTTACCAAAATTCGATCTCCATCGACCAAAATGTAGCCCTTGACAGGCTCGCCGTTTTGGTATAAGGAACTAATACCAAAATCTTCTTTGATTTCCTTAGATCGAAGAAAATGTGGGTGTTGGGTTATGTTTTAGAGAAAATTGAGAGAAAAAGAGATATAAAGAGAGATATCAGATTTTGAGTATGTTATGTGTAAAATTCCAGACAAAAACACGTCTGATTGCAGTACGGAGTTTCTAGCCGCATGTGTTTTGCACATGCGGAGCCCCTTTCCCATACATGTGGGAACTCCCACCGCATGTGCGGTTTACTGCAGGTCCAATTCACATTATTCTCCCCTCATTGCACGTGCAACCCCACTCTTCGCATGTGTGGTCCTAGCCTCTGCACGTGCAAACCCGTCCAACTGCTCCAGTTCGATCTTCCCAAGATGATTTTTCGTCTCTATTTTTCATCCTTACGTCCCTAACTCAAAAATTTTAAACTCATAAACATTAAAGAACTTGTACGCAAAGTTAATTCCCAACTCTAACATGCCACAAGACAACCGAAGCTTCGAAAGTAAAACAAATAAATCCGAAAGGAAAGCTCAATTTGGGTCCGAGACCTAAAACGTCGCATTTGCAGCTCTACTCACATTTGTACCTCCAACAACTGTCTCTGATTGCTCCACTACTAGTTCACTGCTCACAACTTTTTTCCCTGGGTTCATCAGCCTCTCCATTGACTAAATATGTCCGTTATTAGAAGTTGAAGATGATGAATTTTGCTTCAAATGTCGTTCTTGACAAGTTGAGTTAGTGTAAGCATATCTTCATGGTCTATATTGCTTGCTTTAGTCACAATGCAATTAAAAGAAAAGCCTGCTCGTGCACGAGGATCCTTATTAGTAGTTTTCTAAGAAATATGAACACGTGACACGACACGAACATGTGGGCATGCAAATTTTCAAAACATATAATTTTATGTATTTATTGTGTTATATTTTTAAATATTTCAAATTTATTTTATGTTAATATTTAATTTTATCAAATTTATCAACCTTTAATATGCTATTATAGTAAACAAACTTTTAATTTTAATTTTTTTTGAAAAAATGGTCCTCAACGTGTCCTAACTGTGTCCCCAATGTGTCATCAGCGTGTTCACAAGGTGTTCTAAGTGTCCCTGCATGTCTGATTCTATCCAACGTGTTCGACACGTGTCCAGTGCGTGTCTATGCCTGACACATATCAGACACATGTACGTCACCTCTAAAGAGGTGTCCATGCTTCATAGGTAGTTTTACTAATGTAAGAGGAATACCTGATGTTTCCTCGGTGCATTTAAAAGGAAAGGTCATAGGAATATCTGGCATTTTCTTGGTGTATTTGAGAGGAAAGACAGGAGGTACATTTGACATTTTCCCGAAACATTTTTGAGGAAAGCCAGAAGGAATATTTGACATTTTCTCGATGCATTTGGGAGGAATATTTGACATTTTCTAGGTGGAATAGAGAGGAAGAAAAGCCAGCAAGAATACCTGACGTTTTCCCAATACATTTGGAAGGAATATTTGACAATTTCTCGGTTAATTTAAAAGGAAAGCCAGGAGGATCATAATCCTCCATCTTTTTATAAGGGCTTCTATAATGACCCAGGCATGTATTTGATTAATTAGTTATCTAATTTTATTGTTATGTGCTAATTGATTATGTGTTTGATGAGAAATTGTATGTGAATTAGAAGGATTTGACTTTATGTCTATTGATTGTAGAAAAACCTATTAAAATTACAACTTTAAACTGAAAATTGAAGGTCTTAGAGGTACCAAAAACCAAAAATGATTAAATATTTGTGATCATCATGATTTTTAGAGCCTAATATGAAGTTTTGTAAAAATTTGATTCATAATGAATTAATTGAATTAAATTCCATATTATATATATATATATATATGTATGTATAAGAACCTTAGTTGAGCCTTAGACTCAACAAATAAAAATCTCAGAGAGAGAGAGAGAGAGAGAGAGAGACTTCTAGAGACAAAAAGAAGAGAAAAAAGAAGAGCTTAGGGAAAGCTTTGGAGCGAAGCTTAATCTTCATAAATCATAAGCTCAAGGTAAGATTTCTCCTTTGATTTATGAAATTGAGATGTCATACTCATGATCCTCTAGAATTTGGGTTGACTAAGGTAGAAATCAAGCTTGCTTAGTGGTGTTATGATATAGTATATATGAATGACCAAGATAAGAGAGTAATTGTAGAAATTAGCTCTAGATCATGGCATGCATGACATATTCTCATGGAATTCTTGTTCAAACATGTAATTCCTTGCATGTTTTGTCAAATTTGAGGGGAAAACCCCGTGGATTATACGATTGGAACTTAACATTTGCATGGTTTCTAACTTTACACTTTAAACTCAAGAGTTTGATCTTTTGCATGAAAATTTGAGTTTTGTTTTGAAGTGATGATTTTATTTGAAGTTCAAAATGTCTAGTTCAACATATTTTTGATGAGAGTTGGGCTTTGATTTACATAAAATTGAAGTTTTTGGTTGCAAAACTCAGCTTAAGCACTGTAGTAGATTTTCGAACAGGTTCTAGCCCAAAACAGCACGTGCGGAAGTGAGTCCCGCATATGCAAAAAATAAAGCATGGAAGACTGAGCATTCTGCAAAAATTGCATGTGCAGGTGCATGTGCGGTGGGGTTTCTGCACGTACAGCCAGTGCCCCTACACATGCGGTTTTCAAGGTAGGGTCGAAATTATTTTCTTTCCGTTTTTCGGACACCCAGGCCTCTATTTGCATGGTTTTCACATGTTTTTCACAAGTATTCACCTATCATAAACATGTAATAAGTGAAAAAATGAATCGAACTAAACGAACGAACAAGTAACAATGAACAAAACCGAATAGGAGTAAGAACTAATGGAATGAATTGAATATGTGTTGAATTGTTGTGCTATGAATGTTTGTGTTTGTAGGTCAAGACTCGAGGACTGAGCAATCGATTCTAGAAGCCCACTGTGAGTAACATTACTATAAAGATAAGTTTATATGAAATATATTTGAAATGCTATTTGATAAGTTATGTTTTTCTAAAATGGTATTTTGTGAATGTGAACGAATATCTGGTTTTGAATCTACTGTTGCATCCAAGGAATGGTCCCAAGTCATATAGGACAGTATGTTAATGAGAGTCAATGACAAATAAGTGATTACGAGATCTCGTTAGCCACTTGACAAAGTGGTGATATGTTTAATCGGTATTTGAATCTACTGTGGCATCCAAGGAATGGTCCCAAGTCATATAGGACAGTATATTAATGCGGGTCCATGACAAATAAGTGATTATGAGATCTCGTTAGCCACTTGACAAAGTGGTGATATGTTTAATCAGTATCCGGAACCGATTACTCTAATCGGAAGACAATATGATATGTTATGTTAGATTTACCACTATTATGTTTCAATATGAGAATAATTGTGATATGATTTATTTTACGGATATGATGTATTTGGAATTCGTTCACTAACCCTTTTACTTTAATGTTATTCACTGGATTTTAGCTCATTATTTGTATATATATATATGTATATATGTGAGCGTCCTGGAGATCAAGCCTAGAAGGGTTCCTTTAGTCGAGCCACCCCCTGAAGCTTTTGAGATTTTGGTGCCTCTGAGTTAAGGCTAGGTCCAAAGGACCGTTGTCTAGTTTTGATCATGTCTATGTTGAATTCTTGATATATGTATATATGTACATGAATGATGTTTTTGTGTACAATATTATGTATGTATTGTGCAGTGGGTAAATTAATGTTTATATACATCTAAATTGTACATATCGATACATAGCTTAATGGACTATTTGTTGTCTTTATGTTATAAGCTTTTGCTAGCCCCGATTATTTTGATTTGTATAGGAAGGCCTTTGGTTTACGATGCTAAACCTATTGGAGCGGGTTTAGATTGTGACAGCTTCATTGTCTCTTTTTCGAACCATTATACTTTTCACTTTCTCTACTTTCTTGTTGACAACATGATTAACTTTTGATTTTTCCCACCAACCAATACAAGAATTAAGTGGTTACAGCAGATTCAAAAAATAATGATGGAACATACAACTTTTCACCCATAATAGTCCTGATGTAATTGTTCCAAACAACTTTGGAGTCACATCTTGTGAGCAACAAGACCAGGAAGATCTTGATCCATTCCAAATTGCATCGCTACGCAATGTGGAAAACATTGCACTATACAATTGAATCTAACCAGCTCAAACCCTCTAACACCTAGCAAATGACTCAAAATCTTCATCCAAACCAAAACCAATCAATACCCACTATCTTTCTCGCCATAAAACTTGAAAAACAACTTATTCTTCATATCCATCGCATACGGGTGCCATTGGAAATACTTTATATCCCATTCTATAGCTATCACGACCCAAACCCGCCCCTATAGGTTTAGTGTCATAACCGGCTAGTAATCCTTGGATTACCGAAGGCCTCTTAATCAATTAAACTTATAATTAGGGACTGCGGAAGTAAATACGTAAAAAGAAATATACATAGTCCATCGATCTATGCAGACATACATGGAACTGGTAATCTTAAACTTTTATAAACATACGAGTAACATCAAAAGACACAATATTTACACGTCACTTCATGCACATATAAAAGAAAAACTTGTCCACGGAGCAAAAGGAACAGTCTTACACATCCATATTAACACAGCCACAAAACATGACTTGATCTAGAACCTTCTCGTGAGACACAAAAGGTGGCTGACAAACACAAAAATGCTTCAGGCATCATCTTAAGCTTGATCTCGAGCCTGCTCACCTACATACATAATAAATAACTAGTGAGCGGAGGCCCAATGAGTAATAACAAAGTAAAGAGGTAAATGAACGATGTCCCATAACTATGTCTAAAACCAAAGTTCACATTCGTACTCTCATTCTGAGCATGTATACAAAAAAAAATCAGAGTTCATGCTTAACCTTACATGGTACATCTATTAGCGCTGACAGATCACATACAGAATATCTTAATCATACTTGTCAGTTTTATAGAAGAACCTCCAGCCGAGTAAGGATAACTTGTCAGTTCCACAAAAGAACCTTTGGACTGGGAGCGGATAACTTGTCAGTTCCACCTAGGAACCTCCAGCCGGGTATAGATAGCTTGTCAGTTCCATAAGGAACCTCCAGTACAGGGAACTTGTAACATACTTGAATCATAGCATAATGTCATAAATGCTTGTTAAAGTTGGACAATCATTCATAGTATAAAACATAGCATTTCATAGAATAGATCTCATTCCATATACAAAAAATAATTCACTTGAACATAACTTTACTAAGTTATTACTCACAGGTAATAGATGCTCCAAGTAAACAAACTGAGTAGGCAATTCAACTTCCTTTTGGTGTGTGACCTACACAGCATGACAGATATATACATTGAAACATACGTTCGGATTATACATAACTTATTTCATTCGTTCTCAGTGTGTTTCTATCCTTTATCCTTATTATGGTGTCTTAATCTTGGCTTAGGAATGCTTAGGATGAAATGAGGATGCAAAATTGCACTTGAAAACATTTTCCAAAACTTGCTGAAAACAGGGTCCACGCTCGAGCATGGCTTTCCTCGCTCGTGTGAACATGCAAAATGTAATGGTTCGCTCGAGCGTAGCTTCCTTTGCTCGAGCGGTCTATAAACTTTGAAAAATAAAATACTGGTTTCTTGTTTTTCACGCTCGAAGAACGTTCGATCCCTGCTCGAGCGTGAGACTCAAACCCTCGCTCGAGCGTAACTTTCATCGCTCGAGCATGCTGCAAAACACAAGAACTTCTGAGGGCTTGCATATCACGCTCGAGCATACTTCAACTCGCTCGAGCGGAAGTGCACACACTTAGAGTGGTCGCTCGAGCGTGGATTCCTACACTCAAGCATAGATGCAAATTCTGGGAATTCTAGATTTGTTCCCAAAGCTCAAAACTCAAACTTTAAGCATCCAAACTTGATTTTTCTGGGCTAAAACTTGAAGAACACTTAGAAGTTCATAATACATCATGAATTAAGGATCTTTTCAAGAAATCATGGCCAAATAGCTTGCCAGTTGTGCAAAACTCAACTTAAAATTCATGAATGATCCATGAACATAACATGCATGAATTTCTTTGACCTCAAGCTTCTTAAAACATGATCAAATGTTACAAAACAACTTGAGACTTGATGACTTCCCAAAGTTAAGGTGAATTTAAGACATGCATAAGGGAATTCTTGGAAATTCAACTCAAAATGTGTGAAAATATGCATGCATGTATGGAATGACTCAATTCTCTTCAATTCTAACTCTATTCTTGCATCAACCAACCTAATTCAATTCTCTTCAATTCTAACTCTATTCTTGCATCAACCAACCTAATTCATTAGAGTTCAAGTCCTATACATCATAATTGTATACTCTAGGGGTTGAATGGTTGCCTAGACTTCCCAAAATGTGTGTTAGGAGTTGAATTCTTGAGTTTCCAAGCCCAGTGCCCTCAATCTCTAGCAAGATCCTCTTAATCTCAAGTGTTGATATCAAATCTCACTCTTGGTCTCTTTCTTCCTCTCTCTCACGTTGTAACTCTTGGTGGCTTAAAGATGATATCAAAAAGAGGCTCAAGTGTATAAGCTTTATGTAGGCTTGGGTAAAAGTGTAATTAATTAAGACCAAATAAGTGGACATTAAGTTAATCTAATTAAATTGTTCCAAATCAAATTTTAATTAAACCTACCATAAGGTTCTAAAAATTTCAATTAACACCTAAATCAAGTCAATTTCTGAATCAGATACCGATAAGGCCCTCAATTCACAGACTGAAATAAAAGCATGAACATGTCTTCTTCCAATAAACAGATATAAACGCAAAATAATGCAATGCACATGTAATGAACTCAGGATTTCTTCTTAATTACTTGTTAGGCATACTTAAACTTGAATTAGCGCTAATCATGGATCGGGGTTGTTACAAAAGCCTTATCTACATACTCGAGATTCAGTTTTTTCACCTTGTCCGTATTGCCTTTTTTTGGCTCAAATACTAGAACCCAAGCAAGTGGACAAGTTGTTGTTTTGGCTCAAATTCTAGAAGTTAAGTAAATTGGCAAGTTGCACTATTGCACTGCAATAACAAGTTGGCAAGTTGCAAACTTGCCACTTCAAAGTACAAATTTATTCCTAGAATTGTTGTATAAATAGAGGTGCAAGTAGTGTGCAAGATAAGTGCAAGTGAGTGTGCAAGGAGTGATAGAATAGAGTGTGAGAAATGTAAGAGGTTGAGAAAGAGACACAAGTAGTAATTTTCTTCTCAATATAGTGAAAGTCGTCGTCGTGGACGTAGGCACATCGTCGAACCACGTAAACCTTGTTATTTTCTTATATGATTGTTTGTTTGGTGTTTGTTTGTGGCCCTTGGGCAAAACAGTCCCATCGAGCAAATCTGGGTGAACCATCTCCAATTGAATTCGAGTTTGGCCTCAAAATTGAAAATCTCTTCCAAACCCAAATATGAATCAATTGAAAAGGAGCCCAAAGTGCCAATGTAGATAGTTCATTTGTCTCCAAATTGTTTGAAATAGTTACAATCCTTTGTTTTAACAAGTTCAAGTCTTTGTAAAGTCCAGCAAGTACAGTCGGGGAGAGAGCGATTTTAGTACCTAAAGTTAGAAGAACAACAATGGAAGATACATGTTTGCCAATAGTATCAAATGGATGTACTGGTTAGACAAACTTCGACAACCACACGGTGAAAAAAGCTTCGTGTTCAATTTCACTGCCTGTTTGCATGAAGTTTTTGGTCCAACCAGGTTGTAATGTCTTTTTGTATGAAGTTCTTCCGAGTTTTAATCGAGCTTCAAGCAATCTATTTCTCATTTCCTCCAATTCTTTGGATTTGACAAGAGTGAAAACAAAGTCGCCCAAAATAGAGTAACAACCTAAAACAATCATACCTTCAAGAGTGACAGTTGATTCCCTAAAAGGAAACACAAAAGTATTCAATAAATACTTTCTGCTCTAAAATTATGTGCAACACAAAATGATGACATTATAACCTTTTGGGTTTTATTTATTATCAAATTAAATAACTAGGTTGTTTTGAAAATTATTTTTTAGAATGGGTCAAAAAGTATTTACAAAATATGTTTTCATGAAAGCATATTTTATAAATATACTTTCTGTTGGAATTTTTTTTAAAATTAATTAACACTTTCAATATAAATTATTAATTTTTATTTTTAAATAGAAATCATGTTTACAAAATATGCTTTCAACATAATTTTTTTAATTTATTTTATATATTGAAAGCCTGAAAACGCACTTATTTTTTTATTTTTTATTTTTTTTATGCTTTGCATGTAAACCTTATACACAATTTTTGGGTGTGTGCTTCTTTACAATGATTTTTTTTTTTTTTTTTTTAAAAAACGCTTTAAATTGAAAAAGAAAAAAAAAACTTGTCCTCAAAGTGTTAACACGCTTTCTATTTATTTTTTTTCAAAAACACACTTTAAAAAATTATGTTGAAAGTGTCTTTTTAAATATAATTAAAAAAAAATTATATTGAAAGCATGTTAAAAAAAATTATGTTGAAAACTTGTTTCTATTTTAAAAAATCAAAATTGTGTTGAAAGCAACGGTAATAAAATGTTGATAGTGTGTATACAAAACATGCTTTCAATATATTTAAAAAAAACTGAGGTTAAAAGTGTGTTTTAACATGTTTTCTAGTGTAGATTAAAAAAAAAAAAAAAAAAAAAAAAAAAAAAAAAAAAAAAAAAAAAAAAAAAAAACTGTGTTGAAAGCAACGGTAACAAAAGGCTAGAAGTGTTTTTAAAAAAATTATGCTAAAGCGTGTTTTGTAACACACTTTCAATATATAAAAAATAAAAATAAAAAATCTATTGTTTTTGTTAATATAATATATATAATATAATGTTATATTAATGGTATACCCGTTGTAATGCAATGATGTAAAGTTAGTGCAATGATGTAAAGTTAGTGTAGTGTTATTATTATGTTTTGTAGCTTTCGGTGCTCCACTCCACTTGTAGCCTTTCTTCTCTCTATAAGACAGCTCCATTCTCTTTGTAATGTACAGACATAATATACATCAATATACAGCATTCTGCTGCTCATTCAGTCTCTCTCTCTCCCAAACTAGTGTTTGTGCTACAATTGTTACATGGTATCAGAGCCCAGTATTACATTTCTGGCAATTTGTGAGTTTGGTGTTTAGTCCCGTACACAGTGGCACTACACCAAACCGCTCAGAATTTCCTCACGATTCCAACGGCACCACGCCCGTCCTCAAACACCACCTCACGCGCTCCCACGCGCCACTTTCGTTCTCGGCGCGTCATCACTTCCGCCATCACTCGCACACGCGCATGCACACGCCGTCTGTTCCTGCTGACAGCCGACACGCGCCTACACGCGCCCACACAGTCGCGGCTGACGTCATCTCTGCCGTCCCATGCGCCGCGCCTGCTACAGTGCGCCTATCGTGCGCCGCTTCACTACTGTGCACCCGCGTGCGCCGAAACAGCTACCGTGAGCCGCGCCTGCGCCAGTCTGCTATTGTGCGCCGCTGCTTCCTGCTAACGTGTTCCTCCCTGCATTCTGCTAACGTGCGCCGCTGACATCATTGCTGACGTCATCTCTGCACAGCATACCTTTCCTAGCTATTTTCGACCTTCCAGACTCACTGGTACACTCTGTTTTACCTAATTTTGATCCTACAGGTCTATTCCTATTGTTTTAGCCCTAGTCAATATTTATTATGGATCGTCATGATGCCTCCCATCCCATTTCCGTTATTTTGAATGGTTCCAACTATGTTCTATGAGCCCAAGCCATGTCTTCCTTCCTCAAAGGAAAGAAGCTATGGCGAATTATCACCGGGGATGTAACCCACCCAGTGAAAGACACCGCTGCTACCACTGTTTCCACTGCTATTACTACTACAACTACATATGAAGACCGACTTAAGGAATGGGACAGTAAAAATTACCAAATCATTACCTGGTTTCGAAATACCTCTGTTCCCTCTATCAGTCTTCAATTTGGTCGCTTTCAGCTTGACTCGGTCACTACTCTTGCAAAGGACATCTGGGATTTTTTGAAAGAAAGATACCAGACTACTGGTCTTGCTCATCAATATCAGCTTCAAAGCCAACTTCATCGGATGCGCCAAGAATCTGGTCAGTCCATCAATGACTTCCTTTTCCAAATGTACTCCGTTTGGGGCCAGCTTGCTCTTTCCGAGCCGCCTTGGCCTCACCGAGAAGATGCTGCCTTATTTACTGCCTATCGTAATCAGCAAAGGTTGGTGCACTTTCTCATGGCTCTCACTTCATCTTTTGAGCCAGTACGTGCCTCTCTTCTTCATCGCCATCCTTTGCCCACTTTGGAACAAGCTATTTCTGAGCTGCTATCGGAGGAGACTCGTTTTGGTCCTCTCCAAACTCATCATGTGGACTCTGTTCTTGCCACTCCTCCGTACCGGCCACCCCAGCGGCCCACTGACTGCCTCTATTGTCACAATCGGGGCCTCCCTTCCACACATCTCCTGATCAATTGCCCTATCAGAACCTGCCAACACTGCAACAAACTCAGTCCTGGTCATCTACAACAGGATTGTTTTCGCAATCCCTCCCGCTCATCCTCCAACAGCCACTCTTCTCGCGGTGGTTCTTCCCGGGGGAACTTTCATCGTTTCGGGAATCGATCTCATTCCGGGAATCAGTCTCATCACACTGCTGCTGCTGCCTCTGAGGGTTTTTCTGAGTCTCCTGCTCCGTCTACCCCTCTCTTTTCTCCAACGGATGTCGAGGCCATGTTCAAACGCTTTCTCTCCCCCTCCGGTACACCTCCTCCTACTGCTTTGTCTGTGACTCCAGGTAACTCTTCTTGATATTTTGACTCTGCCTGTTGTAATCATATGACCTCCAGTTCTACTATCTTTTCTTCTATCTCTTCATCTTCTCATATTCCCTCCATTCAAACTGCTGATGGTTCTCTCATGACTGTTCGTCACATCGGTACTGTCTCCACATCTTCTTTATCTTTACCCCAAGTTTATCATATCCCTGCTCTCACTTTAAACCTTATTTCTATTGGTCAATTATGTGAACTTGGTCTAACTTTCACATTTTCTTCTACTCATTGTTTGGTGCAGGACCCTCAGACGGGACAGACTATTGGGATCGGCCGTAAGCACGAAGTCTCTATGAGCTCATCCACCTTCATGTTCCTGACTCTCCTCAAATCGCTGCTCCTACATCTGCTTCCTCATTCTCTCCTTTTTCATCTTTGGCATTGTCGCTTAGGGCATATTTCTGTTAATCGCTTAAAATCTTTGGTTTCTAGTGGACAATTGGGTCATGTACTTCCGGACACTTTTGATTGTATACCCTGTCAACTTGCCAAGCAACCTGCTTTATCATTCAATAAAAGTACTTCTGTTTCTTGTGCACCTTTTGATCTTATACATTCGGATATTTGGGGCCCTTCTCCTACTACTACTATGGGGGGTTCTCGTTATTTTGTTGTTTTTATTGATGATTTTTCACGGTTTACTTGGATTTTTCTCATGAAAACTCGGTCTGAACTAAAAACCCTTTACTATAACTTTGCCCAAATGATCCACACCTAATTTTCCAAAACCATCAAAATTTTTCGCTCTGACAATGCTATGGAATATCAGGATTCAGATTTCCTTTCTTTTCTTCAGAGTCATGGTACACTGCCTCATCGTTCCTGTGCTGGCACGTCCCAGCAAAATGGCCGTGCTGAACGGAAACATAGGCATATTCTTGACACTACTCGTGCTCTCCTTCTCTCTTCTTCCTGCCCTGAAAACTTTTGGGGGGAAGCTGCCCTCACTGCTGTCTACACCATCAATTGTGCTCCTACCCCTGTCATTCATAATCAAACTCCCTTTGAACGTCTGTATGGCACTCCCTCTCCATATACTAATCTTCGGGTTTTTGGCTCTGCCTGCTTTGTTCTCCTTCAATCTCATGAACACACCAAACTTGAACCTCGTTCTCGTCTTTGTTGCTTTCTTGGGTATGGAATTGAACATAAAGGCTTTCGCTGTTGGGACCCTCTCTCTAAACGTCTTCGTATATCACGCCATGTCGTTTTTTGGGAACACAAAATGTTTTCATCCCTCTCCTCTTTTCACTTACCCGCACTTTCCACTAATGCACTCTTTACTAATCCTTCCATAGATCTCCTCTCTAATGATTTTGATACAGGTTGCTCCTTCATTGAGACGCCCTTGCTTACTCCTGCTCCCGACCAGACTGCTCTCCCTGAAGGTCCACCTCTCAGTCCACCACCTCCTTCTCCACCGGTTCTTCCTCCTACCGATCCTCCTACGGGTCAACCACACCGGGTAACTCAACCTCCTATCCATCTTCGTGACTATATTGTTGGATCTGCTGCATTCTCTACTTATGAACCTACCTCCTATCGAGAGGCTTGTACTAATCCTCTTTGGCAGCAAGCTATGACTGATGAACTCCAAGCTTTGGCCAAAACTCATACTTGGGATCTTGTTGATCTTCCTCCTGGCAAATCTGCGATTGGTTGCAAATGGGTTTACAAAATCAAGACTCATTCTGATGGCTCTATTGAACGCTACAAAGCTCGCCTTGTTGCCAAGGGTTTCAACCAGGAATATGGGATTGATTATGAGGAAACCTTCTCTCATGTTGCTCGCCTTACCTTTGTTCGCAGTTTACTTGCTGTTGCTGCTGCTCGTCACTGGGATCTCTTTCAGATGGATGTCAAAAATGCTTTCCTCAATGGTAATCTTCTTGAGGAGGTCTACATACAACCTCCACCTGGGTCCACTTTTCCACCTCATAAGGTTTGCAAACTACAGCGTGCCCTCTATGGCCTCAAGCAAGCCCCCCGCGCTTGGTTTGCAAAATTCAGTTCTACCATTCTTGACTTTGGGTTCACCTCTAGCTCCTATGACTCTGCTCTTTTTATACGGACTACTCCTCATGGTACCACTCTTCTTCTTCTGTATGTGGATGATATGATTATCACTGGCAATGATGCAGCTGGTATTCTCCAACTTAAACGTTTTCTCCACCGACAGTTTGACATGAAGGACCTTGGTACTCTTAACTATTTTTTGGGCCTTGAAGTCTCTCATGATTCTACTGGTTCTTATTTATCTCAGGCCAAATATGCATCCGCTCTTCTGGCTCGTGCTGGTCTTACCGATTGCAAGACTACCTCTACTCCAGTTGATCCTCAGATTCGTCTCACTCCTCTCGATGGGGATCTCCTCACTGATGCTACTCTTTATCGTCAGCTCGTTGGTAGTCTTGTCTATCTCACAGTGACTCGTCCTGACATTGCATATGCTGTTCACATTGTTAGTCAATACATGTCGGCTCATCGCACTCCCCACTATACTGCTCTACTCCACATCTTTCGATACCTCAAAGGCACTCTGTTCCATGGCCTTCACTACTCTGCTTCCTCCTCTCTTGAACTGCGTGCCTTTTCTGATGCTGATTAGGTTGGGGATCCTACGGATCGACGTTCTACCACGGGATTTTGTTTCTTCTTAGGGGATTCTCTTATTACTTGGCGTAGCAAGAAACAATCCCTCACTGCTCGTTCTAGCACCGAAGCGGAGTACCGAGCTCTTGCTGATACTACTCAGGAACTTCTCTGGCTTCGCTGGCTCCTCACTGATATGGGTGTTTCCTCTTCTGGCGCTACCTCTTTTTATTGTGACAATCAGAGTGCCATTCAGATTACTCACAATCATTTCATTCGCCAGCATGTTACACAAGGTACTGTTCATCTTGTCCCTATTGCTTCTACGGATCAACCTGCTGATATTTTCACCAAGGCTCATCCTCCTGGGCGCTTCCGTGATCTTGTTTCCAAACTCAACTTGGTCGATGCTTACCCTCCTTGAGTTTGCGGGGGGCTGTTAATATAATATATATAATATAATGTTATATTAATGGTATACCCGTTGTAATGCAATGATGTAAAGTTAGTGCAATGATGTAAAGTTAGTGTAGTGTTATTATTATGTTTTGTAGCTTTCGGTGCTCCACTCCACTTGTAGCCTTTCTTCTCTCTATAAGACAGCTCCATTCTCTTTGTAATGTACAGACATAATATACATCAATATACAGCATTCTGCTGCTCATTCAGTCTCTCTCTCTCCCAAACTAGTGTTTGTGCTACAATTATAAAATTGTGAGCAATGGTAATAAAATAAATGTTGAAATGTTAAAACAAAAAAATTAAGCTGAAAGCGTATTTATAAGAAAAAAAAATTATGTTGAACATGTGTTTTGTAAACATGCTTTCCATTTTTAAAAAATAAAAAAAATAAAAACGATTAACAAACGATATTAATCAAACACAACACATAAAAACCACTAATATACTTGAAGACCACTTTTGTCATAGCTAAAACTATTATAATAAAATATTGGGTTTCTCTCATCTTGAAATCTCAACATAAGAGCACTAGAGAGGCTTATAGAGCCTATTACAATTCTCGTTTCAATGATCTTGACCATTCATTTTGTAGAGTTCTCAATGTATATCATCTATGAAAAAATTTAGGTTAATCCAATAATCGTAATCTTTTCATTTTTTGCATTTGTCTCTAAAAAAATGGATGGCCTATTTCAAAAATATATTTGTCGTCCATTTTTTAGGAGACAAATACGATAAAATGAAAAGTTACGATTATTGGGTCAAGCTAATTTTTTTTATGAATAATATACATTGGATTAAAACATGACCCATGATGGGGCTTATAAGTCCCTCAAGTTCTCTCATGTTGAGATCTCAACATAAAAACATGAGAGAAACCCAATCCATTAATGAATACCACTTTAAAATAGGTACTGGATTGTGTCCAACATGGGTTGTGGTTATTTTAGGCTTATCTTGACAATCTAAACCAAATCACATTTGTCTAAAAAAAAATTAACGAACAATATGATTCCATTAAAAAAAATTAAAAATTTTCAAACAAACATGACCCGATTAAGTGGGTAATAATGTCCGATCAAGCTAATTTATGGTACGAATAATATACTCGACAAACTCTATGAAATAAATATTTCGGATCATCTACACGGGGCCAAAATGGATCACAATGGACTTAATTGGATAGTCCAGTTAGCTACAATCTAATTTCTTGAAATATACTTAACCATCAAAATAAGTGATAATTGAATTTGATTTGACAATTTATTGGTCCTGCCATCAAAATGTATTGTAATTCAACACAAAATAGTTAATACTACAAGTGATCGCAGATCGGGTTAGGTTTGGTGGCATCTCATCCACTATTTGTCCAAAATTAGGTGGATTAAAAAAAATTAATCCACATCCATCTACCGATTTGGCAGATGCGGATTGAGCGGGCCATGCGGGTTAGCGGATGCGATCAATGTGGCGGTCTAGACTTTACAAATTTTGGGGATTTCTTTGAATTATAATTCATAACTTTTACAATCTCCAATAATTAGTAATTTGAAAAAATATGTATTATTTGTCTATAATAAGTCATGGCACCACATATGCATACTTTTGAGGTACTAACCCAGAATATGTTAGATCTCATGGAATTGTTTCATAATGAGTTTTGTATCAATCATAGTAAAATGCATAAAATTACTAACAAGAAATTTCTTACTGGTGGCATCCTAGGTGAGATACTTTGACTGTAATATATCCCAAAGTTGCTTTGCTATTGATGAAATTGTGAGATTGCATGGAGTGCCTGTATCTATTGTTTCTGACAGGGATGCGAAGTTTACATCGAGGTTCTGGCAAAGCCTACAGACTGCATTGGGTACTGAATTGAGGCTGAGTAGTGCCTATCATCCTCAGACAGACGGCCAGTCAGAAAGGACCATCCAGACTTTAGAGGATTTACTGAGAATGTGTGTCCTTGATTTTCAGGGAAACTGGGAAAGTCATTTGCCGTTGGCTGAATTCGCCTACAACAACAGCTACCATTCGAGTATCGGTATGGCGCCTTTCGAGGCATTGTATGGCAGAAAGTGTAGATCTCCAATCTGCTGGGCAGAAGTTGGAGATGGGCCGTTGCTTGGGCCCGAAATTGTTTATGAAACGACTGAAAAGATAAAACTGATACAACAGAGACTGAAAACTGCACAAAGTAGACAGAAGAGTTATGCAGATATTCGAAGACGAGACCGAGAGTATGAAGTGGGTGATCACGTGTTTGTGAAAGTGACACCAATGAAAGGCCAGACTCACTTTGGAGTCAAAGGCAAGTTAGCACCGAGGTATGTCGGACCATATCAGATTATTGAGAAAATCAATCAGGTGGCGTATCAAGTTGCGCTTCCTCCTGAAATGGAGCATATGCATAACGTCTTCCACATTTCGATGTTGAGAGACTATCTCCGGGATCCTTTTCATGTGATTGAGCCTACTCGGATAGTGCTTAGTGATGATTACACTTACGAGGAACGGCCTATACAGATTGTAAACCGACGGATCAAGAAACTGAGAAACAAAGAGATCCCGCTAGTGAAAGTTGATTGGCAGAACCATGGTGGTGTGTATGCCACTTGGGAAAGGGAAGATGACATGGCTAAAAGATATCCTGATTTGTTTCCACTGGACCCTGTTTTCTTCCAGACTGAAGGTAACTCGAGTTTAGAGGACTAAACTCCTTATAAGGAGGGGAGACTGTAACAACCCTCGTATTGATTATCGATAAACTGCTGAATTACGTACTGATTATTGCTAAACTGGACCGCTAATGACCGATAATTGGATTAATTGAAGTATTGAATGGACTGATTGAAATCAAAACTGGAATTGAATAAGTTTATTTATCGAATTGCATATTGCATCTGTTTGATTGAATGACTATCTGTTTAAATTCATATGTTTAAACTGCTAATTGAAGGCCTTATCGACGGCCGATTTAGAAACCGTTTGATGTTTTGGGATCAGTAGAATATTTGTGATTTAGCGGTATATTTATCTGAAAATTGATTAGGAATGATTAAATTAGATTAAATATTGACTAATTGAAAAGATTGACTTAATTACACTTAAGCCACTTAGTGGCCCATTATCTCACACCCTTAGAGGCTTGCATGCACTTGACCAAAACACTTTGATCAGCTACTCCCTACACACCCAACCGACCAAGAAGAGAATTAGAGAGAGAGTGAGAGATTTGGACTCAACTTTGGGGTTTTAGCTTGAATCTTGAAGAATTGAGAAGTAGAATGTCAAGTTAAGCTTCCTCACCTTGCAATTGGAACTCTAGGTAAGAGAATTCATCTTCTTCTTGTTGTCTTGAGCTAAACCTTGCATGTTTCATGCATCATTGTAGAGCTAAGACATGAATTTGCCCATAATTGTTGAATTAGAGCTCCATTGTTGCATGCATGGTTATTTTGGCATATTTTGAAGTTAAATTCTTGGAGAATTATACATGCATGTCCATGTTTTTATCATAGTCCATGTTTCCACATTGTTTTCAAAGATTGGAGCTCAATAGAGCAAGATTTGAACCTTGAAATTGGTTTAAAACTCATGCATTGCATGTTTTGAAAGTGTTCTTGAAATGGGTTTGAATGTTGGATTTAATTGACTCACCTTTGGGGCTTGAATTCACAAATTGACTTTTGAAACTTGTTATTCATTGTTTTGGGATGTGTTTTCCAGAATTTGGGCCCAAGAGGTCGAGTTTTTAGTGAGAGAATGCTTGGTTTGAGCTTGGAAGGCAAATCTGGAAATTCCAGATTTGGCTTCTTCGCTCGAGCGAAGGATTCCTCGCTCGAGCGACCAACGTTTTCCTCTGAGCCACGCTCGAGCGAAGAATTGGTGGCTCGAGCGTAAAAATCGAGCAACCAGTACTTTTACTGTTTCATCAGACCGCTCGAGCGAAGGATTGTTCGCTCGAGCGAAGCCTTTGATTTTGCAACCTCGCTCGAGCGAAGGAAGGCTCGCTCGAGCGAGACCCCTATTTTCAGCAACTTTTGAAAAATGCCTTCCAACTGTATTTTTGCATCCTCATCACATCCTAGGCATTCTTAGGCCTAGTTTAAGGCATCTTAATGAGGATTTAGACATAGAACCACACCGAGAAAATTTAGGGATTTAATTATCATCCATTCGATTGTGAAACTTAGTGTGTGTTCTATTTATTAACTGTTTAGGGTTGGCTCTCGGGGACGCACTCTAGCTGCTATTAGCCCAATCTCTGTAAGTAACAATTGTGTAAAGATATGTTCAAAATGATTATCTTTTGAATACTGAACTGAATTGTTTATTGAACTGATATTGTTTACTGAATGAATGTATGTCCTGTATTCTGAACTGTATTGTGGCATCCTTAGCACTGACTATTACTGTTACAGAGCTCTGTCAGTCCCCTTGTGGAACCATACTGTTTACTGATCGATGGCCATCATTACTGTTGGGTCTGTTAAGACTCGGTCCTTTTGGACCTACTGTTTATAGGCTAATGGATGTACCACATATGACTGATTGACTGAAATACTGAAAGACTGAAATACTGTTTAATGAACTGATTTCATTACCGTAAGGACATTCATTCATAACCTCTTTACGCATTATGTTATTCACTGGGTTTTAGCTCACTGTTTATATATATATGTAGGTTCTCAGCAGCCAGACCGGAGCTAGGAGCGTGGGTCGGTCCCCAGTTTTGTCAAGCCAGCCTATGTGCCTCACTGCGAGGTTCCGAGTTGCCATGCTATGGCTTGGGGTGTTTTTGTGTCCCCATCGGTCTCCTTACTGTTTTGTACTTTTGTATAGACTGTCTACTGTTATACCGTACTGTTGCCTAGGGATGCGATCCCTGTACTGAATGTTTGTAAATGATTGTATAGACTGTACCGTTCTGAACTGTATGAATGCATGAAAAATGTTTTTGGCATACAGATTTTCACAGCTCAATGGACACTAGTTATTTATTATATTGGCTTCCGCCAGGCCCTGTACTCTGTTTAACTGTTTTACTGTTCAGTAGGCCTTCGGTAATCTCGGATTATTGGCCAGTTACGGTGCTAAACCCATAGGGCCGGGTTTGGGTCGTGACAATACACATCGAACAAAGAGTCTGACAACGCATTCAGAATGTGTCCTCGGCAAATGTAGTTGTCATTCTTCCATTTGGTTCTAGTACGGGTTTGCTCCATAGTTTCATCTTCTTGCTCCGCCGGATAGGGGGTAGTTAGCACATAGACCACTTTGAGAGTGGTAAGCAAAAAGTACATCTTCGTTTGCCAACATCGAAAATTTTCTCCATCAAAATGGTCAAGCTTCATGAAATCTTGAGTCATTTTCTGAATACACATCACCATATCCAAATATTGTCTTTAGATAGTTGGAACAATTCATCTTGAATTCTTCAATTGGTGGTCTTCGGGTCTTCAAAAATTTGGCAATGATCTTGTCTATGTAGAACAGAAATTTGGTGCTTCAAGTTGCGTTACTTAGTCGCTTTCCTAAGGACAACATTTGCACCCACCAAAAGGTGTGTAGGAGGTTACAGCAAATTCACCTCTAAGATACAATGAAGCCTGATTTAAAGATCATGTCTACCAGCATTTGTACTGACGATAGTAGATCAGAATACTCTTGATATAATTAAGAAAACCAAGACACTAATAATCAAGTTTGTAGAATTTGATTACCAGTAAGAAAAACAGAAATTTACTTAAGAAACTCTTGATCGAAAACTCTAAATCAAGAGAGAGAGAGAGAGAATTTGTTTTCTGAATTTTAGATGGATTGAAATGGCTGATCTCGCAGCCTATGTATAGGCATTGATGCATCTGATCAAATGGTCATGTCCCTTGATCGCATCCGATTAGATCTGACCGTTAGATCGATGATCTATGGTGTAGATCATTCTCACATTGAATAGACGCCTTGACTGATCATACCTGATCACGATCGGGTGTCAATCTCATCCGTACGATCACGAGCATCTCCAATCAATGGCTATGATGAAATTGAGTGCAATCTCATCCGTACGATCGAGCGCATCTCCAATCAACGACTATGATCAAATGGCTCCAGATCAAACACGCAACCGTTCGATTAGTTGGTTGACTCATCACCAATCAGTGCCACGTGGAGCTAACTATATTCCACGTCACCCATGCCACGTTGGATCCACGTCATCGCTCCAACCTGTCTAATGCAAATAGGAAAGCGCACGCATAGCGCCTTACGCCGATGCGTCTGTGCAAAGTATAAAGTGCGCCATCAAACGCTACACAACCCACGCTACGCGCATGTGCAGTTGATGCTTGCAGTGTGAGTGCATGTACACTAGCATTCATCCTACAATTTCATATTCAAAGGAATATTCTATTTAGCACTTTATTAATTGTTCCATATTTTTCTCTCTTTCCGATGTGGGACAAAGTCCCGAAGCTTATTTCAGGCTTTCTAAAGAAAAACATGAAAGGTTTTGAAAACACCCAAAAATTAAATAATAAATTTTGAAAACCCATTTTGAAAAATCCCCAACACAACAACTCTCCAATGCCACCACCGGTGACCTCCCTCGCTTCTCTTTTTCTTCGCTTGCTTTCTCTTTCTCTCTCTCGATCTATTGATCAATCTCAATCGTGAGGGTTGGGTGGCAATGATGAGGGTTGGTAATAGTTATCGTTGGGGTTGCGGTGATGGCGGAAAAGGGTTGTGAGGTGGCCAAGTGGGATAGGGTTGAGGCAGGAAAGAACTGAAGGCGTCTGGGAGAGAGACAACAGCAGTAGGAATGGGTTGTGGAGCGGTGGGTGAGAGTGGGAGTGGGTCACCAGTGTTGGCACTGGTGAGGAAGGGTGCCACTGGAATTGGTGGTGCTTGGGTTAGGAGGGTGGGTAAGGTTAAGATTAAGGTATTTTAGAGATAAAATGGTGTGAATTGAGGAAATAATTAAAAATAATAAAAATAATGTAAAAGTGTAAACTGAAAAATAATATGTACGGAATTAAACCATGCAAATAGAAGCTCCCCTTATGATTTGACGACTTCTAATAAGTGGGTCTTTGAAATCTCAGTGCCCCCAACTGTTTGAGAATGGAAAGTGCATTCTCTCTCTCTCTCTCAGTTGGGCTCCATTGTTTTTTGCTTGTCGCTTTATATGCTTATATATCCAAATATAAACAATTTGGTATTATTTGTCACATTATTGAGGTAGAGTTTAGAGGGAGAAAAATTGAAAAATGTAGCTTTGCTCAAAATTAAAACATGAATTATCGAAAAAATATCGCAAATTGTTGGGGGGTCATTTAAAAGCTCACTATCTTAAGTAAGAAATTAAGAATTTTTATGATAAAAGTCCTGAATGTTTATGATGTATAATGTGTATTGTAATAGAATACCTACAATATATTCCTTTTTAAAGATGCATACTATAACAATTCTAAGTGTAAATTAATCCTCATTCCTTCACATTCACACATACTTCAACACAAGTGGGTATATATGTACTCTTCATTTTGGTCTTGCTTGTTTTCGCAAATTTTTTTTTTTTTTTTTTTTTCATTCATTTACTATTCTTCCATTATTACATTTGTAACGCTATATCTTAAAAGTCCAATTTTATTTACTTGATAGATAATCTCAATTTTTATTGATTAAAACACAATTTTTATTAATTTAATGGTCTATTGTTTTAAAAGTAATGTTAGAGGTGAGTATCATTTTACTCACTTTTTCACGTAATCTCATACTAGTGGTGGCCGTGCTACGCACGGCATATAAAAAAATCAATAATATATTTTTATAAAAAATAATATAAATAGTTAAATTTTTGTATGTAAATTATGAAAACAAAAAATATTAAAATTTACAATTTAAATTCCACAATTTTATCACAATTTATTTATTATTTTTTAATTTGTCACAAATTTAATCATGTAACCTTTAATCTCCCTTGCTAGAATTGCAAGCTTAGTTAAGCTCAACCCAAGCAACTTGAGTCGAGTTTAAATTTTTTTAAAGATTGAACAATATAGTTTTTAATTAAGTGAGAACTTATGCAGAAATTCAAAAATTCTAATTAAATTTGAGTGGACTTGACCAAATAACCTGAGCAACCAAAACAAAATTAAATATATAAATTATTAGTGGTAACTTGTGCTATGCACAGAACTTTATAAATTAAAAAAAAAAAACATCATAATTATCTTGAAGTAATTTAATATTTTATCTTGCGGTATATATGAAATTTATAAGTTAACTTTTATGTTGATAACTTTTTAAATTATTAGTTTAAAAAATTTAAAAATATATATACATATATAAATATATTTTGGGCAATTTTGATAATTTGTATTAAAAAAAAGTTAAATCTGATTAAATGAGATTAACTAAGTTATGACATACCTGTTCTTGTTATGAAAATATACAAATTTAAAAGTTATAATTAAAACAAATATATAATTTTATTATTAAATATGAAGTGAAGTGATATTTAAAAATAATTAATATGATATTTCTATTATTGATCTCATAATTTAAGTTACATTTCTTTTGATTTCAATTTCATAACTGAAAATATAATACGAATATAATACACACACGAATTTCTAATCTTTATGAATAAGAAGGTTTCAAAATATTTTCAATCGAAATATTTTAAAACTTTCATCATTTTCTTTTCTTTTCTTTTTCTAATTTGATTTTAAATTTAAATAAAAATTTTGATTTTGACTTTTTCATTAAATTTTTATCAATTTTTAAAAGAATTTTCATTCTTATCCCATTTTTTTTTCTTTTCACCAATTTTGACGGAAAAAACAATAATTTTCAACATTTCATCTTTTTAAATTTTTATCAAATTATAATTTGATAAAAAAAAATATATTAAGGGTTGAAAATTCTCTTAATTGGAATTATAGTGAAATAATATCTTAAAATAGTCAAAGTTTGAGTATGTGGTTGGTTAAAATGTATAATTTAATTAATTCTCTTCTCATATTTGTATAAAAATTGACACTTATGACTACATCACTATAAGTTGGATCATGGAAAAAAATTTGGGGTGTCAAACATTTTCCATTTGTATATATCCTACATATTAAAAAATCAAAAAAAAAAAAGTGTAGCTTTTTTATATGTGTTTTTCAGTTTTGTTTGATGAACATAAACAATTGATATTTCAATTCAAAAAATTAAAAAGTAAAAAAAAAAAAATATAGATTGGGCTTTTTAGAGATAAAAGAAACCATCTAATTCTTCTATATATTATTAAGATAGACTATTTTAATCACATAAAAAAATAGAAATTATATTTAAATATTATCCCTATATATTATGCTATTATATACGATTATAATTGTAACAAACTAACTATAATATAAATGAAAAGTTATATTGAGCTTTCATTTTCAATTAATTGAACTATAATTAACAAACAAACAAATAGTAGTAATAGTCTAATGTGATAGAAATAGAATAAAAATAAAAATAAATAAGACAGTGATATTTAAAAGTTTTAAATTTACCTAGTTATACAAAAATCTTGAATTCTCAATAAATTTTCACATTTTTTATAAAATAAAATGACAAAAAACATAAAAAATTTGTTACCCATTTTTTTAACATCAATTTTATGGTCTTCATTGAAGAAAACAAAATCCAATCAAAATCGTTGGCATGGAATGCACATAGATTCTTCGATTGCAACCGTAATCACTAATAATTCTTCTCTACAATGCAAACCTGCAAACAAACACATAAATCTCACTAAAACTAAAACCAAAACCGAACCAATAGTAGAGAAAGAGAATCACACATGGAAAAAATAAAATTAAAATATAAATAAATTTATAGAGTGTGAAAATATTACCTCCAACAACTTAAATCTCACCTAACCTAATCCGTTAGCACCTCTATCAGTGCCCACGAAGTTTAGGAGTTTGGATGACTAATCAGATTTATTCTTTAAATAGAACTTGAAAATTAATTAATTTGTCTCATTAAGTGATTTAAATTTTAATATATATATATATATACATCAGAAAAATAAATAATTATATTATTAAATCATAATTCAAATGTAGATATTATCATATTTTTTTAGATCCATATCTAAATTATTATCTTTTTTATTTTTGTGTGGTTTCTATTCTTGGGTTTTTTTTTTCAATTTATTTAAGATGGAGTTGTAGGTATCTATTTTTTTTTTAATTTAATTTATCTATGATTTCTATTTGTTTTTAATTATTATTATTTACGTAAGTTATGATGTAAGTTAGATATGTTATAGACATGTGAGTTTTATTGATTTAAAGTATAATGGTGAGAAATATTTTCAAATTAGATTTATTTAGATAAACTTTAAATATTTTTAAAATTTAAAATTGGATATTGAGATGCAAAAGAAAGATTTTAACTGAATAAATAAAAATCAAATTTATTAATTTTATCTGTTTGTATATCTGATTTCTTTTTTTGGTTTGTTTGTTATGTTATAATATAATATATAAGATATAGATAGATATCTACAACTTTCATAAAAAAATATTATCTAATTTTTTAGGGAAGAGAGAAAGAATGCAAGTTTTAATATTTTTTTAGATCTACATCTAAATTCTTATATTCTTTTTATTTTTGTGTGGTTTCTATTCGGATATTTTTTTTTTTCAATTTATTTAAGATGAAGTTATAGGTATCTATTTTTTTTTAATTTAATTTATCTGTGGTTTCTATTTTTTTTTAATTATTATTATTTAGGTAAGTTATGATGTGAGTTAGATATATGATAGACATTTGAGTTTTATATAAACTTTAAAGAATTTTTTTTTTAGTTTTTTTTTTTATGTTATAATATAAGATATAAGATATAGATATATATATATCTACAACTTTAATAAAAAAATATTATCTGCTTTTTTTTAAAAGAGAAAAGGAATGTAAGTTTTTAATATTTTTTTTTGGAAATTGGTGAGAGAGATTGGGAGGGAAAGATTATAAAATATTTTTTTTCATTAAATAAATAAATCAGTCCATAGTTTTTTTAATATATTTTGTAAATTAAAAAATCAATAATCTTAGAAAATTGATTAATTTGTCCCATTAAGTGATTTAAAAAGGTGCTGCATTAATCTATATCTATCTATATATTATATAAGGAAAATGGATTTTTAACCCACAAGTTTTGTTAGAGTTTTAATATCTCAATCCTAATTTTATAATATTTTTATTTAAAAAAATAAATAACCTCACCATTTATTGACTTCTTCCAACTTACAAACATTTTTGACTTCTCTCATTGTTACTGCAGCACCCTTTTCAACTTCTCCCATGCACTATGGTTAGTGATGGGATTGTTAAATTTTTTTTATAAAAAATCTTTAAAAAAATTATTTGTATATTAAAAAACTATCTAAAACAAATATAAATATTTATATATATATATATTATAAGAAAAAGGGATTTCTAACAAAAAGCCTCCTAAGAGCCCCAAACTATCATTAAAAAATTATTGAACTTTCAATTTATAAAATAGATTAAAAAACCTTTTGGCTGATTTATTTATTTAATTATTTTAGAAATAATAATGGCAAGATAACAAAAATATTTTATAATCTCTCCATCATAATCTCTCTCACCAATTTTCAAAAAAAAAATAAAATTAAAACTTGCATTCCTTTTCTCTCCTCAATCAAATAATATTTCTCACGAAAGTTGTGGGTATTTGTCTATATCTTATATTTTATAACATAACAAAAAAAAATTAAAAATCAGATATACAAATAGATAAAATTAATAAATTAGATTTTTATTTATTCAGTTAAAATATTTCTTTTGCCTTTCAATATCCAATTTTATATTTTAAAAATCTATAAAATTTATCTAAACAAATTTGATTTGAAAATATCTCTCACTATTATACTTTAAATCAATAAAATCCACATATCTATCACATATTTAACTGGCATCATAACTTACCTACATAATAATAATTAAAAACAATAAAAACCACAGATAAATTAAATTTTAAAAAAATAAATAAAAACCCGCAACTCCATCTAAAATAAATTAGAAAAAAAAAATAGAAACCACACAAAAATAAAGACGATAAGAATTTAGATATGGATCTCAAAAAAATATAACAATATCTAATTTAAATTATGATTTAATAATATAATTATCTATTTTTTTGATTATGTCTATCAAAATTTTAAATAACTTAATAGGACAAATTAATTAATTTTCTAAAATTATTGATTTTTCAATTTATAAAATAGATTTTTTTTTTAAAAAAACTATTGACTGATTAATTTATTTTATTATTTTAGAAATAATAATTATCCTTTAATTTATGAATTTCAAATGAAATATATCAAAAATATTTCATAATTTCTCCATCCTAATCTCTCTCACCGATTTCCAAAAAAAATATTAAAACTTGCATGCCTTCTCTCTTCTCCAAAAAATCAGATAATACTTTTCATGAAAGTTGTGAATATCTATCTATATCTTATATATTATATTACAACATAAAAAAATAAAAGAAACTAAAAAACAGATATACATATAGATAAAATTAATAAATTTGATTTTTATTTATTCAGTTAAAATATTTCTTTTGCATCTCAATATCCAATTTTAAATTTTAAAAATCTTTAAAGTTTATCTAAACAAATCTAATTCAAAAATATCTACCACCATCATACTTTAAATCAATAAAACCCACATGTTTATCACATATCTAACTCACATCATAACTTACGTAAATAATAATAATTAAAAACAAATAGAAACCATAGGTAAATGAAATTAGAAAAAAAAAAAAAAAAAAAAAAAAGAAAAAAAAGAAAGAAAGAAAGTAACAACTCCTCCGTCTTAAATAAATTGAAAAAAAAAAAAAAAAAAAACCAAATAGAAACCACACAAAAATAAAAAATAAAAAGATAAGAATTTAGATATGGACATCAAAAAAATATAACAATATCTAAATTTGAATTATGATTTAGTAATGTAGAGACCCTAATTTTTGTAATTACCATTAAATCCCTAACCTTGAGTTTATTTCAATAAAGCCCTTGAATTTTTGCTTAATTGCATTTTAAACCCTAGAATCGGGAAGCATCGCGGATTAATTCGAGTAAACCCTAATCGATCCTGTAAATTAATAATCACCTTTAAAATCATATTATTAATTATTAGACCCTATCATTATATATTAATCACTCTAAAATCTTAATTCCTAGTAATGCCGTTTTTGCTCAGTTTCTCGCATTTGTTTGCGCTTTAATTTAACGGGACCCGAATTTATTACTTTAACTATTTTCTAATGTTAGTATATTAATAACATATATCAAGGTTTAATAAATTTAGACTTTGTCCCTATATACTTTTATTTTATTTCATTCCAACCCTAAATTGTAATATTTTATTAATTAATGTACTTGTGGCTATTATATTATGTTTATAAATAAAAATATCTCATATATATATATATATATGTCTTGGAGCCCAAGTTGTTGACTATGTGATGGATGAAAGGGCCATAATGGCAACTTTGACAATTTGCACTTAGGGAACTTAATCCCTAAGAAACCTTCCCAATCTTTTCTCTCTCTCTATATATATATATATATGCACACTTCTCCCTCTCATTATATATATTTTCAGCCATTCACTAGAGAAGTGAGAGAGAGTGATCTTGGAAAAAAAGAGAGAGAGGGAGAGAGTGAGAGAGAAGAGGAGAAGAAAAGGAAGAATTGTGTTAGAGTCTTGTACAACAAAGGTAAGCATACAACACCTCTTCTCTCAAGTTCTCTTACCACTTGTTTTTCCCCTCCTAATACATGCTATTTGCATATATTTGTTGTAGTCTAGGGCTACACTCTTGTATAAAGGTGTATTAATCAAGAAATGGTGTGCTTCTCTTTCTTTCTTAAATTTCCAACAGCAAATCTTTTCCCTCTCTTGAATTTATTTTCCTATCAAAACTCCATAAACTCAAAATCTGTTTTTATGGTCTAATATTTGGTATGTCTAGAGTATGTGGTAATTTTTGTAGGTCCTAAGGATGTGTTTTTATAACCTAAACAATTTTTCTAAGTTTGTTACTCACAGAACCAGAAAAACAGTTAACTTTCTCTATTTTTATAAAATTCCAGAAAAATAATATTAAGCCCAATTTTATGTCAAAATCTTAATCTTGGTGTTATATTTTAACTAAAATTTGTTTGAACTCAAGAGAGTGAGAGGTTTGAGAGAAAAACCGATTTGCGTAAAGATCAACAAATCTGGACAGATCTTGGTAATTCTGAATTATCTTAAAATATAAAATACCTATCCTACTTTCGTAAATTGAGTTTGAAACTAGACTTATTTATCTACAAAATCACATGAGGCCAGGTACTTAGGGCCAATAAAAGTATTTTTTTCATAATTATTTTCAAACTGGTTCAAATCTAGAAATTTATGTTAATATGCTCTTATTTGGTTTGCAACTCTTATATTCTATGTTTCTTGAATGTTTTAGTCTCGATATGTAATCTATGATAAATTGTAAATTTTTTTTACCATGAATAAATTACTTGTTGTTTAGTTTGGATTCGTAATTATATTGACTATGCTTTGCTATAACTGAGAACATAATGCACTTAATAAAGGGAAAATCAAATAGGATGGTAATGGGTTGCGATCATTGTATTAAATTTTATGAGATAATGAACGATGAATTCAAGAGTATGATATAGTGAAATGTATTCCATTTTTGTGAAGTCTTGCGCAAGTGTGTTTCCGAACCCTAACATGGCACGGGAGGTATTCTGGCTGCTTAACGGAAATGGGAGGCATAAGGGTGGCAGTGAGGGTCTCACACAGGGAGAGTATCCCTGGAAGCCCGTTTCCTTGGGGCAGACCGTGATGTCACCACTTGGGTATGTAACCTAGGTGCGTAGGCATCATTGGTAATTGTGCAGTAAGCGACGCACTGGTGGTTATGCAGTAAGCGACGCATTGGTATTGTATTAACCAAGGGGGAGTCAGAATTGCCCGTGGCCAGAGTTAGTGGTTGGGTAGGAACGGCATTCCGCGGGGAGTTGCCTAGAACTAACTAAAACTGACTATTATTCATGAGAACTAAAATTTAATTATAATCTCTGCTTGATTATTGCTTTCGCTGTATGTTATGACCGTGCCGTTATGTTACTTGTGTATTTGGAATGGAAAAAGGGTCGGGGTGTGTGTTTTTACTGGGCATTCCAAGCTCATGGCGTTTTATGCCAGGTGAAGGCGAGTTTCACACCAAGAACAGAATCCCTAAAAGCTTTGTGGAACCGTGGCTGCCTTAGAAATTAGATTGTATATTTCCTGTATTTTAGATAATCTTTTTGTATCAAGGAACCGATATGTATTTAAAGACTTGAAGAATTTTATCTGTAACTATTATTAATATTTTATTTTAGTGTAATTATTTGTATTTTGTGCTTAAAAATGATGTGTATCCTCTAGTTAAACCCCGGTGCATCGTTGTATTATATTATCAAAATTTGGGGCGTCACAAGTAATATAATTATCTATTTCTCTTGTATATATCTATCAAAATTTTAAATCATTTAATGGGATAAATTAATCAATTTTTAAGTCTTATTTAAAGAATAATTTGATTAGTCATCTCAACTCTTAGACTTCGCAGGCACTAGCAGATGAGCTAACGGATTGAGTTAGGTGAGATCTAAGTTATTGGAGGTAACATTCTCTCATTCCATAAATTTATTTGTTTTTTAGTTTTATTTTTTTCATGTGTGATTATCTTTCTCTGTTGTTGGTTTGGCTTCGGTTTTGGCTTTAGTGAGGTTTATGTGTTTGTTTACAGGTTTGCATGATAGAGAAGAATTATTGGTGATTATAGTTGCAATCGAAATATCTTTGTCCGTTCTGTACCAAAGATTTTGATTGGATTTTATTTTTTTAATGAAGACCATAAAATTGAAGTAAAAAAATGGGTATCAAATTTTTTTATTTTTTTGTCATTTTATTTTATAGAAAATGTAAAAATTTATTGAGAATTCAAGATTTTATTATAACATTAGGTAAATTTAAAACTTTTAAATATCATTGTGTTATTTATTTTTATCCTCTTTCTATCTCATTATACAATTACAACTATTTGTTAGTTTGTTAATTATAATTCAATTAATTGAAAATAAAAGCTTAATATAACTTTTCATATATATTATAGTTAATTTGTTGCTGCTATAGTTGTATCTAATAGCATAATATATAGGGATAATCTCTAAATATAATTTTTATTTTTTATGTGATTAAATAGTCCATCTTAAATAGTATATATATATATATATATTTTTTTTTTTGTTACAGGAAAATTATAGCAATCCCGGTTTCCCTTTCTTTATTTGTTGTATCCGGACTTTGGTTCTGTGGGATTGGTCGTTGTATATCTTGTTGTCATCCTTTAATTCCATTTGATTGAGTTTTAGGATGTGTTGGGCATGTTTCGAGCAGGTGGGTTGAGCCTTGGTCTAAGTTCTTATTGCCCAGTTTTTGGTCGTTCTGCTCAAGCGGGTCTTCTTGCGCTCAAGCGGGGTTTACACCCTTCCAGCATTTTGTGTCCCTGCAAAACTTCTGTAGGTATGATTTTTACACTCGAGCGAGTTTCCTACGCTCGAGCGGGGCGCGCTCGAGCGGGCTTGTCAGCACTCGAGCGGGTAGTACATTCTGGGTGAAAGTTCTAGGATGGGATAATCCACGCTCGAGCGGACTAGTTTTTCGCACTTGAGTGGATGTGTTTCACTCTTGTGTCTTGGCGCTCGAGCGGGACTTATTGCGCTCGAGCGGACCCAGCTTTTTGTTCTTGATGCTCGACCGTTGTGTTTTACGCTCGAGCGGACCTATCGTATATCAGATAACAGTTAGGCATTTTTGAATCACTTTTTGCATTCACTCTCTCTCTTACTTTCTAAAAAGATATTTTGAGAGCTTCTCTCTCTAGAAACCTAACTTCTCTCTTAGGATTGATCTAGCTAGAGTGTTTTCCTAACCTTTGGCCTTTAAAAAAAAGTTGTTGATCGTCGAGGGCTATCTTTTGATCCAAGAATTCTGGGATTTGGAGCACATTGGGTTTTCGTCATCTTCTCCATTTGAGTTCTTCACTTCGAGGTAGAGATACCCTACTCCATATTATAGGTTTTGTCATAAGCTTTGGTTATTTTGATATGTTGGTGTCGTTTGGTAATTTTGGGAAAAGTTAGGGTTTGATTTATAATTTGAGAAAAAAGGGTTTTTCATATATTGAATACCATATGTTTGTAAGTCATGAAAAATGACATTGATAGTGTCAAATTGAGAAAATTAGGCCTTAGGGTTGATTATTGATGAAAGGGGGAAAAATGCCCTAATTGTTGTAATAAATTAATTGGTATAATTAATTTGAGAAAATATGGGATTTAGTTGAAATCCATAAAATTTGGAAATTATTGATTAAATGGTGTAGATGGATAATTTAACCACTCACCTATGAAAATGTTGAAATTATGTCTGTCGATACATTTATTTCCTGTTTAGAAATAACTGTTTTGGGCTATCGGTGGAGGATAGTTGTAAGTGTTGTAGACATTGCATGTTGATTAGGGAAAACTGAAACTAATCACAGTGAATAAGTCATTGAATATGACGGTTGAATTAATACAGCAAATACGTGTATTGATTGAATATGGTATATGTCATGTGTTAAATACATTGAATATGCATATTGTTTGGGAGGAGATAGGGGATGTATTCCATGGTTTGAGGGAAGATAGGGGATGGACTCTCAAACCAGTTTGGGAGGAGAAAGGGGATGGACTCCATTAGTACAGCAAATATGTGTACTTATTGATTTATAGAAGTGTTTTAGTACAGGAAATATGTGTACTTATTGATTTATGGAAGTGCTTTAATATGAGCCTTAGTCTCATTTGAATTGTTGATATTGGAAGTAATGTTGTTGTGAGAAGTAATCTCATTTTATAGTTTGGCCAGGTTCTGAGCCATGTTTGTATAATTGGAAAGTTGATTAATAACGTAAAGTGAAACATGTTATGGACATTATCGTCATGAAACTATATAGTGATATAATGGATTTAATAGTGTTAACCATCTATTGAATGCTATTACTTTAGTCAATTCTTATATTTGGTTTAGTATATTTCTGCTAGGCTGTGGCTCACCCTATATGGGAACATCATTTTCAGGTCCAGGTGATATGCTACCTCCAAGGACTTAGCTTGGAAGGATTTGGATTTGAAGACCTGTTTTTAGTTAGTTGTTATTTGATATTACATGTAAACTCAAGCCAAGGGCTTAATGTGTAATTGAGTTAGTACTCAAACTTTTGTGTCCAAGCGTTGGCTTGGAAAGCTGTAAGCCCGTAGGGCATTTATTTTCGATGTTACATGTAATGTCTTTCAATAAGAATACTCTGATAAATGGAATAATGTTTTGTTTTCTTATATCAATGCATGTCCATATTGTGTATATTGTGGGTTTATTTTGAAGGCGTTACAACTTGGTATCAGAGCGTACCGGGTTTGAATACTTTGGGTACATGGGAAGTGATTAGTATCACAATGGGTTTGTCTCGCTTGTTAGAGACTTATGTATGATAGTATGTGTTTATTTGATAACATGCTTATATGACTATTTGGGTATGGGATTTGATTTCTAGGATGTTGATCGGATCCTCGAGTTTCTATGAGTCTTGTTGGAAAAGAACTTGGTCAATGCTGTTTCCAACCGGAACTCTAGCAACGCCTTGGGACTGTTATTATCCAAAAATGAAATTCGTAGGTGCTTATGTGATTATGTGCTTACGTGGAATGAATTACTGTTGTCCAATGCATTAGGACGCGAGTGTTATAGCTTCGGCACATTTATTAATGTGCAAACGTATTAATTGTCTTTGTTACCTTTATTAGGATGTCAGGACGAGGACGAGGATGTGGTAGGCGTGGTAGGCAGGAGATGCCCATACCGGATGAGATTCCGGAGCAGCAGGAGGGTATTGGTCAGGCCAATGTGGCCGAACCAGCGGGTCAGCAGGCTATGGATGCCTTAGCCCGCGAGATAACAGGGGCATTCAGGGAGTCAGTAGGCATTCTCAAGGCTAAGAATCAAGCCCAGGTTCATGTTGCAGATGCAAGGCTTGCATTTCTGAAGAGAGAGTTCTTCCGATCTAATCCGGACGAGTTTGTAAGTGATCCAAAAGAGCCACTTAAGCCAGATAAATGGCTCGAACAGACAACAAAGACGTTTGAGATGCTTGGTATCGAGGACGGGGTTCTGAAGGTGACCTTGGCATCTTTCCAGCTTAAGGGGGATGCGGGTCAGTGGTGGAAATTCACCAGAGGCCGTATAGGAGGGACTTGGGAGGCTTTCGTAGCTGCTTTCTAGGAGAAGTTCCTGTCTCTAGCTGTCAGGGAGAGGTTGAGGGAGTAATTCTGCCAGCTTAAGCAGCTGAGTTCTTCTATGGCCAAGTTTGAGGCTGTATTTACTAGCTTGTCCAGGTTTGCACCTGAGTTGGTGGCGTCTGAGAAACGCCGTTGCCTTGAGTTTGAGAAGAAGTTAAGGCATGACCTCAAGATGAGAGTTGGGGGTTCTATGACCCGAGAGTATGGGCGTCTGGTGGATGCTGCAGCCCACATGGAGATCATGATGTAGGAAGAGGAGGAAAGGCAGAGGGGTTCCAAGAGGAATCAAGATGGCCAGAGTGATGGCAGGAGACAGAGAGGTTTTAACCCTCAGCAGACAGAGAGGTAGCTTTACTAGATCGACGTTTCTAGTGCCGAGTGCAGGTTCTGGGAAAGGCAGCCAGGGAGACATTACCTGTTTCAAATGTGGTCAGCTGGGCCACAAGTCTCCAATTTGCCCACAGAAGGGAGGAGGACAGAAAGCAGTATCATCTTCGGCTTGACCTCAGAGCCAGAGTCAGGGTAGAGGCCAGCCACTCTCTTGTTACTAGTGCGGTCAGGCAGGGCACCTAAAGAGGTTTTGCCCACAGTTGAGTGGCACATCTGGTGCATCTAGTTTGAGGCAGACTCAGAGCCATCAGCCAGCTCAGTCGGTTCAGGCCTCGAGGGCCAATCAGGGAGCTTCATCGTCCCAGTCTACGCAGCAGTCTTATGCCCCTAGGGGTGAGCAGGTAGATCAGAGACCATTTGGGCGCGTGTATGCTGTTACCGCGCAAGATCTTGTACCTGTTCCATCTGTCGTGAGAGGTACCTTTTTGTTTTGCAACTTGGTTGCTAATGTGTTGATTGATACGGGGGCATCCCATTCTTTTATATCTGCTGCATTTGCATCGGTTTTGGAATTAGAGTTGGCACAATTAGCATCTCCTATATGAGTTGTATCACCTCTTGGGGGTGAATTATCTTGAAGCACGGGTGTAGAGGTTGTGATATAGAGGTCGCCGACCATCGGCTTCCGTTCCCTTTTGTAGTTATGCCCATGAAGGTTTTGATGTTTATTTTGGGTATAGACTGGTTATCGTCATACCGGGCTGTTATCGACTGCTACCGCTAGAGGGTCACAGTATGTACCTTGAGCGGGGAGTGTTTTCATTTCTTGGGGGATCGGGTTGGTAGTGTGTTGCCACCGGTGTATGATCCGCGAGGGCGAAATGAGCTTAGTGGTCTACTTGCTAGCTTTATGAGTGGTGAGTGTGAGGAGACCCAGATTGTTTTGCCGAGAGTGGTTTGTGAGTATTCGGATGTTTTTCCCAAGGACCTCGTTAGTTTGCCACCTCACTGTGAGATAGAATTCTCCATTGATTTAGTGCCCGGCACGGCGCCGATTTCTATGGCACCTTACTGTTTTGCTCCAGCCGAGTTGAGTGAGTTTAAGATTCAGCTCCAGGAGTTGCTGGATAAGGGCTTTGTTCGCCTTAGTATTTCACCGTGGGGAGCACTGGCCCTCTTTGCTAAAAAGAAAGATGGTGCCTTGAGACTTTGTATCGACTACCGGAAGTTGAATCGGGCTACGGTTAAGAATAAGTACCCTATGCCCCGTATAGATGATTTGTTTGACCAGTTGAAGGGTTCCCGTTGTTTCTCTAAGATAGACTTGAGATCGAGTTACCACCAGTTGAGGGTTAGGGAGGAGGATATCCCGAAGACGGCATTCCATACGCGGTATGGCCACCATGAGTTTCTGGTGATGCCATTTGGGCTCACCAATGCACCGGCAGTCTTTATGGATTTGATGAACCAGATCTTCCGGAAATTCTTAGATCGTTTTGTGGTCGTTTTCGTGGACGACATCCTTATCTATTCACCTTCTGAGGAAGAGCACGAGGAACACTTGAGAGTGGTGCTTGAGTTACTTAGAGTCCATAAGCTTTATGCCAAGTTTGGGAAGTGTGAGTTCTGGCTAGGAGAAGTCAAGTTCTTAGGCCACGTGGTTTTCTAGGAAAGGGGTGTCTGTTGATACATCCAAGATTGAGGCAGTGCAAGATTGGGCACAGCCTAAGAGTGTGTTTGAGATCCGCAGTTTTCTGGGATTAGCTGGGTATTACCGCCGGTTTGTGAAGGATTTCTCCAGGTTAGCTTCGTCGTTGACTAGATTAACTCGGAAGGGAGTCAAGTTTGTATGGAGTGAGACTTGTGAAAAGTCGTTCCAAGAGCTAAAAGTTAGATTGACCACCGCTCCAGTCTTGATTATTCCGGAGAGAGGGTTGGGTTATGCAGTCTATTGTGATGCCTCATGAGAGGGTTTGGGTTGTATGTTGATGCAAGAGGGGAAAGTGGTTGTAAGGCCCCTGAAATATGTATTTACTTCTCAGACCCTAATGATGAATTATTTTCTTAAAGCCATCGTTTACTTGAATTAATTTGAATCTTGTCAGTTAGCAATTGCTATTTTTATTTTCATCAAAACAGAAATTCCCCAACCTAATTTAATTCTACCTAGGTTACATGTATTTAACTTCAAGCCCTCATTTATATATATATATATTATTTCAAAACTTGCCCCCAAAATAGTAATTATATCTTGTACCATGGTATGCCATCAATCTTGCATATATATATATATGTGTGTGTGTGTATATACACCTTGAGGGATGTGCCTAGGACCTAAATTAATAAAAAATTTACCCCATCACACTCCCCCAAGGCTAGCCCTCCTAGGGAAGGGAGAAAGGAGCCAATTTTCCAAGATGATGATTATGAAATCCTAGAGAAATACAACCTAGTGATCTACCTAGGATACAAAATCCAAGAATTGGTTTTATTACAACTAGATTTGGCCTTAACCAATGGAACAAGCCTCCTAAGACCCTTCTATTCCTTTAGAATTCAAGAAAAATCCTAACTTTCCATCCAATCCCAACTAAAGGGCTTTTATGTCTATTTACCCCAAATTTGCCTATATATACCACACCCTCCCTAGCTTGCAAATATACACACAACACACTCACTCACACACATTTTGGTTAGAAAGAGAGAGGAGAGCAAGGAAGAGAAATCTAGAGGAGAAGAAGGAGGAAGAAAAGAGAGTTTCTTGTGCAAAGCTTGGAGGGTAAGCCACCAACACAACCCTCTCTTCATTTTCTTTTCTAATACATGTTTTTAAAGATCCTAAATAAAGTTTCAGATCTGTTATTATCAAGCTCCTATGTTAAAAATACTAAGATTTGAGTATTGTCTACATCTCTCTTGTATTCTACCCATTTTGGCACAAAACGATCTTCTTTTGTACAAATCTCTCAACTTTTCAAGGGTACTCTTTCAAACAAATTTTCTGAGTTAAACATGTGATAGTTAGCATATTTTCTTCACAAAAGAAATGAGACTTTCCCATGGTGGAACCCCCTTTTTATAATTTTTCTTGTTTTGGGCATTTTACCTTAAAACCTGTTTTTGCAGTCAACTTCCAAAAATTCCAGAAAAATGTACAAAAGTATTCTGAACCTCTATTTTGTGTCAAAACCTTCCTTAATGAGTTATCTTTCAACTAAAATTGGTTTCATCGAAAAACATTGAGTGGTTTGCAAGAAAATCAAGTTTTCGTAACAGTCAACAGAACTGGGCAGATTCTGGACAGCTCTGGACAGTGCAGGACTATTTTCTAAATAACTTAAAATCGGGAAAAGCAATCCCATTTCCGAAAAATGTTCTAGAAACTAGATCAAATTCTCTACGAACCATAGGAAAACCGAGTCCGGTGGATGATCCTAAGTAATCCTTTCATATTAACCTTCATGTGATGTTAAATATGGAAATTTGTTATGTTGGATGTTTTATGCTCTTGTATTCATGAAAATGTTTAATGGCTTATTATCATATCTTGGCATGATGTTGTATGGGTATGTTATGTTATTTATCTTCTTATCTTGAGAAGGCATGCTTATGTGGATTTTATTTTATTGTTTAGTTGGACTAACCTTGACTTAAAACACTTAATTCAATGGGAAACCTAATTGGGTGGGTATTGGGTTTTCGAACACTTGAGTTATGAAAAGATGATAATATGCGATATGTGGTTGTTGGGATGCGTTCCCTATTCGAAGTTAAAATCTTGCGCAAGTGGTTTTCGGGACCCTTGAACGGAGCGGTTGTATTCGGACCCTAGGTGGTTTGGTGTAAGGAGGGATTCGGGCAAGGCCCTATTTTTACTGTCTCTTTTGAGGCCCTGCGGTTGGCACTACGTGGTATATAACCGTTGGTAGGCATCCGAGGTTAGTTCTGCAACAAAACAGCAAAAGAGGGGGCATACCGAATAATCCGCGTCTGATTCTTGTGGTCGGGAGGACGGAATCTCTTTGGGGGATTTCTAGTTACTAACATCTGACTCAACTCTTAATGTATTTATTTGTTTATTGGAGTATCATGCTTTACTACTTGGTGCTATAAATGTGATTGTGTATTGGACTGGGAAAATGGGTGGGATGTGTGTGTGTGTTTACTGGGCATTCAAAGCTCACGACGTATCATGCCAGGTGACGAAGCAGAACTCGTAGCGGAAGACGACGAGCCGGAAACCTTTGAAGACTTTTGGCTATCTTAGGAATACTACAAGTTTCTTTTTGAATATTTTTGTAAGACTCATATGAAGCTTAAAACTTTCTTTTGGGATGTAATGTAATGGAACAATCTTTTTAATCAAGTATAATTGTGGTTGTTATGTATCTATATCCTATGTATAAACCTTATCGTTGCTTATGAGACCTTGTGCCAATGCCTTGTAAGATCTGTCAAAAAGGTAGTGCGCTGCCTAAGAAAGCTGGACTTAGAAGGGAGGCTATTTTGACTCCTCCGGCGATCTGGGATCTTACCTGGTTATTGACCATAGGACTCACTAGTGACTCTCCCTTGACTGCAACCTATAGTGTAGAATCAGGGCGTCACAACTTGGTATCAGAGCCTAGGTTCAACCCTTAACCCTCGCAACCCTACCCGCGACTCTAGAAGCCCTTACCCCTTATCTTATTTATTTTATCACACTATTATAAGAAGATTAACTAATGAAACTCCTTTTCCACCTTAGGATGTCGTCAGGAGACTATCCAGGACGCGGCATCAGTACCGACTCGTGGGGTGTTTTTCGTATACAAGGAAGAAGGGCCATGTCTGTCAGCCCTTACTTTAGCCGCCGACGCTGTGAAATCACCGCCGAGGAAATGATCAAAACCGAGATACGCAAGGTGGAGACAGAATACCCCCGCTATACGAGGGCGCAGAAGAGGTCTTTGGTGCGGTGCCGCCTACAATTTCTGAGCCGGGCAGCAAGGAAGGCAGTTCGAATGGAGCAAGATGAACAAAGGATGGACTCCCTGATACACCGAGCGTTAACCACCATGGCACCGACTCAGGCTGAAAGCCACGAATCTTGTTACCACAGGCCAGGTAACAATCAACCGATGGATGTGGAGCAGCCACCAGAGCAGCGAGGAGCGAACCTAGCCCACCCTATAGAGATATCATCTGAACACAATCCCCCCTCACCAATGTACAACCCCCGCTCTCCGGGACAGGCCACCGACTCCGCTGATGAAGACCCGGACGAAGACTTTGATTGGTCGGGAAACGAAAACTAATTTGAGGGGTAGTAAAACTAGACTTTTGTAAGATCCGCTGATGAGGATCCTTAAGAATAAGATAGTTTGAACTTGTATGCGTAGATGCTCTTGAATGTAACTCCGAGATGGGAGCCCCTTTTGTAATGATGCCTATTATTATATATAAAAATGATGTGTTGATCTATGTTATTGACTGTTACTTGCTTTAGTGCACCCTAAGGAAACTGAACCTTTATTTCAAATCTAAGTAGTAAGATTTTCTAAGACTGGAAACCAACTCACCTCGTGCCATGAACAGAATGGTAGACACGCGAGCCAATGGCTATACCGAAACCAACAACAATGTACGAAACCGTCCCAGGCATCAACACGAACCCATCCCCGCAGGGGCCGACATCCCCAACAACCTAGGTCATCAAATTTTGGAGGAACTAGGGCAAATAAGGAACAATCGGCAGAATGAGAGGACTCGACTCTTTTCTGAGTTTCGGAAGCAGAGCCCCCAAAGTTCACAGGCATACCGGACCCGAAAATAGCTGAGAGTTGGCTTCGGCAGATGGAGAAAATGCTAGACACTATGGGCATCACCGAGGCCGCTGATAGAATAGCTTTGGCAGTATTCGAGCTCGATGATGAGGCCGACCATTGGTGGGAGTTGATGAAGAACACTCGTAACGTAGCAAGCCTGTCATGGAACCAGTTCAGGGAACTATTCTTAAATAAATATTTCCCAAGTACTATCCGCCGGGAACGAGTCAAGGAATTTCAAAACCTGGAACAAGGAAATATGACCGTGACCCAGTATGCTGCAAAATTCGAAGAGCTAGCCCGCTATGCAACTAGGCTCGTGGCTAATGATGAAGAAAAAGCAAGGATGTTCGAGTGGGGACTAGACCTTACAATCAGGAGAAGAGTCCTTCTGCAACGACTCCCCTCATATGCCGAGGTGCTAGAGACGGCATTAGAATCTGAAAGGGAAGTGAACGACGCGAGAAGGGCTTGGAACAAGAGAAGAGGAAGTCAGGCGACTATTGGACCTCAAAGGAACCCGAAGGAAAGCATGACCTCGAAGCCCTACTCCAGACCAGAACCACAACAGCAACGACAGCAACCGCAGCAACAGATTCAGAGAGGAGGCTATCAAAGGCCGGCGGGACAAATCCAGTGCTTTCATTGCCAACAGTTAGGGCACAAGAAGAGATTCGAGGCACAAGAACAGTTAGCAGCTGTGATCTTTACCTTGAAGATTTGGAGGCACTACCTTTATGGTGAGAGATTCGAGGTGTTCTCGGATCATAAGAGTCTGAAATATCTGTTTACACAGAAAGACTTGAACTTGAAGCAGAGGAGGTGGATGGAGTTCATTGAGGATTATGACTTCGAGTTGCATTATCATCTGGGGAAGGCCAATGTGGTGGCCGATGCCCTTAGTAGAAAATCTGTTGGTGACGTAGCTAGTATAGCCATCCGGGAATGGGAGATGTTGGGTGTACTTGGGGAGTTTGATTTGCTTCTGGGCGAATCCGTTGAGGCTGCGGCCTTGTTTTCTGTTATTGTGCAGCCTACACTTATGACTCGAGTGTTAGAGGCACAGAGAGGTGACCTTGAGGTGGAATCTCTCCAAGAGAAGATCTCCAGTGGGAAGGTTGAGAAGGGTTTGACGGTGTATCCCAACCAAAGTGTGAGATACCGAGACCGTCTGTTTGTGCCGGAGTCTTGCCGAAAGGAGGTACTCTGAGAGTTTTATCATTCACGTCTCGCGGTGCATCCGGGAGGCACTAAGATGTATCGGGATTTGGGTCGCCAGTTTTGATGGCAGGGTATGAAGAGACATGTGGCAGTTTTCGTGTCTAAGTGCCTTACTTGTCAGCAAGTGAAGGCCGAGCATCAGAGGCCAGTGGGTTTGTTGCAACCCTTGCCTATTGCCGAGTGAAAGTGGGAGCATGTCACTATGGACTTTGTTGTAGGTCTTCCGAGGACTCAGCGGGGTAGTGATGCTATTTGGGTGATTGTAGACCGGTTAACTAAGTCGGTGCACTTCATTCCTATGCGCATGAGAGATTCGGTAGATCATCTTGCCGACTTGTATATTCGGGACATAGTGAGGTTGCATGGGGTTCCAATGACGATTATCTCAGACAGAGATCCTCGTTTTACTGCCAGGTTGTAGCAGAGTTTGCAGAGTACCTTAGGCACTAAGTTGACCTTTAGCACGGCTTATCATCCTCAGACTGACGGGCAGTCCGAGCGTACTATTCATATCCTTGAGGATATGCTTCGGGGTTGTGTTCTTGACTTTAGTGGGTCGTGGGAGAGGCACTTGCCATTGGTGGAGTTTGCCTACAACAACAGTTTCCAGTCTAGTATCGGTATGGCACCGTTTGAGGCCTTGTATGGCCGACCGTGTAGGTCTCCAGTTTGTTGGGCCGAGGTGGGTGATGCACCTTTGTTGGGTCCGGAGTTGGTGAGGGAAACGATGGAGAAAGTTGAGCTTATCCGTAGGAGGCTTGTTACAGCCCAGAGTCATTAGAAATCTTATGCCGACCGTAGGAAGAGACCTTTGGTATTTGAGGTGGGTGATCATGTCTTTCTAAAGATATCACCTAGGCGGGGATTGATGAGGTTTGAGAAGAGTGGGAAGTTGTCCCCTCAATTTATTGGTTTTTTTGAGATCCTTGAGAGAATTGGCGAGGTTGCCTATCGTTTAGCTTTGCCACTGCAGTTATCCGGAGTTCATGACGTGTTTCATGTGAGTATGCTTCGAAAGTATGAGCCAAATCCATCGCATGTATTGGATTGGACTGACTTAGAGGTAGATGAAGATGTCTCGTATGAGGAGAGACCGGTTCGGGTCTTGGATAGCCGGGAGCAAGTCTTGCGAGGCAAGACCATTCCCTTAATGAAGGTTTTGTGGAAACATCACGGAGTGGAGGAAGCCACTTGGGAACGTAAGTTGGAGGTCCAAGAGAAATATCCGGACTTGTTTGTTGATGTGTAATCATGTATAGAAATTTTGTAACGTTATTGAACTTTAAGAGCATTATATATGTCTTAAGTTGAAAAACATTGTGAATGTTTTGGTTTATGGAAATTATGTTAACGCTGTGTATGTTAAATATATTGTGGAAATGCAAGCATGATAATAATGTTGCATGTGTTATGTAATGGTGGAAAATGAGTTGAAATTGGTAAATTTCAAAGGAATGCATGTTGATAATGCAAGATGTTATATAATGTGAATTGCCTCTTGAAAAGAGATAAGATGGACCGGTAATGGGTCGGATTGCTTAATATTATGTTATAATATTGATGGAAATGGAGAAAACTTGTTTTTGAAAACTTATGTTTAATTTCGGGGACGAAATTCTTTAAGGGGGGGGAGGTTATAGCAATCCCGGTTTCCCTTTCTTTATTTGTTGTATCCGAACTTTGGTTCCGTGGGGTTGGTAGTTGTATATCTTGTTGTCATCCTTTAATTCCATTTGATTGAGTTTTAAGATGTGTTGGGCATGTTTCGAGCAGGTGGGTTGAGCCTTGGTCTAAGTTCTTATTGCCCAGTTTTTGGTCGTTCTGCTCGAGCGGGTCTTCCTGCGCTCGAGCGGGGTTTACATCCTTCCAGCATTTTGTGTCCCTGCAAAACTTCTGCAGGTATGATTTCTACGCTCGAGCGGGTTTCTTACGCTCGAGCGGGGCGCGCTCGAGCGGGCTTGTCGGCGCTCGAGCGGGTAGTACATTCTGGGTGAAAGTTCTGGAATGGGATAATCCACGCTCGAGCGGATTGGTTTTTCGCGCTCGAGCGGATGTGTTTCACTCTTGTGTCTTGGCGCTCGAGCGGGACTTATTGCGCTCGAGCGGACCCAGCTTTTTGTTCTTGACGCTCGAGCGTTGTGTTTTACACTCGAGTGGACCTGTCGTATATCAGATAACAGTTAGGCATTTTTGAATCACTTTTTGCATTCACTCTCTCTCTTACTTTCTAAAAAGATATTTTGAGAGCTTTTCTCTCTAGAAACCTAACTTCTCTCTTAGGATTGATCTAGCTAGAGTGTTTTCCTAACCTTTGGCCTTTACAAAAAAGTTGTTGATCGTCGAGGGCTATCTTTTGATCCAAGAATTCTGGGATTTGGAGCACATTGGGTTTTCGTCATCTTCTCCATTTGAGTTCTTCACTTCGAGGTAGAGATACCCTACTCCATATTATAGGTTTTGTCATAAGCTTTGGTTATTTTGATATGTTGGTGTCGTTTGGTAATTTTGGGAAAAGTTAGGGTTTGATTTATAATTTGAGAAAAAAGGGTTTTTCATATATTGAATACCATATGTTTGTAAGTCATGAAAAATGACATTGATATTGTCAAATTGAGAAAATTGGGCCTTAGGGTTGATTATTGATGAAAGGGGAAAAAATGCCCTAATTGTTGTAATAAATTAATTGGTATAATTAATTTGGAAAAATATGGGATTTAGTTGAAATCCATAAAATTTGGAAATTATTGATTAAATGGTGTAATTGGATAATTTAACCACTCACCTATGAAAATGTTGAAATTATGTCTGTTGATACATTTATTTCCTGTTTAGAAATAACTGTTTTGGGCTATCGGTGGAGGATAGTCGTGAGTGTTGTAGACATTGCATGTTGATTAGGGAAAACTGAAACTAATCACAGTGAATAAGTCATTGAATATGACGGTCGAATTAATACAGCAAATACGTGTATTGATTGAATATGGTATATGTCATGTGTTAAATACATTGAATATTTATATTGTTTGGGAGGAGATATGGGATGTACTCCATGGTTTGAGGGAAGATAGAGGATGGACTCTCAAACCAGTTTGGGAGGAGAAAGGGGATGGACTCCATTAGTACAGCAAATATGTGTACTTATTGATTTATGGAAGTGTTTTAGTACAGCAAATATGTGTACTTATTGATTTATGGAAGTGCTTTAATATGAGCCTTAGTCTCATTTGAATTGTTGATATTGGAAGTAATGTTGATGTGAGAAGTAGTCTCATTTTATAGTTTGACTAGGTTCTGAGCCAAGTTTGTATAATTGGAAAGTTGATTAATAACGTAAAGTGAAACATGTCATGAACATTATCGTCATGAAACTGTATAGTGATATAATGGATTTAATAGTGTTAACCATCTATCGAATACTATTGCTTTAGTCAATTCTTATATTTGGTTTAGTATATTTCTGCTGGGCTGTGGTCACCCTATACGGGAACATCATTTTCAGGTCCAGGTGATATGCTACCTCCAAGGACTTAGCTTGGAAGGATTTGGATTTGTAGACCTGTTTTTAGTTAGTTGTTATTTGATATTACATGTAAACTCAAGCCAAGGGCTTAATGTGTAATTGAGTTAGTACTCAGACTTTTGTGTCCAAGCATTGGCTTGGAAAGCTGTAAGCCTGTAGGGCATTTATTTTCGATGTTACATGTAATGTCTTTCAATAAGAATACTCTGATGAATGGAATAATGTTTTGTTTTCTTATATCAATGCATGTCCATATTGTGTATATTGTGGGTTTATTTTGAAGGCGTTACAAAAATCCTCCCTATCCTCCCACAAGTCCACGGCAGCGCCCCTTGCAGAAATCACCAGGGTGTCCTGTTAGCCGTTCCGAGCGAGGAGACTATAACCTGGGAACTTGCTCCGACCTCCCAAGACAAGCCTCGCTTAAGTCAGGACTCGCACAGTGAGAGAGCATTGAACCTACACCAAATGCTGATTAGACAACTTGAGGTCCAACCTCCTAACCAACTGTGCTTTGCTCAGGAGATTGGCCCAGAGGGGAGGGAATTAAACTTGTGACCTTAGGGCTTAAACCCCAAGTCTTAACCACAATGCCACCCACCCCTAGGTTATCTTAAATAGTATGTAGAAGATTTAGATGGCTTCTTTTATCTTTGAAATCCCAATCTATTTTTTTTTTTACTTTTTAATTTTTAAATTAAATCATTAATTGTTTATGTCCATAAAACAAAACTGGTAAACACATATCCAAAAGCTACACATTTTTTTTTTTATTTTTTTTAATATGTAGGATATTTACAACTGGAAAATGTTTGATGCCTCAATTTTTTTTCCACAATCTGACTTATAATAATGTAATCATAAGTGTTAATTTTTATAAAAATATGAGAAGAGAATTAATTAAATTATACATTTCAACCAATCACATTTGACTATTTCAATATGTTATTTCACTATAATTCTAATTAAGAGAATCTTAAACCCTTAATATTTTTTTTATCAAATTATAATTTTATAACGATTTCGGGTTTTACCCCTTGTTGTACAGTGATCCGGACTTGTTTCCGTGGATGTCAGTAGTTGTTTATATCCTGTTTGCATCCTTTCGTACTTTGTATTTGAGTTATAGGATGTGTTAGGCAGGTTTGTCACAGGTTGGTTGTGTTTGGGAGCAAATGGTTGCTGCCCAGAAGTTTGGTCATTCGCTCGACCGAGCAGTTTGTCGCTCGACCGAGCTCTTTGTTTTGGATCCTTCGCTCGAGCCAGGGTTTGGTCGCTCAAGCGAGAGTTGAGTTTTGTGTCTGGTGGATCGAGCGAGAAGTCTTGCGCTCGAGCATGCGTCTGCGTCTCGTTTTGACCTGAGAGCTGTGTTTCTTGGCTCGAGCGAGTGAGGTGTATGTTTTGAGTTTCCTCGCTCGAGCGAGCATTCTGTCGCTCGAGCGTGCTTCTGGGTTGCAGACCTGAAGCTTCGAGTTGTTGGCTCGAGCGAGACTTTCTTCGCTCGAACGAGTATTCTTTGTGTCTGGTCACTCGAGCGACCAATCCTTCGCTCGAGCGAGCCTGTTATATATCAGTAGGCAGCAGCGAGGAAAACATCACTTTTTCATCTCCTTTCTTTTTGCAAACCCTAGATCCGACTCTCTCTCTCTCTCTATACTTGTCTTCTCTCTAAGGTTTGATCTATCTAGAGTGAGTTTCTGCCCTTAGTCCTTTGTTAAAAAGATAGAGTTCGTTGAGGGCTTTGATTTAATCTGAAAAACTAGGGATTTGGAGCACGTTGGTCTTTGGTCTCCATCTCCGTTTGAGCTCAAACTTCGAGGTAGGGATATCCTACTCCTCTTTATGAGCTTTGTCTTTGAATTTTGGTATTTTGATATGTTGGAGGTTGTTGTGTAATTATGAGAAAGTTTGGGTCTTTTGTGTAATTTTGCAAAAGTTAGGGTTTTGTTTATAATAAACCAATATGCATGTTTCGCCTAGAGAAATGAGTTAAATGATGGACTATGGATGAAAATGGAACCTTAGGGTTGTTATGTAACTTATGGGAAAAATGCCCTAATTACATAGTTAAATTAATTGGTATACTTAATTTGAAGAAAAGAGGAAATTGAATTGAGAATGTTGAAATTGGATGTGTATGGGATTAAAGGGTGTAGTTAGATTCATCCATCGCTCACCTAGTTGAAATGTTGATTATATATCTATTTGGTGCATTTATTTTTGGTATAGAAATAACTACTTTGAGCTATCGGTGGAGGATAGTCTTGATTGTTGTAGACAATGCATGATGATTAGGCAAACTGAAACTAATCGATTGAGTATGCTATCGAATATAGCGACTGGAATAATACATTAATTTTATGTATTGATTGATTATATATGATCTATGTTTATATACATGTGTTGTGTGGGAGGAGATAGGGGATGTACTCCACGGTTTAGGAGAAGATAGGGGATGGACCTCTAAACCGGATTTTGTATGACATTGATACAGCACTACAATGTGTATCAAGTGTTGATTATGGAAGTGTTCCAATTGATTTGATATAGCACTAAAATGTATATCGTTATCAATTGTGAAGTATAGAAGTGATTCTATGTTATGTTGATACAGCACCGAAATGTGTATCTTTCGTAAGGTATAGAAGTGATTTATGTGTTATTGATACAGCATTAAAATGTGTATCCATCATGAATTTCGAAAGTGTTTTAAAGATGAGTCTTAATCTCATTAAGTTATTTGGCTAGGTGTTGAGCCTTATTTTCAAACTCAAAGTTGAAAAAGAAATGGGAAATGAAATGTAACATGGACTTAATGTCATGAAACCGAAATGTGATATATGTGGATGTATCTGTGTTGACCATCTATCAACTGCTAATCTTTTAGTCATTGTTCATAGCTGGTTTAGTGTATTTTTACTGAGCAGTGGCTCACCCTTTATGGGACATCATTTTCAGGTACAGGTAGCATGCCACCTCCAAGGACATAACTTGTGAGGCTAGAGGCAGACAGACTTTTGTCGTTTTGTTATCTTTTGGATGTATTGCATGTAAATTCAAGCCAATGGCTTAATGTGTATTGAGTTAGTACTCTCCTTTTTGTAACCAAGTGTTAACTTGGAAAGCTGTAAGCCCATAGGGCATTTGCTTTTGTTGTTAACATGTAATACTCATTGTAATGAACTACTCTGATGAATAGAAGAATAGTTATCTTTTATATCAATGCATGTCTAAATTGATGGGTTTTAATGCTATTATTTTGAGGGCGTTACAACTTGGTATCAGAGTATACCGGGTTCGAATACTTTGGGTACGTGGGAAGTGATTAGTATCACAATGAGTTTGTCTCGCTTGTTAGAGACTTAAGTGTAATGTTATGTGTTTATTGATAACATGTTTACGTGACTATGTGGGTATGGAATTTAGTTTCTAGGATATTGATTGAATCCTTGGGTTTCTAGGAGTCCTATTGGAAAAGCACTTGATCAATGCTGTTTCTAACTGGAACTCAAGCAACGCCTCGGAACTATCATTATCTAGAAATGAAATTCGTAAGTGCTTATGTGTTTTTGTGCTTACGTGGAGTGAATTACAATTGTCCATGCATTAGGATGCGAGTGTTTAGTTTCGGCACATTTTTAAATGTGCTAATGTTCTTCGTTACCTTTATTAGGATGTCAGGACGAAGACGTGGTGGTAGGCGAGGTAGGCCTAAGAGGCAGGAGGTGCCTATACCGGATGACATTCCGGCAAAGCACGAGGGTGTTGGCCAGGCCAATATGGCCGAGCCAGTAGGTCAGCAGGCCATGGGCGCCTTAGCCCGCGAGATGGCAGGAGCGTTGAGAGCATCCATGGACATTCTTAGAGCTGAGAATCAAGTCCAGGCCCAGGTTGTTGATGCAGGGCCTTCTTTTCTGAAGAGAGAGTTCTTCCGGTCAAATCCGAATGAGTTTTTGGGGGATCCGAAGGAGCCACTTAAGGCTGATGAGTGGCTGGAGCAAATAAGTAAGATGTTTGAGATGCTTGGCATCGAAGACGGGACTTTGAAAGTGACCTTGGCATCTTTCCGGCTGAAGGGGGATGCGGGTCAGTGGTGGAAATTCATGAAGGGTCGTATTGGTGGTACTTGGGAGGCTTTTGTGGGTGCTTTCCAAGAGAAGTTCTTATCTCCAACAGTCAGGGAGAAGCTGAGAGACTAGTTCTGCCAACTTTTGCAGTTGAGTTCTTCAGTGGCCGAGTATGATGTTGCTTTTACTAGCTTGTCCAGGTTCGCACCTGAACTTGTGGCGTCTGAGGAACGCCCCTGTATCGAGTTTGAGAAGAGGTTAAGGCGCGGCCTCAAGATGAGAGTTGGTGGTTCTATGATCCGAGACTATAGGCACTTAGTTGATGCTGCAACCCATATGGAGATCATGATGCAGAAGGAGGAGGGACAGAGAGGCTCCAAGATGAGCCAGGATGGTCAGGGTGATAGCAGGAGACAGAGGGGTGCTAACCCTCAGCAGTTTCAGGGTGGTGTTGCTAGATCGACCTTTCCAGTGCCGAGTGCAAACTCGGAGAGAGGCAATCAGGGAGATTTCATCTATTACAAGTGTGGTCAGCTGGGCCACAAGCTTCGGTTTGCCCACAGAGGGGAGGAGGTCAGAGAGCAGCTTCATCTTCAGCTAGACCGCAGAGCCAGAGTCAGGGCAAGGGTCAGCTACTGTCTTGTTATCAGTGTGGTCAGGCGAGGCACCTAAAGAGGTTTTGCCCGCAGTTGAGTGGCACATCTAGTGCAGCTAGGCAGAGGCAGAGTCTTCAGCCAGCTCAATCAGTGCAGGCCTCGAGGGCCAATCAGGAGGCTTCATCGTCCCAGTCTGTGCAGCAGTCGTATGCTCCGAGGGGTGAACAGGTAGATCAGAGGCCTTCAAGGCGCATGTATGCTGTTACCGCACAGGACCTGGTACTGGTTCCATCAATTGTGAGAGGTACCTTTCTGTTTTGCAACTCAGTTGCTAGTGTATTGATTGATACGGGTGCGTCTCATTCCTTTGTATCTACTGCATTTGCATCTGTTTTGGAATTGAAGTTGGCACAATTAGCATCTCCTATATGTGTTATATCACCTCTTGGGGGTGAATTGATTTTGAAGCACGGATGTAGAGGTTGTGATATAGAGGTCGCCGATCATCGGCTTCCGTTCCCTTTTGTAGTTATGCCCATGAAGGGTTTTGACGTTATTTTGGGTATGGACTGGCTATCGCCATACCGGGTTGTTATCGATTGCTACCGCCAGAGGGTCACAGTATGTACCTTGAGCGAGGAGTGTTTTCATTTCTTGGGGGATCGGGTTGGTAGTGTGTTGCCACCGATGTATGATCCGCGATGGTGGAGTGAGCTTAGTGGTCTTCTTGCTAGTCTTTTGAGTAGTGAGTGTGATGAGACCCAGATTGTATTACTGAGAGTGGTTTGTGAGTATTCGGATGTTTTTCCTGAGGATCTCGTTGGTTTGCCACCTCACCATGAGATTGAGTTCTCCATTGATTTAGTGCTCGGCACGACACCGATTTCTATGGCACCTTACCGTTTTGCCCCAGCCAAGTTGAGTGAGTTGAAGATTCAGCTCCAAGAGTTGCTGGATAAGGGCTTTGTTCACCCTAGTGTTTCGTCGTGGGGAGCACCGGCCCTCTTTGCTAAAAAGAAAGATAGTGCCTTGAGACTTTGTATCGACTACCGGAAGTTGAATCGGGCTACGGTTAAGAATAAGTACCCTATGCCCCATATAGATGATCTGTTTGACCAGTTGAAGGGTTCCCGTTGTTTCTCTAAGAGAGACTTGAGATCGAGGTTACCACCAGTTGAGGGTCAGGGAGGAGGATATTCCGAAGACGGCATTCCGTACGCGGTATGGCCATTATGAGTTTCTAGTGATGCCATTTGGGCTCACCAATGCACCGGCAGTCTTTATGGATTTGATGAACCAGATCTTCCGAGAATTCTTAGATCGTTTTGTGGTCGTTTTTGTGGATGACATTCTCATCTATTCACCTTCAGAGGAGGAGCACGAGGAACACTTGAGAGTGGTGCTCGAGTTACTTAGAACCTATAGGCTGTATGCCAAGTTTGGGAAGTGTGAGTTCTGGCTAGGAGAAGTCAAGTTCTTAGGCCATGTGGTTTCTGGGGAAGGGGTGTTTGTTGATACATCCAAGATTAAGGCAGTGCAAGATTGGGCACAGCCTGAGAGTGTGTTTGAGATCCACAGTTTTCTGGGATTAGCTGGGTATTACCGCCGGTTTGTGAAGCATTTCTCCAGGTTAGCTTCGTCGTTGACTAGACTGACTCGGAAGGGAGTCAAATTTGTATGGAGTGAGACTTGTGAAAAGTCGTTCCAAGAGCTGAAAGTTAGATTGACCACCGCTCCAATCTTGATTATTTCGGAGAGAGGGTTGGGTTATATAGTCTATTGTGATGCCTCACAAGAGGGTTTGGGTTGTGTGTTGATGCAAGAAGGGAAAGTGGTTGTCTATGGCTCACGTCAGTTGAAAATACACGAGAAGAATTACCCTACACATGACCTAGAACTAGCAGTAGTGACCTTTGCCTTGAAAATCTGGAGGCATTACCTTTATGATGAGAGATTCGAGGTGTTCTCGGATCATAAGAGTTTGAAATATCTGTTTACACAGAAAGACTTGAACTTGAGGCAGAGGAGGTGGATGGAGTTTATTGAGGATTACGACTTCGAGTTGCATTATTATCCGGGAAAGGCCAATGTTGTGGCCGATGCCCTTAGCAGGAAATCCATAGGTGATGTAGCTTGTATAGCCATCCGGGAGTGGGAGATGTTGAGTGCACTTGGTGAGTTTGATTTGCTTCTGGACGAATCCGTTGAGGCTGCGGCATTGTTTTCTGTTGTCACGCAGCCTACACTTGTGACTAGAGTGTTAAAGGCACAAAAAGGTGACCTTGAGGTAGAATCCCTTCGAGAGAAGATCTCCAGCGGGAAGGTTGAGAAGGGTTTGTTTGAATATCTCGACCAGAGTGTGAGATACCGAGACCGATTGTTTGTGCCGGAGTCCTGCCGAGAGGAGGTACTCCGAGAGTTTCACCATTCACGTCTTGCAGTGCATTCGGGAGGCACCAAGATGTATCGTGATTTGGGGCGCTAGTTTTGGTGGAGGGGTATGAAGAGAGATGTGGCGGTTTTCGTGTCTAAGTGCCTTACTTGTCAGCAAGTGAAGGCCGAACATCAGAGGCCAACGAGTTTGTTACAACCCTTGCCTATTGCCGAGTGGAAGTGAGAGCATGTCACCATGGACTTCGTTGTAGGTCTTCCGAGGACTCAGCGGGGTAGTGATGCTATTTGGGTGGTTGTAGACCGGTTGACTAAGTCGGCGCTCTTCATCTCTATGCGCGTAAGAGATTTGGTAGATCATCTTGCCGACTTGTATATTCGGGACATAGTGAGGTTGCACGGGGTCCCAATGACGATTGTCTCAGATAGAGATCCTCGTTTTACTGCCAGGTTGTGGCAGAGTTTGCAGAGTGCCTTGGGTACCAAGTTGACCTTTAGCATGGCTTATCATTCTCAGACTGACGGGCAGTTCGAGCGTACTATTCAGATCCTTGAGGATATGCTTCGGGGTTGTGTCCTTGACTTTAGTGGGACATGGGAGAGGCACTTGCCCTTGGTAGAGTTTGCCTACAACAACAATTTCCAGTCTAGTATCGGTATGGCACCGTTTGAGGCCTTGTATGGCCGACCGTGTAGGTCTCCAGTTTGCTGGGCCGAGGTGAGTGATGCACCTTTGTTGGGTCCGGAGTTGGTGAGGGAAACGACGGAGAAGGTTGAGCTTATCTGTACGAGGCTTGTTACAGCCCAGAGTCGTCAGAAATCATATGCTGACCGTAGGAGGAGACCTTTGGTGTTCGAGGTGGGTGATCTTGTCTTTCTGAAAATATCACCTAGGCAGGAATTGATGAGGTTTGGGAAGAGTGGGAAGTTATCCCCTCGGTTTATTGGCCCTTTTGAGATCCTTGAGAGGATTGGCGAGGTTGCCTATCATTTAGCTTTGTCGCCACAATTGTCCAGAGTTCATGACGTGTTTCATGTGAGTATGCTTCGGAAGTATGAGCCGGATCCATCACATGTATTGGATTGGACCGACTTAGAGGTTAATGAGAATGCCTCGTATGAGAAGAGACCAGTTCGGGTCTTGGATAGGCGGGAGCAAGTCTTGCGAGGCAAGACCATTCCCTTAGTGAAGGTTTTGTGGAAACATCACGGGGTGGAGGAAGCCACTTGGGAACATGAGTTGGAAGTCTGAGAGAAATATCCGGATCTATTTATGGATGTTTGAGCATATATTGTATATTTTGTTGTATTATTGAACCTTAAGAGTATTGAATATATCTTAGGTTGTAAAACATGGTTTATGTTTTGGTTTAATGGAAGTGTTTTGAAACTTGCCTCAAAATGGAAGTTTGATATAACATTGCATATGTTGAGTATTGTAGAATTGGAAATGTATCATGAACATTAGTTATGATATGAAATTGTTGAAATTGAAAAGGAAATGCATGTTGAAATGTATATGTTGTGAAATGCCTCTTGACAAGAGATGGAATGACCGGGATGGGTCGAATTGTTTAATGTTGAAATGTAACATTGTTTAAAAGGAGAAAAACCTGTTTTTGAAAACTTGTGCTTAATTTCGGGGACGAAATTCTTTAAAGGGGGGAGGTTATAGCGATCCCGGGTTTTACCCCTTGTTGTACAGTGATCCGGACTTGTTTCCGTGGATGTTAGTAGTTGTTTATATCTTGTTTGCATACTTTCGTACTTTGTATTTGAGTTATAGGATGTGTTAGGCAGGTTTGTCACAGGTTGGTTGTGTTTGGGAGCAAATGGTTGCTGTCCAGAATTTTGGTCATTCGCTCGAGCGAGCAGTTTGTCGTTCGAGCGAGCTCTTTATTTTGGATCCTTCGCTCGAGCCAGGGTTTGGTCGCTCGAGCAAGAGTTGAGTTTTGTGTCTAGTGGATCGAGCGAGAAGTCTTGCGCTCGAGCATGCGTCTGCGTCTCGTTTTGACCTGAGAGCTGTGTTTCTTGGCTCGAGCGAGTGAGGTGTATGTTTTGAGTTTCCTCGCTCGAGCGAGCATTCTGTCGCTCGAGCGTGCTTCTGGGTTGCAGACCTGAAGCTTCAAGTTGTTGGCTCGAGCGAGACTTTCTTCGCTCGAGCGAGTATTCTTTGTGTCTGGTCGCTCGAGCGACCAATTCTTCGCTCGAGCAAGCCTGTTATATATCAGTAGGCAGCAGCGGGGAAAACATCACTTTTTCTTCTCCTTTCTTTTTGCAAACCCTAGATCTGACTCTCTCTCTCTCTCTCTCTCTCTCTCTCTCTATACTTGTCTTCTCTCTAAGGTTTGATCTATCTAGAGTGAGTTTCTACACTTAGTCCTTTGTTAAAAAGATAGAGTGCGTTGAAGGCTTTGATTTAATCTGAAAAACTAGGGATTTGGAGCACGTTGGTCTTTGGTCTCCATCTCCGTTTAAGCTCAAATTTCGAGGTAGGGATATCCTACTCCTCTTTATGAGCTTTGTCTTTGAATTTTGGTATTTTGATATGTTGGGGGTTGTTATGTAATTATGAGAAAGTTTGGGTCTTTTGTGTAATTTTGCAAAAGTTGAGGTTTTGTTTATAATAAACCAATATGCATGTTTGGCCTAGAGAAATGAGTTAAATGGTGGACTATGGATGAAAATGAAACCTTAGGGTTGTTATGTAACTTATGGGAAAAATGCCCTAATTACATAGTTAAATTAATTGGTGTACTTAATTTTAAGAAAAGAGGAAATTGAATTGAGAATGTTGGAATTGGATGTGTATGGGATTAAAGGGTGTAGTTAGATTCATCCATCGCTCACCTAGTTGAAATGTTGATTATATATCTATTTGGTGCATTTATTTTCGGTATAGAAATAACTACTTTGAGCTATCGGTGGAGGATAGTCTTGATTGTTGTAGACAATGCATGATGATTAGGCAAACTGAAACTAATCGATTGAGTATGCTATCGAATATAGCGACTGGAATAATACATTAATTTTATGTATTGATTGATTATATATGATCTATGTTTATATACATGTGTTGTGTGGGAGGAGATAGGGGATGTACTCCACGGTTTAGGAGAAGATAGGGGATGGACCTCTAAACCGGATTTTGTATGACATTGATACAGCACTACAATGTGTATCAAGTGTTGATTATGGAAGTGTTCCAATTGATTTGATATAGCACTAAAATGTATATCGTTATCAATTGTGAAGTATAGAAGTGATTCTATGTTATGTTGATACAGCACCGAAATGTGTATCTTTTGTAAAGTGTGGAAGTGATTTATGTGTTATTGATACAGCATTAAAATGTGTATCCATCATGAATTTCGAAAGTGTTTTAAAGATGAGTCTTAATCTCATTAAGTTATTTGGCTAGGTGTTGAGCCTTATTTTCAAACTCAAAGTTGAAAAAGAAATGGGAAATGAAATGTAACATGGACTTAATGTCATGAAACCGGAATGTGATATATGTGGATGTATTTGTGTTGACCATCTATCAACTGCTAATCTTTTAGTCATTGTTCATAGCTGGTTTAGTGTATTTCTACTGGGCAGTGGCTCACCCTTTATGGGACATCATTTTCAGGTACAGGTAGCATGCCACCTCCAAGAACATAGCTTGGGAGGCTAGAGGCAGACAAGCTTTTGTCGTTTTGTTATTTTGGATGTATTACATGTAAATTCAAGCCAATGGCTTAATGTGTATTGAGTTAGTACTCTCCTTTTTGTAACCAAGTGTTAACTTGGAAAGCTGTAAACCCGTAGGGCATTTGCTTTTGTTGTTAACATGTAATACTCATTGTAATGAACTACTCTGATGAATAGAAAAATAGTTATCTTTTATATCAATGCATGTCTAAATTGATGGGTTTTAATGCTATTATTTTGAGGGCGTTACAAATTTGATAAAAATTTAAAAAGATAATGTTGAAAATTATTGTTTTTTCCATCAAAATTGGTGAAAAGAAAAAAAAAATGGGATAAGAATGAAATTCTTTTAAAAATTGATAAAAATTTAATGAAAAAGTTAAAGTATTTCATATAAAATCAAAAAATTTATTTAAATTTAAAATCAAATTAGATAAAACAAATTAAAAGAAAATAATGAAAGTTTGAAAATATTTTGAAACCTTCTTATTATTAAAGACTAGAAATTTATATGTGTATTATATTCATATTGTATTTTTAGCTATGAAATTGAAATCAAAAGAAATGTAACTTAAATTATTGGATTAATAATAGAGATATCATATTAATTATTATTAAATATCATTTCACGTCACATTTAATAATAAAATTGTATATTTGTCTTAATTATAACTTTTAAAATTGTATATTTTCATAACAAGAAAATGTATGTCATAACTCATTTGACTAGAGTTTGGCAACTCCTAAAAAAGTCAAAAAATTAAAAAATCACTATCCTATTTAAGTCACATCATCTTATTTAAATCACATCACCTCTCTATCACATCATTTCAAACTCAACCCATATTTTATAAAAAGTCAAAAAATGCACTTATTTAAAGTGCACTTTATCATAGTTAACTTTTTTTTTAATACAAATTATCAAAATTGTACTTTAGACTTATATATATACATTTTAATTTTTTTAAATTAATAATTTAACAAACATAAAAGTTAACTTACAAATTTTATGTAAATCACAAGACAAATATTAAATTATTTCAAGATAATTATAATATTTTTTATAATTTATAAAATCCCGTGCATAGCACGGGTTATCACTAGTTATGAGAGAAATCAAAAGGGATTGTGGGTTAAGAAAAACCAATAAATGCTGAGGTTGGGTTGGGATAAGTCAATAAATGCCGAGATTTTTTTTTTGTTAAATCAAATAATTAGGATTACGATATTGGAGCTTCCACAAAGCTTGTAGATTGAAAACCCCTTTTTCTTTATATAATACATAGATATAGATATAGATTACACAATGTGAGACGAGAGCAGAATATTAAGTTCCTATAATATTGTTGTTGTTTTAAATGGGTGAACAAAATAATTTGAATAAATTACACTAATTTCCTTTTTAAGTTTGAAGAAAATATAATAAGTCTTATAGTGTTGGCATAATTATACTAGTATCCCCTTTAGTAATGTTAAATAGATAAGACATAATACAGATGGTGTGAAAATATAAAGACAAATAACGTAAAATATATATTTTCGTATAAAAAAGATAACTGTATCGTTTTTTTATCCATATAACTAATAAATTATTGATAAAAAAATTAAAAGTATTTTATAAATTAAGACATAAAGAAAATTAATATAATCATGATAAAATTATAAAAATTATTATATTTTTTTAAACATAAAATAGTCACTATAATTTATTCAAATAATTTTTTTTAAGATGATGACAATGACCACAACAATCGTAGTACTTCTAATAAATTTAATAAATGAATAGATAAATATTTTATATTGTCGGGGTGGCATTTATGATTGAATTTATGGAATCATGAGAATGCCACTTTAATCAATGAGAAAGTCCTTAGACTATTTTGGAAAAAGATAGATAAAAATTATCTTCCACTTTTTAACTTTTTTGAGTTAATCTCATATTTTTATATGTTTTTTTTAAAAAAAAGTTTAAAAGAAATTAAAATATTAATTTTTAACTATTTTTCTAAAACACTCCTTAGTATACAAAGTAGGATGCCATATATCTTTTTCTATGAATATGGAGATTTTATTTTAAATTTGTAAACTTAAAAATAATAATAATAAAGAGGAAGAAGATTAACTTGTGCTTATTTCTCTATTTTTCTAAAGATCCAAACAATTGAAAACCATAAAATCAAGAGTAAAAAAATAATTAGTGGTTACATGAAATGTTGTTGAATGCGTAAAGAAAGTGACATTACTTTTAAATTTTGAGTTTACGCACCTTATTTAAAGGGGAGCCCCGATACAGAGCCTGAAAATCAGGGCTCGAATTTGGCTCGAAACAGAGGCGAAGGAGGAAGAAGAAGGAAGAAGGAGGAAGAAGAAGAAGAAGAGAAGGAGGAAGGAGAAGAAGAAGGAGAAGTAGAACTGGAGGGGGCCATAAAAATGGGACTGGAGGCGGAGGCGGAGGCGGAGGCGGGCGGAGGTAGAGGCGGAGGCGGGGCTGCGAGCGACGATCAGCCGGGGCTGCGAGCGACGATCGGCCGACGAGCTGCGACGACGACTCTCTCTCTCGCCTCTCGCCTCTGTTTCTCTCTCGCCTGTGTTCAAATGAAGAAGACGAAGAAGAAAAGAATGGAAGAAATAAAAGGAAAAAAAAAAAAAAATCGAAACGCAAAACGACATCGTTTTGCATTTCGAGCCAAATTCAAGCCGTGATTTCGGGCCTAAAACATTTTTCTTTAAAGGGAATGCTTAAATCAGATCATTGATTAAAATAAATAAATAAAATAAAGTTCTGAATTGGCTTTCCAACTAAGCTCCCAAAATAGAGTCCACCACAACTTTCAACAGAGGGCAGAAGATAAATTCCTCATTTAAACATGTGGGTGCAGCAAGAGAGGAGGAAATTCTCTGTTTGATTTCCCCATCTAAAAAATAAATAAATAAATAAAAACTTTTGAATTTTTTTGTTTTGTTATTTTTAGTAAATTTTTTATAATTTTTTTTGTAAAATTTTTTGTAGATATATTTAAAAAATATAATATTTATAAAAAAATAAAATTTAATATAAAAGATGCTGAATTTTTATAAATATTTTTTTTTTGTATTTAGTCTATTTAAAAAAATCATAAATACTTATTTTTAAGTGTCTCTAAATTAAGTGCATCTAAATTTTTTTTTAAATATTAAAAAATTCACAAAAAATAACAAAACACCAAAAAATTAAAACTTAAAAATTCAAAAACTGTATTTAAAACTTAAACACCAAACGTAGTTTAATGTAATCAATGGCCTCTTTTGGAAAGCCAGTTAAAAGTAACTCATTTTGGATCATATTATCTCTTATATTTTTTATATATTTTTACAAAAATAGTTAAAAAAATTAAAAAATCAACTTTTAACCATTTTTTCAAAATAGGCCAATGTCATGATACCACAAGAAAAAGTTGGATATAATGGCAATATTATTCACCATTCAATAATAAAAAATAATATACAAGCATACTGAACACAATGTCTTGTTTGATAATCCCTAAATAAATAATTTTTTTAACGTAAAAAGGTGAAAAGAAAAAAGCATATTTGATTTGGTTAAGCATAAATTCTCCATAAAAAATAAAAAATAAAAAACAAATTTTTTGAGAAATATCAAAGAAGAGTAATGCTAGATTTCATGAAAAATTTAATGAAATTTTAAGAAATAATCTAGTATGGTAGCTAACAAAACAAAAAAAGTGGGTTACCATAATGTAAGTATGCTTTAATTTTGAAATCATAATTTGCAAATAGCATAATCTTAATTTTGTCTTATAATACTCTATGATTGATAAGATGTAACTTAGCCCTCATTTGAGATGTTGGCTATTTTAGTTAGTTTTTTTGGCTATTTGGCTATTTTATGAGATGAAAAATGTTGTGTTTGAGATGATTTGTGAATTTTTTTTGTAGTTAAATAGATGGTTGTGAAAGAAAAAGTGATTAATTTATATGTAGGAGACATTTTTGTCTTATTAAACATTTTAGCCCCTTTTTTGTTTTTTGTTTTTTGTTTTAGTGGCTATTTTAACCAATTTAATTCATCCCAAACACCACCTTAGTGTATGTGATTGTACAACATATAATAAAACACCACAAATTAATTCAAAAATAGAGAATTTTCTTGATTTTCATAATATTTTTTTCATAAAATTTACTCGTATTATAATTTCTCACCAAAAATCAAAAGTTTAAAATGACTCACAAAATTTTTGCCATAACAAAAAAAAAAAAAAAAAAAAAAAAAAAAAAAAAAAAAAAAAAACTTACAACTACCAAACACATCAACTTTTAAAATTAAAAATTTTAAACAACAAAACTAAATAAATAATTGCTAAACCCTACCTAATAATTAAATATATATTAAGAATTTAGAGAAATAGAAAATAATAATAATAATAATAATAATAACTTACAACTACCAAACACATCAACTTTTAAAATTAAAAATTTTAAACAAAAATAAATAAAAAATTGCTAAACCCGACCTAATAATTATATCTATATTAATAATTTAGAGAAATTATTAGTTAGTCGAGGGATAGCGCCATGTGATGTTCTATATTCATTGTGATTGGTGGAAGAGGTAGGACTTACGATTTTGTGTTAAGTGATTAAAAAATATAAAAAATATATAAAAATTTATGATTGGCTTGAGATATGACTATATAATATCTGAACCAACCAATAATTTTTCAAGAATTTGCATTGGTTTATGTAGAGTTCACCATAATAGAATTCATTGGACAATTGTACCACATCATCACCATATGCATATGGCATTATATCATCATCATCATACTTAATTTTTACTAATTTGATCAAATTTTTGGGGGATAAACTCTATTTTTACCAGAAAAATACTATAATCATGATAAAATACTATTATTTTTGCACATAAAAAAGTCATTGTCATAAGCATTTTGTTTTAAAATAAAAAGTTGATATTAATTTTGTTTGACAATAGCTGAAAATATTACATTTTTGAACTTTTTTGTCATTGGTATTTTGCGAAATTATTTAATCTAGAAGGATCTCTAAAAAATTTAAAAAATTTTAAAAATGATTAAATAAAAAATTCAACTTTTCTAAGTTTTTATTTTAAAATAAATCTTTTGTGGAATTTTTAAAATTTGTTTTTCACATCTAGATTAATAGAATCCAAAAGTAAAAATGCTAAAAAAAATAAGCTTCGTTTGGAAAGTGGGTTAGCTTTTAGTCTGGGCTAAAAAACCTCGTTTGGGTTAGGCTTTTTGGTTTTTATGCATTTTGTCAGAGAAAAAGTGAAATGATTATAATTTAGATATAACATTTTATTTTATTAACTTTTTAATTTATTTTATCTTTTTGTGTTTATTTTAACCTTTTAACCTCTAAAATTAAACTACCAGATGGAGGCATAATTTCCAAATCCAACCTAAGTTATACTCCCTCCCTCCCAATTTATTAATCCTTTTGGGGAATTCTAACTTTTTAGGAGGGCATGGAATCATTACTTAAATTTAAATTTTAAAATAATTTTACAGTAATACCCTTATCTTTTTAAAATTTTAATATATTTATAATTACTCAAAAGGGGTACTTTTGGTAAATCATATAATTTTTACTTTGGTTTTTCAAATGAGATTATTATTTTGGGATAAGGGTTGTTTGGGATAACATAAATAAATATACTTTTTAATTCTTTATGAAAAAATATAAAGAAAAGTAAAGAGGTGATTTGATTCAAATAAATATATTTATTTAAATAAATACATTTATATCAATAATGTCAAATAATATGAAATAATAGACCAACAAAACGACGGAGGGAGTATTATTGTTAGGTCCCTAAGTCTTGTCAAACCCGCGAACAAACTTGTGTGGTTGAGTTGTAATTTTCTGTACTGTTTTGTGTTGCTCGCTCGAGCGATGAAGTCCTCGCTCGAGCGAAGGACTGCGTCTGGCTTAAACCCTGAGAGAGTTGAATGTGCACTCGAGCGAAGAGTTGGTGGCTCGAGCGAAGAACTGCGTCTGCATAAAAACCTGAAAGTGTTCATTGTTCGCTCGACCAAAGGTTTCGTGACTCGAGCGAAGGCACTTATGGAAATCACGCGAGATAAGCTCCTCGCTCGAGCGAAAGAAGCTTCGCTCGAGCGAGCTTCAAAATTCAGATTTCTATAAGTACTTGGTTTTCTCCAAAAAATTAGGATTACTTTCCAGATCTACTTTGAGGTTTTTTAAGGTTTTCTTCTGGAGAGTTTTTTGTGAGTTTTCCTTGATAACATTGAATGAGTATTCAAGTCATGAATTGAGAAGCACATATTTAGGAGGTTGATCGAATACATACAAGAGTGTTATTCTTTTCGGTGGATTCCGAAGATTCAAACATGGAGTTTCAAAGGAGTTTGATTCTGTACGTAGTCGTTGTTTATTCGACAAACGAAGTTGTGGATTCAACTTCAGATCAATCAGTTCCGAGACGAAGACGTGATGAAAGAGTTACAGAAGGTGTGAAGACAAATTGACTGAGTTGGGTAATTTGTGTTTTATCTTTGTAATTTTTCTTTCTTCAGTAGTGGATTGATTAGTGGCGTTTCACTCGTGGTTTTTTATTACAATTGAAGGTTCTTCAATTGTGATTTTTTCCACGTAAAAATCATTTGTGTCGATTTATTGTTTATTCAAAAAAACAACAATCTACATCACGTTCGTAAGTGCTTGATGATTTAGATTGCGTGTTTTGAATAATTAGGATTTGGAATATTTTAATCTTGATCTAATCACAAATCATTTAGGATTTTTAATTGGTATCAGAGCAGGTTACTCTTTGTTTTTATCAAAACTATAGGAGTGTGATTTTGTGTGACTGGTGATATGGATTCTATTCGTGAAAGTAACTCGACTCATAGACCTCCTTTACTCGATGGTACAAACTATTCTTATTGGAAAGCTCGTATGAGAGCGTTTTTAAAATCCATCGATGAAGAAGTTTGGCACTGCGTGATCTATGGGTGGAGTAAACCTATTGTCACCATTGATGGTGCTGATATTTCTAAACCCCTTGATAAATGGGACACAACTGATTACCAAAACTCGAGTTGGAACAGTAAGGCTCTCAATTCCCTGTTTTGCTCCATCACACCTAAAGAGTTTCGTTGTATCTGCACGTGTGAGGTAGCAAAAAAGGCTTGGGACATTCTTGAAACGATTCACGAAGGTACTACCTCTGTCAAAAGGTCAAAACTTCAACGTCTCATATTCGCTTTTGAAACCCTTTTTATGCGCGATGATGAGACGTTTGATGATTTTTATGCAAAACTTAGTGATATCGTAAATTCCTGTTTCACACTTGATGAAAAAATCTCAAAAGTTAAAGTTGTTGGAAAAATTTTGAGATCTTTACCCAAGAGGTTCCAATCAAAAGTGATAACCGTTGAGGAGGCTCAGAATGTTGATACCCTCAAGCTTGATCAATTGATTGGAAACTTGCAGACTTATGAAGCCCACCAGATTTCAAAGAAAAAACAAAAAGATAGTGTGGCCTTCACTAGTGCTCATGAGACTGCAAAAACTCCGGAGACTGAATTTGATTTAGAGTCTGAGATGACGGCTATGTTTACTAAACAGTTTAAAAAAATTTTGAAGAAAAAGAAGCCTAATTTCATAGACCCTATTTCAAAAGACAAGAGTAACAAAAAACCCAAAACTTTTCCACCAAAACTTGCTTCTAAAACTGAAAAGAAGATTGTAAAGGGGCAAGGGGTCAAGTGCTATGAATGTCAAGGGTTTGGTCATATTGCCCTTGAATGCCCTTCGAAAAAGAATCGAAAGAAAGTCTACACTGTGACTTGGGATGATGAAAGCGGGTCGGAGCAAGAACCCGAAGAACCTGAATCCGGTGAAGACGGGGATAGTGCTTTCATGGCTTTTTGGTCCACTTTCACTCAACCTCTTCCAAAGCCAGTAGAATTAGCTCGTGGTTAGAACCTGCATAATGCTCCCACATTTTATAGGAGTAACTACCTGTATTGGAAGATCAGAATGAGGGCCTTTCTGAGATCTTTTGACCCAGAAGGCTGGCAAGCCATTGAAGAAGATACAGAAAATGCTGACAATCCGAGCAATCAGAGAGCCCTAATTACTATTCGTGGAGCAATTTCGGATGAAGAACAGCAACGGGTTACTCACTGCACAAAGGCTAAAGATGCATGGGAAATTCTGAGCCAATTTCATGAAAGAGGAGATTCACCTTCACCATCATCCAGCAATTTTCCTGCCTTAGTTGCTAGATTGGATGAGGTCAAGAAGAATAAAAAGCAAAAACAGGATGATGAAACATTAGAAGACAATGAAGAGATTAATGGTGATGAACTGCAACAAGCTTACGAAAAGCTTTACGAGGAATCTCTAAATTTGTCCAAAATCAATGACAAACTCTCTCTCAAACTCAAAGCATGTGAAAGTGAGAATGTCAAGCTGAAAGAAGAACTTGTAGCAGCAAAGCAGAATATCATCAAGATCTTGAGTGATAGGCAAGACTTATGTGGAAAACTTCTATCCTGTGAAACTGAAAGGAATGAACTTCTGAAGGTGTATTCCACATATGAAGAGAAGCTTGAAAGTCTTGAGATGTCACAAGCTACATTGGAAGAGATAGTCTGTCAGAAAGATGAAGAACTCCATGTTGCTAGAGCCACTATTGCCATGTGGAACAAAGGTTCCAAATCTTTAGAAGACATCCTCGGGTCTCAACAAATGGGTTGTGACAAAAGTGGGCTAGGCTATGGTGCGACAGCTCACAAGGGACAGACCTCTACTTCACATGACATGAAGACTCAAGCAAAGAGAAAGTTGAAGGTAGACCAAGCTGATCTCTCTCTTCATCTACCTAAAGTTGGTAAGATCAACAAAAAAGAGGTAAAACCTGTTTTTATTTGTCATCATTGTGGTAGGTATGGCCACATTCGTCCTTATTGCTATAAATTGTTTGGTAAGGTGTCTCAAAATGGTAGAAATTCAAATACTTTTTGGGTTAGGAGACAACCTTACATGTCTAGGCGGAATACCAAGATTCATGAGGGTGGTCACAACGCCAAGGCATTTACCAAGACCAAAAAGATTTGGGTGAGAAAATATGATTTGACTTGTTTAGTTATTTACACTGCCCTAAAAGCACGTGACTCACACATGTGGTATCTTGATAGTGGGTGCTCTCGTCACATGTCCGGTAACAAATCCTACTTCACCTCCCTTGAAAAATATGAAGGAGGAATCGTTACCTTTGGAGATGGCGGCACTTCTAGAGTCAATAATAAGGGCTCTATAAGTGTTGCTGGTCTTCCCAAGCTCGAAAATGCTCTTCTTGTTGATGGTCTTAAAGCAAATCTTTTGAGCATTAGTCAAATGTATGATTCCCACCATGAAATATTATTTTCAAAAAAAATATGTGAAATTTTGGATAAAAAGGGAAATACTGTCTTGCATGGGGTTCGCACATCTGATAATTGCTATGGGATTGTTACTACCAATGATCTCACTTGTCACTCAGCCATCATAAGTAACATTGATTTGTGGCATCAAAGATTAGGTCACATGAATTTCAAAGACCTAACTAAGATAGCCAACAAAGAACTTGTGAGAGGAGTACCTAAATTGGGTAAGAATCTGAACCATGTATGTGGACCATGTCAACTTGGAAAGTGTCACGACCCAAACCCGGCCCTATGGGTTTAGCACCGTAACTGGCCAGTAATCCAAGATTACCGAAGGCCTGCTGAACAGTAACACAGTTAAACAGAGTACAGGGCCTGGCAGAAGCCAATACAGTAAGTAACTAGTGTCCATTGAGCTGTGAAAATCTGTATGCCAAAAACATTTTTTATGCATTCATACAGTACAGTCTATATACAGTCTATACAGTCATATACAAACAGTCGGTACGGGAACCTAATCCCTCGATAACAGTACAGTAAAACAGTAGACAATCTATACAGTAGTACAAAACAGTAAGAAGACCGATGAGAGACACAAAAACACCCCCAAGCCATCGCATGGCAACTCGGAACCTCGCAGTGAGGCACATAGGCTGGCTTGACAAAACTGGGGACCGACCCACGCTCCTAGCTCCGATCTGGCTGCTGAGAACCTACATATATATATAAACAGTGAGCTAAAGCCCAGTGAATAACATACAGCGTAAAGAGGTTATGAATGAATGTCCTTACAGTAATGAAATCAGTTCATTAAACAGTATTTCAGTCTTTCAGTATTTCAGTCAATCAGTCATATGTGGTACACCCATTAGCCTATAAACAGTAGGTCCAAAAGGACCGGGTCTTAACAGACCCAACAGTAATGATGGCCATCAATCAGTAAACAGTATGGTTCCACAAGGGAACCGACAGAGATCTCTGTAACAGTAAACAGTAAGTGCTAAGGATGCCACAGTACAGTTCAGAATACAGGACATACATTCATTCAGTAAACAATATCAGTTCAATAAACAGTTCAGTTCAGTATTCAAAAGATATTCATTTTGAACATATCTTTACACAATTGTTACTCACAGAGTTCTGGGCTAATAGCAGCTAGAGCGCGTCCCCGAGAGCCAACCCTAAACAGTTAACAAATAGAACACACACTAAGTTTCACAGTCGGGAAGGATGATAATTAAATCCCTAAATTTTCTCGGTGTGGTTCTATGTCTAAATCCTCATTAAGATGCCTTAAACTGGGCCTAAGAATGCCTAGGATGGGATGAGGATGCAAAAATACAGTTGGAAGGCATTTTTCAAAAGTTGCTGAAAACAGGGGTCTCGCTCGAGCGAGCCTTCCTTCGCTCGAGCGAGGTTGCAAAATCAAAGGCTTCGCTCGAGTGAACAATCCTTCGCTCGAGCGGTCTGATGAAACAGTAAAAGTACTAGATGCTCGATTTTTACGCTCGAGCCACCAATCCTTCGCTCGAGCGTGGCTCAGAGGAAACGTTGTTCGCTCGAGCGAGGAATCCTTCGCTCGAGCGAAGAAGCCAAATTTGGAATTTCCAGATTTGCCTTCCAAGCTCAAACCAAGCATTCTCAACTCAATTCTCGACCTCTTGGGCCCAAATTCTGAAAAATACATCCCAAAACAATGTATAACAAGTTTCAAAAGCCAATTTATGAATTCAAGCCCCAAAGGTGAGTCAATTAAGTCCAAAATCAAACCCATTTTCATGAACAATCTTCAAACATGCCATGCATGAGTTTTAAAACCAATTGAAGCTTCAAAGCTTGCTCAAATGAGCTCATTCCTTTCAAAACAAGATGGATTCATGGACTACTTTCAAAATATGGACATGCATGTAGTGAAATCATGAGCTATGACCTCAAAACTTAACAATATTAACATGCATGCAACAATTAAGCTCCAATACAACATGTTAAGCTTAAAACATGGCTTAGCTCATATATTGAACATGAAACATGCAAAATCAACTCAAATATACAATGAAGAAGGTCAATGATCTACCTTAGGTCTTGAGTACAAGAAAGGAAGCTTAAATTTGCAATCTTTCTTCAAAATCTACTAAATCTCCAAGACAATTCCCAATTGAAGCCAAATCTCCTCACTCTCTCTCTCTCTAATTCGGTTGTAAGCTCAAAATGAGCTGATGAAAATGTAGCTTCAAGGTGTAATAGGCCTCAACATAATAATAAACAAAGGCCCCACTAGATGGCAATTCCGTAAATATGGCAACTCTATTCATTTGGCTTAAATTAATCTAGTTTAATCATACTAAATCGATTTTTAGATGATTATGCCATAAAATCCCATTAATTCTAGTGATCATGAGACATAAATCAATTTCCGATTCGGCCGCCGATAAGGCCTTCAATTAGCAGTTTTAACATGTAAACATGAACAGATAATCAGACAGTCCAACAGGTAGATTATGCATTTAAACAGTTATAGTCAATCGATCAGTCTCGAATCTCGGTCAATCAGTTCAGTATTTTATTCAGTCCAGTTATCAGTCATTATCAGTCTCAGTTATCGGTAATCAGTGGTTAATTCAGTAATAATCAGTAATTAATCGGTAATCAGCACGAGGGTTGTTACAGAAAGCAGACCCATGCCCCTCATAAAAAGGTGAACAGTTTTACAACCAAACGTCCTCTTGAATTAGTTCACATGGATTTAATGGGTCCTACTCACATTGAAAGCATTGGAGGTAAAAGATATATTTTTTTAACTGTTGATGATTTTACTCGATTTTCGTAGATAAATTTCTTGAGAGAAAAATCTGATACGTTTGATGCTTTCCAGGCCTTAGTCCTTAAAATCCAAAATGAACACGATGTTTCCATTGGGCGTATCATAAGAATCCGAACTGATCATGGTCGTGAGTTTGAAAATAGCTCGTTTTCGGATTTTTGTGATATGCATAGAATTAAGCATGAATTTTCTGCACCTATTACCCCACAACAAAATGGAGTGGTTGAGAGAAAGAACAGAGTTGTTCAAGAAATGGCTAGGGTCATGCTCCTTAGTAAGAAACTTCCTCCAAAGTTTTGGACTGAAGCCCTAAATACTGCTGTTTATGTCATAAATTGCGTGTATTTAAGGCTCGACACTTTACAAACTCCATATGAATTATGGAAGGGATTGAAACCTAATGTAAAATACTTCAAAACTTTTGAGAGTAAATGTTACATTTTCAAATATAGAGAGCCTTTGGGCAAATTTGACTCCCGATGTGATGAAGGTATTTTTCTAGGGTATTCAAACACTAGTAGGGCTTTTCAAGTCTATAACTTGCGAATTTCTTCTCTAATGGAATCAATCAATGTGGTTATAGATGACACAGGTTCACCTACTCCAGCAACAAATGAGGATGACAATGGTGAGTCTCCAATCCTAGATACTGAACCACAAAGTCAAAAAAAAGCTGAGATCCAATCTCAAGAAGTTGTGACAGCACCATCCTCACAGGTAAGTTCAAGTCCAAAGAGTGCACAAAGAAACATCACTCTTGATGCTTCTGTCACCACATGTCCTGAGTTCAAACCATCAGCAAGGGTGAAACTGAATCATCTAGCTCAACAGGTGATTGGAAGTGTATCAAATCGAATGAAAACCCAAAGACAAATTCGGGATGAGGTATCACATATGTGTTATGTTTCATTAATTGAACCTAAGAATTTTAAAGAGGCCTTGCCAGATGATAGTTGGGTTAATGCTATGCATGAAGAATTAGGTCAATTTGAATGGAACAATGTTTGGACTCTAGTTTCCAGATCTAGAGACATGAATGTGATAGGTACCAAGTGGATCTTTAAAAATAAATCTGATGAGAATGGTACTGTGGTTAGGAACAAAGCCAGGTTGGTTGCTCAAGGCTATACACAAGTAGAGGGTGTTGACTATGATGAGACGTTTGCCCCAGTTGCATGTCTCGAATCTATTCGTATTTTACTTGGTGTTGCTTGTTATCTTGGGTTCAAATTGTTTCAAATGGATGTGAAAAGTGCCTTTCTAAATGGGTACTTAAAAGAAGAGGCATATGTTGAGCAACCAAAAGGGTTTGAGGACCTTAAATGTCCAAATTATGTCTACAAGTTAGACAAGGCTTTGTATGGATTGAAACAAGCTCCTCGGGCTTGGTATGATAGACTTACTACATTTCTTCTTGATAATGACTTTCAAAGGGGTAGTGTGGATAAGACCTTATTTGTGAAACATGCTAAGTCTCATATTCTTGTTGCTCATATTTATGTTGATGATATTGTGTTTGGATCCACTGCTGATCATCTTGTGAAATATTTTTCGGATTGGATGACACATGAGTTTGAGATGAGCATGATGGGAGAGTTGCCTTATTTTTTGGGTCTTTAAATTAAACAATCTCCTTTAGGTATGTTTGTTTCTCAGTCTAAATATGCCAAAAATCATGTGTCAAAGTTTGGTCTTGAGTCTGCCAAACATGCATGCACTCCCATGAGCACCAGTCTTCACCTCTCCAAAGACTCCTCTGGTATTGACGTAGATCCTACCCTTTATAGGAGTATGATAGGGAGTCTTCTGTATCTCACAGCCAGTCGTCCTGATATTTCCTTCAGTGTTGGTGTTTGTGCCTGTTATCAAGCCAGTCCCAAAGAGTCTCACCTTCTTGCGGTCAAACGCATCATCAAATATGTTAATGGGACATTGGGGTATAGGGTTTGGTTTTCTACTGATACTACAGCTGAAATTACTAGTTTTTCTGATGTCGATTAGGCAGGGTGTGCTGATGATAGGAAAAGTACATCCGGGGGGTGTTTTTACCTTGGGAATAATCTGGTTTCCTGGCTTAGTAAAAAGCAAAATGCCATCTCTCTTTCGACTGCTGAAGCTGAGTACATTGCTGCAGGGAGTTGTTGTGCACAAATGTTGTGGATGAAGCAAATGCTTCATGATTATGGGCTAGAACAAAACACTCTCACTCTTTTCTGTGATAACACAAGTGCCATAAACATTTCAAAAAATCATGTCCAACACTCTCGCACCAAACACATTGACATTCGTCATCATTTTATTTGCGAGTTAGTGGAAGAGGGCCTTGTTGTTCTTGAACATATACCCACTAAGCATCAAAAAGCTGATATTTTTACAAAAGCCCTTGATCTTCTTCGGTTTAAGTTCCTTAGAAAGATCTTGGGCGTCATGCTCGATCATTAGAGTGTTACTTGTTCCTTGAGTGGGTGTGAGTGTTTGGCTTTATATGTGCTTGGATGCTATAATCTAATGGTCATTGATTTCTGTTTTACTTGCATACATCTTTATATGCACACTACTCATGCTGCTTATAAGATCTCATTGGTCATTGTTCATAGCTCATTTTGAATGCTCATACTCATTAACCTCATGATCTCATTCTGTACACATCCTTGAGATAAATTGTTGCAGGGGTTTCTGCACAAGTGATCAAAGTTCTCTATGGACCACTAACAGTGTTTCTTGTACTTTTACAGTGGAATTGACCGATACTAGTATATCATAGGTGATGTTGAGTCTCTTAACCATCTACCATCTGTTTTCACTTCTACGGTTTTTTCCTCAGTTCCTTCAAGTCCAGGCATTAGGAAAAGGCTACCTCAGAGGCACCAACCAGGCCATCATTATTGATTTCATTCTTCTCTGGTTTGGTTTCCATACTCTTGAGCGTAAATGCCACCAGTGAGTGCCCACAAGAAAGAAAAAGTCTGAAAAAAATATTAAAAAAAAGGGAATAATTGATTGAGGGGGAACCTCCGTTTTTACTCAACAAATACCCTGTGATTCCTAGTGGTTTGACTTTTCTCTATGTTGTTAAGTTACTCTTGGTGGAGGTCCAGCCATCCGATCACTACGAGGATTAACTTTAGCTTAGTGGACTCTCATAGATTGCACATACACACACTTTATTTTGTGAGATCGCATGTTGGCTTTTGAGTTGTACATTCTCATGTAACTTATGATCACTGATTATATTTTATCTACCTTGCTCATGATTTCCAGTGTCATTTTTTTAAAAAAAAAAGTTGCAAGTTTTACAGGATTCATGATATGCGGATTATTTCATCTTAGTGTCAATTTTGGCCCAATGTGATCATCTACTTGTGTTCCAGGTCTCACTTCATGATATTGAGCATTTTGTGTTTTGTTTTACAAATAAATAAATAAATAAAATTTGGGTTTTGTTTTTTTTCTTCCTTGGCTCGAGCGACGGGTTTCTCGCTTGAGCGTGCTTCTGCTACTGAGTTAGACCTAAGAGCATGTGTTTTTGGCTCGAGCGAACCCTTGCGCATTATTGACCTTGCTCGAGCGATAAAGGCTTCGCTCGAGCGACCTATCGCGGTTCAAATTCTGAACCTGTGTCTCTTCAGTTCATTTGTTTCCCACCTCTTCTTGTTTCCTCTCTCTCTCTCTCCCCTAGGGTTTTCGTGGTCGTAATTGCTGTAATCTCTTGGTGTTTCTCTCTTCATTTTGGAGCATTTTCTTTGTCTTCATCTGCTCTCTCGGTAGTTGGTAAGTTTTTTTTCTTCGTTTGTTTTTTTTTTTTTCCAGTTTGTGTGGTACTTGGGTTGAGTTGTGTCTATGAGTTTGCTCTGTTTCATCTAGGGTACTTCATTGATGATTTTGCTTCCTTCATTATGCTTCGTGTCTCTCACGTGCATCTAGGGTTAGTGTTCTTGGTTCATTTTATGCTAGGTTTGGATGCTTTGGTTTAATTTGGGGGTTTTTTTTTTCATGATTCCTATCATAATCTCTGTGTGTTGTTTACATTGTTTATTAAATGTTTAACATTTTCATGTTTAATGTGTGGTCTTAGTATTTTGTTTTTTTCTTAGTGCTTAGTCTGTTCCTCATTTTTATATTCTGCTATGGTTTTGAGTTTTTTTACTGATGGATTACTAATGTTGTGGCTTTGCTCCGTTATTTGGATTTGGGGATTGTTGGTGTCTCTGTTCTTGTGATGTGGTTGTGGTTTGTTTAGTCATGGCGAAGTCATACAAGCGTCGTAAAACCACTGTTTCCCGTCCCCCTTTCGTGTCAAAAGAAAAGGCCAAGTTGTTTAGGGAGTCGTTTGCATCTCGTAAAGTCTATTTAGAGCGAAATGTCCTCCCAAGTGCCTTTGAGGTTCTCACCATTCGGTCTTTATTTGATTCTTTGGGCGGTGATCACGTGTTGTATTTTTCAGGTCCACAAAATCTTAGTCTTATCCGGGAATTTTGTTGCAATATGCATTCCATTCACAAGGAAAATCCCGTAACTTTTACTACTTGGGTTAGGCACAAGTCTCTTGTCATGACTGGAGAGGTTTTTAGGATTTTTCTTGGTCTTCCCGAAGTCCCGGATTTTAGGTTTCCCCTTCTTACTCGTACCAGGATTGATTTTGATCGTGTTACTTCTGCGTTATGTGGTGTTGACCGGACTTGGATTGCTGGGGCACTCATTCAGCAGAATGAGTTGCTTCCTCGGTTTCGTCTTATGAATATCATTGTGTGTGCGAATCTGTATGTCACCGCTCATTCCTCGCACATTACCCAGGACGAGGGATATGTGTTGTATTGTATTCATCATAAACTTCCCATTGATCTTCCAGAGATTATTGTTTCTAAAATGATTGGGGTCTTTGAGGGTAGAAAGTCTTTGGGGCTTCCTTATGGGTGTTTGCTTATTTGGTTTCTCACTTCTCTTGATATTCCTATTTTTGATGACGATGAGTTTGCACATCCTATAAAACCCATCACAAAGCTCGCCGTTTCCCAAAGTCAGGCCCATGTGAGGGGAAGTGTGTCCGGGGTTGAGAGTTCTGGTGCAGGTGATGATGATCCCCTTGGAGAGGAGGAGAAATTTGAGGCAGCCACTGCCGGCACCCCTGATTTACCTGAGATCCGTCCTCCCTCTTTTTGTGGCCAGCTGCAGATGTTTAAGCAGTCTGTCACACGTCGCCTATATCAGTTTGGATGCCAAGATGGATTCTCTTGACAGCCGCCTTGAGGAGCAGAGTTCTATGCTTACGCAGATTCTTTCCCTTCTCCAGATGCAGCAGCCACCTCCTCCTGAGCCTTAGTTCTTGTCTCTTTTTTGGACAGTTGTATTTTCTGGACCGTTTTGGTTTATTCACTTGCACAGTTTTTTGGTTTCTTTATTTGCTTAGTTTTGCTTATGGTGTATATCCCGAACAAAAAGAGGGAGTATTATGATTTGCAGGGTTGCAGGGTATATCTTCGGGTTGCAGGGTATATCTTCTTGTGGTTACTTATATGTTTTTGCAGGCAAGGGTTTCATTTTTTTTTGGGTGATGTATATGCTGTATATGGGATACTCATACTCATGATGTTTACATGTTTTTGGGATAGATGTTTTTGTCTACATGTTGTTTCTTTGCAGGTTGCATTGGATTCGTTTTTTTTTTTTAGAATATATGATGATGTCTTGATGGTTTATTATGTTACATAACAAATTCTCTCCAAGTTTATTTTGTGCAAATTGGTTTATCATCAAGATTGGTTTCATAGTTGGTTTAGCTAGTTCATGTGTTTTAGCTAGATCTTTGAGTTGTAATTGTTTTAGCTAGTGCAGTTGTTTAGGAAATTGTGTTAGAAAGTTTTGTCCGAGTATTGACAAAGGGGGAGATTGTTAGGTCCCTAAGTCTTGTCAAACCCGCAAACAAACTTGTGTGGTTGAGTTGTAATTTTCTGTGCTGTTTTGTGTTGCTCGCTCGAGCGACGAAGTCCTCGCTCGAGCGAAGGACTGCATCTGGCTTAAAACCTTAGAGAGTTGAATGTGCGCTCGAGCGAAGAGTTGATGGCTCGAGCGAAGAACTGCGTCTGCATAAAAACCTGAAAGTGTTCATTGTTCGCTCGAGCAAAGGTTTCGTGGCTCGAGCGAAGGCACTTATGGAAATCATGCGAGATAAGCTCCTCGCTCGAGCGAGAGAAGCTTCGCCCGAGCGAGCTTCAAAATCCGGATTTCTATAAGTACTTGGTTTTCTCCAAAAACTAGGATTATTTTCCAGATCTACTTTGAGGTTTTCCAAGGTTTTCTTCTGGAGAATTTTTTGTGAGTTTTCCTTGATAACATTGAATGAGTATTCAACTCATGAATTGAGAAGCACATATCAAGGAGGTTGATCGAATACATACAAGAGTGTTATTCTTTTTGGTGGATTCTGAAGATTCAAACGTGGAGTTTCAAAGGAGTTTGATTCTGTACGTAGTCGTTTATTCGACAAACGAAGTTGTGGATTCAACTTCAGATCAATCAGTTCCGAGACGAAGGCGTGGTGAAAGAGTTACAGAAGGTGTGAAGACAAATTGACTGAGTTGGGTAATTTTTGTTTTATCTTTGTAATCTTTCTTTCTTCAGTAGTGGATTGATTAGTGGTGTTTCGCCTGTGGTTTTTTTATTACAATTGAAGGTTCTTCAATTGTGGTTTTTTTCACGTAAAAATCGTTTGTGTCGATTTATTGTCTATTCAGAAAAACAACAATCTAAATCACGTTCGTAAGTGCTTGATGATTTAGATTGCGTGTTTTGAATAATTAGGATTTGGAATATTTTAATCTTGATCTAATCACGAATCACTTAGGATTTTCAATTTTGTATTAAAAAAAATTATAATTTTTTTTTATTTGTAAATTATTATTATTATATTGTGGTTGTTGAAGACTGAACTTTATAGTTGATGATTTTTTCATAATGATAATGATATCCTCATGACATGGGCGGGTGCCCCCACACCATTTATGGCCAAGAGGGAAAAGCTCACACTTGGTGGTCCCTACTACATGACAACCCCTTTTGGTGGAGTCCGAATCATCGTCCGCAATATCCTGCGGCCCTCCCTGCTGCGCTCTAAAAACGACGTTATTTTAACCTTTTTTTTTTTTTTTCCTTTTCGTTTACCTATGCCCACCCAGCTGAACCATCCCCTTCCCCTAACCTTCTCTCTGTCTCAACAAACACCAAATCAAAGTCCAAACTTCAAAGGGAGGGACTCACAAATAACTCTCCATATCGACATCATCTGTTTACATTCCATCATCAACCACTGGACGCGTCTCTAGACGGCAGAATCAAATCTCCGGCGGCTATACTCTGGCTAGTCCTCCACTGTCTCATCAGCCTCGTTCTTAGCTTCCGATTCTCTTGCCTCATCTTCTTCCTCCTCTTCTCCACCTCTACCATTTCCAACCTCTACTCCACCTTGCCCTTCCGCACTGCTACCGAGCTCTCCGATTAAGTGTTCAGACCAGATGATGGAGAAAGATGAAAGTGGGCAGCAAACTCAAATTTTGGAGGAAAAAAATAATAATAATAACACTAAACAAAACGACGTCGTTTTGGCCAAAATGACGTTGTTTTCGGAGTGCTGCAGAGAGGGCCGCAGGATAGTGCGGTCGATGATCCAGACTCCTTTTGGTGAACCTACAAACCCACGACACGACCTTTGCAAAGTCTCTATCTCTAAATCCCCAATTTCATGTGAAATAAGTTGTAGAGTCCCCTAAAAAAAATAAAATAAAAATAATAATAAATACAGAGTGATTACAAAATTAAGAGGTGTTTGATTAGAGGATTAGGAAGTGGGATTGGATTATAATTTATTTGAAGTGGATAATTTGACATTTGTTTGTTTTTTTAATTTGCTGGGTATGGAGTCCGGCCAGACTTCTTATGTGTGATTGAACAATCCTGGAGGAGGGTGAGATTATTTTCATGGGATTGATATCACATTGGACTAATATTTGAAATGTTTTTTTGGGTGAATAATAATATTTGAAATTTAGTTTTACCCTCATGATATTACTTAGTAAACAATTTGAAAAATGGTAAAATAGTCTTTTGAATATTTATAAATTATTTTTTTAGTATTGTTAATTTAAAATTATATATTAAATAAAAATTATAAATTTAATTTAATTAAAAATTATGGCCTTATAAATTAAATTTTTTTAGTGTTGTTAAAAAATTAAATTTATATATTAAATAAAATTATTTTTTTAGTGCTGTTAATTTAAAATTATATATTAAATAAAAAATTATAAATTATAAATTATAAATTAAATTTAATTAAAATTAATAAATTAAAAATTATGGCCTTATAAATTAAAATTTTTTAGTGTTGCTAAATTATAAATTATAAATTATAGATTACAAATTTAAAATTATATATTAAATAAAAATATAAATTGTAAATTACAAGAGTAAAATATTCTTTTGAACATTTATCCTTATTCAGTCCGTCTAACCAAATATTGGATTCACTAAAAATAGTCATTTCCAGACATTTAATCCCATGAGAAAATAATTACGGGATACACATAAGGGTGACCCATGGGTGACCCGAAACCCGCCCGCGGCTCGAAATGGGCCCGGCCCGTTTTAGGCCCTCTTGGGCCCAGGCCTGAGCCCAGCCCAAGTCCCTGGGCTAAGGCCTGGGCCATTGTTTTAAAGTCCGGCCCATGGCCCAGCCCATTGGCCTGCTTAAGGCCCACTTAGGGCCTAGCCCGAAGCTTAGCTCGCCCAGGCCGCGCCAAGGCCCAGTGTACTTTTTAATGAAAAATAATAAAATTTTGATAGAAAAAAATTTAAAAAACAAAAAAAATGGTTAGGTCGGCCCAAGACCTCAAAAGCCCTGAATACCCCTGGGCTTGGGCTTGGGCTTAATTTTTTAGTCCGTGGGCTTGCCCGGTCCAACCCGAATTTTGACGAGAGCCCGCGAGGCCCGACATGGGCTCACCCCGAGCCCGGGCTGAGTCGGGCTGGGCCAGATTTACACCCCTAGATACATATCCAATCCAACCAAATAGTTCGGGAGATTCACAGTCCTAGAATTCATGTTTGATGGATTTTAATCATTCCTTATCCAGTCTGTCTAATCAAACACATCCTAAATATATTGTATAAATTTAAATGAGTAAATTATACTAATCTTTCTTGAAATTAAAAACAATACATTTAAGGGTGGTTTGGCATAAGTCTATCTTTTTATATTTTTTGAGTCACATCAATTAATATTTCCTCTCTACTTTTCTACACATCTTTTTATAAAAAGTTAAAAAATAAACCTATTTAGAATATCCCAAATAACCTCTTAATTCCATAAGTTAAGCATAATTTTTACATTGTGCTTCTTTAAAATGTTAACACACATTTTGTATGAGTTTGGGGTTAATTTTTTAATATTTTGACTTTTTTAGTGATATATATATATATATTTAATTTACGTTTGGGATTTGTTAAAAAAGATATTTTTGATGGGTGAAAAAAATTGATTTGACATTTAATTTATTTAGCTCATGACAAACAAATAATTTTTGAATTTTTTGATTTTTTAACGCAAAAAAAATGACTTTTTTAATAGGCTGCCAAGCACCCACTTTGCTTCTTTTTTATCAATCATTTGTTAGCTGTAATAATAATAATAATAATAAATAATGTTATCATTTTTTTACATTAAAATATATGTTTTACACTTACTTAAGGTTTTATTTGTCATAATTTAAAAAAATTAAAAAGTTAAAAAATTACTATAATATTTAAGTCATATTATCTTATTTAAATCACATCACCTCTCAATCACATTACTTCAAATCCAACCCATACCCAACTCATATTTCATAAAAAGTCAAAAAGTATACTTATTTAGATAATCTCAAACCACCCCTAAATATATCAGTCATATTAGTTTGGATTTTTTAATTTTATTAAAAGAAAATCAATATAATTATATTAAATTTATGTGGCTTATTTTATTTTTAAAAAAATATTTTGAAATAATTAAGAGAAAATTGTTAAAAAGTCTAATCTAACAATTACATAAGGTGTTAAGTCCAATAGATATTTTTTGTTGGCGAGAAATTCAACTTTTGTAAAATAGTTTGGTGATAAATCCTTTTATTGTTTTGAAGGACATTTTATTTTCAATTTTACTCCTTAATCTATCTGTTAAATTTTTTTTGACTATCTATTTAATTTTTTTGACTATATATTCAAATATTTTTTATATTTTTTTTAATTTTTTGACTATCTGTTCAATTTTTTCCCTTATCTATTCAAATATCTGTCCAATTTTATTATTTGTTCATTTTTTCCCCATTTTTTATTTTTTAATGTGTTCAAATCTTTGTTATTGAAATACACCAAACCATTATCTGTTCAAATTTTGAACAGATATGTTATAGATCTTTTCAACAACAACAGCAAATTTTTTTATCTGTTCAATCTCAAATTTTTGTGTCTCTATCTGTACAAATTCTTCCTTCTCCAAATCCCCCCGTCTTAGTCTATTTATTTGCAATCAACACCATTGTTGGGAGTCGATTCAAGCAAGTTTTCAGACCATTGTTGGGAGTTGATTAAGCAATCTCAAGGCCATTGTTGGACGCATGACGTGACCTTGTCCAAGCTTCTGCATGTTAGGCCTCGTTTGGCAAGTGGTGATTTTAGTCAAAAAGTCACTAAAAAAATTAAGAAATCAATTTATACCAAAAAGTCAAAGATTTCATTTTCTCTATACTTTTTGCACATCTTTTCGTAAAAAGTTAAAAAGTCATTCAAAACATACTAATTTTTTTACATCATATTTTAATCAAAAAATCAAAAAATTACTAAAAAAGTATGTTTCCAAACGAGACCTTCATGTTAAAAAGGACTAGTAAAGCAAACCTACAAATTTTCTTCACAAATAGAAATTGCCCAAATGTTCAACACACAATATGAATCAACATAAAAAAAAAAAAAAATTATAAAAAAAAAGGAGAAAGAAAGAATCACGAATTGAATAAAATACCATCCTTCTCATGTTCAAACCCATACAAAATCAAACAAAATTTCATGATTCACATTGTCCGCATGTTCAAACATTAACAAAAATAAAAAATAGAAATTGTTTAGCAATATTTCAAAATCCTACCTCTCTTACACTGCGCAAAAAGAAAAATCCTTCCTCGGTTCCTCCTTCAGCTACAGACAGTGGTGAGTCAAAAACCCCTTTGAAATGTGACCACGAAACCTCCGGTGACTATGACTCCGTGGCAATGCGAAGTGCTTTTTTAATTGATGATTACAGAGAAAGAGAAATAGAGAGAAACGGTTTGTTTAAGGTTTGGTTTGGTTTGGGAATTTGGAAACTTGGCTAAAAATCAACTTTTAATTTTTTAATCTATTTTGAGTCACATTTTAAAAAAAAATTTAACATATTTTTTTTTAAAAAGTTTTAAAAAGGTTAAAAAGTTAGCTTTTAACCAATTTCTCAAAACAACTATATATATGGGTAGTTTGGTCATTTCACTTAAGCATGTCCTTATGGAAAAAGTATTTTAGAAGGTGGATTTTGACCAAATAAAATTCAAATTTATGGACTAAGTACCCAATAATTAATGTAATTTACTCAATTAAAATTAAATGTCATGTAATTTAATATCTATTTATCTATTTATCCTATATACTTTTTTTTTTTTTGAACGTTATTTATCCTCTATACTTGTTATCAATGTTTTGAAAACCGGACCGGTGAGCGAACCGGAAAAGGGATCGGGTGGATGGGTCGCCGGTTCAACCGTCGAGTCAAAGTGGTCGAACCGTGACGTCATAATTAATATTATATAATTAAAAATTATAAATAAATAAAAATATATATAAATACTCAAATAAAAATAAAAATTGTTGTATAATATTTATTAATAATATTTAATAAAGTCATAATTGATAAAAAAAAAAGTCACTTGTTTTAAAGAAATTAAAATTTTTAAGCATTCCCTCCAAATAAATTTGAAAAATCTAGAAATCCTAGATGTTGATTTATGATTATGTACCAATTTTAAGCAAAATATAACAATCCCAATCAAACAATCAAGAGAAAGAGACACAAAGATTTTACTTGGAAAAACCACAATTGGACACCTTCCAATTGTGATAAAAAAACCACGGGCAACTGTCACAAGACAATCCACTAAGAAGATTTAAAGGAATTACACAGGTATCACTCTCAATTATCTAGCGAATCCACAACGCGTAATTGAACCAACCTCTATGTGCCTCTTCCAACCCCATCTTCACCACGGAATTGTCTTTCTGATGAGCCACTCCAGATTCCACCAAAGCTTCAGGCTCGAATTCTTCAGAATCCACAACTGAAGAACAACTCTCTCTTTTGTGTATAACAAACAAACCTTTGATGTACTCTCTTTAAACCATGAGTTGAATACTCAATAAAAACATCAAAGAAAACTTAAAAAAAAAATATCTCCAGATATAACCCTTAAGAACCAAAAAGAAGATCTGGAGAGATTCAATGAATGAATCAATGAATAGCCTAGATTTGGGAGAAACCCAACTATTTATAGAAAACCAAAGCAATCCTAGTTGGGAAAGAAAACCAACTTCTTGTAGAAAACCAACTTCTTGCAGAACTCCAAAGTAATTCTGTTTTTGAAGGAAACCAACTTCTTAAAGAACTCTTGTTACAACTTTGGTTTTGATCCATGGAATTTGACAACAAAAGGTTCTAACAATCTCCCCCTTTGTCAAATCCTGGATAAAACCAATCTAAAACAAATTTCCTAACAAAATCTCTCAAGCAGCACCACCAACTATGAACCAATACTCAAATCCATGCTCTTGAACAATTATCCTCTAATAAAATAACCACACACAAGCCAACCAAAATATGTGGAACTAGATTAAATAACAAAATATAAATCAATCCATAAACAAAATACTAACAATCCAACTGTACCAAAGAAGGATATAAGCAAAAGTAAAAACACTGTACCATCAACCAAACTACTGTACCATCAATATACATCAAACACTGGTAATGATGAACCAAACTCTCCCTCATTAAAAAACAACCACAAACACTGAAAACAGTGAACAAGAAGAAAAACGACAAAAAATAATATGGTGGAGCAAGCAAGGAATTTCAGATTTGTACCTTGAAACACACAAGATTATCCAAGAATCACAATTACTTGAAAACAAAATGTGCACAGCCTCTAGAAAATTCCTCATAAAAGAAAGTGATGCATTATGTGAAAAGCATAGATCCCATGATAAAGGTGTGTGTGTGACTCTTGGAGTTCGACAAACACAAGATTCAAATCCTAGTAGTGATATAAAAGTTGGACCTCCGACAAGAGAATCTAAGCACAACTAAGGAAAGTCAAACCACTAGGAATCAAGGGGTATTTGGTGAGTAAAGGCGGAGGCTCCCCCTCAATCAATGAATCCCTTTTTTTTCTTTTCTTTTTCACATTTTTTTTCTTTTCTGTCTTTTGCACATTTTTTCTTTTCTTTCTTTTGCACATTTTTTTCTTTCTTTTGCATAGTTTTTCTTCTTTTTTCTTTTCTTTTGTACACTCATCGGCGGCTGACACGCTCAAGAGTATGGAAATCGAACCAGAGAAGCATGGATATAATAAGGATGGCCTGGTTGGTGACTCTGAGGTAGACTTTTCCTCATGCTTGGACTACAAAAAATAGAGAGGAAAGCCGTGGAGATGCAAAAAGATGGAAGGTGGTTAAGAGACTCAATATCACCCATGATATGCTAGTATAGGTCAATTCCTCTAGAAAAGCAAAAGATACAATGACAGAAGTCCATAGAGAAAAATAATCACTAAGGCGGAAGACTCCAAAATTTGCTAATCCAAAAGTGTGTACAGAATGAGACATACTAATCAAATAACACACTCCAAAATGAGTAATGATCACAGAAAGCAGACATATATTAACATGTAATGGATATTCTCATCAATTCCAATATGCACCAAGGACCACTCAAAAAATTTAAGCTTGCAAAACCATATTAAGAAAATATTTTTAGATTTTTTTTTTCATAGGAATTTCCCTCACAAATTGTATCCATTATCACAAATCAAACAAGATCTCGTTCTAAACGATATTTTTTTTAAAAAAAAGAATAAAGCGATCCAAAAGAATTTTTTTTAAAAAAAATAGAACGACCCGCTCTGATACCAATTGAAAAATCTAGAAACCCTAGATGTTGATTGGGATTGTTATATTTTGCTTAAAATTTGGTACATAATCACAAATCAACATCTAGGGTTTCTAGATTTTTCAAAATTGATTCAATGTTAGGTTTAATTTAGGAGGGAAATAAAATTTTCAACTCTCCCTCCCATTAATATGTTTCAAATAATTTGGTTGAATCCCACATAGAATTTTGTAAGTTCTTTTTGAAAAATCTTTTCCTATAAATAGGAATAGACTTTCATAATCTTCTCCAACTTCCAATGAGACTCTTCCTTATGAGAGGAGACTCTTGAAGTAAGAATTTTTAGTCAAAATTTTAAAATATATTTATAATATATATATATATATAAATATATATAAGAAAGAAAGAAAGAAAAGCAAGAAATAAAAAATAGATAAAGAAAAAAAAAATAAAATAAGAATTGACCGGTCCAACCCACCAAAACCCGGTCCGGGTCACCGGTTATCCTGGTTCTGGCAGTTTTCAATTTCCAGGCCGGTTTTGCTCACAGTTCGGTTCTGGAGGGTTGACCGGAGCCAGGCCCGGTTCCCGATCCAACCGGTTCGACCGGCCGGTCCGGTCCAAGTTTCACAACATTGCTTGTTATATATAAAGTGAACACCTATGTTGGAGTTCTGAAACCTTGATTTATGTATATGGCAAGTTGATTTCTCCATTTAAAAATAAAAAAAAATAATTAGAGATGAGGGTAAGACTCAAACCTAAGGTTAGATTTGATAAGAACACACTTACCATTTGAGTGGCACACAAAATGTATTTTTTTTTTTTAACTTATTTAAATTGTACTTGTCTCAATTGCTAGTATTATTACAAAGTGAAGACCTATGGTGGTGTCTTAAAACTTCTCTCTCCTTACGTTAATTGTCCATTTGTCTACTCCAAAAAAAATAATAATAAACCAAAAAAAAAAGAAGAAGAAGAAGAAGAAGAAGATAAAAGAGCATTGTGAGATTCAAACACCAAAATTTTTGTTTGCTAACGAAGACTCTAACTATTTGAATGTCATACACGCATCACCTGTACCAATTACTAGTATATATATTTTTAAAAAACACTACTATGTGCACTTTTTTATACAAAAGTATAGCTTTAATTATAAAATGTATACTTTTTTTTAACAAAAAAAATATAATTTTTATCGCAAAAAAATATACCTTTGATTATACACATTCATAACTTTTATCACAAAAATTATATTTTTTATTACAAAAAATCATAATTTTTATCACAAAAATTATAATTTTTCTTATAGTATACATTGTAGCATTTTCTGTATATTTATGGGATAATTACCTAATAGTGGGACATAAAAATTAAGTTCTAGACCCACTTATTTGATCGAGTGATATGTAAAATAATTGATTACTTGATAATTAAAAAAATATAAAGAGACAATTATTTTAAATATTTTAATAAGTTGTTATATTATTAAATTTTAAAAAAAAAAAACTTTTGACATAAAGAAACACAACTCTTTAGTGTGTGTTTGGTAACGTTTATGTTTTCAGTTTATATTTACAAAAATTTTATAAACTGGTTTTTGTTTATTTTTTGTTTATTTTTAGAAAAACATAAACTACAAACGCGTTTGGTAATTGACAAAATGTTTAAAAAATTTTAAAAATATAAAAAAGAGAGAAATGGCAAGTGGCGGCGGAAGACGGTGGTGGAAAGTGGTGGCGGGTGGGTGGTGGTGGTGGATGGTGGGTGACGGTGGTGGAAGGTGGTGGCGGGGGGGTGGTGGTGGTGGATGGGTGGGTGACGGTGGCGAGTGGTGGGTGGTAACGAGTGGGTGGTGGTGGTGGTGGCAAGTGGGTGGCGGTGGCAAGTGGGTGGCGGATGGCGGATGGCGGGTGGTGGTAGCGGGTAGGTGGGTGGTGGTGGGTGGGTGGGTGACGGTGGCAGGTGGTAGCGAGTGAGTGGTGGTGGTGGTGGTGGTGGCGGGTGGGTGACGGTGGCAGGTGGTAGCGAGTGAGTGGTGGTGGTGGTGGTGGTGGTGGCGGGTGGGTGGCGGATGGCGGGTGGTGGTGGCAAGTGGGTAGCGGATAGCGGGTGGTGGTGGGTGGTGGTAGCGGGTAGGTGGGTGGTGGTGGGTGGGTGGGTGACGGTGGCAGGTGGTAGCGAGTGAGTGGTGGTGGTGGTGGTGGTAGTGGCGGGTGGGTGGCGGATGGCGGGTGGTGGTGGTGGTGATGGTGGGTGGGTGGGTGGGTAGGTGGGTGGGTGACGGTGGCGGGTGGTAGCGAGTGAGTTAGTGGCGGGTGGTGGTGGCAGGTAGGTGACGGATGACGGGTGGTGGTGGTGGTGGGTGTGTGGGTGGGTAACGGTGGCGGGTGGTAGGTGGTAACGAGTGGGTGGTGGTTGCAGGTGGGTGGCGGATGGGTGGTAGGTGATGCTGGTGGTGGTGGGTGGTGGTGGTGGTGGTGGGTGGCTAGTGGTGGCGGGTGGCTGGTGGTGGTGGCATGTGGTGGATGGTGGTGGTAGGTGGGTGGTGGTGGCGGGCGGTGGATGGTAGTGGCGGGTGGTGGTGGTGGTGGTGGTGGCGGCGGCGGCGGTGGTGGCGAGGGGTGGGTGGTGGTGGTGGTGAGTGGGTGGCAGGTGGGTGGTGGTGGCGGAAGACAGTGGTGGAAAATGATGGCGGGTGATGGCTAATGTTGGGTGGTAAAAAAAAAAAACTGAAAACTCAAAATGAAAACACATTTTTTGTGTTTTCATTTTTTAGCCAAATTTATAAACTGAGACCACTGATTTATAAATCAAAAATTTTACCAAACAAGTTTTTATTTGAGTTTTTAAAATTTTTGTAAATATAAACAGAAAACTGAAAACGTAAGTATTACCAAACAGCACCTTAGTGATTTTCTATATTTTCCTATCATGAACTGTAAGAAATGTGGTATTTTGGTAAGATTTTGAGATATAGTCTTGAAATTTCAAATTTTACTTTTTTTGAGGTTTGTCACCTAGGCAATAGTACATATGATTGGTAGGACAAACCTTCTAAATCTAGGTAAACTGTACCCCAAACGAAAACTGAACTTGGCTTGAATCAGAAAGCGAAAGCTCACACCCCACCCCCACAAGCAAGGTTCCCTCCTTGCATCATTTTTTATTTGCAAGGCTACTAAGCTCACTTTTAGGTTTAATTTTAATAATTTAAATTGTTTATATTTTAAAATTTATTCAGTATATCATATTTATAAAAAGTTAAGTTGATCGACTATTAGAAAGTATGTGTTCGAAAAAATCAAACTAAAAACTACTTTTTTAAAAAATTTAATAAACAGTTCTTCGAACACATACTTTCTGATATCCGATCAACTTGATTTTTTACAGGTATGATATATTGAACAAATTTTAAAATATGAACAGTTCGAATTATTAAAATTGGACTTAAAAGTGAGTCCAGTGGCCCTGCAAAGAGGAAGTGTAAGGAGAGGATCTTGACTCTACCCCACACACACTCTGACAAATTCCCATTTTATTAAATCAAATTAAATTATTATTTAACAAAATTTCTAAATTATTATTAATACACCAATGATTTAGATTACTAAAAAATGCACAACTAATAACACTAATGCATTGAGAATGACAAAAAATAAAAAAATAAAAAAATAAAAAAAAGGCATAGAAAGTGAGTGGGGCCCACTACCACATCATTAGTGTTCCCCTAGTGTTCCCTTTTTAATGCTTCCAAACATTTTTTTTGAAATAAAATACTTAAGAAAAAATTATATTTCAGTAAAACAGATTTTTTTTTTATTTATAAAAATATATACAGCTATGAGTCACACTTAGCCTCCGTTTGAGAAGTGGGTTGACTTTTTGACTTTTTGGTTTTTTTGACTATTTTAGCCTGGGCTTAAAAGTTTGGTTTGGGAAGGGTTTTTTGACTTTTTAACTTTTTTGAGTTTTTTTATGAGAGAATAATGTAATGATTATGGATTGAATGTGATATTTTATTTGTTATGACTAAAATAACTTATTTTATTTTTTATGACTAAAATAATCAAAAAAAATCTGCAAACTCACTTGCCAAACACAGCCTTATATCTTTACAATATTTCCCTTACACTATTTTTATAAATGTTTACTTTGTCGGTCCAATCGGTAATCGTAATTCTTACGTACTTTAATGTTAAAAAATATATAAAAAATTATAGATATTTTGAGCACTCAATTGAAAATAGCTCCGATTAACATGACAGAAAGCCAAAAAAGTGTGTAGTCTGCTATAGCAGCAATAGTAGGAGCCAATTATACTTTTCCAAAAATTAAGGATTAGTTTGGCATAATCTAAATAAGTTAAAAAATTAAAAAATTATTATCTTATTTAAGTTACATCATTTTATTTAAATCACATCACCTCTCTAACACATCACATCAAACTCAACTCAAATCTAACTCAAACTCACCAATAAGTCAAAAAGTACACTTTTTTAGAATATCCCAAACTAACCCTAATATTCCCTCTGTTCTAAAATATTAGTCCCTTATTCTATTTTTTATTATTCCAAAATATTAGTCTCTCTTCAAAAATCAAGTACAAAAATAATATAAATTTTTTATTTTACCTTTCTTTTAAATTAATAAACAATATAAAAAATACAATTACGACATTGATATTCTTAAAAAATGTACTATCAAAAGAATAATTTTAAAAAATTAATTTTTTTTAATTGTAATAATTACACTATCAAAAAAAATTAAAATTTTCAAAACAAATCATTATTTTTGGACGGAGGGACTAATAGGAGCCATTAACGAAACACTTTCAAATCTGTAGCTTTTTAAACTCTTTAAAACAGTCACTCAAACTCAATGCCTACAAAGAAGAAAAAAGATACAAATGTTAGCAGATAGAATAAAGGGTTTTCTTCTGCAAGAATCTTTCTTTCACTTTTGCTTTTCTTTGTTATGCATCATCCAACAATGGCTCCATTATAGCTTCTTAAGACCCCAGATATAATTTCCAAACATCAAGTCTAGAAAGAGAGAGAAACAAAGATAGAGAGAGAAGGGAGATCGTCTGTTTGTGGAATCAGTAAAAACTTCAAGAGAGCAGAGTTTTGGCAGGGTCTCTCTGTTTCTTGAACCCGTGTCACTAAATTGTATTTGTCTGTGCATTTGTAACTGTGACTCTTTTCAAATGGCCTCTACTTCAACACAGTTTGATTTAGGGGCTTGTCCCTTTTCTCTTTCTGAGGGCATGAATTTGTTGCTCTGAAGTACTCATATAATTGGTAAGCTCTGTTTTTCTTCTTCTTCTTCTTCATTTTTTTTTTTTTTTTTGGGGTATTATTATTAAGGATATATAGCTGAAAGTGCTTAATTTGAATTGGGTTGGGGTCATTTCACAGGGTTTGTTTTGTTTCAAAGCTCTACAGTCCTTGTAATTATTACATGTTACTTCATTTGAAAGTTGCATTTGTTTTATGCAGAGTTGGTAGATTATTTTGGTGTTTATTTGGGGGTTTGATTTGGTTCATCTGTACCTGCCAAAGCTTTTGAGTTCAATTGGCTCCTCCAATCTCAAATTTGTACCTCAAAGAGTTTAAAATTCCAAATTCAGAATCTGTTTTTGTTTATGATCTAGAGAGGTAAGGCTTCTGTTAACTTGAAATAATCTGTCAAATTTTTGTTATTAATTAAATTTTAGTTATCATTATTGTTGTTAATGTATAATGTATATATTAATGTATTAATGTATAATGTATATATTAATGTATAATATATTAATGCAATCGCTACAGCCATACAGCTAGCTATAGGATTAAAATAGGATTCCTCTTTCGGCTGCTTTCGGCCCCTTTTTCTTTTATATGTTTTTCTCTCATGATGATGTTGTACAGCAGCTCCTATATAATGGAGCCTCACCTTACAGTTTCTCGATATATTGAATCACAGAGTTTGTTCTCTCTCAATATCCTTCTCTCAATTTATTTTACATGGTATCACAGCCTCAAATATATAGCTCATTAACCAAAAAAATTCACATTTTCTGGTAGTTATCTCTGCTTCATCACTGATCAGATCTTTTTTTTTCTCAAAAATTTTCGCACTGACCACTCACGTGCTCGGAATCTTCTTACGCTTCCAACGCCACCAACGGCATCCTCAGATCCTCTCTAACGCGCCCTCACGCGCCATCTTTGTTGCCGGCGCGTCACTCGCTTCCGCCTTCAACGTCCCACGCGCTCCACACGTCCACCAGTCGCTTGAGCCATCTCTCTCTGCGTCTCACACGCTACACGCGTCCGCAAGCAGCTTAAGCCGTTCGTTTGAGCCGTCTCTCCCGTACGCATCACTTGCTCGCGCCGCACACGCCTCGTGCCGCTTTTTGCCTTCGGCTCGCGCCACTTGCACATGCCTTTGCCTTAGGCTCCAGCCGGTTCAGCTTAAACCGGCTCAGCACCTTTCCCAGGCTGGTTCAACCCTATTTTTGGACTTTTCTAGCCGGTTCAGACCGGTTCCTCACTAATTTGGACCTTCTGCATTCACTGGTGCCCTCGGTTTTTTCAGATTCTACCTCGATCGTACTGTTTTTCCCTCATGGATCGCCCGGACTCCTCTAACCACCCTATTTCCGTTGTTCTTGACGGGACTAACTATGTCTTATGGGCACAAGCCATGTCTGGGTTCCTCAAAGGAAAAAAACTTTGGCGCATCATCACTGGGGATGTGTGCAAACCCATCCAAGAAACCACGGAATCCGTTGCCACTACGGAATCCGCTGCCAAATATGTCGACAGTCTGGAGGATTAGGATAGTAAAAACTATCAGATCATTGCTTGGCTTCGCAAATACTTCTATTACATCTATCAGCCTTCAGTTTAGTCGGTTCCAACTTGACTCTGCTTCCTCTCCTGCCAAGGCCATATGGGATTTTTTACAAGAACGCTATCAGACTACTGGCCTTGCTCACCAATATCAGTTTCTGAGTCATCTTCAACATATGCGCCAAGATACAACTCAGACCATTAATGATTTCCTCTCCCAAATGTATTATGTTTGGGATTAACTTGCTCTTTCTGAACCTCCATGGCCTCATACTGAGGATGCTGCCTTGTTTACTACTTACCGTGACCAACAGTGCTTGGTTCAGTTTCTCATGGCTCTCACTCCCCGTTTTGAGCCAGTACGCGCATCTCTCCTTCATCGCACTCCTTTACCCACTCTTGAGCAAGCAATTTCTGAACTACTCTAAGAGGAAACCAGGTTTGGTACTCTCCATCCGCACCCTGTGGACTCTGTTCTTGCTACTCCCCAGATTCAGAGTTCTCTGCTTGCAACTACTGTCAAAACCGCAGTATTCCGTCGACTCATCTTCTGATTAATTGTCCAGTTTGTCTTTGTCGGTTTTGCAACAAGACTGGCCCTGGTCATCTCCAGCAAGATTGCTTCCGCAATCCCGCCCGTGCCTCTCGTAATGGTCCTTCCACCGGGAATTTTTCCCGCAGCAACTCTCACCGTTCTGGGACTCCGTTTAAACCAATGCCTGCTTAACGCACTGCTGTTGCTGCCTCAGAGGATTTACCTTCCTCTGTCCCTATAGACCCTTCCACTCCAGTCTTCTCTCAAACAGATGTCGAAGCCATGTTTCAACATTTTTGGCAGAATTCTAGTACTCCTCCATCTATTGCTTTGTCTGTCACCGCAGGTAACACTTCTTGGTACTTTGACTCCGCTTGTTGTAATCACTTGACCTTTGACCCTACTATATTTACTCCTCTCTCTTCTACTCCTCATGTTCCTTCTATCCATACTGCTGATGGGTCTCTTCTGTCTGTAAGTCATGTTGGTTCTGTTTCCACCTCTCACTTATCTTTATCCCATGTATATCTTATGCATCTCTTACTTTAAATCTTATCTCCATTAGTCAATTATGTGAGCATGGTCTAACTGTTACCTTTTCCCATACTGGTTGTTTGGTGCAGGACCCTCGGACGGGGCAAACTCTTGGGATAGGCCATAAGCATGGACGTCTCTACGAACTCATCCATCTTCATGTTCCGGATTCCTCTCAGATCACAGCTCCTACCACTGCTCCTCCTTTATCTCCTTTTCAGCTTTGGCACTGTTGTTTAGGCCATCTTTCTGTTGGTCATTTAAAATCTTTAATTTCTAGTGGTCATTTAGGTCCTATAAGTTCTGATGCTTTAGATTGTGTGTCCTGTCAACTTCCCAAACAACCTGCTTTGTCGTTTAATAAAAGTGACTCCGTTTCTCTTGCACCATTTGATCTCATCCATTCTGATATTTGGGAACCCTCTCCTACTCCTACTATGGGAGGCGCATGCTATTTTGTTGTTTTTATAGATGATTTTTCCCGTTTTACATGGTTGTTTCTTATAAAAAATCCCTCTGAGCTCAAACAACTTTATTACAATTTTGCTGCAATGGTTAAAACACAATTTTCTAAAACTATTAAGCTTTTTCGCTCCAACAATGCCATGGAATATAAAGATTTTGACTTTCTTTCCTTCTTTCAGAGTTATGGTACTCAACCTCATCGTTCCTGTCTTGGTACGTCTCAACAAAATGAACGTGCTGAACGGAAACATCGGCATATCCTCCATACTACTCGCGCTCTTCTTCTGTCTTCCTCTTGTCCGGAACATTTTTGGGGAGAGGTAGCTCTCACTGTTGCTTACACTATCAATTGTATCCCTACACCTGTCATTCATAATCACACTCCTTATGAGCGTCTGCATGGCACCCGTCCCCCTTGCACCAACCTTAGGGTCTTTGGATTTGCCTGTTTTGTTCTTCTCCAATCTCATGAACATACCAAACTTGAACCCTGTTGCCGCCTTTGTTGCTTCTTGGGGTATGATATTGAACATAAGGGGTATCGTTGTTGGGATCCTCTCTCCCAGCGACTCCGTATCTCTCGTCATGTGGTCTTTTGGGAACACAAAATGTTTTCCTCTCTCTCTCTCTTCCATTTGTCCGTTTCCTCACCCTCTCTGTTTTTTACTGACCCTTCCACAGATCTGTTTTTTGATGAGCTTACTCCACTGCCCCTGCCAGCCTCTCTCGAGATTGCCTTGCCTATTGGTCTGTCCCATGCACTTGCTCGCTCTGATGGTCTTGCTTTTGCTCCCTCGGGATCCTCCCCTCCTGTTAAGTCTCTTCCTCTGGCTCCTCCTCCCTCTGCTTGACCACACCGGGTAACCCAACCTTCTACTTGTCTTTGTGACTTTATTGTTGGTTCTACTGCTTTTTCTACTTACGAACCGACTTGCTATCGTGAGGCTCGCTCTAATCCTCTTTGGCAGCATGCTATGATTGATGAATTGCAGGCTTTAGACAAAACTCATACTTGGGACATTGTTGATCTTCCTCCTGGCAAGATTGCCATTGGCTGCAAATGGGTATACAAAATCAAGACTTGTTTTGATGAATCTATTGAGCGCTACAAAGCCCGCTTTGTTGCCAAAGGCTTCAACCAAGAATATGGTATTGACTATGAGGAGAGCTTTGCTTCTGTTGCTCGTCTCACCTCTGTTCGCAGCTTGATTGCTGTTGCTACCACCCGACAATGGGATCTTTATCAACTGGACATGAAAAATGCTTTCCTTAATGGTGTTCTTCTCGAGGAGGTCTACATGCAACCTCCCCCTGGGTCTACTTATCCACCTCATAAAGTCTGCAAACTTTAGCGTGCTTTACATGGTCTAAAACAAGCTCCACGCGCTTGGTTTGTCAAGTTCAACTCTACTATTCATGAATGTGGTTTCACCTCCAGCTCTTATGATACTGCTCTTTTTATCTGGAAAACAGGTCAAGGGACCACCCTGCTTCTGCTTTATGTGGATGACATGATTATCACTGGTAATGATATTGATGGTATTCTTCGCCTTAAACAGTTTCTTAGCCATCATTTCGAGATGAAAGACCTTGGTCCTCTTAGCTATTTCTTGAGTCTTGAAATCTTCCATGATTCCATGGGTTCTTTTCTCTCTCAAGCTAAGTATCCCTCTGATCTTCTCACACGTGCTGGTCTTACAGATTGCAAGATTGCCTCCACTCCCCTGGAGCCTTAGAGTCTTCTTACACCTCTTGATGGCACTCTTCTCTCTGATGCTACCCTATATCGTCAGCTGGTTGACAGTCTTGTCTATCTCACTGTTACTCGTCTTGATATTGCCTATGCCGTTCATATTGTCAGCCAGTTTATGTCGGCTCCTCGTACCACTCATTATGTTGCATTAGTTCGTATCCTTCGGTATCTCAAAGGCACCCTGTTTCATGGTCTTCATTATTTCGCCCGCTCCTCTCTCCAGCTTCATGCTTTCTCTGATGCTGATTGGGTTGGAGATCCTACTGATCGGTGCTCTACTACTGGGTTCTGCTTTTTCCTGGGTGATTCTCTTATTTCTTGGCGCAGCAAGAAACAATCTCTTACTGCTCGTTCTAGTACCGAGGCTGAATACCATGCTCTTGCTGATACTACTCAGGAGCTTCTCTGGCTTCGTTGGCTTCTTGCTGACATGGGTGTTACCCCCTCTGGTGCTACTGCCCTCTTTTGTGACAATCGCAGTGCTCTTCAAATTGCTCACAATGATGTTTTTCATGATCGCACCTAGCACATTGAGATTGATTGCCATTTTATTCGTCAACACGTCATTCGTGGTACTGTCCATCTCCATCTGATCTCTTCTGTTGATCAACCTACTGATATCTTCACCAAAGCTCATTCTTCTGGCCGCTTCGTTGAACTTGTCTCTAAACTCCAGTTGGTTGATGTTTGTTTTCCTTGAGTTTGAGGGGGGTTGTTAATGTATAATGTATGTATTAATGTATAATATATTAATGCAATCACTACAGCCATACAGCTAGCTATAGGATTAAAATAGGATTCCTCTTTCGGCTGCTTTCGGCCCTTTTTTTTTTATATGTTTTTCTCTCATGATGATGTTGTACAGCAGCTCCTATATAATGGAGCCTCTCCTTACAGTTTCTCAATATATTGAATTGTAGGAAATTAATGTATTGATATTATTAATTGATATCTAATGTTCTTACAAGAGCTCTCTTTTATAGAGAGAAATGGGATACAATGGAGCCATAATGGAGCACTATACCATAATGGAGCACTAACTATATCACTAACTATATGATATATTAATATATGTAAATTAACAGCCCTCCTCAAACTCAAGGAGGATAGGTACTAACCAACTTGAGTTTGGAGAGAGTAACAAAACAGGAAAAAAAAATCTGACAAATAAAATAAAAGTGGATAGGAGACACTGTATGGTCGTGTCAGACCGTTGTAGAAGACCGTATGGTTATGGCAGACCAATGTAGAAGACAGCTTATGGGGTCATGTCGGACCGTTGTAGAATACAGTTTACGGGGTCATGTCGGACCGTTGTAGAAGACAGTTTATGGGGTCATGTCGGACCGAGGTAGAAAATAGTTTACGGCGTCATGTCGGACTGATGTAGAAAACAGTTTACGGGGTTATGTTGGACCGTTGTAGAAGACACTATATGGCTGTGTCGAACCGTTGTAGCAGAGAACCGAAATCAATGTCGGAACAGTTTACCGAGTCTTGTCGGACCCATGAAGGAGCTAACCGGAATCACTGTCGGGACAGTTTACAGAGTCTTGTCGGACCCATATAGGAACTAACCGGAATCAATGTCGGGACAGTTTACCGAGTCTTGTCGGACCCATATAGGAGCTAACCGGAATCAAAAGTCGGGACAGTTTACAGAGTCTTGTCGGACCCATATAGGAGCTAATCGGAATCAATGTCGGGACAATTTACAGAGTCTTGTCGGACCCACAAAAGTCGCACCCTTAAAAGGCGTGCCCAATCTTATCAAAAGGCGTGCCATTTGTGCACGAGATACAGATACATGCCATGGATGATGAGCAAGATGTAGACAATGACAAAAAAGTGGTGCGAATACCAGAATGCATTGAAGCCTGTCAGCCTGTCAAAGGGCTTGGGCAGCTTAATAAGGCTGCGCCTGAACCACCGTGTGGCGAGTGTGAAAGCAATGGTCATGAAGACCACCATTAGAATTCCAGTCACACCCTCAACACCTTCAATCAGGGTGATGTACTTGGGTTTGTGTTTGCCGAAATCATCGTTCAAATACGTCTCATAATTTTTTTCAGACTCATTGATAAGCCTCGGGAAATCACACGCCAATTGGTTCCCAGCATGGAGTATGACACCGACTACTATGCCTGCTGCGATTGTCTTGTGAAAGTTGATGTTGTCATCAAAGGGTACAAAATAGCCCAACTTGGTGTTCCTCAGCCAAGTAATGGTGTTCCTGCACACAGGCAATAAGATAAGAGCCATGTTGAATTTCAGGGTCTCGGCTGCGCCTTTAGCGGTGAGGAGGCAGTAACCCATGACCTGGAATGCTGCCTTCTGTTTGTACTGAAAGAACTTCCATGTGAACAGACCAATCATTATCATGATCCACAAACAGAGAACCCAAATTCTCCTCCAATTCTCTTGCAAGAAGTAGACAAACTTTGTGCTCATTGTTCTTAATGGGCTTCTCTTTCTGAGTCCATGCAGGTTCTGGCTCAAGGCTTGGCTTGTGTAGCTGAGTGCTTGACTGTAATTTAGATATGTGTCTTTCTGTAGCAAAAGTGTCTCCAGCTGCCATAGCTCAATGTAGCCAAGCCTTTCAGGGTCTAACTCTTCCATAATTAGAGCTGCATATTCCTCTGCTTGTTCTTTTAACCTTGATAACTTATTTGCAGAAGCACTCAGCATTATGATCTCTTTAACTTCCTCTTCATTGATCCTGCCATCCTCATTCTTGTCCACCATATTGAAGAAGATCTGGAGGCGGGATTCGAAGCTTTGATCAGTGATTTAAGACCAGTACTCGTAAAGCTCGTCTCTGCTGATCTTATCAACCTTCAACCTCCGTCGCCTGCTCAATGCGTCGAACAATTCCAGTGCAAATTCCTTCGAATCTGTCATTCCTCTGGTGACGCTACTAGTAGCAGTAACACCACGCTCGGCGCCAATCACCAACATCTTCCCAAAGGCATACTTGTGTGCCAGATCCATACGTTGAAGGAATCCACTGACCTTGTTCATGGTGACAAATGAGACGGTATTCTCGTCATTGTATTTGTACTCACAGAACCAAAGAGAGTATCCCTCGGAATCATACATGTCCCAGAAACCTTTGATTGCAACTTCACGGAAATTGGTCTTGGTATTTGAGTAGAGCCTCTTCCACTCATCCAGTATCATCTTACTTGGGGGCAGTAGATCAAGAGGATTCTTTGGCTTGGGTTTTGGTGCCTCCTCTTCCTCACCAGCTTCTTCTTTGGGCTTTGCTGGTTCCTTCTTCGCTTCTTTCTTTGGTTCATCCTTAGGCTTTGGTTTTGCAGCTTCTTTTGGTGGGGAAGGCTTCTTTGTAGACTGAATAGGTGGAACTTTTTCCGTCTGTTTAACCTCACCCAATATCTTGCTGAAATTTGGTTGATTAACCATGGTCCAGAAGTATCTCTCAACATGAGGGAACTTAGAGGTAAAGCTCGTAGTCATGAGCCGAGTGAATCCCAAATACAAATTGCATGTCATGATAATATCAGCTAGGGTCACAGCATGCCCGACCAGGTAAGTGTTTGAAGCCAAATATGTATTCAAAGCACCAAGACCTCTCTTCAATGCAGAAATAGCAGCTTCCTCAGCTGGAGGAAGGTAAACAGTGTGTCCCATTCTTGGTCTAAACCAGTTCAAAATATTAGCATCAATCTCCAGTGATGCAAAGTCAATCCACTGCTCAACATGGGCACATTCTGTTAATGAAGAGCCACAAAGAGGATTGTCAGACTTCAAGCGAGCAACATATCGCGCTATGGCATTGCTCTCAAAGATGGGCCCATCAGGAGTTTCCAGCACAGGAACCTTCCCAATAGGGTTCATCTTAATAAACTCTGGGGTTTTATTTGACACACCCATCTCAAAATTCTAGGCAAGTTCAACTTGGACACCACTGTACTCTGCAGCAATGAGTATCTTGAAAGCATTTTTGTTTGTTTTCCTTGCATGCAAGATCAGCGCCATTTCTTAAGGGAAAAACGATCGCTTTTTGACATCGGATCTTAGAGTACGAGCGATCTTCCGAAAAGCAAGAGGCTTTGCGAGTGAAGAGAGAAAGGAGAGAGAGCAGATTGACTAAACAAAAATGATTAGAGCCACAAAGAAAGAGTTAGAAGATGTAGCGGAGTGAAGGTATGGGTATACAACTCCAGCGGGCAGCGAAGGCAAAGTTGCCGGCCGACTGCCCGCCGGTGAGAAGGAAATACAGGCCTAAATCTTATAGCTCTGATACCATGTAGGAAATTAATGTATTGATATTATTGATTGATATCTAATGTTCTTACAAGAGCTCTCTTTTATAGAGAGATATGGGATACAATGGAGCCATAATGGAGCACTATACCATAATGGAGCACTAACTATATCACTAACTATATGATATATTAATATATGTAAATTAACATGAATCACAAAGTTTGTTCTCTCTCAATATCCCTCTCTCAACTTATTTTACAATTGTTATGTTCCTTTATATGATCACCAGATAATTGAAGGCTAGATGTCAATGTGTTGATTGCATCGTAAATAAGTGCAATATTCATTAGTTAACCTGTACAAATTGAAACACCCCATGTAAGATGGTTGTGTTTCACGATTTTGTGCACATAAAAGAACTGCACCAAACTACTTCTATGCAATATATGGTTTTTTTTCTTTTCTCTTCTCCATGTATTGAATGATGGATTGAATAGAGCTGCGTAGTATAGCAAATGTTCAAAGCTCAGCGTTCTTATTCTTATTGAACTGTAGTAGGAAATTGAAAGTTTTTTATATTTTTTATATTTTTTTAAGAAGAAGAAGAAGATGGTAGATCTTTAGACATTGTTAAAAAACTGAAGTCTAGCAACCACTGGGGTTAGCTCATTGACATGAACTCATTTAATGTACCCCTCCAATTTACCAAAAAACAAAAAAACAAACAACACAAAGCAAAAAGCTGATGTCTGGTAACTTTCTTTTCTTCTACTCCGATTCACCGTTAAGTCATTGTTTTTTTTTTAAAACTTTCATTTGTTTAATCTATCTGTTAAAGCATCCAACTCAAAACCAATTGGCAATGAGTGGAGAGGCTCTAAGAATATATTGACCAAGCTTGGGTGGCTTAGATTTGCAATGTGGGTTTGAGTCTAGCACTATCTTTCAGTGTCTACTTTAATTTCTTTTGTGTTTCTTGTGGATCCAGAGCTTAATTGCATCGTTGGAAGCTGAGGTCCAGTAGTCAAGAATCTCCAAGATTCAATGCACTTCTAATGCTCTCTGAAAGATAACAGCCTACTTGTTTGACTGATAATACACAATCAAATCAATCTTTCAAGTAATTTAGTTCATTATGCATTTTGCCATTGTGCTAATGGCAAAAGGTTTTAGCCATTCAGCATTTCTAGTTCTAGTCATCATATCACTTTCAATCAGTTACTCGGAGCAACTACAATCATCTCAAGTGCAGACCCTTTTGAGAATTCAACACCTTCTGAATTTTCTGTCTGTTATAAGTAGTTGGAATAACGAGACAGATTTCTGCAACACCGAACCAAGTCCATCTCTAACTGTTGTGTGCTAGGACGAAAGCATAACTCAGCTGCATATTATTGGGAACAAGGGCGTTCCTCCATTGCCTCAGAATTTCTCCATAGATTCCTTTTTTACGACACTTGTTAGGATTCCAAGCTTGAAAGTCCTCACATTGGTTTCTCTCAGTCTATGGGGGCCATTGCCTGGTAAAATTTTGAGGCTATCATCATTGGAAATACTCAACATAAGTTCCAATTTCTTATACAGTGACATTCCACAAGAAATGTCAATCTTAACTAACCTTCAAACACTCATACTCGATGACAACATGTTCAGTGGTCAACTTCCAGATTGGCTTGAGTTCACTTTCACTTTTGGCTGTTTTGAGTTTGAAGACGAATTCATTGAATGGATCTCTGCTAGAATCATTAGGAAGCTTGGAAACTCTGAGAGTTCTTGCACTTTCACACAACAATTTTTTCGGTGAAGTGCCTGATCTTGGCAGTTTGACCAGCCTTCAAGTTCTCGACTTGGAAGATAATTCTCTCGGGCCTCAATTTCCTCATCTTGGTAACAAACTAGTTACCCTTATACTGAGGAAGAACAAGTTCAGCTCTGGCATCCCTGATGAAGTGAGTACCTATTATCAGCTTCAGAAGCTTGATATTTCTTTCGACAGATTTGTTGGTCCATTTCCACCATCTTTTTTATCCCTACCATCAATTACTTATCTGAGTATCGCCGGAAACAGATTCACTGGAATGCTTTTTGACAATCTGTCATGCAATTCTGAACTTGAATTTGTGGATTTGTCCTCGAATCTCCTGACTGGAAAGTTGCCCAATTGTTTCGAGTCTAGTTCCAAGGACAGAGTTGTACTCTATGCTGGAAATTGTTTGACTACAGGAGATAAAACTCAACACGGATTTTCATTTTGTTGAAATGAAGCTCTAGCTGTGGGAATCTTACCTCATCGCCAGAAGAGTGAACGAGCTTCCAAAGTAGTTCTTGGCTTGAGCATCAGTGGAGGGATTATTGGAGGAATCACACTTGTTGGTCTAGCTTTCGTAATTGTTAGAAGGGTTCACTTGAAGAAGACAAAGGGAAAACCACAACCAAGATTAATAGCAGGGCATGCATCAACTGGGTACACCTCAAAGTTATCGTCAGAAGCAAGTAAGGTTTCTCCTCTGTGTGTGAGCGCATGGGCCTTACAAGTATTGTTTTCTATCTATTATTATCTAAACATATAAACCAAGAAATAACCCCTTGTTGCAAAATTATAGAAGATCTCATTTAAGATCAAACAATTCCATTGAATTGAGTATGTGTGAGTGTGTATGTGACCTTTGATATTAAGAAAACTCAAAGAACCATGGAAGCAACATGGAAGATGTTTAATTTATTTTCCAGGAAAAGAAAGTCATGTATTAAATATAGTTAAGTATAGATTGAAAGTATTCCTATGTTGGTGGTTTAACACTTCTTGTTTGAGACTCAGAACTATAGCCCAGATAATTAACTTTATAGATCCCTGGCCACCATTTTGAAAATTTGGAGATTTATTTATTTTCTCGTTTTTCCTTAAATTAAAAGCCATTCTTTCCTTCAAGCATAAAGTTATTCAATTATTTGAAGCGAAAACAGGTGTGTACTTTAATGAATGATATGGCCGTAGATAGAGTTGTATGCCAATACCATAAAAGGAATGTTGTAGCCAACCTACAATAGTTGGTAATAATTGGTAATAAGGTTTTGAAAAGCGATTGAGGTCGCTGTAACGGTTGCGATAACTGGAATCATGATTTTTTTATTTTCGCACAATTTGAAAGAAAAACTTACGGATACGTATATAGACATATATTTTTTAGAATCACATTTATTGAAATTTAAAATAAATTTTAATAAATTTTTGTTAATTTTTAAGTATGATCCAATATATTTCATATTTTCAAATCACTACAAAAGGAATTTTTTACATTTTATTTTCATAATTAATGATTTTAAGAATAATTGATTTTAAATGTCTACAAATTATTTTTTACCAATACCTGAACTAATTGAATAAAAAATATTTATAATTATTAAATGAAAGGATTATAAAATAAAAATTGTGCCATAAATTAAAAATATATATATATATATAAAATCATATAAGATTTTTTATTTGAGCTTGAATCACTTGAGTATTTATTTATTTTTTGTAAGCTTTTTTTTTTTTTTTTTTGAAAGGAGGAAACTATTTAGAATATTGTAAAAGGGTGTAATAATGTATTAATGGATCATTACGGTACTGCTATGGCCGTTACGTAATACCGAAACGGCCGTTACACATGTGAATTTCTGTTACTGTTATAGCAGCCGTAACGGATAGTGGTAACCATCACAACCGTTACGTAACGACTGTAGCTGCTTTTTAAAACCTTGATTGACAAACATAGTTTGATCAAGTTGAGGTTACACGAATAGGAAATATTTTGAAAACAATAAAAGAAAATGTATTTCATTGATCTCAAAATTTTCACTTGAATACAAAGGGTGGTAGTTATTGCTAATTGAGTACATAATATGTAATAGCATGAACTTTTTTCCTTGTGAAGGGTATGTATCTCAAGCAAAGAAGATAGGAGCACTTGCCGTTCCAAGTTATAGAACATTTTCTTGGAAGAACTTGAGGCGGCAACAGATAACTTTGATACATCAACTTTCTTGGCTGAAGGTTCACATGGCCAGGTATGCCAATTCATTTGTCACGACCCCATTCCGCCCCTAGTAGAATGGTGCCATGATGGCCAGTAATTCGAAATTACCAAAGGCCACTTACAAGAATTCACACACGAATCAGAGTAAATATATGGGGCCTACAAATGCGGAAGCAAGAAATAAAAGCTAAGTAGTCCATAAGAGCAGTGCTTAAGTTAAATGAAATGACATACATCTTATAATAGCTTTGGTACAACAAAATGGAGTACAAAAATTACATCTTGACCAAAAGGCTTCTCGGCCATCAAATACAAAATACAATGAAATAACTAAGAAGCATAATCTTCAAGATGTTGCAAAACATGAATCCAAAACACATCGACAAGATACATCTAGGCGTCGCCGCCGCCCTGCTCATCACCTACATATATATATAGAGAGAGGGTGAGCTTGGATACTCGGTGAATGGTATAAGTAATAAAGGGTTCACATGAATGCTATCCGAGATCCTTTAACAAAACAATACGTGGAATAAATTAAGTTCATCTATCAAATCTTTCAAAGCTTCAAGGGATGCTTACTAACATCAATATAATACGAGAGATGACATTCCGGACAAACAAACCCACGCGGTAAAACCGTCAGGGGCAAGGCAAGACAAGACAAGAGAGATCTCGAAACAATGGTGTCGTTGCATTATAGTCCCCGGACACTAAGGACTTGTGCTACAAATGCTTATAGTCCCCTAGCACATACGGACTTCCAAGAATGTCATCAAAACAAGATATCATACTTAATATACAAAATAGGAATATTCATTCATGTTTACAAATACTTTCCAAAACAAAACAAAACAAGACTTTTATTAAAACATTGTAACATAACTTTATTAAAATACCACTCACATAGCTCTTCGAACGTCGGGGTCAGGGCGAGTCCAAGTCCTACAAACACATGGCAAGTCTATTGAATGCACTTTTAAACAAGCTTCACATGCATACAAATGATCTCGGGATTCACCAAAACTAAGTCAAATCAAAACAAACACTGTTTCTCATATCGGGGAAAACATGCTGGGCACCGTCCAGGTCTTGGCCGAGGTCCCACACCTTCTCGCCGAGGTGTGGTCCCGAGGGCCACATTCAAGGATAAATGAAGTCGGGAAAAATCTAGGTTTCCCTCTGCTCAAGAACATAAAGAACATGGATTATGAAGAACATGAAGAACATGGAGGAAATGAATGCAAGGATCATAATTTATTATTACAAAAATCTGAGATTTCATGCTATGAGTTTGAAAACATGGACCTGGGTACCCATACTAGGAGATCTTGGGGAAACAAACACAAAAGCATGGATTTTAATGCAAGCTTTCGGATCAAATCGTGGCTTTTCCTCAAGAACACATGAATATCATATTCTCTTTCTAAAACCAACTTTAAATCAACGCATGACATGCAAAACAGATTCGATCACGCAATGCAGCTAGATGATCAATAAGAACAGCAAGAGTTGATTAAGGTTCTGACCTCAACACTCGAATCTAACGGTTTGAACCCTAAGGATCAAGCTTGCTATCTACTCTCTCACTCTAAAACTCCTCCTTCTCCTTCTAGAGCTTCTCTCTCCTCAAGAACAAAGATGTGATACAAAAATGATACATTTCTAGGCTTGCCGGCTGACTTAACACTAAGTCCGGACACGTGGCAACGGTTGGTTGGCTCTACTTGAAAAGGTGACTGATTGAAAAGACAAGACTATGACAAGGTGTGTTCAACAAGCTAGGCGGCAAGGGACTCCGGCGAGTAATGACATCGGCTAATAACAAGACTTCGGCAAGCAATGGGACAATGACCTCGGCTAGAAAGGTCGACACTTGGCCCAGCCGTGCCACACCTCGGCCTAGATGTGCCACACCTCGGTCTAGGTTGTACCAGTCTAGGGCAAGATCACTTGGGTTCAAGGGCAACATCTCGGCCCAGATAGTACACATCTCGGCCTTGGTGATGAACACCTCGGCCTAGATAATGATATCTCGGCCAATATGTCCGGGTGCGGGTGAAGGTCAACCAGAGAAATCCCAAGATGGTCCTAAGTGTAAGAGTATCAAAGGAGCGACCTAGGCTCAAGATGACCTCGGCTGAACACATATACACCAATAAGGAACACAGCATTCAAGTAACACTTATGCAAGACAAGTCAAGATTAAAAATGCAAGCTTAACAGAGCAAAATCATATAAAATGCATGTGAGTACAGTTAGGGCAGTGTGAGGGTCATTACATCATTTCTAGATGTATCTGAAGGGGGAGGTGATAATGGCATGTTAATGAATTCTTTTCAAATTTTTGCAATTAAAATCAATTTTTCTTGTGCACACTGAAAGAAATTTTCCTGAACTATCCCAAATGAGCGAAAGTTACTCAGTACCACTTGTGACAATGCTACAGACACATCCTGACCCTTGATTCCCAAATAAGTTGCTTTATCTGATTGTTTTAGTTTGAGCTGATGAATTCCTCGTGTAAAATTTCCATGTTCTATATTCAGTTCTATATTAGCTAATTTACATTTTTTTTAAAATCATTTTTGAGGTATTCATTTAATTTTTTCTTCATCCAGCAGTCAAAGTAGCTAATTAATTTCTGTTTATTTTTAAATTTTATTTATTTATTTATTTAGTTTTTGCTGTGACAAGGTTTGGTGGCTTACTTGTTTATGAATTCAGATGTACAGAGGTCAACTGAAGGACGGTTCTGTTGTTGCTATCAGATGCCTGAAAATGAAAAGAAGCCATAGCACTCAAAACTTTATGCATCACATAGAGTTTATCTCAAAACTCAGACATCGACATTTGGTCAGCGCTCTTGGGCATTTGCTTTGAGTGTAACTTGGACGATTCAGGTGTCATCAGATTATTTCTCATCTTTGAATATGTTCCAAACGGAACTCTGAGGAGTTGGATATCTGGTAATCCAATTAACATGGCTAACCTAATCATGAAGTATGGATCTCAATCACTGTGCCAAGATAGAGGGTTTAGAAGCTTGTCTTTCTCCCCCAATCTTACACAAAATCTTAGAATTTTTGCACCCTCTGAAACTACCTTTAATGCATAGCATTTTACACACAAACACAATAAATAAATAAATAAATAAGATAAAAAAGAAGTCACTCCTTTCTTTCATCTTTATTTTTTTGTTACTTTATGTGATTGGTGGCTTTCAATGTCTAACAAAATTGCTTGGCAGAGAGACGTGCCAGACGAACACTTTCTTGGACACAACGCATAGCAGCTGCTATTGGGGTGGCAAAGGGCATCGAATTTCTACATACTGGAATTGTTCCTGGCGTCGTTTCAAATAGTTTGAAAATAACAGATGTTTTATTAGATCAGAATCTTGTTGCAAAAATTAGCAGTTACAACCAACCATTATTATCAGAGAATATGGAGAAGGTATGGAGAGGAGTGAGAAACCTTTCCTTAATATTCAGTATTGGCTCTTACTCTTGGAGGAAATAGTATCAATTGATATTTGAATCTTCTTAATGTCAGAGGTTGGTACTCAAAATTCTTCGGGTAGATCCAAAGAGCTTAATAATGCGAGGTTCGTAATGTGATTTTGCTAAATTCAAGTCGTGTTGTGTAAAGTGCAATAAAACATTCTTTACTTAAAGGCCTTAAGCCATGTAAAGATTGACAGCATCTGATGCAGAGTTATTAGTCAATTGTTTGGAAGATACTTTGATAGGCATGGAAGCTATTCTACATGGATTCCTCCAAATTTGTGGAGTGCTAGTGTCCGACACTTGACACTTGGATAAGGGTATAAGATAATGTGTTCGATATGCCTAGTAAAGATGCACCCAACAAGTATAGTAGTCGAGTTCACCATATAACTATGCATAAATCATCCATTTTATACATAAAAACGTTGTATTTTAGTTTGTAAACATTATTTTATCCTTAAAAAATAAAAGAAATGTTTCAGAAATATGAAATGTAGTCACATCTTACTGTGCTTGACATGAGAATTAGATAAAATTGATTTGACAATTATACATGTACTCACATATGAGACCCGTACCCAAGTCCATGGAACATAAACATTGGAAGTCTCTCATGTTTACGAAAAAAATACATGCACCTTTACTATGATGAAAATTTTGACTGAAGTGTTTGACTTGTTTCTTTACCCAAACAGATTTTCACTCCCTCAAGAAGATGGTTTTACAGCTCTTTTGTTTCTTATCTTATGCACCTGTCCTTTCCATTTTAAAGTTAGTATCATTTCTGTTTCTGAGGTCAGAAGAACATGGGAATTTATGATATTTTCTTAGCATAGTGGACATGTGTGCTGTTTTCCGATAGCTGCTCTACCTTAACTCTGTTTCTTCACAGGGTAAAACACGAGGAAAAGTCTGATGTTTATGACTTCGGAGTAATATTGCTTGAAATCATTTTGGGAAGGTCGCTCAATTCAAGGATTGAAGTGGATATCGTTAATCAAGTAAGATTGGTGGTCTTTATTTTTGAGTCACTTTTCCGGGAGCTTCTATTTGCACACATCCATTTCCCTCTTTACACATCTTTTTCAATAAATAATTGGTTCGGAAGTAGAGTTCCGAAAATAAACAACTTGTTCCGAAGTAGAGTTTCGAATTTTTTTCATTTTTTCGACATTCAACTTCCGAATGTGTTTATTTCATGTCCATAATAGTAATTTCACTTGAAAATAAAATTATAATAAAAATAATTTTTATTAAGTGTGTGTAAAGAGGGGAATGGGGATGTGCAAATAGAAGCTCCCCACTTTTCCATATTATTTTTTTGAAAGAGTCTGGAAATTACGAATTACTACACTGGACTTAGATGAGAAACAGAGAATAGTCACTGATTCCAGTGTCTGAACCCATGAATGAAATGCTTGTCAATAGTTATTTAGTTCTTTTATTTTATTTTTTTGGCATGAAATATGCTTTCTTGTTTTTCTCTCTTGCACTTATAGTTGAATAAATACATTTATCTACAGAAAATTATACAATAGTCCCAAAGTACCATGTGGCTGTACTCCCTCACCAATCACAATTCATTATGTGCCCTCATATTCCTCAATCACCCAATATAATACTCCACCTACACACCTTCTTCACCAATCACAATACCAAGGAGTACCACTAGCTTTTATGATCTTGATGTGCTGCCTATACTATCTGTCCTTTTTTCCCATTTCATAGTCTATTATTATGCAATCCAAAGAAGTTGTTCTGGTCCTTCCATCATGTTGAAAACATAAAATTTATCAGTCTTGTCACCATTCAAGTATAATATTGGAAACAGATAAATTTTACTTGAATGGTGACAAGACTGATAAATTTTATGTTTTCAACATGATGGAAGGACCAGAACAACTTCTTTCAGCATAATTTGCAACACAGCTTTCCTTCGAGCCTCTTGCTGTCTTTTGAGGTCAGTCTGTTAATTACAATTATACAGCGGGTTACTACTGTGGTGAAAGCAGGTTACTATTATATAGTGATAACTATACATGAATAGATATTCGATTGTGTAAATCTTACACTTGCTGTCCTTTGCATTCGTTTTTCCTCTCCACCGCTATAATGTATCTAGAATAGATTCATTTGGAGAAAAGAACTCATTTCACTATGGACTTACTTGAATGGAAAGAGGATAAAATCATAAAATCAATTATTGTGTAGGTTTTTAAGAGCACCCAAACGACCAAAAAGAAAGAAAGCTTCTTCAATGTAAATCAACAGAAATTCTATATGCTAACCTGTTATGCATCTTTCATAAGCCAGATGCCTCGATTTAGTCTCTATATGCTAGCCTGTTCGCACACACCATTTTATTTCCAAGTGAAATTACTATTATGGACATCACACACAATTCAAATAAACACATTCGGAAGTTGAGTGTCGAAAAAATTAAAAAAATTTGAAATTCTACTATCGAAAGAAATGATAATTTTCGGAATCCTACTTCCGAACAAGTTGTTTATTTTCAGAATGCTACTTCCGAACAAGATATTTATTGAGAAGGATGTGCATAGAGTGTAATGGGTGTGTGCAAATAGAAGCTCCTCTTTCATGGATGTGGTGTAAGAAAATATCAAAACAGGGGATTGTTGTAACAGGGTAGTTTATAATTCAATCTTAGGGGTGGGAAGAGAAGTAAACTGCCCATTCAACAACCTCTCTTTCTCTCTCTAAAACAATCTTTCCCTCCATGGCCACCGGTTTTGCACCTTCTCTCTCTCCTCTATATATTCCCTCTATCCACCTCTCTCTTTTTCATCACAGCAACAACTTGATCCACCGACTCCTTCCGTATTTTCCACACATTTTCTTGCAATCCAAATACTCATTTTTCTCTTCATACCCATCTTCACAGATCTCTTACCCAGTCTTCATCCAACAATAACAAATTTGGCCCAAGAATTGAACTGGGTTTTGAAATTTACATCAAATATGGTACATATAATTGTGTAGATTATAGGCAAAAAAAACGTTTTTTGGGTTTTGAGTTACTAGTTTTTTTGAGGATTTTGGTGGTGGGTCGATGATGATCGAAGCAAGGTTGGTGGATCAGAGAAGAAAAGAATGTTGGGCATGTTGATAAGATCATTAGGAAGAAGAAATTTCATAGAAGGACCAAGAGGCCAACAGGTCTGCAGAGGCTGTTCGTGTCTTGCAGAGAGGGGTTCAGAGGCCATGGGATTGTTCCTTCTCCGAGTGATGTGCAAAAGTCCTGCCATATTTTAGGTGAGTTTGATTTTGAAATCACAATCATATATTTGGATTGGATATTTATGGATTGTTTAGTATTGTTGTTATTATGTTTTAGATATTGTGCGTACCGGATACCGCACTAGATGACAGTGGATTGGGGCTCCGCACTCGGTTGGACTATCCAAGGATTGAGGTTCCTGCAACAAGAAGTACCGTAAGAGCTGCCTGGCCGGGGTTGGCCGAATAACCCTTCCGGTGTGGGAATCAGTGATTGGAGAAGAAGTGTAGAGAGTTGAGTTTTTAGTAAGTGGGGTTTAGCTTAGATCAGTTACTTTCAATGTGAAGTTAGTGTAGTTTATATAGAACTCCTTACGTGTTTCCCAAAATAGTTTGATGGAGCTCTGGTGCTGCCAAGTTTCCTTTTAGCATGACTCAAGGTGGGGCATCATTTGGTAGTTGTCAAGGGGTGCATATACTCATTGTAGTCATGCTAATAACAAACCACATTCCTCTGGTTCAACTGTTTTCGTGATTCTAGGTGTAAGGGACCAGCTGAGGTGGCAATTTGCACATGTATATACTCACAACTTCCACGTTTCTCTGAGAGGTTCCCTCAGCTCGGTACCATTGTGCCTCGACTTGGCCCTTTGCGAGGCTATTGTTGGGATGGGCTGGCCCATTCGGATATTTGTGTAAGGACTCGGCCAATTTTGGTTCTGATGATGGGTTCGACGCATCAATTCGGCCCATATAATGGATTCTTCAGCTTGGCCCTAGCCTAGTATCAGCTGGACTGGCCTTTCCACTGCAAGTTGGGCCCAAGTACTTGAGGACTTGGGTGGACCGTTGGTAATGAAGTTGGACTTAGTTGGGTTGCCCACATGCTCATTTGACCTATTTGGATTTGGGTTTAGGGGATTGGACTGGCCCAAGACTTGGGTCCGACCCATCTCTTATTTAGTCCTTTTAGATATGTATGTATATCTTTGTGTGTTTATGTTCATTTATTACAATTTAAATTGTTGGTTTTATGGTTGATCATGTAATTTGACATAATGGGTTGAACATTGATTGTGAAGTAGTTATTGTTTTGCCAAATTGCCGGTGTTTTCGCGTTGTTCTTACGGAAATGAGATATTTCTAGGGCTTTAGAATTTTCTAGGAAAAAATATGTGAGAAAGAAAGTTGCTTCATATACAGTGTTTCCCATACAAACAAGTGCTAAAAATGGAAACATTGGTCAAATATCATTAAATTAAAAAAAGTTCCTAAATTTCCCAAAAAAATTTATTTGATTCGAAACAGGTGAATGTAATCATAAAATGATTTTGATTTTGTAGTGTTTGGATTTACTTAGAGGTGGATTTACCCAAAATAGAAAGGTTTTTGAATCCATATTGTGACCGTTGAAACAACTTCCTTTTCATTCCTTTTGTAAGGAAACCAGTTATATGCAATCATACATTGAGATAAAAAGTAAAGGTTTTTGAATCCGTATTGTGACCATTGAAACAGCTTCCTTTTCATTTCTTTTGCAAGGAAACCAGTTATATGTGATCATACGCTGCGATAATTTAGGCTCATGTAATGTAATGACAGTTGTTTTAGCATTTGGGTCAAAATTTAGCATTGGCTCAGGAAAGTTAAGGTGTGCATTTGCATGAAACAAACCTTTTTGTCGTCCAAATGCCCCATATAATTGATCGCGATCAGTTTTGCATTACCCAGAGTTGAGTGGTTGATTTCTGACTATAGTGTGTTGTAACATGTTTTATTTTTTTTCTCTTTTCGAATGTGTGTCATTGTAAAATGAGGTTGTACGTTTAGGTTTGTTTGTTTCTTTTCTATACTTAAATCATTTTCTGCTTGTCCATGATCTTATTGGGTATGTAGTAGTACTTCCAGGTTGTCTTAAATGCATTGCCGAATGGGATTAAAAGCCGACATTCCTGGGTAGGGTGGTGGAGTGGTTATGTCAATCCTGCTTTGCTTAATTATCTCTTTTTCACATCGGAGCAAACACATATAATTGCCATGCCAGCAAACTAGCTTTTTCACTGTTTGATCATATGTTTGTGTTTAATTAGAGTAGTTACTTGCTGGAATGTCGATTGAGTAGTTTCAACCTTGTGATTATAGAAAAAATAAAAGGGGACTTATGTGGACTTATTATCCAATATGGCTTAGGATAATTAATGATATTTTTCATCAAATATTATTAAAAAATGTCATTAATTGTTAATTTTCAGCAACAGTTTAAAATTTTTATCACAAAAAAATGTTACTAATTATAAGTTTTAGTAACAGTTTAAAAAAATCATTACAAAAAAAAAAAAATCACTAATTTTTAATTTTCAACAATAGTTTGACAAATTCGTCACAAAAATTCATTAATTGTAAGTTTTAAGGACAATTTATAGCAATCGTGACCAAAAAAGAACAAAATTACTGATTGTTAATTTTTAGCGAAAATTGCGAAAAATTGTTACAAAAAATTATCTTTAACGACGATTTTATTAGGACTTATTTTTAGTAGTATTTGATGGAAATTCAGTCAAATTATTAAGACCTTTGATAGTTTATTAAAAAATAAATAAGATCTCTCACCACCGTCCTCTTTAGTGCTCAATTTTGAAACAGTAAAGGTAAAGCATCTTCTATGAACATGGAATTAGCATCCATTGAGCTAGTTACTTAGAGCCCCATTAAAAAGTGAATTATTTGTTGAGGACGGTTCATTACTATCAAAACTACGAAATATAATTTTATAAAACAATGGATCATAAGATAGTAAAGGAAAATGTTATACAAACTAACAGATCTTACAAATTTTCTTTATTAATTGATGTATCATGCAATAAAAAACTCATGGAATTGGGGCCAAAGCTATAGTATACTGAGTGGTGTCAATTTTTCTTAGAGTTACTGTCAACTTTATCCAAAATGTTTGGGATTTTACAAATTGACCCAGTAAAATTAGTTAAAGAAAAGAAAATTGTTATTCATATTTAACTTTATTATAAATATGTTCTAAAAATTTGTCTTTTTAGTGTTTAAAATTACACATATATGATTCTTAATGAACATTAAAATATAATTTTCTAGAAAAAATTTATAAAGAATTGTTGTGAAAACAATAACTACATTTGTCATGCTCATTAATTCTACTTATCACAAATAAAATTGTGAAAATATATTTTATTTTGATGCAATTTATAAAAAAAACCCCAATATGTGATTGTCCAACGGTTGTGTAGTACCATTTTGTGGTGTGAGGTTGTGGGTTCAATTTCTATGGTGATGAGTTTGAATTGTTCGTGGTGTTTATTTCTCCTTTATCTCTTCCCCATTAGATAGCGATTTCAAAAAATGACAACTTGTGGACAATTGTCTTAGCGTAGATCCTTGCTTAATTTTGTTGAAGATGTGATTAGAAATATGTAAAATTATAGTGTAAAATTTGATTTTGATATAAATTGTGTAGAATTTATATTGACGTAATGATCATGGTGATACTTGTTAAATGACACCACTAAATTAAAATCTTGATTACGCCACTGCCTGGAACTTAAAACAAGGTCCACCTCAATAATGTGAAATTGTGAAATTGTTATTTTATATAGCATTACTAGATCGTAGATGTTCTTGAATTGAGAGTTGATCCTAGTGTTGGAACAACCTTCTGTGTAAATAAAATAACTTGAAATAAAATCAAACAAAATAAATAAATAACATACCAGATTTATTTATCGTTAAAAATAAGACCAAGTCGAGTGTGTGACACTCTGTCCTTAAGACAGATTCGCCCCGCTACGGTGTTTACGGTTGAGTGGCGTCTATCTCCCAGGATACAATGATCTTCAAAGACTTGTAGTAGCACTCCACACAAATTTTTACGGCGAACTAGAACCTTGTGTTCTTACTCTCTGAATTTTATTCTAAAACTAAAATGAAGATTTATGCACAAATCAAATATTGGACAGCAAAGAAACTGATTTTCGGATAGGAAATTGGATCACAAAGACTCAATCTTTTCATTACTGCGGACTGCTGGAATATGGCTCCATATATAGGCAAAAACTGAGGCCGAACAGGTTCTTAAATTGAAAGAACAGATGCAACTATTCGTATTCAAATAAGTCTTGACGGTTATACCAAAATTTATACAATCCAAAAGTGACCGTTGGACAAGTCCAAGAATTGTAGTGCACTACAAAATCTGTTGAACTTATTCATTAAACAAATTGGAATATATATATATATATATAAACAATTTGAATATATATATATATATTAAACTAATTTGAATAGTTTAATAAATAAATAAAGAGGTACAAATTTAAGGAAACCACTTAAGGAACCTAAAATTTAAATTTAGAATTAAATTAAATTCTAAAATTACAAACTTTAAGAAACTACTCAGAAACTCAAAATTTGAATTTTAGAATTAAATTAAATTTCCACACTAATTTTTATTGAAAAAATTCAAAAGAATTTTATCTAAAAAATTAATGTTAGACCCGAAAACGACGTCATCTACCCATTCACTCATAAATGGTTTTGACGTTCCGTCTTTACCGTGTGACTTGCCACGCGGCAAGGAACACTTCACCTCTTCGGACCTACCCCAAAAGACGTTTGGGGTCCACCCAAAAATGGGTTAAAAAATATGCCTATATAAAACCATTTTTTTCCAACAATCCCCCACATGAATGGAATTTGACGGAGAGAAAATGCAACAACATGATCTAAATACAAAGAGTACAGAAATTGGAAATATTCTGCAAAGGATAGGTAGCTTTTGGCTTTGAACCTTCCCTTGTGAGACACTATCGGATTTACTAGTTAATCAATGAACATGATGTCTTGAACTATTCAGCCATTAGTGTAAACCAAGACAATAGAACTCACACAGTATATCCCCAGACACAATTTAGTTCTCACTATTGTGTTCATTTTGGCCCTGAACAACCTGGTCTTCATGAGTGCTTTAGAGAATTGTAGCCCTTCACAAATCTCATAGAACCGGCCCAGTTCACACTCATATAGGTGATTCTTATGAAGAGTATTCTGCCATACTCCACTAGGTATACCTAGATATAAGAATCATTAAAAGTATTACTTAACCTAAAGCGCTGCAGACATCACTTATTTCATCCTAGAAATGGGTAGGAGTTGGACTCCCCAGTGATCCTTCTGAGTCAATCACAACTCGGTTGTCCCTTTGAACCTAGATCTTGGGATCTCCAGTCAACTAGGTTGGGTTGCCGTTGTGGTAACTCTTATTTAATAGGCTTAAGTCCCATTCCCCTCGATGAATTATCAACTAACTCTCTTGCTAACCCTTTGGTTAGTGGATCCGCTATGTTGTCTTTAGACTTAACATATTCTATGGAAATAATTCCATTAGAGAGTAGTTGTCTCACGGTGTTATGTCGACGACGAATGTGTCGTGACTTACCGTTATACATATGACTCTGTGCTCTACCTATAGCTGATTGACTATCACAATGTATGCATATAGCAGGCACCGGTTTTAGCCATATTGGAATATCTTCAAGGAAGTGGCGAAGCCATTCTGCCTCTTCCCCTGCTTTGTCTAACACTATGAATTCTGATTCCATAGTAGACCTAGCAATGCAAGTCCGTTTGGAAGATTTCCAAGATACAGCCGCCCCACCAAGAGTAAAGACATACCCACTGGTGGACTTCGAGTCTCTAGTATCCGATATCCAATTTGTATCACAGTATCCTTCAAGTACTGCTGGATATCTAGTATAATTCAGCCCAATATTACGAGTGAATCGGAGATATCTTAGAATCCTTATAATTGCTTTCCAATGTTCTACTCCCGGATTACTCGTATATCTACTTAATTTACTTACTGCATAAGCTATATCTGGGCGAGTGCAGTTCATCAAGTACATTAAGCTTCCAATAATTTGGGCATACTCTAATTGAGAAATAATTTCCTGTATATTCTTAGAAAGATACAAATTAACATCTACAGGAGTTCTAGCAAGATGATCATCATCTTTGCTGAATTTGTCAAGTATTTTCTCAATGTAATGAGATTGTGACAAAGTATAACCTTATGATGTTTTGGTAATTTTTATACCAAGAATTACATCAACAATGCCCATGTCCTTCATGTCAAAATGTTTATTCAACATTTTCTTGGTAGTTTTAATCATGTCATTATTATTACCTATGATGAGCATATCATCTACATAAAGACATACAATGACATAACCTTTGTCTGTGTTTTTAATGTAAACACATTTGTCACACTCATTAATTTTAAAACCATTTGACATCATTGCTTTGTCAAATTTCTCATGCCATTGTTTTGGCGCTTGTTTTAAACCATATAATGATTTAACCAATTTACACACTTTCTTTTCTTTCCCTGGAACAGAAAACCCTTCTGGTTGTTCCATGTAAATTTCTTCATTTAACTCACCATTTAAGAAAGCGGTTTTAACATCCATTTGATGAATTTCTAAATTGTATAGAGATGCAATGGCAATTAGCATTCTAATGGATGTTATTCTAGTAACCGGTGAGTACGTGTCAAAGTAATCTAGACCTTCTTTTTGTCTAAAACCTTTGACTACAAGTCTTGCCTTGTATTTGTCGATTGATCCATCTGCTTTCAATTTTCTTTTGAAAATCCACTTGTACCCAAGAGGTTTACAACCTGGTGGCAAATCCACCAATTCCCAAGTGTGATTTTGCAAGATGGATTCAACTTCACTGTTGACAGCTTCTTTCCATAAAGGAGCTTCAGGACTGGACATAGCCTCTTTAAAAGTTAAAGGCTCATTTTCTAACAAATATGTTAGAAAATCTGGACCAAATGATTTTGAGGTTCTAGCACGTTTAGTACGCCTAGGTTCCTCTTTCTCATTTTGATCTAACTCTTGTTCTTGATCATGTTCTTGATCCTGACTAGTAATAGCATCATAAGATCTTTTATTAGTACTAGTCTCTTGTCCAGTCTTCTTTGGAAATACATGTTCAAAGAAAGATGCATTCCGAGACTCAATAATAGTATTTACATGCATTTCGGAATGTTCTGATTTATGAATCAAAAACCGATATGCACTATTATTCTTGGCATAACCAATGAAAATGCAATCAATGGTCTTAGGACCTATCTTAGTCTTTTTAGGACTAGGAATAGCCACTTTAGCCAAACACCCCCACACTTTTAAGTATTTGTAGAATGGTACTCTTCCATGCCACAATTCATAAGGTGTTTGATTTACTTTCTTTCGGGGTATTTTATTTAAAATATAATTAGCAGAAAGTATTGCTTCCCCCCACAAGTTCTGAGGTAATCCAGAACTGATTAACATGGCATTCATCATTTCTTTTAAAGTCTTATTTTTCCTTTCAGCAATTCCATTTTGCTGAGGTGAGTAAGGAGCGGTGGTTTGATGAATTATTCCATGTTCTTTACAAAATTCACCAAAAGGTGATTCATATTCACCACCTCTATCACTTCTAAGTTTCTTGATTTTCTTACCAAGTTGATTTTCAACTTCATTCTTATATTGAATGAAAGTTTCCAAAGCTTCATCCTTGGTTCGAATTAAATAAATATAACTATATCTAGTATAGTCATCTATAAAAGTGATTACATACTTTTTTTCACCTCTTGTTTGAATTGATTTAAAATCACAAATGTCACTATGAATTAATTCAAGCGGTTCCGTACTTCTTTCAATTGAATGAAAAGGAGTTTTAGATAATTTTGCCTCAACACAAATTTCACATTTATGATTTGAATCAATATCAAATTTAGGTAAACATTCCATATTAATTAATCTACGTATAGATCCATAATTAACATGTCCTAGTCTACCATGCCATAAATTTGAAGACTCAAGCAAGTAAGAAGAAGATGTATTATTATTAATAACTGAGGGTACAATAGTCATTACATTTAACTTGAAAAGGCCATCAGACATGTAACCTTTTCCTACATACATCCCGTTTTTGGTAAGTACAAACTTGTCACTTTCAAAAACTAGCTTAAACCCATTCTTACTCAACAAAGATCTGGAAACTAAATTCTTGCGAATGTCCGGTACATGCAGCACGTTGTTGAGAGTGAGTTCCTTTCCTGATGTCATCTTGAGTACAATCTTTCCTTGTCCTTCAACTTTGGAAGTTGAGGAGTTGCCCATAAAAAGTTATTCACCATTGTCCACTGTAGAGTAAGATGTGAACATCTTTCTGTCGGCACAAATATGGCGAGTAGCACCAGTGTCCACCCACCATTCTTTAGGATTTCCGACAAGATTTGCCTCGGAAACAACTGCAGAAAGATTGATGTCATCTACACCATTAGAAATCTTGTCCACTTTAGTCATATGGGCTTGAGCAGGCTTCTTGCTTGTTCTTCTTTTGCTTTTGCCTTTACTACGGCAATCTTTGGCCCGATGTCCCTCTTTGTCACAGATGTAACATTTGCCATTAAACTTGTACTTTTTATTATCCCCCCTTTAGAGCCTTGTGATGAACTTTCTCCAGAAGACTTACGTTTCTTGGTTTTTGAAGCATGTTCCACCACATTTGCCTTAGACTCCATAGGATTCTTACCAGCCCGTTTTTCAGAATTGCAGTTGTCCTCCTCAATCCTTAAACGCACAATTAACTCATCCATAGAAATTTCTTTGCGCTTGTGTTTAAGGTAGTTCTTGAATTCCTTCCAGCCTTTGGGTAATTTTTCAATTAAGGCTGCAACTTGAAAGGATTCACTGAGAGACATACCTTCTGCGTGAATGTCATGCAGAATGAGTTGGAAATCTTGAGCTTGGCTGATCATAGTTTTTGAATCAACCATAACAAAATCCAAGAATCTGCCAACCACAAATTTCTTTGAGCCAGCATCTTCTGTTTTGTACTTTTTCTCCAACGATTCCCAAAGTTCCTTTGCTGTCTTGATTGGACTATAAACGTTGTATAATGTGTTGTCAAGTCCGTTCAAGACGTAATTCCAGCAAAGGAAATCGGCATGTTTCCAAGCATCAACCGCAGCAACCACTTGCCGGTCGGTTTCATCCTCTTTCAGGATAGGAGCATCTTCACGGAGGAAACGAGCCAGGTTCAGAGTTGTAAGATAAAACAACATTTTCTGTTGCCATCTTTTAAAGTCAGTTCCTGAGAACTTCTCTGGCTTTTCACCGTGATTTACCGGTACTGTCATCACAGGAGAGGGGGTTGGTGCAATCGCAGCCACCACAGTAGTACTTGTTTGGGCATTTGTTTCAGTAGCCATCAATTCTAATTTATAAAACAAAATTATAATTAGAATTTACACTACACAGAAAATTAAACCAAATGCACAGAATTAAATTCTGTAAAAATAAAAGAAACAAGAATGTAACTTTTATTTTTCAATTAATTTGAAAATAAAATAAAATTTTATTTAAACAAATTAATTCCACACAGAAAATAAAAGAAATAAAAACTATAACTTTTATTTTTCCATTAATTTGGAAATAAATAAAATTTTATTTAACCAAACTAATTCCACACAGAAAATAAAAGAAATAAAAAATATAACTTTTATTTTTCAATTAATTTGAAAATAAAATAAAATTTTATTTAACCAAATTAATTTCACACAAAAATTTAAATCTCTTGTTACACTCCAAAAATTAAAATACTGAAAACAGAATTTTAATTAATGAAAAACTCAGAAAATAATTTCTAAAACCCAAAATTAATTTCTGAAAAAATTTCACAAAAATATATTCTGAATTGTTAATGACACCAGTTTCGTACTACTAGTTGTTGTCAAAGAAAAGAGACAGTATATTACTACTATCTGTCAAATAACATATAATCACTATTTGTTTTTCCAACCAGAATATTATTTTGTAAATCCACAGAAAATAATTTTCTTTCGAAATTATTTACGAAGAATGGAAAAAGAAAACAAACGAAAAATTCTGTAAACAGAATAATTCGAATCTGTCTTAAGATTGTTGGAACAACCTTCTGTGTAAATAAAATAACTTGAAATAAAATCAAACAAAATAAATAAATAACATACCGGATTTATTTATCGTTAAAAATAAGACCAAGTCGAGTGTGTGACACTCTGTCCTTAAGACAGATTCGCCCCGCTACGGTGCTTACGGTTGAGTGGCGTCTATCTCCCAGGATACAATGATCTTCAAAAACTTGTAGTAGCACTCCACACAAATTTTTACGGCGAACTAGAACCTTGTGTTCTTACTCTCTGAATTTTATTCTAAAACTAAAATAAAGATTTATGCACAAATCAAATATTGGACAGCAAAGAAACTGATTTTCGGATAGGAAATTGGATCACAAAGACTCAATCTTTTCATTACTGCGGACTGCTGGAATATGGCTCCATATATAGGCAAAAACTGAGGCCGAACAGGTTCTTAAATTAAAAGAACAGATGCAACTATTCGTATTCAAATAAGACTTGACGGTTATACCAAAATTTATACAATCCAAAAGTGACCGTTGGACAAGTCCAAGAATTGTAGTGCACTACAAAATCTGTTGAACTTATTCATTAAACAAATTGGAATATATATATATAAACAATTTGAATATATATATTAAACTAATTTGAATAGTTTAATAAATAAATAAAGAGGTACAAATTTAAGGAAACCACTTAAGGAACCTAAAATTTAAATTTAGAATTAAATTAAATTCTAAAATTACAAACTTTAAGAAACTACTCAGAAACCCAAAATTTGAATTTTAGAATTAAATTAAATTTCCACACTAATTTTTATTGAAAAAATTCAAAAGAATTTTATTAAAAAAATTAATGTTAGACCCGAAAACGACGTCATCTACCCATTCACTCATAAATGGTTTTGACGTTCCGTCTTTACTGTGTGACTTGCCACGCGGCAAGGAACACTTCACCTCTTCGGACCTACCCCAAAAGACGTTTGGGGTCCACCCAAAAATGGATTAAAAACTATGCCTATATAAAACCATTTTTTTCCAACACCTAGTATGGTTCTTGCATCTCAAATACTGACTGTCGTGCTGAATGATTCACCTTGATGTCAATGAAATATATACCTAGAGCCTTAGAGGCCAAGGAAGGTGTTGAAAACATGCTAGTCCATGTCATTAAGGTGTTAAAAACATGCTAGTCCATGTCATTTAGAAGACGTTGACTTTTGGATAGATGCTTTGATTTTTAAAGTATGGGGTCCATTTTTATTGGAATTGATATACCTAAGAGCAACTCCAATCATACTCTTTATTTTTTACTAGCTAAAGTACAAAAAAAAGACACTCTTTATTTTACCTAATTAGTTTAGCTATTGTATGTTCCAATCATACTCTTTATTTTAACTAGTCATTCAAACTAACTAAACCAATTTTCAAAACAAAAAATGCTATATATATTACAATCTTTTTCATAAAATGTCACATACGCACCAAACACTACTATGGTTGCCAATGTGACATTTGTGAAAATATTTTTTAAAAAAATATTTTTTAATATTAGTTTTAAAAATATTATAAAAAATAATGTTAAGTAATATTTAATTTTTTTTATTATAAAACTTATAGTACGTGAATATATACCAATATATGAATTTTGTGGAACCATCTTGAAGGGGAGGGGAGGGAAAGAATAAAAGAAAACAATAAAGAATTTTTTTAAAAAAATAAAAATACAAAAGAAGTTGTTCAATAATTGTATTTATGAAATTAAATTAAGAACTGAAAGAACACAAAATAACTAATTAAAAACCTTACAAAGGTCAATGAATAAAAAAAAAATCATAAATAGCAAAGTTAGGAATAAACTTCAAAATAAATAAACTATTTCTAATTCAAGTTGTTACAAATCTCCATGTAGATGCCACAAATGCTCAACTAGGTCTGCTTGGAGTTGAGAATGAGTTTGTCTATCTCTGATGTGATGATGATTTTGAATGAATTCATAAAGTTCGGGTGTACGCTCATGTGACACTGCTAGAGGGAGACCTTCTTCGATTGCATCATAATTACAGTCTATATTTTGTTCATTTCGCTCATCTTCAACAATCATGTTATGCAATATTATACATGCCTTCATAATAACTTTAAGGGTTTCAACTTTCCAAAAACGTGCAGGTCCTCGCACAATTGCGAAACGTGCTTGGAGCACCCCAAATGCTCGTTCGACATCCTTCCTTGCTGACTCTTGAGCTTTAGCAAAATGTATTTGCTTATTGCCTCGTGGAGATGGGATTGTTTTAACGAATGTTGACCATTGAGGATATATACCATCAGCAAGATAATATCCCATTGTATAGTCATTTCCATTGATTGAGTACTCAACTTGGGGGGCACGCCCTTCAGCAAGGAGAGAAAATACAGAAGAACGTTCTAGCACATTTATGTCGTTATGAGATCCAGGTAATCCAAAATATGCATGCCATATCCATAGATCATAGGAAGCCACCGCTTCTAAAATAATAGTTGGTTCGCGGATGTGACCACAATACATACCTTTCCATGCAGTAGGACAATTCTTCCACTTCCAATGCATACAGTCAATGCTCCCCAACATTCCAGGAAACCCACGATTTTTTCCCACCTCTAGTAATTTAGCAATGTCATCTTTGTTTGGCGTCCTCAAGTACACATCTGAAAAATTTGCAACCACTGCCTCAACAAACCTTTGTAAACTTTCTATTGCAGTGCTTTCTCCAATCCTCACATAATCATCTACAGAATCGGCCGCTACTCCATAAGCAAGCATCCTCATAGCAGCTGTCATCTTTTGAAGGGAAGACAGACCAAGAACTCCAACAGCATCTTCCTTCTGGACAAAATAAGGATCATATGCTTCCACTATAGATAAAATACGAAGAAAAAGACATCGACTCATCCGGAACCTCCTCCTAAATAAATTGGGAGGATATGTAGGCGTTTCAGAAAAATAATCTTGATAAAGTCTCTTGTGGCCTTGAATTCGATTACGATAAATAACTGCATGACCTTCAATAGAACCACGACGTAATCTCAATTGTCTCTCATTATTTAACCGCTCTTCTTCTGAAGTAGCTATTGCAAATATTTCCAATTCATTATCAGAATCAGAGTCATCAATAATCATCTTCATTACACTATTGCGAGCCATGGAAATTAAAAGAATAATGAAGCTGAGAGATAAACTACTGAAAATAAATATTAGGTTGTGTTTTGCTTCTTAAGCTTTGCAAGTTCTGCCTAACAACTTCAATTTTGCTGCAAAGTGAAATTTATAAAACATATCAAACTTCCAAAATCAAAACACCAGCAACTTACATAATCTGTATTTAATTCATCAAGAAATAAAAATATCCTGTAAATAAGTAGCACTCCAATCCAACATACAACAATCAATTAATGGAGTACTTTAGCAAGCATTCAACAAGAATTTCACTTAGTAATTAAATTACTACTAGTTCAACCATTCAACAATAGGTAGTTCCAAAATTATTTTAACATATAATAACTAATTCCAACATAAACTGCAAGTCCTCAAAAAACATAAACTGCATAAAAAACATAGTTGTGACTACAATGGAGAATCAAATCCAACAATAAATAAAGTTAAAAACATAGTTCCAACAACTAAATTCGTTTTAGGTAGTTCCAACAACTAAATCTTTTTTTCGAGAATTTCCGTTTGGCGACGATGAAGGTATTCTGCTTGCAATGAAGGCAGACCACTCGTATCTATTGACATTATTCGCTCTTCCTCCTTCAATTGTTCCATTCGTATCCTCTCTTTCTCATTATCAACCTTTTCTTGTTCCATTTGCGTCCTCTTTTTCTCATTATCAATCTTTTCTTGCTCTTGAAGATACGACCTTTCATACATCTCTATTTTCTTGTCATTCATTTTCTTTCTGTCTTCCTTTAAATCCTCTAATAATATTAAAATAGGGGATCCTCCTTCATTTCCACGGTCTTTATTCTTTCTTTTATTCAAACGTTCCTTTTCAGCCTTCCTACCCGGTGGTCTTTCCAAGTCTACATTGTCATTATGTAAAACATCATTGTCCTCTAAATTGATTGAATCCGGTGCACTAGGAGAACAAACGCTTGGAGTTGCCAATTTTTTGGGTTTTTGTTTCTTCATGCTATATTCCTCTCGCCATTTTGGTTGATCTCTTAACTCATGCCAACAATGTTCAAATGGAAATGACGATTTGTACAACTCTTTGTATAATTTCTTCGCATCATGAATCTGAATAATAGATAAAAGAACACTAATTATCATGAGATTAGACAATTCCAATGATAATAAGTATAAAAATCTCAATGGCATTAATACCTTATCTTTTTCAGTCTTTCCACTTTGATTCAACCTTTGGATTTGGGCGAAGCATCCACTGAATTTATTCGTGGCAAGTTGAATCGCTGACCAACGATTCATTAAAGATGTTTGACTACGATTTGATGAGAACGTTTTGAACTGGTGGAAATACTCCCACACTCTTAGCCAATATGCCTTTGATTTTTGTTCATTCCCTTGCACTGGATCTAAGCTAATGTTAAGCCATGCCGATATGAGTATACTGTCTTCTTCTGTAGTGAAGTTGCCACCTCGTTGTGGTTTCTTGGTGGTTTCTATTTGAGGAGAGAATGGGGAAGACTGATCCCTTTGGTCAAGAGGTTCATCCATAAATTCATAATCATTCCCATCATTCATCAAGTTGGTGAAATATGCATCATGTTGTTGCTGACTCATCTATAGACAAGGTAAACAAAATTATGGCAACATATATTGGGTTGGAGAAATAACTAAGATTCCCAATTGGAAGCAAATTAATTAATAAATGGAGATCATGTAAATTAAAACACTAGTTGTTTTGTTGAAAATGATTCAATGATAATTTTAGATAAATAAATGGAGATCATGTAAATTCAATGAAAAAGAATTTCTAGAGCTGCGGAAGATTCATCTTTTCTCAAAGAAATCAAAGAATTCCAAGGTATGTGAATCAAAGGATAGAATAATTATCGGTTGGAAGCACTCAAAGATGAAATTTATTCAAAATGATCAAGCAAAAATATTGACAAAATCAAATAAAAAAAACAGAGAGCAGTTGGTAAGGCACCAACACAAAAGAAAGCAAAGAACACCTAGATTTTGGTTAATTCATTAGAACCTGTCTTTCACTGATGTGCTTTCAATTGTTATATATATATATATTGATTTCTGCAGAAAGCAGTCCAAGAACAAGTGGAAATTTGGGAGTGAAGAATCTAAAATAGCAAGAAATGGAAAGGGTTTGCATTTGATGATTTATACAAATATTCTGTATTGAGATCTGAGGAAATTAGTTATGACATCTCCACCAGTTGAATTTTGTAACACTATATGCCTCAAAATTAGAAGTAGACTCGTCTAAATTATGAGAAATTGATGAAGGTTACGTGTGAAAATTCACAAAAGCATTATATTGTTTCATCATCTGGGGAGAGAGAGAGAGAGAGCTTTAGCAACTGAACGAGATGCAAAAAACCGGTGGAACTGGAAAGCTGGTCAGGACCAGCCCACAACATAAAGGTTTGGTTCAATTTTTTGAGAAAACAGTTTGGTTATGGTTCTAAGCAATGAAGAACCACTAATCATGGATTGATTGTGATTCAGTTCACAGATTGAAGCTCAAAAGGACTTTGACCGGACCATCCAACATGATGGTCATTTATCAACGTTAAGTCCTTTCCTAAGAGAGGAGGAACATTTTCTTGTTATTGTATGTAGTGGAAAGGTAGCCCCATCTTCCAACATCATGTTCTCACAGCTGCTGCATTTTGAGGTGTACCAAATTCATTGAGATTTCTCTTATTTTTTCTCTTTTGAGGGGTTGCCATCTGTTTCCCTATCTATGGTGGGTGCTACATACGTAATTCTATCAAACTTCATTGGGAAAAAAAAATCCCTTCTTTCATATTTGTTTGTTATGTGCATGGCTACCTCTATGGGTTTGATAATTTACAAAGAATGACTAAAATCCTTAGAACAGCCCTTAGAACAGCCCCTAAGCAGTGCCAAAAATCCTAAATTTTCATGCTTAAACCATTACCCCCTTTATTACCCAATACAAACCTTTAAAACTCCTATTATGTTATTGCAATTTTAGCCATAAAACCCAATTAAAATCAGCCCCAAAAGCCCAACTTTGCTGCAGTCCCTACTAGTCCTGCATCAAGTCATGAACAAATTCTCAAGTGCTTCATAGGAACATAATTGCATGCATATCAAGACTTAAACATGAGTAGAAAGCATGACTTTTTTTTACCCAGTAACCTAGGGGAGAGCCACCTAATCAAGCAGCTAAAACAGGTTATCAGAATGAAATATCATATTTCATAATCTAAAATAGGAAGATCTACCATTGTTGGCGTGATGAAAGAAATTAAAAACTAGGAAGATATTAATACCATGAAGTAAAACCAATAATGTCCAGCACAATTCTGTGAAACATGGTAAACAATAACATATAACTAAAATCCAATAAAGAGAGCCACTAGCAGGCAACAATCACCTGGAACAGTGTGAGTTGTGCAGAAAGGGTGGTTGCTTCTGTTTGAGCTTATTGCAACGACGACCTCACTTTCTCTCCGAATTACACTTCCCCCTCCTCCCGTGATCTCAGATTCTGCAAGCACGTCCATGACAACGTCCATGGAAACATTTATCTCGATCCGGTTACATTCTCTCTCTCTCTCTCTCTCTCTCTCTCTCTCTCAGCTTCGCTTTCTGATAATTCTCTCACATATATACGTACATATATGTATCACATTGTTGTCACATTTTACTCAAAATTCTTAAATTATTTGATTTGTGGTGGATTCAAATACAAATTGATGTGTATGTAGTTTGAAATGGATAGGATTTGAATCAGTTCATATTCAATAAAAATGGAGGTTACAGATAGGAAGAGAAGTTAGCTCTCGGACAACTTTGAAAAGTGAAATAATTAAACCTAATGAATAGGATTCAAATTAACATTGATGTGTGTTTATTTTCAAATGGATAGGATTTCAATCAGTTCATATTCAATAAAAAATGGATTCAAATTATAATGGATGTGCATTTATTTTGCAATGGATGGGATTTTAACCAGTTCATATTCAATAAAAATGGAAGTTATGAATAGAAGGAGAAGTTAGCTAACTCTGAAAAGTGAAATAATTCAACCTAATGACTTTTAACATTTTATTTAGGAAATACATTTGTGACTTTGATGTCAATGTTATGGTTATTTTTCTGTTCATTTATAGGATAAAAACATATAAATTGTCAATATTTTGGGTTACAATTTACAAGTACTATACAGTTGATTGTAAGTCTCAGTACACTAGTTGGTGTTTATGTGTTCTAATAATCCATTTAATCTATCTTACTTGCTGCAGTTAACTTCAGAGGAGAACCTATTAGGTGTATATTTCAGATTGTAGCTTAAATTTTGTTAGAGCAAAGGTAATACAATTTGATTTCTGTTTGCTTCTATGGCTGCAGATCTTTCTGAAGTTCATAGATACCGAAGAGTTTCAAAGGCAAGTTGATTTTCTATGGTGCCTTTTAATTGGTGGCTTGGTTTATTATTGCTGTGTATGGCTGTTTTGTGCTTATCCTAGTTGTATGAGTTTATGCGTGGTCATTAATCCTTTCATTTTATTTTCATATTTCAGACTTCGTGATATTAAACAACTCGGTGAGTTCATCACCTCTCTTTTGCATTAGAACCTATTTTATATTCCACACGGTGCTTCGTTTTTTGTTTGTTTGTTTTGTTTTTGAGTTATCTGATGTTTTATTAAGCTATTTCTTCAATTCCAGGACTCTTGCATGATATAGGCCATGGGCCTTTCAGTCACTTGTTTGAACGCGAGTTTCTTCCTCAGGTTCTCAAGGGCTCTAAATGGTGAATTTAATGTCCTTAATGAGAATGCTTTTTTTTTTTGAAACAGCCAAGAAAAGCCTTTATTGATAATAAGATCATACATGATGAAATTACATCAAAGAAAGGAGAGGGGATAGTTTGGAGAGGGACCAAACTGAGAGAGACCAGAACAGACAAGAAAGAAGAAAGAAGAAAGAAAATCAGAGCAGATCAGCAAGACACTCAGATCAACAACACGCATGCACACTATTGAGATATTGCACCAGATCAACAACACAGCAGCCCAGATCCGCAAGACACCAGATTACACGCTCCTCCCTGTGAGGCAACATCTAGCTTGCACAACCCTGCAGACATAAGGACCAAGAGCAACACATCCCTGAGGACCATTGATTCAACTTCTGAGGACCATCTTCACTGTGAAAATAGCTTCCAAAATTCAGAAGAAAAAGGCACATATAGATTACATCTTTGTTTCACTTTTCCTCAGAAATGGCATCTCCAACTGCTCCCTCATTTTTTTTTTTTTTTTTTGACAAACACCTTCTCCTCCAACCATGGACATCACTCAACCATGAGCTGCAGCACATAACTATGGATTGATAGTAATGAGGCATGCTTTGATATTGAGATGATGACAAAAAAGGAGCTTGGCAAATCACCTTCTCCTCCTACCAAGGACAACACTGAACCAGAGCAGCAGCAAAAGAGGACTACAACCAGCACCACATAAACAACCAGAGTAGTAACAGAGCAGCAGCAGACCAACCAGAAGCAGAAAACCGAGCCCAACAACCTTGACCGCAGAACCGACCCCAGAACTGAGAAGATCCTAAAGCTCAAAGCTACAGCAAAACAATCCCAAAAGAGCCACAGAACTAATCCAGAAGATAGACTCTGCCAGAACAAAGACACGAAGGGATGTACTCCAAGAGAACCAGAGGCATACTGAGACCTACATGAATGCATTTCAAATTGATGAAAGTGTGCAATGGTCAATGAGGATATGAATTTTATGTCATTTTTACTGTGAAGAGCCAGGGAATAGTATATAGCTCAAGTAATTTGTTCTCATACTTCTGCTTGTAAATTGGTATTTGGAGCTTCTTAAGGATCTCCTTCTCATTCGAAAATAATGATTTGATGATATGAAATTTAATCAACCTGATGTACTTTAGCTACAAATAATGTCTGGCATCTCTCTTAGCATAGGCACGTATGGATTTTTTCTATTGGGGAATTTAATAGAGAACCTCCAAAGAATTGGCACTTCTATTATTATTTTTTCATTGCATCTTGTTGTTCTATCATGTGATTGCATTTACGGTAGGTCATACTAATTTGTACTGGTTCAGATTAAAAAAGAGGAGATTGACCGAGGAGTATAAAAATGTTTTGTTTCCCCATAGTGGATTCATGTTTCAATTTGCCTCTTTGAATTTCTTTCTTTTCAGCTGCTTTCATCTTCTGTTTTTGCACCTCCCTTGGTAATTTCACTATCAATTATTTTCAGTTACTACTTGTGTCAATTTCATGTTACATTTTGTCCGTTCTAGGTCTCATGAGCAAATGTCAGTGAAGATGGTTGACCATATTGTCGATGAGCACCATATAGAAATTGACTCTGAAACCATCAAAAGAGTTAAGGTAAGGTGAAAAAATTATGGTTCAACAGTTGGATGGCCTCTATTAGCTCTTGATATGGTCTTTATCACTCGTCCGAGCTTTTATTCATGTAATACATTCGTTTTATGCTAATTTTTGCTGAAATTTTAACCCATCTACGTTTGATGCCTTTAAATCTTTCAATCTTTTATGCTGATTCATCTAACCATTTCATAATTCATCCCCTATTTGTTTTATTTTTACTTCATTGGTTCCTATATGATTTATCAAAAGTCTCTTTTCCATGCATTTTACAAAATATATTAATTAGTAGCCTACTTCTACGAAATTATCGGTCAAAGGCATCTACATAAAATTATTGTCTCATGAGGATAAAATTCTTAGAATATGTAGAATTAAGGTCCATCTTGCAAAATCATTCGCAACACAAAAACACAAAACTCAAAAACAAAACAGTAAAGTATCAAGGTATTCTTGAACTCACAGATCAGACAGACGATACACATAAATTGTATACAGATTGTAAAATCAAGACAATGGGAGAGACCCACATTACAGAGGAACAAGGAAAGTTTGTGCTATGCATACATACATATATATATATATATATATAGAGAGAGAGAGAGAGGGTTTATGAGTTGCATAGAAGGGGAAGATAGAGAGATAGAAGGATCCATACCTTGAGGAAGAGGTCGATGGAGGGAGTTGCAGACAAGTTGAAGGAGAAGATCGATTTCGCTGAAAGAGTCGATCGATTTCGCAGGAGAGACGTGTTTGGAGATCGATTTCGCGCTGAAGAAGCAGATCGATTTGGCGGGAGAGACGTGAGCAGATCAATTTCGCGGGAGAGACGAGTTTGGAGAGCATTCAATCACTCTCCAATTGAAGCCAGCGGAGAAGCCGCGAGGGAAAATAGGAAGCCATTTAGAGAGCCCGTTGGAGTGAGAATATTACGCTGATATTAGGTAAAATAGCTAACAGTACCAATATACCTCTTCCCTTGGAGTTGCTCTAATAAGTCCTATAAAATACTAAAATGGCTAGATGTGCTTACTATATACATGTCGTAGGACACAGGTGCATGTTCATGTTTATGCACGCATCTTTATATATTCATCATACTTAATTGCAACTTGTCATTGGTTTGTTATTTTCAAGAATTGGTCTTTTTGTAACTGGCCTTTTATTTGTTTTAGATGGTATGATTCCAGAAGATGTGGGGCTAAGTAGGGATTTGCAATTCTTCAAGCCTAAAAATCCCGTCAAAGGGACCCCAAGAGTCACATGCACAACCATATACCAGTGCGAGAACTTTTCGGTAAGATTAAGCTTTTTTCATCGTAGTGTGCTTTATCGTTGTTGAAAAGTTTTAAGTGCACAGAATCCAATTACAGAACGGGACATAACCCTCTCACATAGGATATGGGCCCCATCCCATGCGAGCATTGTGTTTGGTTTTTGAAAGATAACCACTAGTGTGTGAGAGAGAGAGAGAGAGAGAGAGAGAGAGAGAGAGAGAGAGAGTGAATGCTCTATATTAATCTGTTGAATGTTATACTTACAATTGAGCTCTTTTATAGAGAGCATGGGATACAATGGAGCAATTAATTTAATGGAGCACTAAACTAAAATGGAGCACTAAACGAAAGTAATGGAGCATTAACCGAAAGCACTTGCTGCACTATAAGACTAATGGAGCACTTGCCGCAAGCACTTGCTGCACTATACTAAAGTATTACATATTAACATATATTAACAAGTATTACATATATTAACATATATTAACAGCCCCCCCGCAAACTCAAGGAGGGTAGGCATCGACCAAGTTGAGTTTGGAAATAAGATCACGGAAGCGTCCAGGAGGATGAGCCTTAGTGAAAATATCAGCAGGTTGATTGGCAGAAGCAATAGGGAGAAGATGAACAGTACCACGTGTAACATGCTGTCGAATGAAATGACAATCAATCTCAATATGCTTTGTGCGATCATGAAACACATCATTATGAGCAATTTGAATGGCGCTTTGATTGTCACAATAAAGAGAGGTAGCGCCAGAAGAGGAAACACCCATATCAGTGAGGAGCCAACGAAGCCAGAGAAGTTCCTGAGTAGTATCAGCAAGAGCTCGATATTCAGCTTCGGTGCTAGAACGAGCAGTGAGGGATTGTTTCTTGCTATGCCAAGTAATAAGAGAATCCCCTAAGAAGAAACAAAATCCCGTGGTGGAGCGTCGATCCGTAGGATCCCCAGCCCAATCTGCATCAGAAAAGGCACGCAGTTCAAGAGAGGAGGAAGCAGAGTAGTGAAGGCCATGGAACAGAGTGCCTTTAAGGTATCGAAGGATGTTGAGTAGAGCAGTATAGTGGGGAGTGCGAGGAGCCGACATGTACTGACTGACAAGGTGAACAGCATATGTAATGTCAGGACGAGTCACGGTGAGATAGACAAGACTACCGACGAGCTGGCGATAAAGAGTAGCATCATTGAGGAGATCCCCATCGAGAGGAGTGAGACGAATCTGAGGATCAACTGGAGTAGAGGTAGTTTTGCAATCGGTAAGACCAGCACGAGCCAGAAGATCTGATGCATATTTGGCCTGAGATAAATAAGAACCAGTGGAATCATAAGAGACTTCAAGGCCTAAAAAATAGTTAAGAGTACCAAGGTCCATTTCAAACTGACGGTGGAGAAAACGTTTGAGTTGGAGAATACCAGCTGCATCATTGCCAGTGATAATCATGTCATCCACATACAGAAGGAGAAGAGTGGTACCATGAGGAGTAGTCCGTATAAAAAGAGCAGAGTCATAGGAGCTAGAGGTGAACCCAAAGTCATGAATGGTAGAACTGAATTTAGCAAACCAGGCGCGGGGTGCTTGCTTGAGGCCATAGAGAGCATGCTGTAGTTTGCAAACCTTATGAGGGGGAAAAGTGGACCCAGGTGGAGGTTGCATGTAGACCTCCTCAAGAAGATTACTATTGAGGAAAGCATTTTTGACATCCATTTGAAAGAGCTCCCACTGGCGAGCAGCAGAAACAGCAAGTAAACTGCGAACAGAGGTAAGTCGAGCAACAAGGGAGAAGGTTTCCTCATAATCAATCCCATATTCCTGGTTGAAACCTTTGGCAACAAGACGAGCTTTGTAGCGTTCAAGAGAGCCATCAGAATGAGTCTTGATTTTGTAAACCCATTTGCAACCAATCGCAGTTTTGCCAGGAGGAAGATCAACAATATCCCAAGTATGAGTTTTGTCCAAAGCTTGGAGTTCATCAGTCATAGCTTGCTGCCAAAGAGGATTAGTACAAGCCTCACGATAGGAGGTAGGTTCATAAGTAGAAAAGGCAGCAGATCCAACAATATAATCACGAAGATGGATAGGAGGTTGAGTTACCCGGTGTGGTCGACCCGTAGGAGGATCGATGGGAGGAAGAACCGGTGGAGAAGGAGGTGGTGGAATGAGAGGTGGACCTTCAGGGAGAGCAGTCTGGTCGGGAGCAGGAGTGAGCAAGGGCGTCTCAATGAAGGAGGAACTTGTATCAAAATCATCAGAGAAGATATCTATGGAAGGATTAGTAAACAATACATTGGTGGAAAGTGCGGGTAAGTGAAAGGAGGAAAGGGAGGAAAACATTTTGTGCTCCCAGAAAATGACATGGCGGGAGATACGAAGACGTTTAGAGAGAGGGTCGCAACAGCGAAAGCCTTTATGTTCAATTCCATAACCAAGAAAGCAACAAAGACGAGAACGATGTTCAAGCTTGGTGTGTTCATGAGATTGAAGTAGAACAAAGCAGGCAGAGCCAAAAACCCGAAGATTAGTATATGGAGGGAGAGTGCCATGCAGACGTTCAAAGGGAGTTTGATTATGGATGACAGGGGTAGGAGCACAATTGATAGTGTAGACAGCAGTGAGGGCAGCTTCCCCCCAAAAGTTTTCAGGGCAGTAAGAAGAGAGAAGGAGAGCACGAGTAGTGTCAAGAATATGCCTATGTTTCCATTCAGCACGGCCATTTTGCTGGGACGTGCCAGCACAAGAACGATGAGGCAGTGTACCATGACTCTGAAGAAAAGAAAGGAAATCGGAGTCCCGATATTCCATAGCATTGTCAGAGCGAAAAAGTTCGATGGTTTTGGAAAATTGGGTGTGGATCATTTTGGCAAAGTTATAATAAAGGGTTTTGAGTTCAGACCGAGTTTTCATGAGAAAAATCCAAGTAAACCGTGAAAAATCATCAATAAAAACAACAAAATAACGAGATCCCCCCATAGTAGGAGTAGGGAAGGGGCCCCAAATATCTGAATGTATAAGATCAAAAGGTGCACAGGAAACAGAAGTACTTTTATTGAATGATAAAGCAGGTTGTTTGGCAAGTTGACAGGGTATACAATCGAAAGTATCCGGAAGTACATGACCCAATTGTCCACTAGAAACCAAAGACTTTAAGCGATTAACAGAAATATGCCCTAACCGACAATGCCAAAGATGAAAAGGAGATAAGGAGGAAGCTGATGCAGGAGCAACGATCGGAGGAGAGGCAGGAACATGGAGGTGAATGAGCTCATAGAGACGTCCGTGCTTACGGCCGATCCCAAAAGTCTGCCCCGTCTGAGGGTCCTGCACCAAACAATGAGTAGCAGAAAATATGACAGTTAGACCAAGTTCACATAATTGACCAATAGAAATAAGGTTTAAAGTGAGAGCAAGGATATGATAAACTTGAGGCAACGATAAAGAAGATGTGGAAACAGTACCAATATGACGAACAGTCATGAGAGAACCATCAGCAGTTTGAATGGAGGGAATATGAGAAGATGAAGAGATAGAAGAAAATATAGTAGAACTGGAGGTCATATGATTACAACAGGCAGAGTCAAAATACCAAGAAGAGTTACCTGGAATCACAGACAAAGCAGTAGGAGGAGGAGGAGTACCGGACTGGGAGAGAAGGTGTTTGAACATGGCCTCTTCATCCGTTGGAGAAAAGAGAGGGGTAGATGGAGCAGGAGACTCAGAAAAACCCTCAGAGGCAGCAGTAGAGACAGCAACAGCAGTGTGATGAGACTGATTCCCGGAATGAGACTGATGTCCGGAGCGATGAAAGCTCCCCCGGGAAGAACCACCGCGAGAAAAGTGGTTGTTGGAGGAGGAGCGGGATGGATTACGAAAACAATCCTATTGCAGATGACCAGGACTAAGTTTGTTGCAGTATCGGCAGGTTCTGACAGGGCAATTGACCAGGAGATGTGTTGAAGGAAGGCCCCGATTCTGACAATAGAGGCAGGAAGTGGTCCGCTGGGTAAAGGATGGCCGGTACGGAGGAGTGGCAAGAATAGAGTCCACATGATGAGTTTGGAGAGTGCCAAGACGAGTCTCCTCTGATAGCAGCTCAGAAATGGCTTGTTCCAGAGTGGGCAAAGGATGGCGATGAAGAAGAGAGGCATGTACAGGCTCAAAAGATGGAGTGAGAGCCATGAGAAAGTGCACTAACCTTTGCTGATTACGATGGGCAGTAAATAAGACAGCATCTTCTCGGTGAGGCCAAGTCGGCTCGGAAAGAGCAAGCTGATCCCAAACAGAGTACATTTGAGATAAAAAGTCATTAATGGACTGAGTGGATTCTTGGCGCATGCGGTGAAGTTGGCTCTGAAGTTGATATTGATGAGCTAGACCAGTAGTCTGATATCTTTCTTTCAAAAAATCCCAGATGTCTTTTGCAGGAGAAGTGACAGAGTCAAGTTAAAAGCGACCAAACTGAAGACTGATAGAGGTAACAGAAGTATTGCGAGACCAGGTAATGATTTGGTAATTCTTGCTGTCCCATTCCTGAAGTCGGTCTTCATATGTAGCAGTAGCAGTAGCAGTAGTAGCAGTAGTCGTAGTAGCAGTGTCTTTTACTGGTTGAGTCACATCCCCGGTGATAATTCGCCAGAGCTTCTTTCCTTTGAGGAAGGAAGACATGGCTTGGGCCCATAGAACATAGTTGGAACCATTCAAAATAACGGAAATGGGATGGGAGGCATCATGACGATCCATAATAATAGGTGAATAGGGCGAAATAAATAGGAGCAGACCTGTAGAAGCAAAATTAGGTAAAACAGAGTGTACCAGTGAGTCCGGAAGGTCGAAAATAGCTAGGAAAGGTGTGCTGCGCAGAGATGATGTCAAAAGTGATGTCAGCGGCGCACGTTAGCAGAGTGCAGTGAAGTGCACGTTAGCAGAAGAGGCGCGGCGCACGATAGCGGAATGGCGCAGGCGCGGCGCACAGGAGCAGATTTGGCGCACGTGGGTGCACGATAGTGAAGTGGTGCACGTTAGGCGCACCGTAGCAGGCGCGGCGTACGCAGGAAGTAGGGCTGACGTCAGACGCGGAGGAGAGGGCGCGTGGAAGCGCGTGACGGACGTGAGCAGCAACTGATGGCGCGTGCAGGCGCGTGGGAGAGTGGTGGCGGAAGGGATGACGCGCCGAGGACAAAGGCAGCGCGTGGAGGCGCGTGAGATGGCTTTTGAGGACTGGCGTGGTGCCGTTGGAATCGTGAGAAAATTCCAAGCGGTTTGGTGTAGTGCCACTGTGTACGAGACTAAACACCAAAATCACAAATTGCCAGAAATGTAATTTTGGGCACTGATACCATGAAAGATAACCACTAGTGTGAGAGAGAGAGAGAGAGAGAGACTGAATGCTCAATATTAATCTGTTGACTGTTATACTTACAATGGAGCTCTTTTATAGAGAGCATGGGATACAATGGAGCAATTAATTTAATGGAGCACTAAACTAAAATGGAGCACTAAACTAAAGTAATGGAGCATTAACCGAAAGCACTTGCTGCACTATAAGACTAATGGAGCACTTGCCGCAAGCACTTGCTGCACTATACTAAAGTATTACATATTAACATATATTAACAAGTATTACATATATTAACAGTTTCGTAATTGGATTTTGTGCACGTAGAAGAGTTGATCATCGTTTGACCAAATGAAATTTGCAGACTGTCCATTTGATGTATTTACAGTCATATGCTTTGCATCATTATGCAGACTTTCATATAAGTTCAATTAATACTCAAGATTCAGGCCAAGTGATTGATCCACTTTTGGTTTTATAATGCCCTGCAGTTGTGTATGTTCTTTCTTCCTGCAATTGCTGTCATTCCCCTTCATAACCACCCAGGGATGACTGTTTTCAGCAAGCTTTTGCGGGAACCATTCACATTAAGGCATATGATTGGGTGGATCCTGTCAATTCAGATGACTCTGTGCAACCCTCTCAACGTGAGTGGGTCTCTCTCTCTCTCTCTCTCTCCCCTAAAATTGATTATGGGTGTTTGACTTAAATAAGATGGTTTTGCAGCAAGATTGGCAAGGTTGAAAGCCGATAGTGTCTTCACAGCACCATGCGACACGTCTGTATTATATCCAACATCAGGAGGCAATATCCATGCCTTTACAGCTATTACACCATGTGTAGTGCTGGATGTTATGGGACCTCCATATTCTAAAGACGATGGCCAAGATTGCTCATACTACAGAGACATTCCCTACAATGCTTTATCAAGTAAGCAACTTGTCTTTATCCTCCATTGTGGCTCGTGTTGTGGTACAATTGTTACCTCACTAGTGTCTAATGATTACCCATATTAGTAACCATGCTTAGTTCTAAAATTTAGGCTTGGTGGGCTATGAGGAACGGTGCTAGATAGGTAGGTGATGAATAGGTACTATTGGAATAGTTGACCTGAATAATCTTCCCAAAAAGTTGGCTGTTTTTGTTTGTAATACAAAACTAATGAATTATCCTACTATTTTGGATTAGTTGATGCGAAGTGCAATTCACTTTGCTTTTATCGTATGTAGACGAATAACTTCTCTTTTTTACTTCAGAATCTAGATTCTCTCCACGTCATGGTCAATGGCTGTGAAAGATTCACATCAGCAAATCTTTATTTTAGATTTTAAAACGGATAATAAAAGTTTTGAAACTGTTGATTTTGGCTTTTTATGATGTGTTCCAACCTCATAAAATGAAATGGAGAGGATACAAGTCCTCATAAAATGAAATGGAGAGGATACGAGTCTTCGAATGACTAAACCTAAATCTAGACCTGAATTACATAGCTAATACCCATATTGTCCTTTTGTTCTACCCTGTTTCATATTTCATATAATCATGAAGTGTTATATCCATTACTATTAGCCCTCTTCTTGTAAGATCATATTCCGAATTGAGTTGAGAACTGCAATGGCTTCCAAATCACTGGTTTCTATGTATGCATATATTTTGGACTTGTAAAATGCAGTGAAACATTCCTTGTTTGATGATCAAATTAACTCCTATTTTTATTTACTACTATTTGCAATTAACAATTTTTAGATTTATCTAGATTGTGCCGGTTGGTGACTTTACAGATGGAGAAAAAAATACAGTAGCAAAGGAAGGAGGTGGTGACTCTTATGGATGGCTAGAAGAGATTGAGATGCCGGAGGACTCCCAGATGGACGGAATCGAGTACTTGGGTCCACCAATTTCTGAATTTACTTCCTAGCTATCTAATTAAGGGCAGGCATACATCAAAATCTGAATCTTTTTTTTTTTTTTTGGTTTAGTTTGCAACTTTTTTTTTGGTTCTTTTGATTTCGTCTTTGTGGTGTTCATTTTGTTTTTATATGTGAATGGAAGGTCGCTGTGTAGATGGAAGAAGGAAATTTCGAAGAAATTTTCTTAGTTTTATACTATGGTATATGTATATATAACATGGTTTTGACATTTTAGTAAGAAACTGGGTGTACCAGTTATGTAGTTTACAAATTCACAACAACTGTGTACAGTGTGTATGAACTGATAGGTTGGTCTGAGTTTTAAGGCTGTGTTTGGATCATGTAGGGAATTGGAAGGGGAAACAAAAGGAAAAATAGGTGAAATGTTAATGAAATATAATTATATTTCTCTTACATTTCACACATTTTTTTCATTTTTATTTTTAAATTCTTACTGAAATTAATATTCCAAACATAGTCTAGCCGGTCATTGATTATAATGGAAAATTTGGTTTGAGCAACAGTGTGTTTTTCCTTTTTGGTATGTAGTCATGTGAGAAAATTGAAAAACTAAAAAAAGAATGAGTTGTAAAGCTCAGAGGGAGAAACTTAGCTAAATTCTTCAGTAAAATTTTGATTCTCTTGTCATTTCATCATGTTAGTTTTTTGTTTACAAAGCTGGTAACAAGTTTTTCAATAATATAAAAATGTAAAAAAACAAAAATAAAAAACTTGTTGGTTGTATATAAATATTTTCAAACAAATAAATAAAAGTATTGTATTTAGTGAATTGTTGGAGGTGGAGGGTGGTCGGAGGTTGCCAATGGCGGCAGCCGGTGGAGGGTGGAATCGTGAAATCTATTATTTATTTAAATAGCATTAGGCATAAAGAGTCTAATTCTATTTGTTGGGGTAGAAAATATTCGTCGTCTTTCGTACTCCTTGCTACCAAGTTAGAATTGCTCTAATAGAACTCGGTCTCATTGCAAACAAACAAGGGTGAGCTACCTACCAAGTTAGAATCGCTCTAATAGAACTCCGTCTCATTGCAAACAAACAAGGGTGAGCTACCTGGCGGGTGGGTTGCCGAAAAATTCCTCTGATGGTCAAGTTAGCTTTCTTGGGAGAGAAGAGAGAATACAGAGCACTGTAGAGAGAGAGAGAGGCACTAAAAGTTGCTTACTCTTTGAGTTTGCTTGCGCCACCTTTTGTAGGCTGGCCATGCAGTCTCAGATTGTGTGTGCATTACCTCTATTATCCTTTACTGGACATGTGGCTGTACTGCCTTCTCCATTCCTTACACGTGTATATGTATGAACTGCCAAACAACATTGGCTAAACTGCTAAACGGTATTGACGCATACCCAGAGCGGTTTCCTCCGCATTGGTCCACGTGGAATACCAAACCGCTCTATTACTTGGGTTGCACCAAAGACATTGCCTCTGAACACACCAATACCAAGCTAAGCTAGGCCGGCCTTTGAGTCATAGCCGCGCTCAGTCAATACTTTGGCGGCCTTCCCTCAGGTCAGTCAGCCATGGGCGGGCAGTTAGTCATCTTGGCTAAATAGTGCGGCATTGCGCCATGCCTAACCAGGCCAATCTTGTCACGTTGCCATGACCTCTGCAACTGTGGTGCTAAAAGATGGCCCGGTCCAGGATCAGGGCTTGTGCTAAGGTAGCTCAGCCAAGATAGCTCGCCACAACACCAACTTCATGCTGGCATAGCTCGGTTCAACACTAACACTACATTCCATGTTCCTCTCGCACGGCCCAACACCTTATTTCGTGTTGGTACAGCTCAGCCCACCATTCGGCACAAATCTCCCTCTCAATTGCCCCTTAATCCCCTTTGAGTTGAGCGTGATTGGGATTATCCTCTTTGGTCGAGTAGTTGATTCTGGCCGACTCTAGAGACTTATGCCCGTCATTTTGTCACCCATCAGTCGACCGCACTGACAACCCATCATGTTTGTGACACGTGGCGCTCCCCAGATGGCCCGGTACAAGCCCCATAGTTGTCATCATCATGCCACAAATTTGAAAGGTTGGTGCCCTTTGGGTTTTCGCCCATAAATAGGTAATATATATGCCCCCCTCTCATCTATTACACTGTTTATCTTCTTCTTCGAGTAAAACCCTAGCTTCATCGGAGCTCGCATCGCCGTCGTTGTTCCATGCGCTCCAGGCCATCCATTTTGTACCAGTCGATTCGTCAACCTCTGCTGAAGCCCGTTTTCTGATTGGGACGAAGCTTTGAGCCATCCCCTGCAAGTTTTTCAAACTTTTTCATTCTACATCTTCTATATTCTTCGTGTTTTTCATTTTCCTTTACTTTTGGACTATTTAATCCCCGTAAGTGCGCCCTTCTAGTGATGAAAACGGTAGGCACTTTGGTGAAACTAGGAAAATCGAACCTAACCATAGATAAGGGGCTTTTGAGCCCGTCCTTTTTCCACGTGTCGGTGTGTATTCTGATATATTCGGATGAATAACATCGATTCTAGACAGGACCGAGCAAAAGTTCGGCTTTTGTTCCAGAAACTGATTCCAACCAGGCTAAAATATGTTTGTGATCCCTTTGAGTAATTCACATCGCACTAGAGACCCATAGGAGCACTGAATCGAGATAGATGGACAATTTGTAGGACTAAGGCCCAGAACTGGCCTAACATCCTAGGCTTTATGACCGAGCAACAAGCAAGCTTTGATAATTAAAAGCCGAGCTAGATTTTTATAGCCGTGCACTTGCTGTCGTGCTAACACTTGCCCTTCATTTGTTGATTTATTTATGTTGTATCTTTTAGGGGCGTTACAGTGATGCTCATACTTGTATGAAAATTATTGTCTCAATAAATTATTCTAACCTTAACTTAAAACATTTAACACAATGGGAAACTTAATTGGGGTGATAATTGGGTTTCGATCAGATGAATTGTATTATAAGAAAATGTTGTGTTTACATGGAATTGATGGTGGGATGTGTTTCCTAAGTAAGCTAAATCTTGTGCAAGTGTGTCACGGTACCCTAACATGAAACGAGGCATATTCTAATTGTCAATGAATTTGGTTATAGAATAAGGGTGGCAGTGAGGGTCTCACATAGGGATTGTGTCCCTGGAAGGCCGTTGCTCCTTGGTAGACCATTAATGTTACAACTCGAGTATATAATTCAGGGCGTAGGCATCCTTGGTGCTTATCTTGGTCTAGGGCCAAGGGGAGGTTCGAATAGCTTCGGGTTCCATTACTTAATGGTTGGGTAGAAACGGCAAATTCCTTGGGGAATTGCCTAGAACTTACTGTAGACGCGCCCGTGGGCTTCACTCTACAGTTCGGACTCCCTTTTTGTGTCGGTTCTAAATCTGAACCAAAGAGTCCAAATCCGGCAAATCGTTTGAGAAAACAGATTTTTTTTGAAAAGTAGTGCCAAACATGGACTGCTTTGCCAGATTACAGAGTCGCCACCTAAATATTTTTTAAAATGGGAAATTTAGGAAACCCTGACTCGGTGCCGAAGGCCACATGTCCGTCATCACCAAAGTGGTCTTGGCTCGGGAGCTTGGGTACGATCGGGGAAGGTCAGCTATGAGCACCCCCTTTCGCCCGGTCCGAAGACCGGCCTCTACTAACCGTGATATCCGTTTTTGAAAACTTTATGCGTTCTTATTCCGGTTATTAACCTAGAATTACTATGTGATGCGCACAACACAAAAGTATAGACTAGATTGCCTAACTTGGAAATAAACATTGCATATCCGTTTTGTCTCGAAGAACGTGTTAGATTTTGCTACTCGCAAGTAGGCTAAAATGCGGATTTCAATGAGTTGTTCCAACTCAGGCAATCCAACCTTCACCCACAGGCATTCAAACAGTTTATCATGTAAGCACTTAGCCGCATGGCAAGCATACTGTCATGGTAAACATTCACACGCATGTGATATGCTAATGCGAAAAAATACTTACATCGTACTCCGTGCCAAAATAACAAACTAGTTAGCAAACATGCATGACCTAGTTCATGTTAAGTGGCTAATGCAACACAGGCATAGATGCAATCTAGAGTAGGCTCGGCTAACCCTAAATATGGCATGCGAAATGCGTGAGTAGCACGTATTCAATTTGGAAATCGAAAGTACGATGCAGTTTGTATGATGTACCGAGCCCGGTGCATGTAAACAAATGCATGAATGCACACATGCATTGCATAAGGTATGCTAATTTGAATGTGCCCTAATCTACCATCGAAAGCGGATAAATAAAAGAGAGAAAGAAATGGGGGGGTTGGAAGACATGCACCACTCACGCACACTTATTACATTTTTGCCCTCGCTCGGAGGGACCAAAATAATAATACAGATTAATTAACTACGCAAGCTAATTAATTATTACAAATTAACTAAATTAATTAACAAATTAACTGAGTTAATTAAAGCAGTATACGCCTCGGGAAGAGGGCTCAAATGCAGCGCGCGCTTGGAATCGGCTCGGAACCGCACTGTCATGCAAGTGTGCCTCTGTTTTCCCTGCTATCCTTCTCAGAAAATTGCCAAAATCCCAGGAGTGCCTCTCAGGGCATTGGGGAGTACCACCGGCTAGGGCAGAGCACCACCGGCTAAAGGATATGGCCACCGGCACTGAATGAAGCTATCGGCTGCCAATTGGCTGCCGGTCGGCACTAAACAGTGCCGGTCGGCACAAAATTCCTACAGAACCTGCAGACCACAGCAGCAGAGGACAACAAAATGCATGGCAGTGTAATTCAAGGTATTTATGCACTACACACACCTCTTATCATGTTATTAGCTCAAGGGGGCATGTGCCTCGATTCCCGGACCACCAATCGCGCATTTCCATGCGTGATGGTCCTAAGAACCAAGAATGCATGCAAAACACATAGTCACAAAAGGGTGCCAAACCTCTATCAAACTCACTTCAAGAGGCTTGGCATGCATGTCAATGTGGTGCAAACCTAAGCATGTCATCTAGGATGCAAGATGTACAATGCCATGCATTTATGCAAGCATACAAACAAGTATAAGAGGCAAGCATGAAGACCAATGAAATGATAGACTTTAGACATGAACTAGGCAGCTCAAAAAGGCCTAAAATCAGTGGCCAAAATGTCTACAATTGGGGACTAAACACACACACACACATGCACATGTTAAGGTACCAAACCCAAGACATAAACAAGCTACGTTCAAGCACACTTGGGATGACTCAAACATGGACTATTAGCATGCAACTTAGGCTCTCAAATCATTTCACACATGATGCCAAATCATGCAACAAATCAAATCAAACAAAGCATGCGAATAGCCTAGGCTTAAGGCAAGCTAATAGGGCATTAAACCACACTTTGCACAAACATACATGGCATGCACTAATCAACCTAAAACAGGTTTCTAGCATGTCAAAACAAAGCCAAATGGCTACTTAGATGGCATCTAAGAGTCATTAAATCAAAGGTATGCATTGAAGTCAAAACAAGGGGCATACAACACATGCTCCTAAAGCATTAACAAGGCCACTAAGGCAAGGATACAAGCACATTATAAGGTCTGAAATAGCATGTAAGAGGGTTCCAAACCCTTGAAAACATGGAGGCAATGCATCCTACACATGCACCTACTTGAAGCATACAAGCCACAATACAAAGGGGGTATACAAAGCATGTCAAGATTGACTCAAACGACCATGGACAGAGCTAAACCATGGCAAAATAAGCATACAAGCTTCACAAACTCAAGTCTAAAACATGCTAGAAATAGGGACACACCTCCTAGACATGTTAAAGCAATAAGAGGCATTACAAGGCAACTATACTAAGCATGCATAGGAGACCAAAACCAACTTGAAAACATGTTATATCATAGTAATATAAGCATGGAAAACAACTCAAACATGCTCAACACACACTCAAGCATGGAGCTCCATAAGGAAGCAAAACTTGCCCTTTTCAAGGACATCAAGGAGAGGGGGTGGCCCTCTCCTTCTTGAGACTTCAAGGCATGCTCTTCACCACTGAAATCCCTCAAGATTTCAGTGGTGAAGAGATCCTATCACCAAAATCTCGGATCTCTCACAAAATAGCACAAAGAGTGCCCTTTTCAAAGCCTAAAGGGGGTCAAACTTCCCCAAACCTCACAACACTCTTAATGAACAATAAAGAGGACTTAAAAACAGAGATTTTATGTGTTAATCACTAAGCACAAAAACTGTTTTAAACTAGGTAAGAATAAGGTGCAAAAATGGGGGAAAAAGGGGTTAGTATCTCACCCTTGTAGACCTCTTCACAAAGGTTGTGGTTGATGCTTCCTTGAGCTCAAAATCAGTCAAGAACTCCAAGAACCAGCCCTTAGAACCTCAGTTGCAAGGAGAAGGTGGAACACTAGGTGTTTTAGTGCAATAGTGTGAACTAAAGCACCTAGTGTACTAAACAAGCAAGGAAAGAGAGAGATAGGATAGATACAACTATTCTAACCTAAAACCAGACCTTGGTTCTCTCTAACAATGGTTAAGTCTCTCAAGAAGCCAACCCTTGAGCAAAGGGAAGAGCTTTCCCTCTTATAGGCCAAAAGCTTACAAGCTTAGCCACTAAGCAAGCTCATCCCTCCATACACGTGTATGGAGGGGAAGACAATTGCACACAGCAGTCTGAAAATATCTCAGAAAGCAAGTGCACAGTGTCCGGCCGGCAGAAAATGTCATTTTGACAAAATTTAGTGCCGACCGGCACAAAAGAGTGCCGACCGGCACAATAAAGTGCCGATGACAACTCCATCCAGCCGGTGGCCTCTAGCCCCAGCCGGTGGTGTGTAGGGATGCCTCACAAAGCATTCCTTGCCCTTCCAAGGCAAAACACAAGTGTTTGGTGCAAAACCAAACACAAACGGTCGAGTTCGGAGGTCCTGAGGCACGGCGCGCGCAGCCGAGAACTCCGGGAACTCCAAACGAACACAAACATGGATAATCACCGAGTGTTCCAACGGTGACGTCCAAGTCTTGAGGACGGTCAAAAATGGGGTGTCTACACTTACTTAATGAACGACTAACCTTGGAAATGAAACCTATTATAAGCTCTGTTTGATTATTACTACTGCTATATGTTATGTGTATGCCAATATTAAGATTGTGTATTGGATTGGGAAAAAAGGGTGGGGTGTGTGTGCGTTTACTAGAAATTCAGAACTCATGGCTTTTCATGCCAAGTATTAAAGATTATTAGTAGGTCAAAGGCAAAGCTGAAGTATTTGAAGATATATGGCTACCTTAGGAGAAATAGAAATTAGTTTTGTAAACATATTGGTTTTAAATCTCTTGTTGTATTTAAGCCATGATTTTGTAATTATTATTTTATAAATCTTTTGCATTACCTATCCCTTATATTCTCGTCGACTTATGAGGACGTTGTGTTAATATCTAGTTAAGATCTGTCAAAAAAGTAACTTTGCTATCTAAGGTGTTTAGATTAGAAAGGAGGCTATATTGACTCCTCCAACCTTCTTGGGATCTTACTTGGTTAATATTGACCAAAGGACTCATTAGTAACGTTTCCTACGCTTTTAACCTTAGAAAAACCCTATAATTATTTATAGCGATCCCGGGTTTTATCCTTTGTTGTACAGTGGTCCGGACTTGTTTCCGTGGACATTAGCAATTGTTATGATCTTGTTTACATCCTTTCATACTTTGTATTTGAGTTATAGGATGTGTTGGGTAGGTTTGTTACAGGTTGGTTGTGTTGGGAACCAAGTGTTGCTGCCCAGATTTTTGGACCTTCGCTCGAGCGAGCAGTTTGTTGCTCGAGCGAGCTCTTTGTTTTGGTCCTTCGGTCGAGCCAGGGTTTGGTCGCTCGAGCGAGAGTTGAGTTTCCGTGTCTGGTGGATCGAGCCAGAGTGGCTTTGCTCGAGCGAACGATTGCGTCTGGTTCTGGACCTGAGAGTTGCATTTCTTGGCTCGAGCAAGCTGGTTTGTTCTTCGCTCAAGCGAGCAGTCCATCGCTTGAGCGTGCGTCTGGTTGCAGACCTGAGGGTTTGAATTGTTGGCTCGAGCAAGAGGTCCTTCGCTCGAGCGAGCTGGTTTGTTCTTGGCTTGAGCAAGACTTTCTTGGCTTGAGCGAGAGTTTTCTGTGTCTGGTCGCTCGAGCGACCAAGTCTTCGCTCGAGCGAGCCTGTTATATATCAGCAGGCAGCAGCGGGTTAAAACATCACTTTTTCATTTTCTTTCTTTTTGAAACCCTAGATTCGAGACCCTCTCTCTCTAAACTTGCCTTCTCTCTAGATTTTCATCTCCTCATAGTGTGAATCTATCCCAGGTCCTTTGTTAAAAAGGTAGAGGGTGACTTGGGCTTCGATTTAATCTGAAAAAGTTGGGATTTGGAGCACGTTGGTCTTTGGGTCTTCATCTCCGTTGGAGCTCAAACTTCGAGGTAGGGATACCCTACTCCTCTTCATGAGCTTTGTCTTTGAATTTTAGCATTTTGATATGTTGGGGTTGGTTTAGTAATTTTGTGAAAGTTTGGAGCCTTTTGTGTAATTTTACAAAAGTTGGGGTTTCGTTTATATAAACTTATATGCATGTTTGGCATGGAGAAATGAGATTAATATTGGATTATTAATGAAAGTGGAACCTTAGGGTTGTTATGTAAGTTATGGGAAAATACCCTAATTACATTAATGAATTGATTGGTATAATTAATTGAGAGAAATGAGGAATTGAATTGAAAATGTTGAAATGGGGAATGTATGGGATTAAAGGGTGTAGTCGGATAATTTATCACTCACCTAAATTGGAATGTTGATTATATATCCATTTGATGCATTTATTTTCTGTTTAGAAATAACTGCTTTGGGCTATCGGTGGAGGATAGTTTTGATTGTTGTAGACAATGCATGATGATTAGGCAAACTAAAATTAATCGATTGAGTATGCTATGGAACTTAGCGGTTGGAATAATACATTAACTTTATGTATTGATTGATTGTATATGATCTATGTTTATATACATGTGTTGTGTGGGAGGAGATAGGGGATGTACTCCACGGTTTAGGGGAAGATAGGGGATGGACCTCTAAACCGGATTTTGTGTGACATTGATACAGCACTACAATGTGTATCAAGTGTTGATTATGGAAGGGTTGAATTGATTTGATATAGCACTAAAATGTATATATTTATCAATTGTGAAGTATAGAAATGTTTCTATGGTATGTTGATACAGCACCAAGATGTGTATCCTTAGTAAAGTATGGAAGAGGTTTATGTGTTAATGATACAGCACCAAAATGTGTATCCATCATGATTTTCGAAAGTGTTTTAAAGATGAGTCACAATCTCATTGAATTATTTGGCTAAGTGTTGAGCCTTGTTTTCAAACTCAAAGTTGAAAAGAAATGGAAAGGAACTGTAACATGAACTTAAATGTTATGGAACTAAAATGTGATATGAGTGGATATATCAGTGATGACCATCTATCAACTGTTAATATTTTTAGTCATTGTTCATGGCTGGTTTAGTATATTTCTGCTGGTCTGTGGCTCACCCTATATGGGACATCATTTTCAGGTACAGGTAGCATGCCACTTCCAAGGACATAGCTTGGGAGGCTAGAGGCGGGCAGACTTTTGTTATCTTGTTTTCTTTTGTTGCATTACATGTAGATTCAAGCCAAGGGCTTAATGTGTAATTGAGTTAGTACTCTCTTCTTTTGTAACCAAGTGTTAACTTGGAAAGCTGTAAGCCCGTAGGGCATTTGCTTTTGTTGTTAACATGTAATACTTTTGTAATGAATTACTCTGATGAATAGAAGGATGTTGATATGTTATATATCAATGCATGTCAATATTGATGGGTTTTATGTTATTATTTTGAGGGCGTTATAACTTGGTATCAGAGCGTACCGGGTTCGAATACTTTGGGTACGTGGGAAGTGATTAGTATCACAATGGGTTTGTCTCGCTTGTTAGAGACTTATGTGTGACAGTATGTGTTTATTTGATAACATGTTTATGTGATTATGTGGGTATGGGATTTAGTTTCTAGGATGTTGATTAGATCCTTGGGTTTCTGTGAGTCTTGTTGGAAAAGCACTTGATCAATGCTGTTTCTAACCGGAACTCTAGTAACGCCTCGGGACTATCATTATCCAGAAATAAAATTCGTAAGTGCTTATGTGTTTATGTGCTTATGTGGAGTGAATTACAGTTGTCCATGTATTAGGACGCGAGTGTTTAGTTTCGGCACATTTATGAATGTGCTAACGTTCCTTGTTACCTTTATTAGGATGTCAGGACGAGAAAGATGACGTGGAGGTAGACGTGGTAGGCGTGGTAGGCAGGAGATGCCTTTGCCGGATGATTTCCCGGCACAGCAGAAGGGAGTTGGCCAGGCCAATGTGGCCGAGCTAGCAGGCCAGTAGGCTATGGGCGACTTAGCCTGAGGGATAGCCGATGCCTTGAGGGAGTCTATGGGTATTTTGAAGGCTGAGGTTCCAGTTCAGGCTCCAGTGCAGGCCCAGGTTGTTGATGCAGGGCCTTCCTTCTTAAAGAGGAAGTTCTTCCGGTCTAACCCGGACGAGTTTATCAGTGATCCGAAGGAGCCACTCAAGACTGACGAGTGGCTAGAGCAGATGAGTAAGACGTTCGAGATGCTTGGCATCGAGGACGGAGTGTTGAAAGTGACCTTGGCATCCTTCCAGCTAAAGGGGAATGCGGGTCAGTGGTGGAAATTTATGAGGGCCCGTATTGGTGGCACTTGGGAGGCATTTGTGGAGGCTTTTCAGAAGAAATACTTATCTCCGGCAGTCAGGGAGAAGCTGAGAGACCAGTTCCTCCATCTTTTTCAGTTGAGTTCTTCAGTAGCCGAGTATGAGGCTGCTTTCACTAGCTTGTCCAGATTCGCACCAGAACTTGTGGCGTCCGAGGAACGCCGTTGCATTGAGTTTGAGACGAGGTTGAGGCGTGGCCTCAAGTTGAGAGTTGGGGGTTCTATGATCCGAGAGTATGGGCGCTTAGTTGATGTTGTAGCCCATATGGAGATCATGATGCAGGAGGAGGAGGCTGGACAAAGAGGCTCCAAGAGGAGCCAGGATGGTCAGGGTGATGGCAGGAGACAGAGGGGTGCTAAACCTCAGCAGTCTTAGGGGGGTGTTGCTAGATCGACCTTTCCAATGCCGGGTGCAGGCTCGGAGAGAGGCAATCGGGGAGAGTTCACTTGCTACAAGTGTGGTCAGCTGGGCCACAAAGCTTCATTTTGCCCACAGAGGGGAGGTGGTCAGAGAGCTGCTTCTTCTTCAGCTAGACCGCAGAGCCAGAGTTAGGGTAGAGGGCAGCCTTTGTCTTGTTATCAGTGTGGACAGCCGGGGCACCTGAAGAGGTTCTGCCCGCAGTTGAGTGCCACATCAGGGGTGTCTGGTTCTAGACAGACGCAAGGTTTTCAGCCAGCTCAGTCTGTGCAGGCCTCGAGAGCCAATCCGGGAGCTTCGTCATCCCAGTCTGTGCAGCAGTCGTTTGCTCCGAGGGGTGAGCAGGTGGATCAGGGGCCTACTGGGCGTGTGTATGCCATTACCGGGCAGGATCTTGTACCTGCTCCATCGGTTGTGAGAGGTACCTTCTTGTTTTGCAACTCGGTTGCTAGAGTATTGATTGATACAGGTGCATCTCATTCCTTTGTATCTGCTGCATTTGCATCTGTTTTGGAGTTGGAGTTGACACTTTTAGCATCTCCTATTTGTGTAGTATCACCTGTTGGGAGTGAACTGATTTTGAAACACGGTTGTAGAGGTTGTGATATAGAGGTCGCCGATCATCGGCTTCCGTTTCCCTTTGTAGTTATGCCCATGATGGGATTTGATGTTATTTTGGATATGGACTGGCTTTCGTCATACCGGGAAGTTATCGATTGCTACCGCCAGAGGGTCACTGTTTGTACCTTGAGCGGGGAGTGTTTCCATTTCTTGGGAGACCGGGTTGGTAGTGTTTTGCCACCGGTGTATGATCCGCGACGGCGGGGTGAGCTTAGTGGTCTACTTGCTAGCCTTTCGAGTAGTGGTGTGATGAAACCTAGGCTGTATTGCCGAGAGTGGTTTGTGAGTACTCAGACGTCTTTCCCGAGGATCTTGTCAGTTTGCCACCTCACCGGGAGATCGAGTTCTCCATTGATTTAGTGCCCGGCACGGCGCCGATTTCTATGGCACCTTATCATTTTGCCCCGGCAGAGTTGGTTGAGTTGAAGGTTCAGCTCCAGGAATTGCTGGATAAGGGCTTTGTTCGCCCTAGTGTTTCATCGTGGGGAGCACCGGCCCTCTTTGCTAAAAAGAAAGATGGTGCGTTGAGATTGTGTATCGACTACCGGAAGTTGAATCAGGCCACGGTCAAGAATAAGTACCCTATGCCCCGTATTGATGATTTATTTGACCAGTTGAAGGGTTCCCGTTGTTTCTCTAAGATAGACTTGAGATCGGGTTACCATCAGTTGAGGGTCAGGCAGGAGGATATTTCGAAGACGGGATTCCGTACGCGGTATGGCCACTATGAGTTTCTAGTGATGCCATTTGGGCTCACCAATGCACTGACAGTCTTTATGGATTTGATGAACCGGATCTTCCGGGAATTCTTGGATCGTTTTGTGGTCGTCTTTGTGGATGACATTTTGATTTATTCACCTTCTGAGGAGGAGCACAAGGAACACTTGAGAGTGGTACTTGAGTTACTTAGAGCCCACAGGCTGTATGCCAAGTTTGGGAAGTGTGAGTTCTGGCTAGAGGAAGTCAAGTTCTTAGGCCATGTGGTTTCCGGGAAATGGGTGTCTGTTGATACATCCAAGACTGAGGCAGTGCAAGATTAGGCACAGCCTAAGAGTGTGTTTGAGATCCACAGTTTTCTAGGATTAGCTGGTTACTATCGCCGGTTTGTGAAGGACTTCTCTAGGCTAGCTTCGCCTTTGACTAGACTGACTCGGAAGGGAGTCAAGTTTGTATGGAGTGAGACTTATGGAAATTCGTTCCAAGAGCTAAAAGTTAGATTGACCATCGCTCCGGTCTTGATTATTTCGGAGAGAGGGTTGGGTTATGCAGTCTATTGTGATGCCTCACGAGAGGGTTTGGGTTGTGTGTTGATGCAAGAGGGGAAAATAGTAGCCTATGGCTCATGTCAGTTGAAAATACACGAGAAGAATTACCCTACACACGACCTAGAGTTAGCAGCTGTGATCTTTGCCTTGAAAATCTGGAGGCACTACCTTTATGGTGAGAGATTCGAGGTGTTCTCGGATCATAAGAGTCTGAAGTACCTTTTTGCACAGAAGGACTTGAACTTGAGGCAGAGGAGGTGGATGGAGTTTATTGAGGATTATGACTTCGAGTTGCATTATCAACCAGGGAAGGCCAATGTTGTGGCCGATGCCCTTAGTGGAAAATCCATAGGTGATGTAGCTTGTATAGCCATCCGGGAGTGGGAGATGTTGGGAGTACTTGGCGAGTTTGACTTGCTTCTGGGCGAATCAATTGAGGCTGCAGCCCTATTTTCTGTTGTTGCGCAGGCTACACTTGTGACACGAGTGTTAGAGGCAAAGAGAGGTGAATTTGAGGTGGAATCCCTCCGAGAGAAGATCTCCAATGGGAAGGTTGAGAAGGGTTTGACGGTGTATCTCGGCCAGAGTGTGAGATACCGAGACCGTCTGTTTGTGCCGGAGTCTTGCCGAGAGGAGGTACTCCGAGAGTTTCATCATTTGCGCCTTACGGTGCATCCTGGAGGCACTAAGATGTATCGGGATTTGGGTCACCAGTTTTGGTGGCGGGGTATGAAGAGAGATGTGGCAGTTTTCGTGTCTAAGTGCCTTACTTGTCAGTAAGTGAAGGTTGAGCATCAGAGGCCAGCGGGTTTGTTACAACCCTTGCCTATTGCCGAGTGGAAGTGGGAGCATGTCACTATGGACTTCGTTGTAGGTCTTCTGAGGACTCAGCGGGGTAGTGATGCTATTTGGGTGGTTGTAGACCGGTTGACTAAGTCGGCGCACTTCATTCTTATGCGCGTGAGAGATTCGGTAGATCATCTTGCCGACTTGTATATTCAGGACATAGTGAGGTTGCACGGGGTCCCAGTGACGATCGTCTCAGATAGAGATTCTCGTTTTACTGCTAGGTTGTGGCAGAGTTTGCAGAGTGCCTTAGGCACTAGGTTGACCTTCAGTACGGCTTATCACCCTCAAACTGATGGGCAGTCTGAGCGTACTATTCAGATCCTCGAGGATATGCTTCGGGGTTGTGTCCTTAACTTTAGTGGGACGTGGGAGAGGTATTTGCCATTGGTGGAGTTTGCCTACAACAACAACTTTCAGTCTAGTATCGGTATGGCACCGTTTGAGGCCTTGTATGGCCGACCGTGTAGGTCTCCAGTTTGTTAGGCCGAGGTGGGTGACGCACCTTTGTTGGGTCCAGAGTTGGTGAGGGAAACGACAGAGAAAATTGAGTTTATCCGTAGGAGGCTTGTGACAACCCAGAGTCGTCAGAAATCTTATGCCGACCGTAGGAGGAGACCTTTGGTGTTTGAGGTGGGTGATCATGTCTTCTTAAAGATATCACCTAGGCGGGGATTGATGAGATTTGGGAAGAGTGGGAAGTTGTCCCCTCGGTTTATTGGCCCTTTTGAGATCCTTGAGAGGATTGGTGAGGTTGCCTATCATTTAGCTTTACCGCCACAGTTGTTCGGAGTGCATGACGTGTTTCATGTGAGTATGCTTCGAAAGTATGAGCCGGATCCATCGCATGTTTTAGATTGGACCGACTTGGAGGCAGATGAGGATGCCTCGTATGAGGAGAGACCGGTTCGGGTCTTGGATAGGCGGGATCAAGTCCTGCGTGGCAAGACTATCCCCTTGGTAAAGGTCTTGTGGAAACATCACGGAGTGGAGGAAGCCACTTGGGAACGTGAGTTAGAGGTCCGAGAAAAATATCCGGATCTATTTGTAGATATTTGAGAATATGTTGTATATTTTGTTGTATTGTTGAACTTTAAGAGCATTAAATATGTCTTAAGTTGTAAAACATGGTTTATGTTTTGGTGTTAATGGAAGTATTTTGAAACTTGCCCCAAAGTGGAAGTTTGATGTAACATTGCATATGTTGAATATTGTAGAAATGGAAATGTATCATGAACATTAGTTATGATATGAAATTTTTGAAATGGGAAGGAAATGCATATTGAAATGTATATGTTGTGAAATATCTCTTGACAAGAGATAGAATGACCGGTAATGGGTCGAGTTATTGAATGTTGAAATGTAACATTGTTTAAAATGGAGGAAAACTTGTTTTTTTCAAAAAACTTGCACTTAATTTCAGGGACAAAATTCTTTAAGAGGGGGAGGTTATAGCGATCCCGGGTTTTACCCCTTGTTGTGCAGTGGTCCGGACTTGTTTCCGTGGACATTAGCAGTTGTTATTATCTTGTTTACATTCTTCCATACTTTGTTTTTGAGTTATAGGATGTGTTGGGCAGGTTTGTTACAGGTTGGTTGTGTTTGGAACCAAGTGTTGCTGCCCAGATTTTTGGACCTTCGCTCGAGCGAGCAGTTTGTCGCTAAAGCGTGCTCTTTGTTTTGGTCCTTCGCTCGAGCCAGGGTTTGGTCGCTCGAGCGAGAGTTGAGTTTTTGTGTCTGGTGGATCGAGCCAGAGTGGCTTCGCTCGAGCGAGCGATTGCGTCTGGTTCTGGACCTGAGAGTTGCATTTCTTGGCTCGAGCGAGCTTTTCTTCGCTCGAGCGAACTGGTTTGTTCTTCGCTCGAGCGAGCAGTCCATCGCTCGAGCGTGCCTCTGGTTGCAGACCTGAGGGTTTGAATTGTTGGCTCGAGCGAGAAGTCCTTCGCTCGAGTGAGCTGGTTTATTCTTGGCTCGAGCAAGACTTTCTTGGCTCGAGCGAGAGTTTTCTGTGTCTGGTCGCTCGAGCGACCAAGTCTTGAGCGAGCCTGTTATATATCAGTAGGCAGCAGCGGGTTAAAATATCACTTTTTCATTTTCTTTCTTTTTGAAACCCTAGATCCGAGACCCTCTCTCTCTAAACTTGCCTTCTCTCTAGATTTTTATCTCCTCATAGTGTGAATCTATCCTAGCTCCTTTGTTAAAAAGATAGAGGGTGACTTGGGCTTCGATTTAATCTGAAAAAGTTGGGATTTGGAGCACGTTGGTCTTTGGGTCTTCATCTCTGTTGGAGCTCAAACTTCGAGGTAGGGATACCCTACTCCTCTTCATGAGCTTTGTCTTTGAATTTTAGCATTTTGATATGTTGGGGTTGGTTTAGTAATTTTGTGAAAGTTTGGAGCCTTTTGTGTAATTTTACAAAAGTTGGAGTTTCGTTTATATAAACTTATATGCATGTTTGGCATGAAGAAATGAGATTAATATTGGATTATTAATGAAAGTGGAACCTTAGGGTTGTTATGTAAGTTATGGGAATATGCCCTAATTACATTGATGAATTAATTGGTATAATTAATTGAGAGAAATGAGGAATTGAATTGAAAATGTTGAAATGGGGAATGTATGGGATTAAAGGGTGTAGTTGGATAATTTATCGCTCACCTAAATTGGAATGTTGATTATATATCCATTTGATGCATTTATTTTCTGTTTAGAAATAACTGCTTTGGGCTATCGGTGGAGGATAGTCTTGATTGTTGTAGACAATGCATGATGATTAGGCAAACTAAAACTAATCGATTGAGTATGCTATGAAACTTAGCGGTTGGAATAATACATTAACTTTATGTATTGATTGATTGTATATGATCTTTGTTTATATACATGTGTTGTGTAGGAGGAGATAGGGGATGTACTCCACGGTTTAGGGGAAGATAGGGGATGGACCTCTAAACCGGATTTTGTGTGACATTGATACAACACTACAATATGTATCAAGTGTTGATTATGGAAGTGTTGAATTGATTTGATATAGCACTAAAATGTATATATTTATCAATTGTGAAGTATAGAAATGTTTCTATGATATGTTGATACAGCACCAAGATGTGTATCCTTAGTAAAGTATGGAAGTGGTTTATGTGTTAATGATACAGCACCAAAATGTGTATCCATCATGATTTTCGAAAGTGTTTTAAAGATGAGTCACAATCTCATTGAATTATTTAACTACGTGTTGAGCCTTGTTTTCAAACTCAAAGTTGAAAAGAAATGGAAAGGAAGTGTAATATGAACTTAAATGTTATGGAACTGAAATGTGATATGAGTGGATATATCAGTGATGACCATCTATCAACTGTTAATATTTTTAGTCATTGTTCATGGCTGGTTTAGTGTATTTCTGCTGGGCTGTGGCTCATCATTTTCAGGTACAGGTAGCATGCCACCTCCAAGGACATAGCTTGGGAGGCTAGAGGCGGGCAGACTTTGGTTGTCTTATTTTCTTTTGTTGTATTACATGTAGATTCAAGCCAAGGGCTTAATGTGTAATTGAGTTAGTACTCTCTTCTTTTATAACCAAGTGTTAACTTGGAAAGTTGTAAGCCCGTAGGGCATTTGCTTTTGTTGTTAACATGCAATACTTTTGTAATGAATTACTCTGATGAATAGAAGAATGTTGATCTGTTATATATTAATGCATGTCAATATTGATGGGTTTTATGTTATTATTTTGAGGGCGTTACATTATTTGTTAATGTATTGTTTGATGTTCTTGAATTTTTGGGGCATTATAGTGGTAGCAGTAGTGGTGGCGGCGATTGTGGTGGCTTGATGCTAGTGGTGGTGGTAGTAGTAGTAACAGTGGTGGTGGCAGTGGTTGAGTTTATAATAGTGTACATCTAGGCTTATATTTAGTATTTATAAATTCAGTCAAAATTAAATAAGTTATATATCACTTAAAATTTTCTTAACTTTTAGTTTATATTTTAAGAGACACTTAAAGTTTTAAGTAATATCAATTATGATTACCAAACGAGTTAAATTAAGGGAGATTTACCAATAAGTCCCATATTTTGGATTTGTAATCCATATAGTCCTATACGTTTTTCTTGTGATCCATTTAGCCCTTTTGGATGTGTAATGACTTATTTGTTCGTCACATTGGAGTGTCACATTTGGAAAAAATGAACTAAAGAATTTTTTAGTGTCAGATCATACTCGCCACGTTAGAGTGTCACATTTGAAAAAAGTACACTAAAGAGTTTTTAATTTTTTTAGAGTATCACTTAATATATTTAATTTTAAGTACTGAATTAAATTTCAAATATCACCTTATTTTTCCGAAAATTATGTTCTTCCTATAGGTTTAAAAATTATGTTTTCTAACTTGTTTTTAAAAATATAATTTGAGTCAAAATTGAGGCGTGACACTTTTCTTTGTTTATGAACACCTAGGTTACAAAATAATGTTTTATAACTTAAAAAATTATTATTATTATCATTTGCTAAATAGTAGTTTACTTGAAATTATGCTTTTACTTGCAGTTATGTTTTTATAAACATTAGATTATACGCCATTTTTTTAAGAGGAAATATCATTTTACCTCTCAAACTATTACGGGAAAATTAATTTGGCACCCAGATTTCGTATTATTTTAATTTAACACCTAAATTTGTTTAAATATGATCAGTTTACCCCCGCTGTTTGTTTCCATTTACAAATCAAACAGAATGTGCTGAGTTGTCCCCCTAAACTATTATTTGGAGGGAAAGTAAAGGCTTTCCTGCTATTTCTAGTCATTCCCCTTCAGATATTTAATATAAAAATAGAGAAAAGAAAACAAAGCATGTTTGTCTCATAGTTTGAGAGAGAAAATGAGGAACAATCGAGGGTCAAGAAATCAGGAAAGAAGGAAGCCAATTGAAAGAAGATGGACCTTAAGTGGCATGAAAGACGTGGTGCGTCTTTTGTGGACAACGAAGGATGATACAAACATCATGGACTGATGCAATCTTGGTAGGAGGTTTCTCAGCTGTCCCAATAGTGGTTGAAATCATTTCACCTGGATAGATCCAACTATGTGTCACGGGTAGTGCAAATCGTCCCTGGATTGTTCAAGAGGGTCAATAAGCTGAAGCAAAACTACATACAAGGAATGGAAGAAAGAGAAAGCTATGGATATGCTTGGTTATCTTACGGTGCATTATTGTATCAATATGGTTTCTAATGTAAGGTTGTAGAGACAAAGATTTATTTTTAAAAGGCACATTAAATTAGTATTACATTACAAATCGATGTTCAATAAGCATAAAATCAACAAATAAACAAATATTTAACATAAATACCATGAACAGGTGCTCCATTTGTTCGACTGCCATCCTTTTCTCTCCGAACCCAACCCATCATTCAATATCAATTTCCAATGTGATTTTGTGACCTTCGTTGAATGCTAAACCTTGATTTCTATACTGTGTGAGAAATTTGAAAACCTTAAGTTTGATTTGCAAGAGAAAGGAACCCTAGTCAACTGTTCAACACTACAACTTGATTTGGAAGCCAAAGCCTTTTATATTCCTTCCAAATAATAGTTTAAGGGGACAACTTAGCACATTTCGTTTGATTGTAGAAGAAAACAGATGGCGGGGGAAAAATTGATCAAATTTTAAAATGTTTAAAGTGTCAAATTAAAATAATCGAAGTCTGGGTGCTAAATTGATTTTCGCATAATAGTTTAGGAGACAAAATGGTATTTCCTCTTCTTTTTTTTAATAAATTTTATTATGTATATTTGATCAGTGAGTACTGGGTTGAGGGACTTGTAATTAGGATCACGAAAGACTTATCAAATAGTTTTAGTGGACGGTTAATTATTGATGTAGAACAAGTAGTTAAAGAATTTTTAGAATAATTGGACGAGTAAAAAGTAAATAAAAAATCAAATTTAAAGTAAAAACGTATTTGTAATGAGCTTGGAATCCTCCCAAATTTTGTGTATTCCTTATGGATTCAATGTGTTCTTGGTCTACTAACATGATATCTAGTCTTGTGTAACATTTTCCGCTCCGTACACAATACATTTGCACTTAATTCCTTCACTTTCAATTTTAACACTCGAATTCTTAAACTTAAAGTCAAGTTTCAATATTACTCTTCCATCTACTGGCATTAATGAAATTGACATATGAGTTACACATGATATTTTTCTCGTTTCATTAACACGTCTACACTTTCACTAGAAGCTTATTTTGAATATTTCACTTTTAATTGTGTCCTAATGTTACATATAAGTTAATTAATTATAATAACTCGTTAATGTCAAATAAACAAAAAGATATATAGAAACTTACTAAGATTGAATGCCATAAAAAAATGCGTAAAAAAACGTAATGTATAATTTCAATTAATCCCCCTACAATATAAAAATAGAATCTAAATTACATATTTCAAAAAAATTCTACAATATATAAAAATTCTAGATACATAACTTTATTGTCATTGAAGAGTTCAAGTCAAGGTCAAGATCAAGTTAAGGTCATGGCAAACTTGCTTAAAACTTCTAAGTCAATATTAGAGAAGACTTTTTATGTAAACTTTTATTAAACCTAGTGACAAATCAAAGCATGTAGGGTAGGTTTTCAAATATTGAAAGACACGTCACAAAAATTTTAATTTTTTATTTTATTTTATTTGTGGCCAAAACCCCTCTATTAGGGCTTTTTTTAGTGAATAGAACAGTTTAAAAGTTTGTGCACTTCATAAACCTCTTGAACATGAAGCGTCTACTTCATGAAGGATAAACAAATATGTTTCTTTCTTTTCTTTGTTTTTTTTTTTTGTTTTTTTGTTTTGTTTTGTTTTGTTTTTTTTTTTTTTTTGGGACAATCTTACATTTTCATATATATTTGAGAGATTTGATTGACATCAAATCAAATATTTGTTGCATAATTCAAAGTATGAATAATCACCTTATGTTGTGAAACATGTGGCTGACCATAATAAATGTGGTTGATGAAATATTGTTAACTGTTAATATGGTAGATAAAATAGTAATAGGAATAGTATTTTTTTTTTTTAAAGGTCGGCAAAAGAAACTTCATTGATGAATGCAAAGCACGACAATATACATCAATAAAGAAGATGAATGCACAAACATCATAGCAAAGCGGAATGATCCTAACAAAGTTGGCACCATTTAGGAAGCCCAATCATCTGCAAGTATCACGACAAGTTGGTTAGCAATTGTAGACACCCCATTTTTGACCACCCTTAAGACTTAGGCGCCTCAGATTGATCACCCAATGATGAAAATTATAACGATCCTGGTTTTGACCCGACTCTTGTGGTATTCTGAACTCGGGTTTAGTGCTTTCATATTGTCGTTTACCTCTTTCTTCCCTTGTATCTCTTTGAAATTGGTTTTTGGGTTGTTGTGATTGTGTTGGGGCAGGTTGGTCACTTGTTTTTCAAACCTTGTGTTGCCCAGAATTTTGGTCCTTCGCTCGAGCGGCACTTCCTGCGCTCGAGCGGGCTTTGCAAACACTCAGTACTTTTGCAGGTCTACAAAACTATTGGGAGAGTGATTTCTCTGCTTAAGCGGTGTTTCTTACGCTCGAGCGGCCTTTATTGCGCTCAAGCGTTGGTCACTTATCTACAAAACTATTGAATGTGTGTTTTCTACGCTCTAGGGTCATTTCTTGCTCTCGAGCGGTGAGCGTCTTGGTAATTATGTCTTGGTACTCGAGCGGCCTTTCATATGCTCGAGTGGAATAACTTTTTGTGTGTGACGCTCGAGCGGCACTTCTTGCGCTCGAGCGGACTGTGCGTATATCAGATCGCAAAAATGACTTTTTACATCACTTTTTCAGATCTTTTCTCCCTAAAACCTAAAGTTGAGACTCTCTCTCTCTCTCTCTCTCTCTCTCTCTCTCTCTTTAAATCACTCTCTCTCTCTCTCTATATTTGCACCTAGTTCTAGTGATTTCCTCACCCAAATCCCTTTGATAAAAAGGTAGACCATCTTAAGATATCCATTTTGATCCGATTAGAGTTGGATTTGGGCGTCTTGAAGTTTCACTCTTGCTTAGCTTGTCTTCTCTCTTTGAGGTAAGGGTTTTCTACACTTTCATATGATTTTTAGCTTAGTTATTTGTCGTTGTGTAACAATGGTGGGATTTGGGAGCAGTTTGAGCAAACTTAGGGTTTGGGGTGTGAAATAAAAAGAGGGATTTCTAAATGAATGTGAAATAAATGGTTATAGGGTTGAATGTGAGGTTGCATTGTGGTTAAATACTTGATTTGGGCCATTTGGGTTGATATATGGAAAAATAGGGTTTTGCCCTAATGGGTTAAATTGTTATTTTGTACAAATAATTAAAATTGATAATGATAATCTGCAATTGGATGATTGTTGATGTACATGGTGGAGTTGGACACGTGTTGTCTCTCACCTATGAAAATTTTAATAATTTATCGTACATCTGTTTAGAAATATCTGTTTTGGGCTATCGGTGGAAGATAACTATGATTGTTGTAGAAATTGCATGTGAATTAGGTAAATTGAAACTAATCTAATGTTGGTTGTCATTGAATATGACTATGTTTTAAATACATTGTATATGTATGATGTTTGGGAGGAGAAAATAGATGTACTCCATTGTTTGGGAGGAGATAGGAGATGGACTCATTGAAATTAAGTTGGCCGAAGTGTCCAGGGTGAAAGTCTTGAAATCTTATGTATATATGGGTACCGATCCCACGGATGAAATTTTCGTAAAATGGTAGATTTGAAGTGTTTGTGTGGAAATTGTGTTGATTAGATAACCACTGAGTTGTAGTCTCAGTTGGGTTGTTGAAGGATAATGGAATTGGCTAATGAATTGAAGGAAAGTGGAATAAGATATGAACTTGGTATTTCTTGATGATATAAGAATGTAAATGGTTTGTCACAGGCATTGTATATGCACATTGTACTTATATCTTTATTAAATCTCATATATTGTATTAGATTATTCCTGCTGGGCTTTGGCTCACCCTATTTGGAAAAAACCATTTTCAGGTGCTGGTGATATACCTTCTCCAGGGTAATAGCTTGGAGGGACCTATGGGAGCAAGAGCTTCTTTCTTTTGTTATATTTTGTATAGCTAAGGGCTTTAAATTGCATTGAGCTAGGCTCATTTTTTTTGTAACCAAGCAATGACTTGGAAAGATGTAAGCTTATAGGGCATATTATTACTTGTTTAGTTTTCAATTCTCTTATCGTTGCAACACATGCTGTAGATTCAGTATAAATATTTGTGAATGTATATTGCATGTGTTAACATTCGTAAACGAACTCTAATGAATGAAAGTATTTTATTTCTATTATTCTTCAGCTTACGAGTTAGATTTATTATATTATTTTGGGGCGTTTCAAAAATTATGCTGTACAAACGCTCAATTTCCTCAGCAAAAAGCCTCGATTTTGAGTCTTAGAAGCCTACAAACCTTGCACCACTTTTGGACCAAAACATAATTTTTTCAAGCCTGACCACCCAGAGGCCTACGGTCCAACTAGTGGTCGGCTGGCTAGAAATTAGTGGTTGGCTGTCCCCCACTTGGCCAGTCGGCCAGGTGTTCCGGTAGAGAAGATATTTGTTGCCAGCTGTCCCCCCATGTGCATGCACTATGATAGCTGGCTTAATACATATTTTCGAGATATCAACCAGTTGTTCTATATATAGAGAGTCATACCTTATGTTTTTAGGTTAGAAAAAATTCCAAGAGTTCAAATTCTTGAAAATATCTCTCTCTCTTTCTATCTTGCAACCTATATACACTATATCTATACTACCTAAACCAAAATTTTAGGGCTCCTTGTTGAGGTTCTTGAGCTTAAATTTCAGCACTTGAGGGTGAGAATTTGTTGGTTTGTGAATCAAAGTGTTACTCCTCTTCAAGAGGTATAACTTCTAGCTTCTTTACAATACCTTTTCCCTATCTTTACTTGCTGTTTTTGGACTATTTTCCTACTGTTTTTATGTGCTGAAACTTGTGGCTTAAAGCTATCAAAGATAGAGAGGTAAACCACCATTCTTTGAACCTTATTTTCTAAGATTTTGCCCTTGTGTTTCCTATCTATTTTTCAACTTTTTTCTACTGATTTTCAGAGTTTTTCAGAGGCTAAAAATGTGGTTTTGAGGTCTCAAAAAGTGGAGTCTTTGGCTTGTTTACTAGCTTTAATTCTCTTCAATTTGTGTTTACTTTTCTAGCTCTTCAATGATAATTTCAGCACTGTTTTAGCTGTCTTTAGGACTGTTTTTTGTCTGTATAATTCATTTATGCTTTATACGGTAGGCTTGTAGTGTAGTGGTCCTCATAGGTTTGGTGGTTTAGGCCTTAGTCACCAACCTATTTGAGTTGATAGCATTTATTTTATGCTTTTCATACTTGTGTTCACACTTAATCATCTCTACACTCTCCCTCCTTTCTTGGCTTTTTATTTGTTTGAGAGTTGTTTCAAACGAGTGTTGTTTAAGCATGAGAAAGAGTCCCTTCCATACTTAGTGGTTTAATCTCTTTGGAGGTTCATTACCAGGGCATTACATCTCTTTCATGTCCAAAATAACTTCTTGTTTGACACTTCCCTCCATTTAGTGGACTTAGTTCTCATTCTTGGACTAAAATGACTAATGAATGGAAAGATAAGTAAAAGAGGCAATAAAATGAGATTGAAAGAGGTAACGAGATAATAAAATCAAGTTTGGGTTCAATCGAACGTTAGTTGAACCCATTGAGTCCTGAACCGTTTCATACTGTTTAGTGATGATAATGGTTCAAGATTCAAGGTCTACCACTTCCCTTGATCAATTCCATGATATGGAGGAGGTTTTGTGGGTCTTTCATTATCATTTATTGAGATTTTGTCCCTCGAGTCATAGATCATCATGCAATGAGTTTGCGTCGATTGATGATTTGGGAATTGAGCCTATCTCTCCTTTGATCTGCTTGATGATAAGGAGAGGCAGGGTAGAAAAACATCCCCTAAAAATACTCTGTTTATGCTCTGTTTCATGTCTGTTGCAGCAAGGTAGTGGCAAAAAACTAGTGGTCGGCCGGCTACCTCACCGTACAGCCGACTACTTTTCTTGGCCGGCCGGCCACCCACTTCATTTTAGATCAGCAGTGCCATTTTCATGGCAGAATAGAGCAGAGGCTAGGGTGAAAACAGTTCAATTTTCTAACTGCAAAACAGAACCATTATGGCAGCCAAACAAAGGGCATTTTTGGGTGGAAATTCGCATTCATGCATGAACGATTCTTCGTTCCCTGTGGCTCATTAAAGTGTGTTAATAGTAGTATATTGTACTGAGACTAATTTATTCCTTTGAACTTGTAATAGCTTAGTTAATTAATTTCATGTTGTAATTAATTAATTAGATTCATTTAAATTTGTAATAATTAGCTAGTGTAGTTAATTCATTTCTTTGGTGATGTAATAGTTAGTTCATTAGGACATTCATTCGGACCCTCTTGCATTAGGGCAAAATTGTAATAATGTGTATGTCTTCCGACCCCCATTTCTTTATCCCTTTTATTTACTCGCTTATGACGGATAACATAGCGCATCATGTTTTAATTAGCATTTTCCATGACTTGCATCCATTTGTCTTGCATGCATAAGTATTTGACTCATCATACTAATCAAATGTCAATTTCAAATTCCTTATTCGAATACATGCTTTGTCGCATGCCTTGAATTGACTCACTTGCCATACTAGTAGCTGAGCCTAATAGTTGCATTTTGTATGTGTTGCATTAGTCACTTGTATATTAGAGCATGCATTTTTCTAATTGTTTTATTTATTTTGGCTTGCCTTGGAGTACTAGGTGAGCATTTATTGTTTTAGCATATTGTATGCATGTGATTGTTGCCATATCAAGCATAATACCATGAGGCTAAGTGCTTAAGTAACGTACCTGTTTGAATGCTAGTGGATGAAGGCTAATTGCTTAAATTAGGATGTTTTAACTAATGTATATACAAGTTCATCTTTTTAAGTGATGCGTATTCAAAATTCGTTTCAAACAAACATAAGATCAAAGTGTTCCAACTTTTGCTAGTCTATACTTGTGTACATCACATAGTAAATTAGCATAATAATTGGAACAAGAGCATATACAATGCATAAGATTCACATGATGAGTAGTAGAGGCTGATCTCTGATCGAGTAAGTGGGGTGTTCAATTCATGACCTTCCCCTCTCACACCTAAGTTCTCGAACCAAGACACTTTGGTGATGACAGATAACTGGCCTTTGGCACGAGTCTTGGGTTTCCTAAATTTTTTAAAAATATTTAGGTAGCGACTCTGTAATTTGGAAAAGCGATCCTTTTTTGGCATTTTTGATTCAAAATCGATTTTCCAAAAGATTTGCGGATTTGGACTCATTTGTATTTATCTATTTTACATTGCACTTGTGAAATCAGATTCAGAATCATAGGAGTCCGAACTGTAGGGCTATTGTATTCGAAAAGAGCACAAAAAACAATCTACAACAATCAACTAACTAAGAACAAAAATACAGAAACTAGTAAACAAAAACATAATAGGACCCCAGATCTCTCGAAATTAACCAACTAAAATACCTCCATACTCATATTCTTCAAAGCCTTTTCCTAGGTAATCCAAAGCTACCGACAATACTTCTAAACCCCTGCTGCAATAGACTCCTCTACTGCAATCAAGCGAACTTCCAAAATAACAACAAAACAAAGCTTCACACACTATTGCTATGCTACGATTATGCCAAAGGCATCAACGAAGCATAACTTCATGCACTTACGTTGCTTCAAAACACCCTAGCTAGTAGCAGATCATCCAATTCCCTTGCTACAGAATCTCACTTGTCGGATCCCATAGAGATATTAGTCATCCTAAAAGACTTTTGGATTCCACTCTCCCCAAATTGATTTGATTTTAAGTTTCAAATTTTGATTCTTGAATAAAAACCACATCCACTTTTCAAGACACAATAAGATCCTTTATTCTTTACCTCGTTTTTGGCTTCCCACCACCTGAGAGGCCAATATAAAAAATTCCCATTGGAAGTTGCCTATTCCCCAAATAGACCGAATCATTCTTTCTGACCATTCTTTCTTCTTTGACTTCTCAATACCTCTAACATTCCACAAAATGATCTTTATCACTTGTGATTGCTGATTTTTTTGAATTTAGCCTTGTTGTTCAGCTCAATTTTGATGAAATCATTGATAAAAACATCCTTACGACCCAGCAAATCGATGCCAAGAGTTTTAGCAACTTGGATGGCCTGATCAGAAGGAGATGAATGCTCATCCAGAATCTTTTGTTATAGATTTGAATGGCTTAAGAGGAGAGTGATGACTGAGAATCAATGGAAATAGAAGGCAAAACTAGGTTAGAACTAGGTTTCTTCCCTTTTGACCATTTTTGAAGCTTAATAGGGAGCCGTAAATCAATCAAAGACTATGTTTGGTTTAAGAATTTGAGAAGGAATTTAGAAAGGGAAAGAAAAAAGATGGTTAATATATGAATATAATATACCTATATTTCATCTATTTTTACACACTTTTTTTCTTTCCCAAACACAACTTTAAATATTGGGCTTGAGGTTGGAATAGGATCCACATCATAAGGGTGATTCTATTTGCACCCAAATAATAATATAGTACCCTAATGTAAATTTATTAATAAGGACAATACACATTAAATCCTAAAATAAAATATTTTTTTTCTCATGGCACACCCAAAATACATATACGTATTCTTCATATTCAACTCTATTCATCTTCTTTCTAAAGTTTCAATCATTTTTTCTATATCTTCTTTCTCACTGAAAATATAACGATTCCGATTTAGACCCGAACCGTTTATTATTTTGGATCGGGATTCCTTGTCTTATTTGGTTGTTCTTATCCTTATTCATCTTATTCTTGATTAAGTTTGGTTGTTTGGATGTCTTTGTTGCATTTGCAATAGGTCGGGAGTTTGTGTTTTTAAAAGAACTATTGCCCAGATTTTGGTCAGTTTGCTCGGGCGGTCCTTTGTTCGCTCAAGAGGTCTTTGAGAACTAGTATATTTGCAGGCCTGCAAAAGTACTATGAGGGTGTTTTCTTCTCTCGAGCAGTGTTTCTTGAGCTCGAGCGGTCTTTCTGGTGCTCGAGCGGTTAGCCTTTGTCTACAAAACTATTGGGAGGTGGTGTTTTTCGCTTTAGCGGTCTCACTTATTGTGTCTGGTCACTCAAGTGGTGTTTTGGTCGCTCGAGCGGCCTGCGTGTATATCAATTCATAAAACTCACTTTTTGAGTTACTTTTTCGTATCTCTCTTTCTCTAAACATTTTAAAACCCTAAATCTAGACCTTCTCTCTCTAGAACTCATCCTCTACCTTCAAATACACTCTCATCCATTGATCTATACACCTTAGTCCCTTTGATAAAAAGGTAGAGCTCACCTAGAGCTTCATTTTAATCGGAGCAAAGTTGGTTTTCAACTTCATCAAAGTTTCTCCACTCTCTCCTTTGCCTTCTAGCCTTGAGGTATGGATTTCTCCACACTTTTGTATGGTTTTTAACTTGGTTATTTGTTTTTCTAAACAATATTGTGGTTTGGAGATTTTTGGATAAACCTAGGGTTTTGGTTTTGAAATCAATAGAGGGGTTTTCAAATGGTTTCTTGGAAATGATTGTAGATTTGTAAATGTGGTTGAGTTGTAATAAAATAGTGGATTTTTATCCTTGGAATTGATTTATAAAGAATAAGGGATTTTTCCCTAAAATATGAGTACTTGATTTTGTAAAGATGAAATGAAAAGTATGTTGGGTTTTATGGAATTGGAATGATGATGATGATGATGATGATGATGGTGGTGGTGGTGGTGGAGTTGGATATGCATTACCACTCCCATCTTGAAATTTTGGAAATTTTCTCTTTATTGAAAATTATTTATCTATTTAGAGATATCTATTTTGGGCTATCGGTGGAGGATAGTTATGATTGTTGTAGAAATTGCATGAGTATTAGGAGAATTGAAACTAATTTCTCATCCATTCGCATTGAGTATCATGCATACTTAACACATTGAAAATGTATTTTGTTTTGAGAAAAATGGGTGAATACCTTGGTGAATCTGGGTAGGGAGTGTGGTTATGGTATTATTGTTGGCTTGTGTGTCCTTGGTGAAAGTCTAGAAACCCTCATAGTTAGGTGCCGAGCCTTCCAGTTAGTACTAGCAAAAATGGCAATTGCTAGTGCTTATATAGACTACTTGAAGACATGTACCTAGAGATTCCCAGTGTTGTATCCACCGCCTTGTTTTCTATTGTAAAGAAAATGATTTCCTGAATTGTGGTATGATCTAGCATTGCATGGTTTTTGGAAAGAGATGCAAAAAGTTTTGACATGAGTATTGCATATGCACTCACCTTATAACTTTGTTAGGATTCATACACTATGTTAGAGTATCTCTACTGGGCTTTGGCTCACCCTATGTGGAAAACTATTTTCACGTGCTGATGATATGCCTCCGCCAAGGTTGTAGCTTGGGAGGACGTAGAGCCAAGAGTTTCTTTTTGTTATTGTTGTAATTATTTTGTACAAGCTTAGGGGTTTATTTGTATTGAATTTCAAACTCACTTTTGTTATACCCAAGCATTGTCTTGGAAAGCTGTAGCCATTAGGGCATTTATATATCTGCTTAACTTTTATTTCATACCAGTAACTTATACCACATGCTATAGATTCAGGGTTAGGGCTTATGAATGTATAATTGCATGTGTTACTTTTTGTACAATGGGATCATATGAATGAAAGATAATTACTTCGGCACACATTATTATTTAATTAATATTGTGAGATGGTTTTATTGTTATATTTTTAGGGTGTTACAACTTGGTATCAGAGCTACCAGATTTGAATACTTTGGGATCATGGGATGTGGTTTTTACCACAATAGGTTATCTCGCTAGTTTGTGTTAGAAGTGAACCTGGTATGCTATGTGATAACATGCTTATGTGACTAGATGGGTATGTGATTTAATTTCTAAGATATTGATTGGATCTACGAGTTTCTAGAAGTCTTTCTAGAAGAGCACTTGATTACTGTTATTTCTAACTAGAACTCTGGCAACGTCGCAAGAAGGAAATTCATATGTGTTTACGTGACTACGTGCTTATGTAGACTGAATTAATTGTTGTCTATCGCATTAGGACGCAACTGAGTTAGCTTCAGTACATTTGTAAATGTGCTAATCTCTTGTGTTACCTTTATTAGGATGTCAAGACGTGGACATGGTAGGTGTGGCAGGCCTAAACGATAGGAGGTGCCATTACCAGATGATATTCCGGTGTAAGAAGAAGGGGTTGGTCAGGCCAATGTGGCCGAACCAGTGGGTTAGTAGGCCATGGGTGCTTTAGCCCGTGAGATAGATAGAGCTTTGCGGGAATCCATAGACATTCTCAAAGCTGAGAATCAAGTCCAGGCCCATGTAGCTAAGATAGGGCCGTCATTTCTAAAGAGGGAGTTCTTCTGGTCTAATCTGGATGAGTTTTTGGGGTATCCGAAGGAGCCATTGAAAACGGATGATTGGTTAGAGTAGATGGTGAAGACGTTCGAGATGCTTGGCATCAAGGATGATGGGCTGATAGTGACCTTGACATCTTACCAGCTAAAGGGAGATGCGGGTCAGTGGTGGAAGTACGTGCGTGGGCACATTATGGTGACTTGAGAGGCCTTTGTTAATGCCATCCAGGACAAGTTCTTACCTCCCATTGTTAAGGAGAAGTTGAGAGAGCAGTTTCTGAAGCTCAAGCAGCTTAACACACTAGTGGTCGAGTTTGAGGCTGCTTTTACTAGTTTGTTGAGGTTTGCACCCGAACTTGTGGTGATGGATGAACATCGTTGCATTGAGTTCGAGAAGAGTTTGAGGACCGTGTTTCTTTCCAAAGTAGTTGGGTCTGTGATTAGGGACTACAAACACCTGGTGGAGGCGGTGGCTTATCTGTAGACCGTGGTACAGTCGAAGGAGGAGTGGATAAAGGGCTCCAGCCAAAGGAGTCAGGAGGTTCAGGTGGAGACTAGGGACAGTAAGAGGCAGAGGGGTTCCATCCCACAGTAGTCCTAGCTAGCACAGTCTTGATCTACCTTTTCGATACTAAGTTTGGGTTCTAGAAGAGGTGGTCAAGGAGGGATCACTTGCTCTGAGTGTGGTCAGTTGGGCCACAAGTCTTTAGTTTGCCTGCAGAGAGAAGGAGGGCAATAGTCTGCACCGTTTGCGGCTTGTCCTCAGAGCTAGAGTTTGGGGAGAGGACAGCTGCCTACCTGTTATCAGTGTGGGAAGTTAGGGCACGTGAGAAGGTTTTGCCCTCAGTCAGGTGGCATATCTGGTGCGTCTAGTTTGAGGCAGACATTGAGCCATCAGCCTACACCGTTAGCATAGGCCTTGAGGGCCAATCAGGGAGCCTCTTTAGCTCAGTCAGTGTATCATACTTATGCTCTGAGGGGTGAGCAGTTAGGTAGAGTAGAGACCAAATTTGTTGCCACCACCTTCGGTAGTGAGATGTAACTTCTTGTTGTGTAATTTTGTTGCCAATATGTTAATTGATATTGGGGCATCCCATTCTTTTATTTCATCTGTATTCGTATCAGCATTGAGGTTAGAAGTAGCTCAGTTAGTGTCTCCACTCAGGGTAGAGTCACCTATTAGTGGTGAGGTTATGTTGAACCAGGGGTGTTGGGGTTGTGAGATAGAGGTTGTCGGTCGCCGATCGCCGACTTTCTTTTGCTTTTGTTGATTGATATGTCAAGTTTTGATTTTATTTTGTGCATGGATTGATTATCATCTTATTAGGTCATTATAGATTGTTACCGTCAGAGAGTTACGCTGTGCACCTCGAGTGGTGATTATTTTTATTTCCTAGGGGACCGAGTTGATAGAGCCTTGTTGCCCATGTGTGATTTGCGTGGTCGAGTTGAGCTTAGTCTCGTTCTTGCTACATTCTTTGATGTTGAGAGTGATGTGGTCCGAGTAGAGTTGCTAAGGGTAGTTTGTGAATACTCGGATGTTTTTCCCGAGGATCTCACTAGTTTACCACCTCACCGTAAGATTAAGTTCTCTATTGATTTAGTGCCTGGCACGACACTGATTTCCAAGGCACTGTATAGATTTGCACCTGCCAAGTTGAGTGAGCTGAAGATTCAACTCCAAGAATTGCTAAATAAGGACTTTATCCGCCCTAGTACTTCGCTTTAGGAAGCATCGACTCTCTTTGCTAAGAAGAAGGACGGCACATTGCGATTTTGTATCAATTATTGGAAGTTAAACTGGGTGAGCTTAGTCTTGTTCTTGTTACATTCTTTGGTGTTGAGAGTGATGTGGTTCGAGTAGAGTTGCTGAGGGTAGTTTGTGAATACTCGGACGTCTTTCCCGAGGATCTCACTAGTTCACCACCTCACTGTAAGATTAAGTTCTCTATTGATTTAGTGCCTAGCACGACACTGATTTCCATGGCACCGTATAGATTTGCACCTGCCAAGTTGAGTGAGCTGAAGATTCAACTCCAAGAATTGCTAAATAAGGGCTTTATCCGCCCTAGTACTTCGCCTTGGGGAGCATCGACTCTCTTTGCTAAGAAGAAGGATGGCACATTGCGATTTTGTATCAATTATTGGAAATTGAACTGGGTAACAAGTACCCAGTACCGCGTATAGATAATTTGTTTGACCAGTTGAAGGGGTCATGTTGCTTTTCTAAGATTGACTTGAGGTCAGGTTATCAACAGTTGAGAGTGAAGGAGGAAGATATCTAGAAAATGACATTTCGTACGCAGTATGACCATTATGAGTTCCTAGTGATGCCTTTTGGGTTAACCAACGCACAAGCCTTGTTTATGGATTTGATGAACCGAATCTTCCGTGAGTTCTTAGACCGTTTTGTGGTTGTCTTTGTTGATGACATCTTGATTTACTCACCCTCTGAAGAGGAACACGAGGAACACGAGGAACACTTGCGGATTGAACTTGAGTTGCCTAGAGCCCACAAATTGTATGCTAAGTTCAAGAAGTGTGAGTTCTAGTTGGAGGAGGTGAAGTTCTTGGGCTATGTGGTATCCAGGGAAGGAGTGACTGTAGACTCTTTCAAGATAGAGGCAATGCAAGATTGGGAACAACTTAAGAATGCCATTGAGATTCGGAGTTTCTTGGGGTTAGCCGAGTATTATTGACGTTTTATGAAAGATTTTTCTAGATTAGCCTCACCATTATCTAAACTGACGAGAAAGGGAATCAAATTTGTGTGGAGTGAGACTTATGAGAAGTCATTTCAAGAGCATAAGGTTAGACTTACCATTGCTCTAGTGTTGATCATTTTGGAGAGGGGTTTGGGTATTGTGATGCATCTTAGGAAGGTTTGGATTGTGTCTTGATGCAAGAGGGGAAGGTAGTGGCATATGGCTTACGTCAGCTGAAAACACATGAGAGAAACTATCCTACTCACGACTTAGAACTAGCAGCAGTGATTTTTGCTTTGAAAATCTTGAGACATTATCTATATGGTGAGAGGTTTGAGGTATTCTCCGATCATAAGAGTTTGAAGTATCTGTTTTCATAGAAAGATTTGAATCTAAGGCAGAGAAGATGGATAGAGTTTATGGAGGATTACGACTTTAAGTTGCACTATCATTTAGGAAAGTCCAATATAGTGGCTGATACCTTGAATAGGAAATCCATTAGCAGTGTAGTTAGTATTGCCATCCGAGAATGGGAGATGTTGAGCGTTATCGGCGAGTTTGACTTGCATCTTGGCAAGTCCGTTGAGTTTGCAGCTTTGTTTAACATGATTGCACAACCTACGCTTGTGAGTTGAGTTACAGAAGCACAACGGGGTGATCACAAGGTAGAGTCTATCCAGGGGAAGATATTTAGTGGGAATGTAGAGAAGGGCTTGAATGTGTATGTTGACTCGAGTATTAGATATCTTGGTCGTTTTTTCATGTCGGAGTCTTGTAAAGAGGAAATACTCCAAGAGTTCCATCATTTGCGCCTTGTGGTATATCCGAGAGGCACAAAGATGTATCACGACCTTAGTTTCTAGTTTTGGTAGAGGGGAATGAAGAGAGACGTAACCTTTTTTGTTTCAAGGTGCCTTACTTGTCAACAAGTAAATGCCGAGCATCAGAGGCCAGCGGGTTTGTTGCAACCCTTGCCTATAGCTGAGTGGAAGTGAGAGCATGTCACGATAGATTTTGTTATGGGTCTTCCGAGGATTCAACGGGATAATAATGTCGTGTGGGTGATAGTTGATCGGTTAACCAAGTCAACACACTTTGTACCTATACGCACGAGTGACTCAGTAGATTATCTTGATGACCTTTATGTTAGGGACTAGGGGTGGGTGTTGGTTGATTGTGGCCACAAAACCTCCAATCCGCCATTTTTCTGCCGGATTGGCAGATTGGAGAAAGTCAATCCGCATTCGTCCACCAATCCGGCGGATGCAGATTGGCGGATTGGTGGATGGATGCGAATCGGTTTGGCGGTTTAAAATTTTACAAATTTTCAATATAATTCAATTGTGCACTTTCTCAAAAAAAAAAAAAAAAAAACATATGCACTTCTTTCCTCAACCACCACATTGTTTACAAACACTGTGTGGTGGGCAAACATTGTGTATGCACTGTCAAATATATTACAACAAACATTGTGCATCCAAACAATAGTATTACAACAAACAACCTGGGCAATGGACAGTGGGCACAACAAGGCAGCACAAATTTTCAACCTACAACCATCCAAAATAAAGTATTACAATCATCCAAAATAATGTATTACAGTCATCCAAAATATTTAAAACGTCTTAATACAATCATCCAAAATAAAGTATTACAATCATCCAAAGAAAAAAAGTTTCAACCAATAGTCATATTTTGAAAATAACTTAAAGGAAGCAAAAAAGCCATTCATTTCATTGAGCCAAACTATGAGCCATCTAAACTTGCATAACAAAAAAATGAAATTATTTAATATACGAAATAATACTTTGTAACAAAATTCTAATGATAAATCTAGGAGTGAAGAACACTTGAAGATTATCCTTAACCACCGATTAGATTGTTGGATTGCAAAGGATTCTTGTAGGAGCTTGACTTCCTTGCTTGATTTTCGAGGTAGGGGTGCTTTACTCTAGTATTTCCTTGTTTTGAAGGGGTTCCATGGTATTATTGTGATTTAAGTAACTATGAATTAATTTTGAAGATTGTGTGGAATTAAACTCATGATTTACATAAATAAACTACTTGCTTGACTCTTGCTTGGAATTTCTTCACTTCTTCTTTTAGAACTTGTATATAAATGTTGGTTAAACCTTCATTTATGATGAATAAGCAAAACCCCTAAATTTGGTAAAACCCTAGATTGTAAATTTGGGCACAAAACATTAAATTCAATGGAATGCCCTTTTTAGTTGATGGAATATTATGAGTAACTAAGAGATGATAAATGTGGGTATTGATGTGATGAAAAGATTGTGACTTGAATGGTATTACTTGTTGAACGTTATGTAGTATAGCAATCATGTGATGATGGATGCTTGTGAATGGCATTAAAATGTGATAAAATCACTAATAGTGCATAAGTCCAGGTAAGAGTCGGTGTTGGAAAATGTTGTGTTGTGTTGGTACCCACGCGGGGAGTTTAAAGGTGCCCAAATGCCCTGTCTAGGCTTATTGCTAGACGAATGTGGGAAAGATGTTTTGGGTGTCCACATAGTCCTGCCGTATTGTAGTCGGCGAAAGTAGAAAAACGGACGGTTTTCTTGAGGAGCCCAACTCCCACCGTATTATAGTCGGCAAATGTGGGGATGTTCTTTTGAAAAATAAAGTAATTTGTGTTGGACTCTTCTGTGGGACTCATGGTTTGTTTTCCATTGATGTGATTGTTTAAATGTCATGTTAAAAAGATGTGAACTATAATTATCTGTGTTAAATTGTTATGTATTTACATTAGTGGTGAAGATCACATGTACTCATAACTCATCATTATGTTTTGTCTTAAGAATGCCATGAACTTATTCGAATGATTAAATACTTGAGTAAATGTATTCCTACTGGGCAATATGCTCAACGCTATTTTCTTTTCAGGAATGGATGAAGTTCTGCCTCAATAGAGTAGAGGACACTTAGTTGGTTTTGAAAGAGGAAGATAAAAAGATATTTTGTATTGGGACTTAATTGTTTTATGTAATGTTCTAATTAGTTTTGAAGTATCTTATGGGCTAGCGAGGCAATTGTAAATGTAACGCCATCTAGCTTCTTGAACTAGGATAGATTTTGAAACATGTAATTCTTAGATTTTGTATAATGGAAAATGTTAGTTCAATGGGAAAGATGGCCCTTTTGGCATTATGTTTTGATGGTTGTGAATGTCTCTTGCATTAAATATCAGGGTGTGACATCGCACCCGTGCCCAGCTCGCCCGTATGTGTTTTTTTGTTTTGGATCTAATAGGTCTAGCCCACTTTACTCATAACCTTACACTTCCAAAAATTGGGTACCCCTTGCGGCTCATCCAAGTATCCCAAGCTAGAGTTTATATACCCATATAAATCATTAAGCTTTTTCAATGTAGGACAAGCACATTTCACAAATGTGTAGGAAACCCACTTAAAGCCATATCCACGAACTCGAAAATGCGTGCTAAATTCTCATTCATCCGGAAATGGTTTTGAGTAACCAAATAACAATGTTATTCACTACGTGGAATTAAATATGAACCCAATTAGTAACGTTAAAAATAACGTTTGGGTCCTGCCTTAATTAATGTTTAGAGTTAGCAAAAAAAAAGGTTTTTACAAAGCCATTTTCCAACATCTAATTTTTTTTTTTTTGGCTACTAAAGAATTTTCACCATGATTAATACAGTTACAAGAGCTTTCAACTTTCTTTTGGTAGCTTTTTATTTGGCCTAGTGGTTATGTAGCACTATTTTATAACGTGACATTTTTCTTTATTAACGAAAAACCTAGGACACAAAATAATGTTTACAACTTAAAAAAAATAAAAAATAATAAAAAATATTCCAAGTAATTTAAGTAATTATTTTCTAAATAATAGTTTACTTGAAATTATGCTTTTATAAACATTAGATTATGTGTCATTTTTTTAAAAAAAATCTTGTAATCAAGATCACAAAAGACTTAGCAAATAGTTTTAATGGGGTTAATTATTAATATAGAACAAGTAGTTAATTTTTTTTTGTTGTTGTGATGACCGGGTATATTATTTGTCTCGTTTCTCTTTGTTTGACCTTGGGTTTATTGTGTTTGGAAGCTTATTTCAAAATCCTTGTTTCTATTTATTTCCGTATTGAGTTTCTCATGTTTCTGAAGGTATGAGGTTGGGTCCGGAGTGGCTTAGGTTAAGTTGGAGTGTTTCCTAGCTGAAGGGGCAGAGCTGCACGTGCGGGGCCTTGGGCCGCACATGCGGGATGGGGGTCACAAGTGCGGATGGTGAAACCGTATATGCGGGAAACAAGGGAAGTCTTGGGTTGGCCACTGCATTATATGCAGGTGCGGAAGGAGGTGCGGAGTAGCGGTGCCGCATGTGCGGAAGGCACGCTCTGCATGTGCGGGACTGAGTGCCGCACATGCGGGAGTCGCTGCTGCCCGAAAATCAGCTCTTTTTTTTTTCCTTGGGCTGAGTGTATATCATTTTATACACTTCTCTCTCTCTCTAAAAACCCATTTCTCCTCTTTCTCTCTACATTTCATACATCAAACATCACTAGATCTTTGATTTCTCTAAATCCATAAACATTTTAACCCTAGTTCCTTGATTAAAGTTGGAGAGCTAAGTGTAGACACCCTATTTTTGAGGGCCCTTCAAGACTTGGATGTTCTTGCAGGTACATCCGATGACGAGTCCGATTGCTTACCGAGCGTTCAAAGTCCTCAGCGGAACACCACAGGTTTGAGCTTTCCAAACCCTGCATCCTTTTTGTCTCATTTTTGGACCATGTCCTGGCCTTTCTCCCCTGCAGTCTTTGGTGGCCTGTCTATCATCTATGAAGCCTACCGGCCAGAGCTTTTGGCCTTCTGGCCATTGATGTGCCTTGCCGGCCATCACTAATGGCCGGTCGGCCACCAATGTTTTCTATAGATATTTTGTGCCAGTTGTGCCAGCTGGTTACATAGAGGCTTGCATCTGCCCACACGTAGAGGGCTGGATCTCTTTGTATGGAATTCATATTTTCTATATATAGGGGGGTTCCTCCTCCATTTTTGAGGGTTAGAAATTTTGGAACAAAAAATCTCTTTCTCTCTAGATTTCTCTCTCTCTCTCTCTCTCTCTCTCTCTCTCTCTCGCAATTTTGTGTTTACTTGCCTAGTTTCTCTACACTTTTGCGTACACATCCTAAACCAAATCCTCTCACCTTTGACCTGAGGTTCCTTGGGACTTGTTTTGAGCTCTTGAAGGTGGTTTTAGCTTGGTTTGGTGCCTAAACTTGAGCTTTGCTTCAAAGGTATAACACTTGTCTTGTTTACTTTGTTTCAATATACTTGTTTTACCATCTTTTCTTACTATTTTGGGGCTAGTTTTAAACTGTAAAAAGTTCTATTTTTGTGGCTTAAAAGGGGTGGTTTGAGCCCTTTTTTAGTTAGGGGGTGGTTCACCTTTCTTGCTTATTAGTTTGTCAAGTTTTTGTGCCTCTGTTCATCACTTTCAAACCAACTTTTTTGGGTCTTTTAACCACTGAAATTTAGAGATTTTTCAGTGGTAAAAAACTCATTTTGAAGTCCAAAATTGGAGGGGTTAGCCTTCCCTCCTTGTGTCTTGTTTGCATGCCTAGTTAGCCCTACGTATTAGCTTAATGTTTTAGCTTTTTGTGGCTCAAGTCCAACATGTCTTAAGCTCTATTTTGAACTGTTTTGCCACTGTTTTGGCTGTTTGGTCCCTTTTGAGTCTTGTTTTGCATAGTTGTAGTGTAAGTTCCTTCACTAGCTTAATGTTTTAAGGCTTTAACCACCATTGGTTTGAGTTGGTTGCATGTTTTAGTGCTTTTATCACTCATTTCCAGCGCTTGTCATCTCTACAACCTCCCTCTTTTCTTGATTTTATTTTTTCTTTGAAAGTGGTTTCAAACCACTTGTTTGCCTAAGCGTGAAATGAAGGTGCTACACCCAATGGTTTAATCCCTTAGGAGATTCATTACTAACAGTGTAATGCCTCTTTCATGCCCAAAGCAACTTGTGGTTTGAGCCCTCTTTCCATTAGAGGACACTCACCAATAGACTTAATGGATTAAGGAATGACTTGGTAATTAAAATGAGTAAACAAAATTGGCAAGTAAAAGAGGCAAGATACGCATTCTTTGTGTTGTATTGCATGTGTTCAAATCGGACGTTAGTTTGAGCACAAGGAAAATGGGACATTTCATACTCAAAAGTGATGAAATGTGCCATTTTCCTAGGTCTCCATTGCCCTTGATCATGCATGATAAGGTGATAGTCATTTTGGTCTCATTTTGCATTTATTAAACTTGCACAATTGGTTTCACAAGCCATCATGCAATGAAATTGCTTGATTAATGGTTTATGAACCAAATTTTGTCCCTCCTTTGATTTTCCCATGAAAAGGAGAGGCAAAGTGTGCAGACAACCCTTGGAAAAATCCCCATTTTGCTCTGTTTGTGCTCTGCTGCAGCGTGGTGATCCAATGCATCAGTGGCCGGTAGGCCACCATAAATGGCCGACAGTACACCTTTTTGGCCAGCAATATTCATCCATGGCTAGCAGGTCGCTGATGTGAACCTCAGTTGATTTGGTAAGATGGAGCAGAAAGATTCTAAAAATCCTCAACCCTGCAAACAGAGACTTTCAAGAGCAATACAGAGGTCTTTTTGGGCCAAAACTGAGTATGTGCATCTTTCACTTCCCGAGGTGGAGCAGTGGCAACATAGTTTAATGTCTTACATGCTTAGTTCGTGTGTATTTATGTTATAAATTAATTAATTAGTTTGCTAGTTAGTTAAAATGTTGTAATAATTTGTAATTAGCTTAGCTAGTTATTCATTTGGCTTGTAATAATTAGTCTAATTAGCTTAATTAGCGTAGCTAGTTAGTTAGCTTATTCATTTGGACCCTCCTTCGCGAGGGCGTAATGTTATAATAATTGTGCGTACGTGTGTGTGTGTATGTCTTCCAACCCCACGTCTTTCTCCCTTTTATTTAATCGCTTTTGATGGTTAGATTAGGGACATCGTATTTCAAATAGCATACCTTATGCCTTATGCTTGCATCCATTCATTTGTATTTCATGCACCGAGGCTCGACGCATCATTCAAATTGAATTGTCATTTCAATATAATTCTTTGAATACGTGTTTAATTGCATGTTATCAAAATGATTCATATGCCATATTAGTAGCCGAGCCTATTAATTGCATATTGCATGTGTTGCATTAGGCATCTTGTATAGTTAGGAATCATGCATTATTTTCTAACTCATATTTTCCTAGCTTGGAGTACTAGGTGAGTTTTTATGCTTTAGCATACTTGCATAAGTGTGAATGTTGCCATGTTTAGCATGTTTATCATGAGGCTATGTGCTTAAATGCTAATTGCATGAATGCTTGTGGATGAAGGCTTGTTGTTTGAATTGGAATAATTCAACAAATGTGCGTTTTTATGCCCACTTTGTTAAGTGGCAAATCATGTTTAAGCCCACTATGTTTGGTGGCAAATCTGCAATCTTTTAGCCCACTTGAGGTGGCAAATTCAAACCATTTTTTGCAAACAAACATGAGTTGAGTTGTTCCAAATTGAGCAAATTAGTCTATATTTGCTTGTGCGTATCACATAGTAATGCTAGTTTAATAACCGGAACAAGGGCACATAATGTTTATAAAATATCATATCATGGTTAGTAGAGGCCGGTTTTTGATTGGGCGAGCGGGGGTGCTCAATTCATGACCTTCCCCTCTCGCACCTAAATTCCCGAGCTGAGGCAACTCTGGTGATGATGAATATGAGGCCTTTGGCACCAGTCAGGGTTTGCTAAATTTTCCAAAATAAAAAATATTTAGGTGGTGACTCTATATATGGCAAAGCAGTCCAATTTTGGCATTATTTGATTTAAAATTTATTTTCCAAAAAGATTTACCGGATTTGGACTCTTTGGTAATTATCAGTTTCACATTGCACTTATGAGATTAGATTCAGAGCCACGGGAGTCCGAACTGTGAGGCCTTTCTTTTCAAACCTTCCGAAAGGGGGCACGAAAAAAGGCAAGCCACACTAAGCAAGAGCTACATTGTGTGGTGGAGATTGGGTTTTGGCACCGTTGATTTTGGGGGTTTCATCTCATCTTCTTCTCCAAACTTGACGTAGGGATTTTCTTAGAGTTATATATATATTTTGGCAAGATTTTGTTGATTTTCGAAGTTTCCCTTGTCAGTATTGAAAACTTGATGTCGATTCAACAATGTGGCTTGTTTGGAAGTGGATTTGGTTTCATGTTTCTTTTGAAATAATTTCTTGAGGGCCTTGAACTACTTTGATTGAGGAAAAGTTGTTTTTGAAGAAATTCTTGCAAGAGATGTGTGTGTGTGTGTGTGTGTGTTGTGGTGAGAAAAACCTAGAATTTAGAGGTCTTTAAAATATGTTGAGAATACATGGTTGACATTGTATAAATACTATTTTGTGTGCCAAGAAGAGTCAAGGATGAGGAAATTTCTATATATATATATAATGATGAGTTTCATGAAACATGAAAATTGTTGATATTGGAAGTTGTTGTTCAAATGTTGCTTTAGTCTTGAAATGACTAATTTGTTGAGAACATGAGAAATGTGGAAATATAGTTATTTTGATAAATTTGAATAGACAGATGGTTATCTTGTGAAATCACGTTGGAAATGAGGAAATTGGTGATATTAGATTTCATGATTGAATCATGAGATGGAATTATAAATGGAAGGGATATTGCATTGCATTGATAATTGTTGCATTTTCATCTCAATTCATTTGATTATGGTAAATTTTGATTATTGGATTTGAAAACTTTTGTATTGAGGAAATCATGTTGTAAAATAAGTTTTCATGGAATTGTTTGGGGTAAATACATTGGTAAGTCCTGATAGGAGGTGTAGATGAAATTGATTAAGTTGGCTTGAGTGTCCAGGGTGAAAGACTGAAAAGATGCGCGGAGGAGGTACCACTTCCCTTCCAGTTAGTAACCGGTAAAGTTGGGTTTTTGGTAGTGCTAGTTATGCCTACTTGCAGACACCAACCTAGGAATTACCTGAGTTGTATTTACCGCCCCCTCGAACTAAATTGATAATTTCTGAATTGTTGAGATTTCAAGTTATCATTGAGCATGATGGTTTTCAAAAGATATAAGATGTGATTTTTCTTCGAAGGCATGATATGGCATGGCATTTGCATTTCATTTGATGAAGCTTGTATAAAATATATATACTTTGTTAAGAATTTCCTACTGGGCTTTATGCTCACCTTATGGGATTTTGGTGCAAGAAAAGACGTGGTGAATCCGGCAAACTAGGGCGTGGATGTATGTATTGAGAGCACAAAGCTCTATACTTTGTTGTGATTGTATTTTTGCAAGCCAAGGGCTAACTATGTATGGGTTCGAGAAATCATCTTTTGTGTAACTAGGCTTAAGCCTTGGAATTTGTAAGCCCTTGAGGGCATTTATTTATTTATTTTTGGATTGAATATCCTACATGCTTTAGATTCATGTATTAGGAAATCATTGAATGTATACTCGCATGTGAGATTATTTTGTATAAACCTCATGATCATGTAATATAAAGGTTGGAGAAATACTCTTTTCTTATAATGGGCGTTGGGTGATGTACTTTATTGGTGTTATAATTTTTTTTTTGGGCGTTACAACTTGATATCAGAGCTACCGGGTTTGAATACTTGGGGCTCGCGGGGAGTGGTTGTTTTACCACAATGGGTTCATTTCACATGATTAGGAGATGTTTTGTATTTCGTGATTATGTGATAACATGCTTATATGACTAGATGAGTATGGGATTGGACTTTTGGGATGTTGTTTGCGCCTATTAAATTCCTTAAGGTCTTATTAGAAGGGTACTTGATCAATACTCATTCTACTAAGAATTCTTGGTTTTTCGTAGGACAAATTTCATCACAAAAGAATAATCCGTATGTGCTTACGTGACTAAGTGCTTATGTGGAGTGGAATTGAATTGTTGGTATGGTAGAGAAATATATGAAATTGTTGTAGTCAAACGTGTGAGGCAAGTCGCGAGCACATTTGGGATTATGTGCTAAATTGTTTATCTTATTCCTTAATTAGGATGTCAGGAAGGGGTCAAGCCTGTGGTGATAGAGGCAGGAGATGTGGTAGGGCTAGCTGGGGTGTGCATGAAATACCGATCCATGAGGTCCTAATGCAAGAAAAGGGTTTTGGTCAAGCTAATGCGGCCGGACAAGCGGGCCAAGCTAATGTGGCTGAGCAAGTAGGACAAGCAAAAATTTCAGGGCAAGCGGGTCAAGCCGCAATGGGGACCCTAGCCCAAAAAATGGCAAGGGCTTTCAGCGAATCAATGAACATATTGAGGGCGGAGAACCAAGCTAGAGAGAACAGCGTGGAGACAAGGGTGAGTTTCCTTACTAGGAAATTTTTGCGGGCCAAACCGGATGAGTTCCATGGTGGCCCTGAGCCCAAGAAAGCGGATGAGTGGCTCGAGCAAACGGTGAAGACATTTGAGATGCTTCACATTGAAGATAGTGAACTAAGGGTGACTCTTGCGAGTTACTACCTCAAGGGGGATGTGGGCCAATGGTGGAAGTACACCAAGGGTAGGGTGGAGCCAACATAGGAAGCCTTTGTGGTTGCTTTCCAAGATAAGTACCTACCTTCCACTGCTAGGGAGAGGTTGAGGTAGGAATTTCAAGACCTCAAGCAACTCAACATGTCCATGGCCGAGTTCGAGGTGGCCTTTACTAGTTTGTCTTGGTTTGCATCGGAGTTAGTGGCAACGGAGGAACGCCATTGCATAGAGTTTGAAAAGAGGTTGAGAACCAAGATCTTGTTCAAGGTTGCTGGGAACATGATTCGGAACTATGACCGTCTTGTGGAGGCAGCGACACACGTAGAGATTACCATGGAGGCCGAGGAGGAGAGAATCCTGGGTTCAAGGTCTAGGGGTCAAGGGTCACAGGGGGACTATAGACCTAACAAGAAGAACATGAGCACTTTTTCATTGCAATCCCAACCGCAACAGTCTAGATCCACCTTTCCTTTGCCTAGTGTAGGCTCGGGAAAGAGTGCACAGAGTGGTTTTTCTTGTTTCAAGTATGGCCAATCGGGTCACAAGGCCTTTTCATGCCCACAGAAGGGGGGAGGACAACAAATGTTGCCACCACCTAACCGATCCTAGAGTCAGTCTTAAAGTAGAGGGCCAGGACCTACTTGCTATCAGTGTGGTCAGTCAGGGCACATGAAGAGGGTTTGCCCGCTGTTGGGAGGCGCATCTGGCACATCAGGGTCAAGGTAGGCTCAGAGCCACCAGCAGGCTCACTCAGTCCAGACTTCGCGAGCTAATCAAGGAGGTGCTTCTGCTCAGTCAGTACAGTAGGCCTATGCTCCGAGAGATGAGCAGGTTGATCAGAGGCCGCAGGGGCGTGTGTATGTTGTTACTGCACCAGAGCAGTTACCAAGATCCTTAGTTATGAGAGGTATTTTTGTTTTGTGTAATTCTTTGGCTGATGTATTGATAGATACGGGTGTGTCTCATTCATTTATATCTACTGCGTTTGCTACTGCATTGGGGTTAGAGGTGGCACGGCTAGCGTCTTTACTCAGAGTAGAGTCACCAGTTGGGGGTACAGTTGATTTAGACCAGGGATGTCGTGGTTGTGAAATAGAGGTTGCCGGGTGTCGACTCCCGTTTGCTTTTGTGCTGCTAGACATGTCGAGTTTTGATGTCATCCTAGGCATGGATTAGTTATCTTCGTACCGAGCTATAATTGATTGTTATCGTTAGAGAGTTACAGTGTGCACTTTGGGTGGTGATTGTTTCTGTTTTTTGGAGGACCGGGTTGATAGGGTCTTGTCGACAGTTTTTGACCCTCGTAGTAGGAGCAAGCTTAGTGTCCTTATTGTAACTCTCTTGGATAGTGTGAGTGACAGGACCCGTGTTGAGTTGCCAAGGGTAGTTTGCGAATACTCATACGTTTTTCCTGAGGATCTTACTAGTTTGCCACCCTATCGAGAGATCGAGTTAACCATTAACTTAGTGGCTGGCACGACACCAATTTCCATGGCATCGTACAGATTTGCACCCGCTGAGTTACATGAGTTGAAGATCAAACTCCAAGAGCTTTTAGACAAGGGCTTTATTCGCTCTAGTACATCGCCTTGGGGAGCGCCGACTCTCTTTGCGAAGAAGAAAGATGGGTCATTGCGGTTGTATATTGATTACCGCAAGTTGAACCGAGTTACTGTTAAGAATAAGTACCCTCTACCCAGAATATATGATTTGTTGGACTAAAATAGAGGGTCTCACTGCTTTTCTAAGATAGATTTGAGGTCGGGGTACCATTAGTTGAGAGTCCGGGAGGAGGACATCTAGAAAACGGCCTTTTGTACGCGTTATGGCCACTATGAATTTCTTGTAATGCCTTTTGGGTTGACTAATGCACCGGCTTCCTTTATGGATTTGATGAACTGAATTTTTTCAGAGTACTTGGATCGTTTTGTAGTCATCTTTGTGGACGATATCTTAATTTATTCAACCTCCAAGGAGGAACATGAGGCTTACTTGCAGATAGTACTTGATTTGCTTAGAGAGCACCAATTGTATGCCAAATTTGAGAAATGCGAGTTTTGGCTCACCGAGATGAAGTTTTTAGGTCATGTGGTGTCGAGAGAGGGAGTAACTGTAGATTCCTCGAAGATAGGTACCGTGCAGGAGTGGGGACAACCCAAAAATGTCTTTGAGATCCGAAGTTTCTTGGATTAGCTGGGTATCATTGACGTTTTGTAAGGGACTTCTCTAGACTAGCTGCACCTTTGACTAGGTTGACTAGGAAGGGTAATTTGTGTAGAGTGAGGCTTGTGAAAGGTCATTCCAAGAACTCAAAACTAGATTGACTACCACACCGGTCTTGATAATTTAGGAAAGAGGTTTGGGCTACAACGTTTATTGTGATGCGTCGCGGAATGGGCTTGGTTGTGTCTTGATGCAAGAGGGGAAGGTTGTGGCCTATGGTTCACGGTAATTGAAAACTCACGAGAAGAACTACCCCACCCATGATTTGGAATTAACGGCGGTATTTTTGGAAAGATGTAAGCCCGTAGGGTATTTATTTTGTTGTTATTAACATGTATTACATGCTGTAGATTTAGAATAAATATTTATGAATGTATAACGCATGTAATCCGCTTTGTAACACAAATTCTAATATATGAAAATATACTGTTAGATTTATTTCTCTTATGAGTTGGGTTAATTGTATTATTTTGAGGGCGTTACAATGGGGTAAATATGTTGGTAAGTCTGGATAGAAGGTGTAGATGGAATTGACAAGTTGGCCTGAGTGTCCGGGGTGAAACACTGAAAACACGAGCGGAGGAGGTACCACTTCCCTTCCAGTTAGCAACCGGTAAAGTGGGGTTCTTGGTAGTGCTAGTTATGCCTACATGCAGACACCAACCTAGGGATTACCTGAGTTGTATTTACCGCACCCATCAAATAAAATTGTAAATTTCGGAATTTGTTGAGATTTCAAACTGTTGTTGAACATGGTGACTTTTTAAAAAGGCGTATAAATGAAATTCTCTTTTAATTCGCATTGCATGGCATTTGCATAAAATATTGCATAACTGCATATACTTTGTTAACGATTCTCTACTAGGCTTTATGCTCACCCCTATGGGATTTTCGTGCAGGAAAAGATGTGGTAATCCCGCTGAGTTGAGGGCGTGGACATATTTAGTGAAGAGCAAATGACTCTATTTTTGTTGTGATTTATTTGCTAGCCAAGGGCTATAAATGTATGGGTTCGTGTAACCATTTTTGTGTAACCGAGCTTAAGCCGTGAAAGATGTAAGCCCTCAAGGGCATTTTGTTCATTTCTTTAAGGATTTGATGTTCTACATACTATAGATTCATGTATTCTATATTATTGAATGTATAATTCGCATGTGGGACTTTTGTACAAACCTTATTGATTAATGGATGTTGGTTGATGTACTTAATTTATGTTGGATTATTTTGGGCGTTACAAAATATAAGCAAAAGTTATACCAAACAGTCTGACACATACTGCCAGAATACAAAAAACTATAAACAACTCAAATAGGCGGGCAAAAAAGAAATTTACCCAAAGTATCTTCAGCAAAAAAACAAATTCCCCTAAAAGTAAAAATTAAAACTCATATTTGAGAAGACTTTATATGCCAACTTTTATGAAAGCTACTGAAAAATCAAAGCGTGTGGGGTAGGCTTTTTAAATACTGAAAGACACACATCACAAAAATTCTAATTTTTTATGCTTCCAATTAAGCTCCAAATTTTCTATGACTCTAAGAAGTCATGCGTTTCTTTTTCCACATAATTTAATTTCGCTTACAAAAATTCATCTAAAACTTTTCAACAATCCATTTTTTTCCACACAAAAAGACTTGTAATTAGGGTCACTAAAGATGCTTATTTGGGCTAATAATAATAATAATAATAATAATAATAATAATAATAATAGTGTACAATTTATTCTAAATTAAAAATTGATAATCTCAAAATAGAAGTCACCCAACTTTTAGAAATCTACTTTTTTTTTTCAACTTATTTAAATTATTTCTGCCTAATAAAAAAGCAAAAATTGTACCAAACATAAGCAGTACCAAACAGTTTGACACATACTGGTAGAATACAAAAAACTATAAACAACTCAAATAGGCGGGCAAAAAACAAATTTACCCAAAGCATCTTCAGCAAAAAAACAAATTCCCCTAAAAGTACAAATTAAAACTCATATTTGAGAAGACTTTCGATGCAAACTTTTATGAAAGCTACTGAAAAATCAAAGCATGTGGGGTAGGTTTTTTAAATACTGAAAGACACATTACAAAAATTCCAATTTTTTATGCTTCCAATTAAGTTCCAAATTTTCTATGACTCTAAAAATTCATGCATTTCTTTTTCCACATAATTTAATTTCGCTTACAAAAATCCATCTAAAACTTTTCAACAATCCATTTTTCCACATAAAAAGACTTGTAATTAGGGTCACTAAAGATTCTTATTTGGCCTAATAATAATAATAATAATAATAATAATAATAATAATAATAATAGTGTACAATTTATTGTAAATTAAAAATTGATAATCTCAAAATAGAAGTTACCCAACTTTTAGAAATCTACTTTTTTTTTCCCACCTTATTTAAGTTATTTCGACCTAGTAAAAAAGCAAAAATTGTACCAAACATAAGCAAAAGTTGTATCAAACAGTCTGACACATACTGCCAGAATACAAAAAACTATAAACAACTCAAATAGGTAGGCAAAAAAGAAATTTACCCAAAGCATCTTCAACAAAAAAAACAATTTCCCCTAAAAGTACAAATTAAAACTCATATTTGAGAAGACTTTCGATGCAAACTTTTGTGAAAACTATGGAAAAATCAAAGCATGTGGAGTAGGTTTTTTAATTACCGAAAGACACACATCACAAAAATTCTAATTTTTGATGCTTCCAATTAAGTTCCAAATTTTCTATGACTCTAAAAAGTCATGCATTTCTTTTTCCACATAATTTAATTTTGCTTAGAAAAATCCATCTAAAACTTATCAACAGTCCATTTTTTTCCACATAAAAAGACTTGTAATTAGGGTCACTAAAGGTTCTTATTTGGCCTAATAATAATAATAATAATAATAATAATAATAATAATAGTGTACAATTTATTGTAAATTAAAAATTGATAATCTCGAAATAGAAGTCACCCAACTTTTAGAAATCTACTTTTTTTTCAACTTATTTAAGTTATTTCTGCCTAATAAAAAAGCAAAAGTTGTACCAAACACAAGCAAAAGTTGTACGAAACAGTCTAACACATACTGCTAGAATACAAAAAACTATAAACAACTAAAATATGCGGGCAAAAAAGAAATTTTCCCATAGCATCTTCAGCAAAAAAAGAAATTTCCCTAAAAGTAAAAATTAAAAATCATATTTGAGAAGACTTTCTATGCAAACTTTTATGAAAGCTACTGAAAAATCAAAGTATGTGGGGTAAGTTTTTTAAATACTGAAAGACACACATCACGAAAATTTTAATTTTTGATGCTTCTAATTAAGTTCCAAATTTTCTAGGACTCTAAAAAGTCGTGCATTTCTTTTTCCACATAATCTAATTTCGCTTACAAAAATCCCTTTAAAACTTTTCAACAATCCATTTTTTTCCACATAAAAAGACTTGTAATTAGGGTTGCTAAAGATTCTTATTTGGCCCAATCAAAAAAATATATTAATAATAATAATAGTATTGTTTAGTACAATTTATTATAAATTAAAAGCTGGTAATCTAAAAAGAAAATTCAAAAGTACCCTGTCACCCAGTTTTTTGAAATCTATTTTTATCAACTTGTTTAAGTTATTTTTACCTAATAAAAAATCAAAAATTGTACGAGAAATTGAAGGAAACAATCTGGTACAGACTGCTAGAATAGAAGAAAAGAAAAAAAAAACAAATCAGATAGGTTGCACCAAATAGGCAAAAAAGAAATTTATCCAAAGCATTATGAATTAGGATTTATGAGAGCACCCACATCCATCACCACCCATCCATCTTCCCCAAATCCCACCTTCAAAACCTACCCACCCTCAAAACCTTGAAAACCCTTTGACGGCAATATTCCGGTGGTAACAGTGAGAAACATTTGACTACCTACACTTCTCCGACAATGACAATGAGTAAAAGTTTTTCTGGTAAAAGGAAGACATTAACAGGTCACTAGAAGTGTAGAGAGTTGATTGTCACATTTCATAAGTGCAGTGAGTTAACTGTCACGATTTCATATGTAAGGATCAAAGTGAGATTTGGCTAGAAGTGTAGAGGGTTGACTATCACGATTTCATGTATAGGGATCAAATTTAGTGCAAAGTGCAGGGGTGCAAAGTGTAATTTACCTATTACACTATTAATTTTTTTTATACATTAGATTATTTCTTCATTCACAATTTTTCAAAATAAAAACAATTTTATAAACTTTTCTTACTCCCTTCGTTTATTTCATTTTTCATTGTCCCAAAATATTAGTCCATTTTCAAAAATCAAGAACTAAAATAATATTAATTTCCTATTTTGCCCTTCTTTTAAATTCATTAACAATACAAAAAATACAATTATGACAATTGATATTCTCCAAAAAATGTATTATCAAAAGGTAATTTTGAAAAATTAATTTTTTTAAAGTGCAATAATTATATTATCAAAAAAAGTTGGATTCTCCAAAATGGACTATTATTTTGGGACGGAGAAAGTACTACTAATCTAATCCTATTTTTTATCATTAAAAACAAACAAGACATTATATATGTTAATCAAACAGGGCCAAACTTAGTCATTTCACTTTCTGATGTTAGTAGTGTGTGTATACTAATATAATTATAGAAAATAAAAAAGGAAAGAAAAATTTGAGGACATAAATAGGGCAATCAAATAATGGAAATGCCTCGGACCCCCAGTAATTGCTACTGGGGGTGACCCCCAGTGCCACGTGGCACTGTGGGATTGGAGGAAAGAAAAAAAAAAAAAAAAAACAGAAACTGGCCAGTGGGGGCGCCCCACGTCACTGGGGGTCGACCCCCACTGGGGGTCTATAGCAGGATTCATCAAATAATTTGAAGTCCATCACACCGGTTTCGGATCACCTATACTCATTTCATGTACCCATCTTCTATCTCATTTATGATTTCAAAATTGACGATGTGTCAGCCTGAGATGAATGGAACAGAAGATGGGTAAAGAAAAATAAGAACTAGAGATTCGAAGCCATAGTACCGAAGAATCAACAACAATTTTTTTATTTAGTCAAGCTTGCTATTGACATAAAGCACCAAATAAGAACAATAGTGTAGGTCCTTTATTCAGGCACTGTTTGGAAAATGGCCAAATCATTTATAATAATAATAATAAATCTTTTTAAATCATATTTGATTATGTATTTAAATAGTGATTTGAAAATGAAAATGAAAATGAAAATGTGAGAAAGTGGATAAAAAATTTAGCTTATATTTTATTTATATTTCTCTTATATTTGCCTTTCTTTTTTTCAAATTCCTTTACCAATTCATGATTCAAACACAATTTTGTTCATAATACAATGTTGATTACATTTACTTACTAAAAATTATATATAACCTCAAATGTTAACAATATATTATTAGTGATAAAAATGAGCAAGTGTTGGGACTCATTACTTCAATAATACTATGTTGAATACAAATCACTGTATTTGGTTTCAATTTTCTGAATTTAATTTTTTGAAAATTGAATTTTTTTTCGTATTTTTTGTTTTTAGTGAATATTTTTAAAATTTTAAGCATTTTTTTTTAAAACTTTTTTAGATGCACATTACCTAGATGTATCTAAAATGTAAAATGTTTGTAAAAAAATATTTCAAAAAATCCATGAATATACAAGAATACGAAAAATGTACTGAATTTATATATATATATATATATATTTGTGTTTTTGGTATTTAATGAATTTTTTAAAGATTTTTTTCACAAACATTATACTTTTTAAGTGTATTTATATTAGGTGTATTTAAAAATTTAAAAAATTACTTAAAATATAAAAAAAAATTCAATGGAAACAAAAAAAAAAACACGGAAAACAAAAAAATTTAATTTTCTAAAAAGTGAGTTCAGAATTCACAAACCAAACAAGCTGAATTACATTTATTTACTAAAAGTAATTTATAATCTTATATTTTATCTTTATATTAGTAATAAAATTGACCAAGTGATGAAATCCATTAAACTGATACAATTGTAATATGTGAGACTATACAATGACTATTTTCAGTTTATATTTTTTGATTATTTAATTATTATTAAGTTATAAATAGGAGAGTGCATACAGAAGAAGCATCATATCCAATTCCCTCTCTACCACGCCACCCAATACTGGTGTAAGAATGGGTTTCTTACTATCCAATTATCAACTCACAATATGTATCCTCCTGTATTCCCTAATTTTCTGCTTCTCTTCTTCTGCACATCTTTGTCATAATCACGAGAGCACTGCTTTGCTCCAATTTAAGCAACTCTTTTCCTTCAATTGCTCTGCTTGCGATTGCTCTGTTTGCGATTGCTCTGTTTATTCTGCTCCACTCACTGATAATTGGAAAGAGGGTACAGATTGTTGTGCATGGGATGGGGTCACATGTGATAACACCACTTCTCATGTCATTGGCCTGGACCTCAATTGTAACTGCCTATATGGTACCATCCATCCAAACAGCAGCCTCTTCAATCTTGTTCACCTTCAACACCTCGACCTTTCTCTAAACAATTTCAATCACTCTCAAATTTTACCTTCATTTGGCGGTTTCACAAATTTGACCCATCTTAACCTCTCTTTGTCCTATCTTTCTGGCCCAATACAACCATCGGAAGAAGAAGTCTGGCAAGGGAATAACTTCTCCAATAGCATTTTCCACTTACAGAAATTGCAGGAGCTGCGGTTAGGCGGTAACAGAGAACTCACAGGTAAACTTCCAAGTTTTATTAATGGAACTCTCCGGCACCTTAGGCACCTTAGGTCGTTGGATCTCTCTGAAACAGATTTCACTGGAGAGCTACCTAATTCCATCGGCAAACTTGAGTACTTGGAGGTGCTAGGCCTCGCTGCCTGCAATTTCTCTGGTACGATTCCGAGATCGCTTACAAACCTCACGCGATTAATTTCGCTTGGTCTTGGAGGGAATAACTGGATCAATGGTCAATTCCCATCTTCAATCGGCCATCTTAAAAACTTGGAGGAGCTATTCCTCAATGACTGCAATTTCTTTGGTACCATTCCAACATGGCTTGGAAACCTCAAGAAACTAAGAATGTTAGATCTTGGAGGGAATAACTTGATCAATGGTCAATTCCCATCTTCAATCGGCCATCTTAAAAACTTGGAGTACCTATACCTCAGTGGCTGCAATTTCTCTGGTACAATTCCGAGGTCGCTTACAAACCTCACGCGATTAATTTGGCTTTATCTTTCATCCAACAATTTTGAAGGCCCAATTCCTCAACTTTTTTCCAACTTCTCGCAGCTTCAATCTATAGATTTCTCAAACAATCAACTAACAGGTCCCATTCCATCATCAATAACTGGCCTTCCACATCTACAGGATCTAAATTTAGGCAGTAACTCAATCAATGGGACAATACCTCCTTCCTTGTTTCATCTTGTGAACCTTGCCTATCTTGATCTTTCGTCAAATAATTTAAGCGACACTGTTGAGCTGGACACATTTGCAAAGCTTGAATATTTGGATTCTTTGGTTCTTTCACATAGTGGTCTATCATTGGCCAACACCAACTCCACTCCCTCCTCTTTCCGAAACATTAGGACATTACGATTGTCGTCTTGCAACATGAATAAAATTCCTGAATTTCTGAAAACCCAAATGGAATTGTTGGAGGCGCTAGACCTTTCGAACAACCACCTAGATGAAGAACTCAATCCACTCTGCAATCTTCATTCTCTTATATATCTTGATCTGTCCAATAACCAATTTGGCGGATTAATACCTACCTGTTTGGGGAACTTCAGTGGAACATTAACCGTGTTAAATTTGCAGAGTAATAATTTCCATGGTACCATCCCTCAAACATTTGGATACACAAGCACGTTACAGGAACTTGACATTAGCCACAATAGACTGCAAGGGGTGCTTCCAAGATCATTGGCAAATTGCATGAACCTAAAAATTTTGAATCTGGGTCATAATTTCATAGAAGATGCTTTTCCATTTTGGTTGGAGAACCTGCCCCAATTGAAGATTATTGTCTTGCGAGATAATAAATTCCACGGTCCCATAGAGCAACCAAGGAAGAGATTAGCCTTTACCAATTTACATATCATTGACATGTCTCACAATGAATTTACAGGTACTTTGCCATCCATATACTTTGAGAGCATGCATTCAATGATGATGGATGATGAAGGAAAATCCTTAAATTATATGCACATTGGTTATGGTTATTATTCGGTAACCATAATGAATAAAGGACTGGAAATGACACTTGAAAGGATCATCACCATCTTCAAAGCTGTTGATTTCTCACACAACAAGTTTGATGGAAAGATTCCCATATCTATTGGAAGACTCAAAGCCCTCCGTGTCCTAAATTTTTCAAGAAATGGCTTCACAGGTCCAATTCCATTGTCCTTGGTGAATCTAGCTGAGCTTGAGTCCTTGGATCTATTCCAAAACAAGCTCTCTGGTGAGATACCTCAACAACTAACAAGCTTGACATTCCTTGAAGTTTTTGATGTCTCGCAAAATAATCTAACTGGGATTATACCACGTGGCCAGCAGTTTGAAACATTTTCAAACATTTCATATGGGGGAAATGCAGGCTTGTGTGGTTTTCCCTTGTCAAAGGAATGTAAGACTCCCAAGGTAGCAGAATCACCATCTTTACCATCCTCTTCAAGCCACAATTATGAATGCAGACTTGATGGTTTTGGATGGGAAGCAGTGTTGATGGGATATGGATGTGGAGCAGTATTTGGTTTGGTGATAGGAAGTCGCATCATTCGAAGAAAAGAAGAATGGCTTGCGAGAATTTTTAGAGTGAAAATGCATCATCAGAAGAACAGATCGAATGAGGTTAGGTACCAACATGGAGCAAGATGACATGTTCAGAACTAAGTGGAGCTTTTTTTGAAGTAAAGGTACTACCATGTTTTCCTTTTCATTAAAGTCGTTTGTTTTTAATTTGATTGTGAACCATGATATCCCTTTTCATTTCCTACTTCTATGTTTCAAATTTGACACTCATGATTGACTGCTAGAAAATATAGTTAGTTACATGCCTGTATGTAAGTAGAAACAATTTCCATGGTACCATCCCTCAAACATTTGGATACGCAAGCATGTTACAGGAACTTGACATTAGCCACAATGGATTGCAAGGGGTGCTTCCAAGATCATTGGCGAATTGCATGAACCTAGAAATTTTGAATTTGGGTCATAATTTCATTGAAGATGCTTTTCTATTTTGGTTGGAGAATCTGCCCCAATTGAAGGTTATTGTCTTGCGAGATAATAAATTTCATGGTCCCATAGAGCAACCAAGGAAGAGATTAGCCTTCACCAATTTACATATCATTGACATGTCTCGCAATGACTTTACAGGTACTTTGCCATCAAAATACTTTGAGAGCATGCATTCAATGATGATGGATGATGAAGACAAATCCTCCTTAAATTATATGGGCGATGGTTATGGTTATTATTATTCGGTAACCGTAATGAATAAAGGACTCGAAATGGAACTCATAAAGCTATAGCGCAATTCCCTCACTGTGTCTTCTTTTGCCAATGCAAGTATTGGTTTGTAATCTCCAATGAACGACAACATGTGGAAGAAACATGTGTAATTTTTTTGTTTCATAGAGATGCAACAATCTTATCCTATATACTCTAACTCACTAATACAATATATTGTTTTATATGTTTGTGTGTATAATGTATAAGAATATAAATGGAAGTTAGTTTCTGATGCAAATAGAAAAAATGGCAACTTGAACTCTTTTTTTTTTTTTGTGGTCATAAGGCCACTCAAACTTCGTACAAAACAACTTAAGTCTTGTATTATTCAATCATTAAATTGGCATGGAACACATTTGGAGTAAGGGGAAAATATACTATCAAAATGATCAGATTATGCCCTTATTGCGATCTTTGATAGCACACTTCTTGACGATTTCTTTTGTTGATCAACAATCGATTTGTTGCTTTGTTCTGCATCTCTCTTCACTAATAACCTTTTATGCTCCTTAGTTTCATCTGTAATTTCCCATCAATTATGTTTCAATTTGACTTACGATATGCATATCTAAGTTGTATTCATTTTCATTTTTCTTGTCTTATTTCTTTTGCCTTTCCTAAGTATTCACATTTTGGAACTTAGTAAGTGTTAAGAAGGTAGTTAGTGTCATAAGTTAATAGTTACCTAAACTTTTCCGTTTTTTTCTGTCCTAGTGGACATTTTATCTTCCTCTTTAACATTATCAGCTACTGTGTACTTTCGTTAACTATGATAGCCTTTTGGCTGGCCAAGTCACCGATTAACTTTTTTTTAAGGTAAATTATATCGTTGGTCTATCTACTATGAGCAAAGTTTTGGTTTGGTCCTCATAATTTCAATTTGAACTTTATATTTTTAATTTTGTTACAATCTAATCCTTTTATCACATACCATTGAAATTTTATACGCAAAACTACCACATGCAATACGCATGAGATTCTTAGCAATTTCAACACAAGAAAAGAAATTGAATAAACTGTACCAGTGGTCTCTATTGTTTCTTTTGAATTCTACTCTCTTTAGTTGTGCATAGGTTGTTTTTCTATCCAAAAAATAAAAGGCGCATGACAAGTGGACAATATTGCAACAAAAATGAAAGTAAGGGATTCAAATGTTCAAATTAAGACTACGGGGATTGAGTGAAAATTAATCCGCTTAAACTATAGGGATTAATGGTGTAATTTATCTTCTTTCTTTGTCCTTCTAGTTGAATTTTCTGAAATTTTATCAACTGATACACTATATTTAACTCATTCAATTGGACTATACCCTCACATAACACACTCTTTAACACATCCATGAGAACACCAATTTACACTATAAATTAATAGGCACTAAGCACTTAACACACAAACTTAACATCTCTATTGGAGATGCTATAGAGAACTCCTATGGAGCACAATAGTAGTTGACATGTTAGTTGCGTCTATTTTATATAGTCTATAGACTACAAATTTGACTCAGACATTCCATAATAGGTACCTAAGAGTTAAACAAGTTAACTTATCAATCTTTCGACACAAACACAAACATAACACGATCAAATAATATGAGTATTAAACAGGTTAAGTTAGTGTTAAACTTAGATAACATGAAATTGATATAGATAACTCGTTTAATAAATAATTATTTACATATTTCAATGTTATTTCTACTAAAAGGTACCATGACATTTTTTAATTGCTTACATAACTCCATCTAATTGATAAAAAGTATGTAAAATAGAAATTTTAAGGCTAATTTTTTTTTTTCTTAATTGAAGATAATGTTTTTTTTCCTACTATTTTAATCTAATAAAAATATAAAATAATAGGATGTAATTTTGTAAATTAAACACAAGCAAAAAAAAATGAATTGAAAGAAAATATTTTTATGAATAATTTCATCCAATAATTGGTCTCTACACTAAGTCTTTTTAACTAATTAAGGTAAAAAAATTTGACATAACACGTTAATACAACATGAACTGGGTACATACCAAAAATGACATGACTCAAAAACACGAAATAATAAACATGTTAAGTTAGTGTTGAAATAATTCAAATACAAACCTAAAATGAAACAATACAAATACAACCTAACACGACATGACATCCACCACCAGTTCACATAAAGAACTTGTTATTATAGGAAAAAGCTATAATGTGCAACCCAAAAAAGTGTGCACAATTTGTATCCTCTCTAATTATGATGATGAGATGAGTACAAAATTACAACACAATGTTCTCAAAATATGATATGTTCTCATTCTATAATAACTCCAATGACCCAATGAGTTACTTGGTGAGTCATAACTCATAGTGTGATTCAATATGTTTGAAGTTATAATATTAAGCACATTTCATCGTAATAAGCACAATGTGACACAATTGAAATGAATATGCATCATGTGTACCTTCTACGTGCCTAGCAGAGATTGATCCATAATTACATGTTTATACACTAGTTTTTAAGTTGTAAAAGTTAAAGATCTATGGAAAATCTAGGATTTGAACCAATTGCTCATATGAACAAATAAAATCAAACCAAACTAAATTTTGGGCTAAATTTGATCAATTGTATAAATCTATTGCTAAAAACTAACAATTAATGACATTTTATGTGACAATTTTCTAAATCTATTACTAAAAACTAACAATTAACGACTTTTTGTGATAAATTTTCAAATTATTGTTAAAAACTAACAATTAATGACGCTTTTTTTTTTTTTTATATATAAAAACGCCATTAATTATCACATGACATATTAGAAAATAAATCTACCTATTAAGATATGCACGCTTTTTGGCTGCTCTGTGTTGTATTTTGGCATTCAGTGTTTGCTGGTGCATTGCTGCTGTGAGAATGTAAACTGGTGCATTTCTGGGGTGTTTTGCTGCTGTTCTGGGGTTTGGAAGGTCTGTCTGGATTGGTCTGGTGCTTGGAATGCATTTAGGTCTGTCTGCTATGATCTCCCAGGGCTGTCTGATCTGTTTGGCATCTGTTTGATGCTGCATGAAGGTTGTGTTTTGGTTGAATTCTATTCTTTAGGTCTGCAGCAGTAGTGCCTCAGTTTTGAGCCATTGGAGGCAGTTTCATTTCCTTGCTGCTGGTTTTTGCTATTGATTTGTGGCTGCTCACTTAACCATCTGGAGCTTTTCTGGAGCTACTGCTCTGTTTGCTGGCTTGGAGCCCTTTGCTGGCTTGGTGTTTTTTTTTGGTTTTCTTTGGTGCTCCGTCTAGCTTTCTTTTGTTCCTTTGTTCTCTCATCTTGTTGGTTTCTCACCAACTGGTGCTTCGAGCTTGTCCTAGCTCTGAGCCCCTCTTTATTGATGTATTTCATCTTTCTTGATTCATCAATAAAGATTTATTTTGCCGATCAAAAAAAAAAAAATATGCACGTATATCTCCCAAAATGTAATTACCCCTTATTCACTGAGAGAATGGAAAACATGCTTAAAATCTACCAAAACTGGCTTCGTAGATGAGATACCTTTCTAGGCCTACTAGCTACAGCATTATAGCTTTGTGATAGAAACAAACATAACATATGCACCAACTTGAACTAAAACAGATACAACAAATGCAAACGGAGGTTGAAATTGCACGAGTGTGTTGCCCTTTTTTTGGGTGACTGAATAAGTGGTTAAAACTGAATGAGAGAGTTAAAACACTTGACAATGCTCTTTTTATCCAGCCATCAGAAGAATTTGGTAGGAAGAGGCATAGAAAGAGCACGCACTATTACATGATTAGAAGATTTCAAAAGATTTGCCACAATTGCTTAATGACATAATACAATGTATTAAAATTAAACCTAAAACAAAGAAGAAGAAAAATTAAATGAGCACCATTCCTAGCATCTACCTCATTGTACTGCTACAAGTAACTAATTTCCTACTCCAAGGTCACAGCTACCATTTGAACAAACTAAATCGATCGCCACTTTCTACAAGATTCTCATCTGTGGAGTGAGCCACTTCCAATTGTGTGTTATCTGAATTATCATCTGGTGTATCTTGTTAGGATGCTTAATAATCCAATCAGTGAACTTTGGAGAGGATGCCAACTCAGCCACAGCATGTCGGGTTGATTCCTGGGTGAAATTCTCCCCCCTTTTTTTTTGAAAACTTCTTTCTGTTGTCTGTCCTATGGAATGTTGAATAGTAATCCTGTTGATTTCTTGTCACCCTCCCACTGGTTGGAGATATCATACCTGCAATAGCCAAAAACAAACTAATGAAGCACGAATTAAAGGTAAATGCCAATGCTATATATAGTATAATTTACACGAGTACCATTGTACTCTATAGACATTTTTAGAAAGAGTGTCCGCATGAAACATCCTCAACAAGATTAATCCTCCCAACCAAAAACCTACTTTGTTCATTTCATTTTTATTATGATTACAATATCATGGTCAAAACCAAAACATGAAAAATGAACAGTAGATCATAGGAGCTCTGAAACTGACACCACATCAGGCAATACAAGCCAATAAATGTCAAGAACACGAGATATTGCAAAAGAAACTAAACATTTACCTTGCCAAGTCAAGCATGAACCCCACTTCTAATATACAAAAAAGAATACTGTTGTAAAGATAAAGATATAAAGAAAGTAGGAACAGTTGTAAAGAAACACTTACTGTTTGTTAATCTTTAATTCCCAATTTGCGCAACTACTAATGCACAAATTTGGATAAATTTATTAAATACATAGACTTTTCCCCCATCAAAATATTTCTTGTCAGATATTGTCATGTCCTAGTGTGTGTCTACATCCAATTTTGCTACAAATTTCACATCATACATCTCATTTAATGCTCCATGCTCCATAAAAACCATCATACAGACTTCATTAGGATAGCGAAACATAATTTTGTGGTCATTAATGCAACATACATTGAAAGGGACGGTCGAATTGCATGCCTACATTTAACCATCATGTCGCAGTCCAGACAGGTGATGATGTATCCTCAACTCAATTCTTTAAATCGCTTATAATCTCAATTAAAAGTCAAGATAAAACAAAGTATAAACATTTCAAGATTAAAGCTCATAATCTTAAAATCACCACTAACATTAGAGCTAGCACTGACTGAAACTGCTAGCCTAACAAACACATCAGCAATAAATGGCATCAGGTTGAACAAAGTTTACAAGCTAGTCAACACCAGGTTACCCACTTTGAACCTAAATGAAATTGGGAACGGTGTGGGCTCACCACCAGACTACTTCATTATCACCGCTACTTATACCTCATCATTTTAGGCATAGATAACCTTATGATCCCTATACAGTTCACTCGAATACATCTTTCTAAGGTAAGGAACACCAAAAATTATCACAAGCAAATCTGACTATAGAATCCCAAACAAAGTTTCATAAGCAGGTCAGCACCAGGTTACTGGCTTTGGACCTAAATGATGTTGGGATGGATTTGGCCTCACCACCAGACCATTTCAATATTAGTATCACTTATACCTTATCATTTTAGGCATAGATAACCATATGATCCCTGTGGAGTTTACTTGAATACACTCTCTTACCAGACCAATTTAATCACAATCTCGGAAACCCAACTAAACACCCTCTTTCACCACTCTCACTCAACCAGACACTACTGCCACCACCATACACTCTGTAATAAACACAGCTACCACAATCTTTCGCTTTCTCTCGTCCAAAAAACCTCCACAACTTCTTACTTTCTTTGTACACATATTTCTAGTGACGGCAATAACCACATACAAGGGTAAAGAAAGAAATTAAAGAGGGATAAAGGGAGACTAGGAAATCTCTTGATAGAGGAAACTTGTTTCTCTATAAACTCATTTCGGGAACGGACACAGAACTCTCATGAAATTTTAAGGAAAACCTCTAGAAAACATCTCCAAAACAATCCAAGAATTCAAGTACAAATTACATATGAAAGGAAAAACTCCAACTCAATTTGTATAAGCTGGCGAGAAACTCTTTCAAAAAAATGTTCTAAAAACTCCCTAAAAATGCACTTTTCATAATTTTTACCATCTTTGAATACTCGCAAATACTATTTTCAACAATAATATATGATTGCTCTAATAAGTTTCTGTAGATATTGGGTAGTAGTACTAGCAGTATTTTAATTGATCATGAAAATATAAAAATAATTTACATTGCTATTTTTAAGTTTCTTAATAAATTTTTCTTACAAATATCCTATTCAAACTCTACTCTTTTTTTTTTTATTCAACCTATTCAATCTTTACATCACCTAATGTTTCACATTTTCCATAATATTTTTGCATGAAGTTTTAGTTTCCGTTTCCCGCTTCCAAACCAATCCAATCTAAGCCGTGTTTCCCAATCTACGTCAATCATTTTTTGTCATTTTGCTCTATCGATGGCTACAAGTTCAAATAAATTACATAAATTTATATCTTTTTTTAAGACTATATCCCATGTTAGTTTAAGTCCTCCCCTTCCCCCAACATTTTATTTATATAGAAATCATATCACTCTTTGTTGCCGTTGCATCTACATTTCTTTGTTGTATATGACCAAATTATCTTAACCTATTCTTTCTCAACTTATCTTTCAATCGGTGTTACTTCTACCATTTCAAAAATATATTTATTTCTATTATATCCCTCTTAGTCTTACCACACATCCATCTAAGCATCTTTAACTCAACTACACTCATTTTATGGACATGGATTTTAGTTGTCCAATATTTTGTCCCATAAAGCATCATTAGCCTTATAGTCGTTCTATAAAATTCTTCTTTCAATTTTGTTAGAATTTGTCAATCACATAATATGTCAAATGCACTCCCACACTTGAGCCAACCTACTTTAATTCTATGAATCACATCATTTTGAACCTCACCATCCTTATTAATAATCAAACCTAGGTAACGAAAAAGTTCACTGTGTTATTTTTGATTTTCAATCTTCACTTCTCTATCATTTCTACTTCTATTGTTGCTAAGTCACACTCTGTATATTCACTTTTATTTTTACTAATTTTAAACCCTTTAACTTGAGTGCTTCTCTCCATATTTGTAGTTCAGTGTTAATTTCTTCCTTAGTTTCATCTAGAACAATATCATCTACGAACTATCATCCTAAATGTGTTTAGTTAATTCATCCATGACCATGGTAAATAGGTAAGGACTCAAAGTTGGCCCATGATGCAATACAACAGTGATTGAAAATTTACTAATTTCTCCTACAAGTGATCTAATTGTGGTCGATACCCCATTATACATGCGTTTTATTGCATGCATATACCTTTTGGTCACACCCTTTTTCACCAACACTCACCATATTATATCCTATGAAGCACAGATACTTCAAAAAGAGAGACGCATCCATATTGTATATGTATTACCGATACTCTTTGGATACTCACGGATACATATCAGATACTTATTAAAAGTATTAGACACTTCTTAATTATTTTTTCATTAATTTTGGAGCATCAGATACTTAATTTTGAAGTATCGGATATTCCAAGTCACATATTATTCTGAATACTTTATTTAGTTATTTGAAAAGAACATAGTGAGAGTTCTTTCTTCTTTATTCATAGTTAGTGGTGGTTTTGTTTAAGTGATTCTAAAAATATATAAACCAAACCAAACCAAAACAAGCCAAGCCAAGCCTTAAGTCCCCATCAAATGGGGTCGGCTGCATGAATCCTTCTTCTCCATTCAACTCAAGAACATAGTGAGAGTTAAAGTAATAAAATTTGTCAAATTGATGTATCTTTATTGTTTCATGCATGCCCTCTATAACTACATAGAAAGTAAAGATTAACAAAAGAATAAAACAATAGTATAATTAATAAATTAACAAATAAATAAGCAAGTAAACTTGAACATAATATTTTTACTAGTGCCAAAGGGGAAAAGCACAGAAACAAGTCGCGGATTGCTCTATTATTGTAATATAAAATATTAATATTAAAATGAAATATTTGCAAGACCTATTGAAAATTTAAAAAGTAAACAAGCTATTGTCTTAAATTAATACCTAATTTTTAAAGATTAGTGTTTTGCATTATAAAATTACAATGTGATCTCTCAACATTCTTGAGCTTATGTTTAACTCCTACTAATAATTTTTTTTTAAATGTATACATACGTATTCTAGCCGTACCCGTATCCTACTTTTTAAGTTTTGTCATATCGCCATATACATATCTCGTATCCATGTCCATGCTTCCTAGATTATATCTATAGGCACCCTATCGCAAGTGTTTTTTTTTTTTTTTTAAATCTATAAAAACCATATTTGGATCCTTCATCTTTTCTTTGTACTTCTCTATTAATCTTCTTAGTAAAAATAGTGTTTCCATATTTGATCTACCAATCATAAACCCAAACAAATTCTCTAACACTATTGTTATAACACTCAAGCGATGCTCAATCATTCTCACCAACAATTTTATTGTAATGACTTATCAACTTAATGTCTCTATAATTGTTGCAATTTTGGATATCTCATTTATTTCTATATATAGGTATTAAAGTACTATTTACTCGTCAGCCATTTTCCTAGTCGTTAGAATCTTATTAAATAATTTTGTTAACCAAACAACTACTTACCTAAGCATAACCAAGCCTCAATAGGGATACAATCTAGTCCTAATGCCTTGCCCTTTTTTTTTTTTTTGATAAATCTAAAGCCTTGCCTTATTTCATCTTTTTTTAATGCAAATTCCATCTTAAACTCTCTTAGTTGGATGATAAAACTTATATTCTCTAGTTCCATCAAGGCTATCATATTCCTCTCCTTCCAAGTTTATAAAATGATTTTCATTTAACAATTTCTCAAAATATCATTCACACTTTTTCTTAATCTCCTCATCCAACCTCCTTATTGGTCAACTTGTGTCTGAAAATAATTCCCATTTTTATCCTCTTTTACTATGGTTTATATCACACTATTCAACCACCAAGTATATTTAGTTATAGGAGTTTTTCCCTTTGACTCTCCATGGCACTGCTTATGATCTTCTTTCAATGCATTATGCTATTGTCTTCCACGTGTTATTAGTAACACCTTTCAAACCCAGCGTTACTTCTCACTTTTTAGATTTCACATCTAGTTCATGAATTTTTAATATATTTCCCTGTTTGATTTTGCTCTTTATTATTGTATATAATACTATATATTGAATATTGTTAGCCTAATTTGTGCCATTAACTTCCTTTGGAAATAACCTTGAAACCTTTACACATTCAGCGGTCTATTTTTCTTACAAGAAATGGATCTATCCAACTCTTATTTGACCCTTTTTTAAAAAGTTGTTGGTTACTACATGATCAAATGCTACAACGAAATCTAAGATGTTCTCTACACCATCATTTCAATCACCAAAACCATATCCACCATGTATCCTCTCATGCACTTGATTATATTTTCAGACATGACCATTGGAATCTCCACCTGTAATTATTGTCTCCTCTACAAATATTTGTTGTATTAACTCATCCGGTTGATCCCAAAATTTCCTTTTACTATGTTTCTCCAAGCCTATTTGGGGTGCATAGGCACTAATTATATTCTGCAGTCACAATTTTAATTAATATTATTATGTAACTTATTCTCATAACTATTACTGCCTTATTTTTCAGATGCTTAGCTACACCATTTCTAAATCTTCTTTTTTTTTTTTTTTTTTTGATAAGTAAATTTTATTGAAGAAGAGCATCAAGAAGATGCTAAAGATACAAAAAGGTCCCCATAGAAAGAAGCGCTAGCCAATTACATCGTCAAGGAAATAAAAAACGGTAAACAAATCAGGACCCATACGCCTTGACACCCAACCACACAAGACTCGCAAAAATCTATCTACTAACCAATATTTCCAGCATACAAAATGTTGTACCAAGTTTTTTCTATTTCGTTTACTTTCTCAGCTACTCACTTAGTTTCTCGTAAGCATGTTATACATTCCTTCTAATCATAGAATCTACTAATTCCATAGTTTTATCTGTTAGTGTTCCCTTTTCCAAGTTGCTAATGTAAACCAACAATCCTGGGCTAATTTCTTTACAGGTGCTCATCCAAGAAAACATAAGGACCTTTTCCTATTTTTCATTGCACTAAGGCGCCGATGTAGTGATCCTTGCCTATTTTTCAAAACATGTTGCTTACAGAAAACATCCTAGCCCTTGCATGTTCATGTTCATAAGAGATCTGACGGGGAGTTTTACGTGGTAACTATGGAAGTGATCCATGATGTCAAAGGAAAATAAGAGGAAATAAAATGCTCTGCAGAAACTTCAAATCTTTTTAGAAAAAATGTTTCAAGACAAAACAAATATTAGGGAGAGAAAATGCAGAGTTTAACATATGTGTGTACCTTTAACAGGAGAGTCAGACCAACCAGAAGATCTCCTTGGGCTGTTCCACAGTGTTCCCCGTGAAGCCACCATCCCTGACCTGCTGAGAATTCAGCACGATTGTGTCTTACATTTGCTCATCCTCTACTCCGCCAAGGATTCCCATTTGCAGAATAAATTGAATTCCCAAAAGTAATGGTAGAACTACATACAAATAATTAGTTAAGATCTTGTTAAACCAAGCAAACGAAAGATTTTTTAAATCTGTTATATCAACTGAGCAGACCTGTCTTCAATCAATATTCATGACCATTCACATATTAAATCAAGCAAACCACCCATTTGGACTAATCCAAAATGGATTTCAACATCACAACAGATAAAAAGCTAATAAGATCTATTTGCTTTGGATTTAATAAGTTGAATAAATTGAGTTAAGCATCAATTATATGAACATTTATTTGGTACTATAATTACCAGTCCACTGGCATGATGCAAGGGGAGAGTAGGGAAAAAATGGTACAGGTAACTTACTCTGGACCATTCTACTTGAAGGAAGTGACAAGAAAGCAGATTGACCAACAAGAAGCCAATGCCCCCATTGCCAAAGGAGTATCAAGAGTACTCTGAGAGAAAATAAGAATAAAAAATTCAGGAATGCAAAGCAAATTGCACACTGATTTCCGTTTGGTCCAGAGATACGCAAGTAAAGCATTATCAGACTATTTATTAACATGAACACAATAGCCACCTGGAAGATAAATGTGGCTGCAATGATGCACATGGCCCATTTCACAAATTGAACTACGCCAACATCCACACTTACATCATCTGAAATAACAAATTTCCACACCATCCAATACCCTAGGGCAGCTCCGGCAACGACAATCCCAAGTAGTACAAAAATAGAAACATGTAACCAAACAAGGTGAATAGTTTAAACAAATAAAGGAGGACTTAGTTGAAAACTGAATCCGTAATAAAAAAAACTCTAATTCTATGGTCTTGCAGTTATGAAGTCATTTGGTCTGGATTATGAATCATGTACTTGTGAGGCTTTGTGGTGGTCATACTTGGAGTGGTTGGTTATGAACTTGGTTATGAGGCTTTGTGGCTGTGAACAAAAGTGGCCTAGGTAACGAGGCTTTTTGGTGTTTTTGGTTATGAACCAAATTGGTTATGAATCCTTGTGACTGAAATTTTAAACGCATGCCATATACAACATTTTTCCTTTTCAAAATACAATAAAAATGAGATTCAAGTTGTTGTAGAAGAAAATATATAAATGCTTTAAAAAGTGGCAAAAAAAAATGACGAAATTTTTAATAGATGTAAATGGGCTAACATGGATATAATAAGGACAGTTAAAGGTGTTAGATGATGCTCTTTATACAAGATTAGACATAATCAATTTCTATATTATTGATTTTTATTAGATAAAAGAAATGCACTAAATTGAGAGAAGCGATGAAGGTTTCAGCAAGGAGAGTCACTCTTTAGCTACATTACATGGACTTGGGTATGAGTGTTAAGTGTAGATATGTATCTAGGGGTTGGACTCGGCAAACCTCTAAATGAGCGTTCAACAAACCTTTTAAAAGAGCGACACAAGGGTACGTCAAAAATTATACATGAGTATGTGGATAAGGCCAAACATGGATGTGTTAAAAAAATATTATGTATTTTTCAGATAAAGTAACAATAATTTATGGATCAGAATGATTACATATTTCTATGATGATGCTACACATTTGTAGTTAAAAAATATTAAATAAAAAATATATATAACATTATTAAAAAAAATGAATAATTGATTTTCCATGGATACAAAATTCCAACTTAATTAGTATTAGGCCCAAACATAAGAAGCTCATGTAAAAGCTAGCCAGCCCAATAACCTTATAATTTTTATTATAAGGCCCATTTTATTAACAAACCAAAGTGTATCCTAAACAAGCCCAAATGCACCAAACCGTTTAATATAACCCTAGCAACCATCAACGAAGATGAAAACAGAAGATAGAGATGACAAACGACGATGACAATGAGGTCGCGAGCCATGTTTCTCTCCTCCTCCTTTGTTGCTGTTGTGAAAAATAGAAAAGAAAATCAACCGTATCCATTTGTATTTAGCCATAATCCCCACCCGTACTTGTGTCGTGTTGTGTCGGCATGGATACCTCTAAAAATACAAAGAGTCCATGTAACGTAGCTCTTTAGTTGGGATGGTCTAATATTGTCCTTGAAGAGGAAGATGATAGAGATGACAATGGCGACTTCCTAATGCTCAAAGAGAGAAGACAAAACTTGAATCACTAGGTCAAACTGAAGCATGAGAAGTTAGATTGGTTGTGTGAAGTCCTTAACCAACTGATGTGTAGCGAAGGTGAGAAGGATTTTACAAAGGGATTTTGTGACAAGGTAGTAGTATGGATGTTAGTTACTTCATACTAAAGGGGGAGGTTCCTTTGCATTTTGGTTGGTAAAGGTAGGAAATGGTGGTCTTCTTGCCAAAGAGAAAATGGCGTCCTCTTTGAGGGATGTGGCTAAGAAGTTGTCAAAACTCAAGGTGCAGAAGGAACCAACCAAGGTGAAAGAGGTTGATCCTTTATGTAGGTGCCTGAAATGGTGTATTGGCCACTAAATCAAAGCCCTTCTAGACTAAGGTTACAAAGGGAAAAGAGAGTAGTAAATTCTATTGATGCCAAGAAAACCGTACATTTCTCAGAAACAGATTTGATGGGGAGGGTAGTGGACTAGTATAGGGGCATCCCCTCTACAATGAATATGCTAATCACCCTTGGAAGGTCTCAACAAGAGTTGGGTTTGATGTTAAAGATCTTTTTCATCTACTTTGTTGCCATCAAAAGAGGAGGCAAAAAAGGGTTTTGAATGAAAAAAGTTGAGTTCTTCTGACTGGTGGTCTATGGTGGGAGAGTGTTGTCATGGAAATCGTGGTCCAAAGGCCATTTGGGTTCAATTCATAGGCTGTCACTACACCTATAGAATGAGGAGGTTGTTAAGGTGTTTGGGGAAGTGTTCTTAAGGGTTGCCAAAGACGCAAGGAAAGATGTCAATATCATTGGGCTAGGCTTCTTGTCGAAGATTACACAAGACAGTTTCTGATGATTGTAATAGTGGAGGTAAATCCTTGGCTTTTGAGATCCCTCTATGGATAGAATTGGGGTCTTCAAGTGCATGATAGTCGAAGGTCTGCGTACCATACAATGATTGGAGGTGGTCGCATTGACCGAACGAGGAGGATAATGGAGGGTCACACGAGGTCAATACATGGGTTTGGTTGGCAAAAAGGCGTGCATTGTTAGTGCATAACAATTGTCATCAAGTTCAAATATGAATAGACAAAAGGACAAGAAAGTGCTATAGGTAAGGGTGTTCTCCATAACCCGTCACCTGAATCGACTGTAAGCCTGAAAAATTTCAACCAATTACAGATTGCCACGTACTACAAAAGCCTACAAAATATGGCACAATTATTGGCAAATTAAATCTTGCCACATGTCTAATTAGTCTCAAATCAAGATTACATGGTGGTCAAATTAAATATTGCCTTGTGTTAAAATAGAGCAATAAATCTTTGACTAATCAAATTAAGTCATAGTGATGTAGCAAATAAGTCTTTGACTAATCAAATTAGGTCACTTGTCACATTGAGGTGGTCAAGCCAATAAAATTATGACACACCATTAAAGTGATATTTTGGTATTTATCTCTAAATAAATCAGAGATAATTATTAAAGAAGTTAAGTCTATTAAGACTCTCCTCCATCCATTCCTATAAATAGGGGTGATCTCACCCAGAATTTTTCATGCAAATTCTACATACATAAATCAAGTTGTAGAGAAAAAAATTTACATCAAGCAAGAAAAAGCTCCATCGGATTCAAGCCTAAAGCCCAGAGGTTTCTTCACCAAAGCCAATCAATCTCCATAAAACATAAAGTTCGGAGATTCAAATCAAAGTTCGTCATCAAACTATACAAATCTATAGTCGTCTTCTACTAAATTGGAGATTCTACAAATTTAATTAGGGAAAAAGCTATCAAGCCCTCAAATCAAAGTTCTACAAATTCACTATCTTCTTCACGTTATTTGGAGGAGATTTCGCCACTCAATTCAGGAACAAGCTATGGCGCCCTCGAATCAACTTATAGAAGAGAAGAATAAGAGGATTTTCTTTGATTAGAAATTTTATCAGAGATTGTACTCATTTTATTTTAAATCAATAAATTTTTATTTGTTACTCTATTTTTCTGTCTTTATTTTTGCAGACAATAAATTTTTGTATACACTAACCATTTCGGATTCCAAAACCGACCATCCAATTTTGACCGAATCTCCTTTCAAAATCAACTGATTTTCTCTCTGCACATACGTAGATCTAAGAAAAACAAAAAGAGTTGAGCAGTAGCACTGTTTGATCTAACCCAAATCAACCTCAACCATTTGATGAATACATAAAAATCACAAATTAGAGAGGGAGAGCAGTGATGGAGATCTTAGCGTAGGGGATTTCGAAGAGAGGGTTTAAAAATAATTCAAAGAACACCAAGTCAATATGCTTCAATACCTTTAGTTTCCACACGTACATTTGGGTTCTTCCTTTTGATTGCATCGTTGAGAGAGAGAGAGATGAGATGCAGATTAGAGAGAGATTGGGTGTGTTAGATGTAGAAAGAGATTGAAAAAAAAAAAAAAGAGAGAGAAAAAAAATTAAATACTATTTAAGGAGAGAGAAGATTTCAAATACAAGTCATTTGAGAAGAAAGACAGAATTAAATAATTCCATTTAAGAAGAAAAAGAGTGACAGATTTTAAATATGAGTTGATTGAGAAGAAAGAGAAACAATAAAGTCATTTAAGAAGAAGAGAATGAAATAGTATTTAAAAATTAAGAAGATAAGATGGATGTCAGATTGAAAAGTAAAGATATAAAGAGTGTAATCTCAATTTCCAAGGACACAATGACACGTGTAATGAATATCTTTTATACATACACATAAATTTAGACAATTCGGGTGGAATCATTGTTTTTTTCCACATTCTGAGAGCCAACCGAAAATGTAAAAAATTTACGCTTCCAACCCACTACCGACCATTCAACTTCATGAAACTGTCCATAGCATGTCGAATCAAGTCAATTTGGCCGGGTACATTGAGTAAGTCAAAGAGAAATGTGCCACATTGCCTAGGCAAAAGGTAGTGTGTCTAGGATATCCCAACCATTTCGGCTCTTGAGTAACTGTTGGGTTAAGACAAGAGTAGGTGTGTTCAAGGGTTGGATTGGTTCGGGTTTTCCATTGGCTCGTCACACGAACTAGTCCTTTCAGGTGGGAAGCACAAGCATACACCTTCGACCGAACACTAGGAAAAAAACTAGACCAAATGTGTCATTCGGATTGCAATCGGTTTCGGGCGGGTCTATTGGGTGATTCATTTTTGTCTATTTCTTTCTTGCAATCAACCACAACCCTAAGAAAAAAATCAATTGCAAAGGCAATGAAGACCAAAGAGGGAAAGGGGGTGAGAGATGAGACTGCGAAGATTGGATAATGAAGACTAGAGGGAGAGTTAAGAGTGATAGACGGGATGAGGGTAAGGTAGATCAGCGAAAAAGAGTGAATACCGTCTCTACCTCCATCTTATCACAGCTTGCCACTACCTCCATTTTACAGCAACTTGGCCTACAGTTGTTTGGTATTCATGATGCAACAATACTGAGAGAAGAGAAACCGTGAGAGATTGCATATCGTAAGAAGATTTTGAGAGACTAAAAGCGATAATCTTCATTTACCAGATCATGGCTTCCGAAGGAGAGAACGAAAGACACAAACACAAAAAAAAGTGACACTAAGTGATATGATGGGAGAGAGAGAGGACTCAGATATGACTATAGGTAAGAGGGCAAAGGGTAGTACATAGGTCTAGTCTTTTTTTAGATAGGTCTAGTCTTTAGAGATAAGATAATATGATAAGGAAAGTGACTCAAGAGCCAATACCAATGTAACACATGTAGATGCAATATGCTAAGTAAATACATTAGTCGGTTCGGGTGGCAGATTTCTGGACAGTAGACTCGACATCCAACCGGTTGATTGACAAAATTAAGAACTTCACACACCAATACCATAACTGATTTCACAACCATCCAATGATGCTCTAGTTAAGTCATTCGGTTGAACAATTTGGATAATTTTTTAAGCATTCTACACAAGAGGATAGACTTTGTACTAGGCTACTTCCTGATGGGATGAGAAAAAGTGGTTTGTTTTATTCGAGTTAGGAATAGAAAGGAAAATGGGCTACACACTATCCCAACAATCAAGCCCTACTCATGCACAAAGAGTTGCATTTTGTCAAAATGGTCCTTAGTGCCATCAAGCTCTGGTGTGTTTGCTTTCGAGGGCTTATTCTTTTGATCCCAATAGACCTTGTGAAAAGAATCGGGCCTTATTCTTCTAGATGATCACCCCTTGTTATATAGTCATTTTTCAGCTCTATGGGGCATCTTTGGTGGTTGCGAAAAGGAGATGGTCTTTGTTCTCATAAGGGGAAGCTCTGATTGCCAAGAAATGTGTGCTCGAGAAGGAACAAAAGAGGGAGATGCTTCAAGACATGAGTGGAGCAATACAATAGCTTTGAATATTACAAAGGGCGGGAGATGATTAGAGTTGATTGTTCAAAAGAGGGTTTGCAAGTCTCTCTTATGGACGAGCAAGTAAGTTCCACAGCATTGGTGGAACTATGAAGTATAGGTACTTCGACAAACATGCCATATCCGTATCGGAAACTAGTACTTTGCATTGTTATTCTGTATACATATTAGGTACACAACACATACCTAAATTTTTCTTCTTAATTTTTTGTCGTTCCCTAGAGGTACTTCGTCTATACCGAAGCCAAACTGAAACCGAAATAGTATTTTCTTTTATACAAAAGTGAATTCAGTTTCATTGGATTTTTTCATGTGTTGATTTTAAAATTAGGTTTGTTAGCTATTTAATATAATGATATTTAATTTTGCTTTATACCTTACTTTTGGTATTAAATGTAAATTGTAGGTTGTATCTTAACCAACTAAACCATTTAACTAATTTTTACACAACTCTAAATTAAAAATTAATCTTTTTTTACTAACGTACCTAGCTATACCCTTGCTTTACTTTTTTTAGATTTACCGTATCGATGTACCCATACTCGTACCCGTACACATGCTTCATAGGGTGGAAGACATAAGGTAAGATACCTCAAGGTATAGTATCAAGGCTGGAGTCTCAAGTCTCTATTCCTTCTGTCTTTTGTCCAGTGTAATGTGAGAGAACAAGGATGTTGTGTAATTTTTTATTGGACTTCAGTGGTTATTATGGGAGATTATTTTTGTCCAAGAAGCACAGGTGGAGTGTGTTCACGGGGCTAAATTAGTTCTTGCGAACAAATGTAGTACAACGCATGCAAATATATTCTTCTTTAATTAGGAATGTTTTCCTGTTGTTTCTTTTCATACAACACATGTACTTGCATTTCTTTTTTTTTCCTAATCTCAAGGAAACTGTGTTCTTTATAATGGCAGCCAAAAAACTTGCTACGACAACATAAAACTTTATCATAGTATAGAGCAGGTAATAGATCATGTCTTTGAACCTCAACACCTACCCAATAATTATAATACTTACATCTCGTTGGCCTGCTTTTGGAGGAGAGTTTGGCCACATGTGAGGGGCTTGTTGAGGATATAATTTATAAATAGTTAAGTCACCACTTTCTCCAACAGTTTAAGCTTTTAGATGAGTTGACATTTATCAAATCATTTTGTTGAGTTTTAGTGAAAGGGTTGTACAATAGAAATTTGTCATACTTCAAAAGTGGGATTGGATTTAGAATATATATAATCTATGAGGGCTGCTAAATGCCACTACCTTTTTACTTTGGACCCTTCATTTTTTATATTTTATTTTATTATAATATTGTCCTAACATCAAATTCCAATTTTGTCCTCATCCTATCCTCCCAAGTCTAACCCTAACCCTAATCCTACCACCACTTCCACTCCCGCCGGCGGCCTCCGGCAACCGACCCATCTCCGTTATTTTCCTCCTTCAACGAACCTCTCGCCACTACCGGTTGTTTACAGAACTATCAATGGCGGCGAAGGTTAGGATTTTGGCGGTTGCCACAGAGAAGCAACTGATTCGCGAACTCTCTTTCATGAACCTACTCTCTTCTCTCTTTTGTGCGCAACTCCCCCTCTCCCCATCGATTTCTCTCTCTACCTCACAGGTAGGTGGATTTCTCTTTGTTCGGTTACACAAAGCTGAACTTGTTGAATATGTTCAATGCTCCACAACTAAACATATGCCTTTTGTTCGGCTATATAGTACTGAACATCATGCTTTTGTTCAGAACTGGATTTCCGAACAACAGCGAACGAAGACAAAGAAGGGTTTTCCGAACTAGTTATTCATTAAGGGTTTTACCCGTAATTGGGGCATTTGTCAAATTGAGAGAGAGAAGACAAATGCCCCAATTAGGGATAAAACCCTTAAGGGCTAGAGAGAGAAACTAAGCTCTACTCCAATCACAATGTATTTTCTTTATTCCAAAACTAAGTACAATGGGTATCACCGATTTATATACTACAACTAATAAGCTACTTTAGTCTATTTATTATACTACAGCATACTCTCCGTCTTTAAGAAACTTGTCCTCAAGTTTAAGTACCAACTAAGAAAACTCAACGTAATACTACTAATGTAACGATGTGTAAGGTATAGGTGCTGCATTTCCTTGATCAAGAACAAACATGATTCTCTCAACTTAGCCGTCTGCAAATACATTGAACTTCATCCTTGCATCCTTGGCTCAACAACCATAGGTGTATGATAGTTGCCAAAATGTATACATTTAGGCCCCTTAAAGTATACTTGTTAGGTCCTTTAATCATTGTTACTTGATGATTTTAATATGTTTGTATATGTGCAGGTCACTCAAGTTTATGAGTAGAAATTGGACTTAATTTCATATTTGAAATCCGAGACCAAGCTCCAACTCAGCTCTGAAGGACTAGAAGAATCTAAATAATTTTAATCAAGCAATAAAAGCCCAACCCATGAGATTTGAAGAAAGAAAAGTAAAAATTGTTACAATCCCGCTATAGAAGTCACTCTGCACAGCCTTCAGTATTTTGGATGTATCTCTTTCGTCCGATATCAGATTTAAGTGATTCAAGCGGCATTGGAAAGATAACTCAAAGGGCTACGATTTTGTGTGAAATAGGAATTTTCAAATTCTGACTTTTAACAAGTCAAAACAGGCCAACAAGATATGCCTAAAAAGCTGGGAATAATTACATTCGAATTTTCCTTTCATTTTTGCAAATTCTAACCTCTTGGGTATTACTTAGAAGGCTCCTAACGTCTATAAATATAAAACCCTCTTCATTATTAGGGTTGTTCTTGATTTTAGAGAGAGAAGGCAGAGTCTACAAACACATGTGCGGCTAAGGAGCTCTCCTCTTAAGGTTTGGATGAAACTATAGTCAAGTAACAATGTTTTGTATTTAGTTTGGGGTTTTTATTATTGATTCAACAATTGTATAAAATTAAGGCTTTTCTATATTATTACTTTGTTTTGAATCATTCTATCTGGCACATGTTCTTAGTTTCTATGATTCTAATTGCGTACTTATACAACGGTTTTCATTGATTTGCTTTTATTCGGTTAAGATAGTCTATGCTAGGAGAGACAATTCGTGCTAGTACTAGATAGTGTATGCTAATCATTAAACTGCCAATTATCCTCTAGACGACACTGTTGGGACTTGTAGTCATTAATGGATCATAGTTGAGTTGAATAATAAATCTGTAAACTGTTACAGTTCATTGATTACAAGGTTATGATGGATTCACAACCTTGAGTCTCTTCTATTTGATTAATACTAGTTTAATTATATTTATTTGTTTAATTGAATTAAGCTCATACAAAATTCTTCTTTTCTACTTTTGAATTGATTTAAGAATTAATCTGAAATTTAAACAACTTAGCCTTTTAGTCCCTGTGGATCGATACCCGAACTAAACCACTATTCTATTGAATTAAGGTCTTAGTAAGGATTTATTTTTGGTGTGCAAAACGACTTACCAGTGTGTCTATATCCTCTCGCTAAAAAACTCGGATAGACCCCCATTTCCAAACCCCTTCACCTCTAACCTACATACTACAGAAGAGTACTCATTCTGTCGGAATGAGCCCAATGGTTGGCAAATGACATCTTCCAAAGCAAAGCTGAGAAGATTGACATAATGATAGGATGGACGATGTATCCACCAGGCAAAACCATGAGAGTAGTTGATCACGAGCTGGAATTCGGTTCTTTCATTCCTCCCTTGGCACAAATGTGAATTGAGCACACAAGCAACCTACTCAACTCAAAACAACTTTGTAAAGAGGTATGAAAGAACCCTACTGAACTTCAAATAATTTCTTTGAAGCTATCAAAAATTTCAATGGCAACTTGCGATGTGACAAGTCGTCCACTCATTTGCTTCAACTCATCTTTTTGATTTGGATTAGCATCAGTGTCCCTTCCAATTGAGAACTTCATCTTGGTTTCTTCACTCAAAGTCAGAGCATAAGCTCTACCACGGCCATCTCGATGACCTTGATCCCGATTAGCCATAACCAAACAACCCAATATGACCCACAAACAGTCTAGATATGCCAATCACAGAGATCACAGTTTCAGATCCAATCTCCCAATTGAGGACAACTCAATTCAATATCCATTCACAGCAGTATGTAGTAGCAAAAAATCAAGATCCAATCCAAGAACAAGAATCAAGGATAAGACAGCCACATCGCGAATTGATTCAGGACAATCCGAATTGAGAAGAAAACTGAGTCAAACATACCAGAATTGAATTGAGTCATGTCAATCAACTTGAAAAACATAACTAGGTTAGATTTTGAATCACTTTTGAACTATGAGATCAAATCTAAGTTGATTTTTTTGGTAATCTGCAGTCGCAACTTCAAAAGAAGACGAGTTCACTACTCACATCAACTCGTTGCGGAGGGTTGAATCGCAACTTGCAAGTGATTGTCGAAGTCGACTCATAGCTTCAAACCCAAGATGTAGAATCGAAGTGGTACAGGGAATCCAAGGGAGTGGGTTCACGAAGAGTAGATATACCTGATTCAGTGACAAACTGGTGTCGAAGGACCAAACCCAGATCGAATCTCATCTTGCAAGTCAGATCACAAGGACAAACTAGGTCGAATTGAAAGTCTGTGAACTTAATAAGAGGATTCAAGAACTCCAGCGAACACAAACTCAAATTAAAGAGCTAGGTTGAAATCACGATGAACAATAGCAATTTCAAGTTTGCAATGGGTCTTCAAATCACGATAGGTCTTCAACTTCGACTTCAAAGAGATTCTAGGTTTGAACTTCGAACCAAATGCAACCCAAAACAACTGAACAAAAAAAAATCCCTCTTTCATCCAATGGAGTCAACGAAACAATCTGGTAAGATCGCAATTTCCACTTCGACTTCAGAGAGATGGTTATTCCTTGGTTTCCTGACATATTTAAACAAATGAAGGGCTTTAAACTAAGATTTGAACTCGAACAAAGGCTTTGAGATCTTGATGCAATGTTGAATCACCAGTGTGAAAGGTCCAAATGCAAGTCGTGACTACCAAATCTATGGTCAACTCTTAATTGCGATGTCAAATTTATGGTTTCGAATCAAATCAATCACACTTGTGATGGCAACTTCTAGTGAGATGATCTAGGGTTTGCACCCAAGAATTAGGGTTTAGATCCAAAATCAGGTATGTTGCTCCTTTCTAATTGACGAGTTGTATGTACAATTAGAAACAATGGAGTACAAGATCTTATGCTCTGATACCAAATAATGAAATCCAAATGCCAAATCAAGATCAAATTGAGAGAGAGAAGACAAATGTCCCAATTAGGGATAAAACCAAATAATGAAATCCAAATGCCAAATCAAGATCAAATTGAGAGAGAGAAGACAAATGCCCCAATTAGGGATAAAACCCCCCACGGCTAGAGAGAGAAACTAAGCTCTACTCCAATCACAATATATATTCTTTATTCCAAAATTAAGTACAATGGCTATTACATCACCTATTTATATACTACAACTAATAAGCTATTTAACAAACATTTAGACTATTTGTCATACTGCATCACTAAAAAATTAAAATACAGTACATTCCAGACCAAATGAAGCCAATTACTTTAGGTAAACAAGTCTTCATTATAAACATAATGTTAGAAGGACATATAGGGTTGGCATCTCTTCCCTCAGCCCAAAACTGACAAGAATTGAATTGACCAACATTGAAAAGTGATGTAATAGGAAGGAACCAGCTCCAAGCTGACATGAAACACAAGTCAATTCCATAAGATATTAAACACCAAAAAAAAGATCCTAACAACGCTATACTTAAGCAAAAAAACACTTACCACCGATCCATATAGAGTGAGGTAGAAAACATTTTTCTTCCCAGTTGGTAATAATTTCATTCCCTAAACCAATTTCAGCAACAGTCTAATGAGATATTTCATCCATAAGTTCAGAAGCAGCATATGAAACTAGGAAGTAAAATGTTCTATAAAATTTTAGCACTTGCATACAAAATGATAGTAGACCCATGCTCCAATAGTTGTAGCACTAGAAGAACGATAAAGGAGAAAGAAGAAGAGAAGAGAAGTAAGAAGAGTATGAAGAGAGGAGAAAAGGGAAACAGTTCAAAAGCAAAATTAAATATATTAATCAATATCAAAATCAAATCCGGAAATTCATTACACCAAATCAAACTAATAAGAAGAATCAAATATATTCCCCATCACCAACAATTCAGCCAACAATAAAAACTCAATTGAAGAATAATGGATCTAACACAAGTCATAATGCTAAGTTTTCCTCTCAAGGAAACTAAATTAGCTCTGAGATTTTAGGAGTGCCTAATGTTACCTGGGTCGGTTGTGGCTGAACCACGCCGGCGTATTCTTTATCTCGGCGGACGGTCCTTCGAAATAGAAGAGGCATCGGTAGATTCGATTGGGCGGCGTAGTCTCTCGATTGTGGAAAGGGGACAGGGGCTCCGAAGGGCCGTTGTTTTGGTTGGCTATGAAACGCGATGGATTGTGGCAAAAATGCGAGCGGCTTCATTGGCACCAGACAACTTCCGTTTTCTGGGTCGCCTTCATGGGGGCAGTCGTAGTGTTGCAGTGTGGGTTCGAGGGGAAGAGGGTGATGGCTCTTCGTTTCAAGTTGTGGTCACGGTAGGGACTCGGAGGGTACTGATTTTTATCCCGATGTCAGAATTCGGAGGTGGGTGGGGGGATGTGGCTCTGGTCTTTGAAGGCTTTGGGTTAGGGGATGGATGGGTGCGGCAACCTAGTGGTTTCGAAAGGAAAGTGGTGTCTTCGTCGGCTACTGGTGTGTCTGGAGGGGTTACGGTGGGCCACTTGTCAGTGGAAGCGAATTGGTTTCATTTGTTAGATTGCTCACTAGTGGGTCAGTTTTGTGATTTGGATGGCAAAGGCCTCAGCTTTGCCGATATGTCTGATTGGGTCTTACGGTGGTGGAAGCTTTCGGCCACGGTGGAGGTGCGCCCGTTGGGTCATCATGCCTTTTTGTTTGTGTTTCCTTCACGTTGTGAGGCGGAGGCGATTCTTTGTCGCCGTTGGATCGTTGCTGGTCGTGTTCTGGAGTTGGTTTAGTGGAATCCTTTGGTCCTTTGTGCATCAGATAGTGCGTCACCTTCGACACAGCGGATCTGGGTCCAGGTAAACCGTGGTTGCTTGCCTCTCATTGTATTGTTTGGTTGGTTTGGTTGGAACGTAATAGGCGTGTGTTTCAAAGGGTGTCTCATTCGGTTCCTTGGTTGGAACACCGACTTCTTGTCGTTTTGCATAGTTGGTTGACCGGCTCGGTTGATCCTGATGTGTTGGCATTTGTAGATTTTGTGGAGGATTTGACTTATTAATTTGTTGAGCCTCTGTGGCTTCTAGTTTGTATTCTTTGCATCTTCTTGATGCTTTTCTTATAAAGTTTGGTTATTTATCAAAAAAAAAAAAAAAGTTTTCCTCTCATAAGAAGGATAACTAGGCCTTTATGTAGGAGGATTATTCAGCGTTGAATAAGTATTGAAAGTTGAGAGTTGTATTTGAGTATTTTAGGGTTTGTTTTGTTTTCTGTGTGGTTTATTCTCTTTCTTCGGTATTACTATTCTTCCTTTCCAGTTGTTCTACATCACTTAGCCCCAATTAACTGGCTTCAGGCACACGAATTTGTTCTCTCCTATCCACTCTATTCCAATCCATATTCTTGATTAAGTCAAAAGCAATCATGTAATTTATCACCGCCCCATCCTATGTCACTCCTTTTTTTCTTTTTTCTTTTTTTTTTTTTGAAAATTCCCATCCTTTGCCACTCTTCTTGACCTTCCTCTTATTTTTGGCACCATGGACCCAGATCAGATCACTCTTTACAGGAACATTAATTGGTCAACGTTAAACAACTATTAATCATTGTATCTTCAAGAAGTGCCACTCTAAATTATGCAATACAGAGACAAGAAGACTTTTCCATCCTCTTCATCATTTAATTCTAAAGCTAGAGAAGGACAAAACTCTAAGCCCTATTTTTATTTCTTATCATTTCTTCTCTTTTGGAGAGACCATGAAAATATAAAATCCACACAGGTTATAAGATTTTTGGTTGTTATGGATGATATCGCCAATATTACCAGTGAATGCCTATATTTTCTACAACCAGATTTTTGTCAAAGGTTGCAAAGATTTCATGTTGAAAACATTTCAAGATTTCTGCACAACTAAACAGGCCAACAACTTTGATTTTTGTTATGTGATTGAAATTGAAACCTTACGAAGAATAAGTAGCACCATATGTGAATACAGAGCAAAATAAAAGGCAACATATATTTTTTTTCTTTAAAAAAAGACTACCATACAATGGACATCAAATCCAAATACCTGAAAAAGAAGGTTAATAATGACAAGAAAAACTCCAACAGCCATTGAACTGCTATAATAGAAGGGAACCCAACTGACCACTGATGCCAACAGCAATAAAACAAAACCAAAAGCAAGACAAAAGAGACGCCATCTTTGAAACTCTGCACAAACCATAAAAGCCAAAGACAAACATCAAAAGATGGACGGAGACAGACAGAAATAAATTAAACCAAAGCACCAGGAGATAAATCCCTGACCTTTATAAACTGTTACCGTCACATAACCAGCAATTTTATCAACAAACTTCACATGGGTACTGAATACGGCCAGGACACAGCTAAATACAAACGGATACGGTTGATTTTCTTTTCTATTTTTCATGGCAACAACAAAGGAGGAGGAGAGAGAGAAACATGGCTCGCGACCTCATCGCCATCATCGTCGTCGTTCGTCATCTCCATATTCTGTATTCAACTTCGTTGATGGCTGTTAGGGTTATACAGCAATGCTACAGACCCCCACTGGGGGTGACCCCCAGTGACCCAGTGCCACGTGTCAGCCTGGGGTTGGCTGAAAATTACAAAAAAAAAAAAAAAAAAAAAAAAAAAAAAAAAAAAAAAAACTGTTTTTTTGGACCAATGGGAAGGGACCCCCAGCACCCCCACTGGGGGTCCGAAGCTTTATTCAGGGTTATATTAAAGGGTTTGGTGAATTTGGGCTTAGGATACACTTTGATCTGTTAATAAAATGGGGCTTAAAATAAAAATGATGAGCCTATTAAATGATAGCCTATTGGGCTAGCTGGCTTTTAAAGGAATCTCTAGCGTGGAATCAAAAATTTTGTTATAAAATTTGATGAAAAGTTTTATTTAATACTGTTCACTCTAATATTAAAATTATTTGTGTGTTTGATTTGTGTTTTGAAATATGTTTTTAAAAGAAAATTTTCAAAAACATATTTGGTTACAAATTTTTTAAAAACAATTTCAAAATTACTTCTTACTATTACACATCAATCAATCACTTTTTCTCTCACACACATATCTACTCAACTATAATAAAATATTAAATTATCCCAAACTCCCAAACAATTTTCAAAATATATAATCAAACAAACCAAAAAAATTTCTATACTCTCCTCAAAAAAAATTTTGAAAATTTATCTCAAAACACAAACCAAACACACCCTATAATTTTCATCAGATTTTTTCCATCCCCAGTTGTTCGGGAGGACATCCAGACTGATGTCCTAGAAGTCATCCGAACATGAACAAAAAAAGCTATCAAAGTTGCTCTTGGGTAGACATCCAGGAGGATGTCCAGCCGAATGGTAACAATTTAAATTTGATGAAAGATAAAAACCTCCCTTCATTTGATAAAAGTTTTGGTTCATCCCTCTTTTGATATGAGTTTCATGAAAGGGTTGGAGGATCAATAGTTGTCGTTTTTCATCAAATTTACATTTGATGAAATATTAGATGCAGCGTTGGAGATGGTCCTACATGAGCTTCTCATGTTTTGGGACTAATACTAATTAAGGAGTTGGAATTTAACTTCTATCCATGGAAAATAAAAATAAAAATTTAATAACGTTATATATAATTTTTATTCAATATTTTTTAACTACAAATTTGTAGCATCATCATAAAAATATGTAATCATTCTAAGCCATAAATTGTTGTAACTTTATCAGAAAAATACATAATATTTTTTTGACACATCCATGTTTAGCCGTATCCACGTACTCCGTATCCCTCGTTTAGAGGTTTGTCGAGTCTGACTCCTAGATACATACTCGCACCCCACACTTGTACCCAAGTCCATGAAGTGTAAAATATCAAGGAGAGAAAGAGTATGGTAGTAAAAGACTCAAAATTCAAGGACATTTCACTTACTGGTGAAAACAAATCTAAATTTTGTTGTGCAATTTCTCAGGAATTACTGCAAATGGGACCAACTTAACTTGATATCTGCTGGCATATGTCATGCCCTCAAAATAATACATAAAACTCATCACTTTTAACATGCATTGATATATAAAAGCTCATCATTCTTCTATTCATCAGAGTATTCCATTACAAAATGTATTACATGTTAACAACAAACAAATGCCCTACGGGCTTACAACTTTCCAAGTTAACACTTGGTTACAAAAAGAGAGTACTAACTCAATTACACATTAAGCCCTTGGCTTGAATCCACATATAATACATCAAAAGAAAGAAAGACAATAAAGTCTGCCCGTCTTAAGCCTCCCAAGCTATATCCTTGGAGGTGGCATGCTACCTGTACCTGAAAATGATATTCCCGTATAAGGTAAGCTAACAGCTCAGTAGAAATACACTAAACCAGCTATGAACAATGACTAAAAGATTAACAGTTTGATAGATGGTTAACACTTTTACATTCTTTCATAACACATTACAGTTTCATTTTCCATTCCTTTTCAATTCTCAATCTATAACCATGGTTCAGAACCTGACCAAATAACCGATATGAGATAGTAACCCATATTTAAACATTTCCTCATTTCACAATAGATAAGCATACTAGCTATATCAACACATTAGCAGACAAGCATATGAGCTATATCAACACTTCCACTGATAAGTATAAGAACTATATCACACTTCCAAAGATAAGCATATGAGTTGTATCATCACATCAATAGACAAGCATATGAGCTGTATCTACGGAGTCCATCCCCTATCTCCTCCCACACAACACCCGATTTAGAGGTCCATCCCCTATCTTTCCCTAAACCGTGGAGTACATCCCCTATCTCCTCCAACACAACACAATGCATATAAACAATTATTATACACATCATCAATCAATACATAAAGTTAATGTATTCTTTCAATCGTCATACTCAATGACACATTCTAGTGATTAGTTTTAGTTTGCCTAATCATCATGCATTGTCTACAACAATCAAGACTATCCTCCACCGATAGCCCAAAGTAGTTATTTCTAAACAGAAAATAAATGCACAAAATGGATAATATATCAATATTTCAATTAGGTGAGCGATAAATAATTCAACTACACCCTTTAATCCCATACATTCCCAATCTCAACATTCCCAATTCAATTCCTCATTCCTAACAATTAATTATACCAATTAATTAACCAATGTAATTAGAGCATTCTCCATAATTAACATTACAACCCTTTAAGGTTCCTATGTTCATCAATGTTGCAACATTAATTACATTTCTCTATGCTAAACATGCATATAGGTTTATTATAAATAAAACCCTAACTTTTGTAAAATTGCACAAAAGCCCCAAACTTTTCCAAAATTACACAACAACCCCCAACATATCAAAATGCTAAAATTTAAAGACAAAGCTCATAAAGAGGAGTAGGCTATCCCTACCTCAAATTCGAAGCTCAAATGGAGAAGATGAAAAGAGTTGAAACTCGATCTCCACCACACACCACACCGCCCTCGAGAAATAACACAACTTTGGCGAAGGAACTATGGCCAAAATCCCAATGGAACTATGGCCAAAATCCAGCTCGGCGCAACTAAAATTTATAACTCAAGCTTGGTTCGTAATGGCTCATTAAACCAAGAAAGAACCATAGAAGTTGGTAAGCTAACCCTCGGCGCAACTAAAATTTATAACTCAAGCTTGGTTTCGTAATGGCTCATTAAACCAAGAAAGAACCATAGAAGTTGGTAAGCTAACCCTATGCACTTGCACCTATATATAGAAGTTTGTCCACCTTAAAATGTGTCTTGTAACCGATGTGGGACTTCCAACAAACACAACAAAGGTTCCCAAAATAGAATGAAGGGTCCAAATACATTTACCAAAAGCCTTAAAAGGCAACAAGTGCTACAACCTCCCCACCTTAGGAAATTTCGTCCCCGAAATTAAGGACAAGTTTTTTGAAAAAAATAAGTTTTTCTCCGTTTTTAAACAATGTTAAATTTCAACATTTAATAACTCGACCCATTACCGGTCATTCCATCTCTTGTCAAGAGACATAACAAATACATTTCATCATGCATTTCCTTTCCTTCTCAACCATTTTCAACATACATGGTTCACAATTTCATATCATAAACAATTTTCATGATACATCTCCAGTGCTATAATATGGCCAACATATGCAATATTACAATCAACTCCCATATCAAGGTAGTTCTACAATATTTCCATAAACCAAAACATTTACAATGTTTTACAACTTAAGACATACTTAATGATCTTAAAGTCCAACAATACAACAATATATATAACATACGTTCAAACATCCACAAATAGGTCCGGATATTTCTCTCGGACCTCCAACTCACGTTCCCAAGTGGCCTCCTCCACTCCGTGATGTTTCCACAAAACCTTTACCAAAGGAATGGTCTTGCCACGCAGGACTTGATCCCGCCTATCCAAGACCCGAACCGGTCTCTCCTCATACGAGGCATCCTCATCTACCTCTAAGTCGGTCCAATCCAATACATGTGATGGATCCGGCTCATACTTCCGAAACATACTCACATGAAACACATCATGAACTCCGGACAACTGCGGTAGCAAAGCCAAACGATAGGCAACCTCACCAATCCTCTCAAGGATCTCAAAAGGGCTAATAAACCGAGGGGACAACTTCCCACTCTTCCCAAACCTCATCAATCCCCGCCTAGGTGATATCTTTAGAAAGACATGATCACCCATCTCAAACACCAAAGGTCTCCTCCTACGTCCGCATATGACTTCTGACGACTCTGGGCTGTAACAAGCCTCCTACGGATAAGCTCAATCTTCTCCGTTGTTTCCCTCACCAACTCTGGACCCAACAAAGGTGCATCACCCACCTCAGCCCAACAAACTGGAAACCTACACGGTCGGCCATACAAGGCCTCAAACGGTGCCATACCGATGCTAGATTGGAAACTGTTGTTGTAGGCAAACTCCACCAATGGCAAGTGCCTCTCTCACGTCCCACTAAAGTCAAGGACACAACCCCGAAGCATATCCTCAAGGATCTGAATAGTACGCTCGGACTGCCCGTCAGTTTGAGGATGGTAAGCTGTACTAAAGGTCAACTTAGTGCCCAATGCACTCTGCAAACTCTGCCATAACCTTGCAGTAAAACGAGGATCTCTATCTGAGACGATCGTCACTGGGACTCCGTGTAACCTCACTATGTCCCGAATATACAAGTTGGCAAGATGATCTACCGAATCTCTCGCGCGCATAGAAATGAAGTGCGTCGACTTAGTCAACCAGTCTACAACCACCCAAATAGCATCACTACCCCGCTGAGTCCTCAGAAGACCTACAACAAAGTCCATAGTGACATGCTCCCATTTCCACTCGGCAATAGGCAAGGGTTGCAACAAACCCGCTGGCTTCTGATGCTCAGCCTTCACTTGCTGACAAGTAAGACACTTAGACACGAAAACTGCCACATCTCTTTTCATACCCCGCCACCAAAACTGGCGACCCAAATCCCGATACATCTTGGTGCCTCCCGGATGCACCGCAAGGCGCGAATGGTGAAACTCTCGGAGCACCTCCTCTCGGCAAGACTCCGGCACAAACAGACGGTCTTGGTATCTCACACTCAGGTCGGGATACACCGTCAAACCCTTCTCAACTTTCCTACTGGAGATCTTCTCTCGGAGGGATTCTACCTCAAGGTCACATCTCTGTGCCTCTAACACTCGAGTCACAAGTGTAGGCTGCGTAACAATAGAAAACAAGGCCGCAGCCTCAACAGATTCGCCCATATGCAAATCAAACTCGCCAAGTGCCTCCAACATCTCCCACTCCCGGATGGCTACACAAGCTACATCACTAATGGATTTTCTGCTAAGGGCATCGGCCACAACATTGGCCTTTCCCGGATGATAATGCAACTCGAAGTCATAGTCCTCAATAAACTTCATCCACCTCCTCTGCCTCAAGTTCAAGTCTTTCTGTGTAAACAGATATTTCAGACTCTTATGATCCGAGAACACCTCGAATCTCTCACCATAAAGGTAGTGCCTCCAGATTTTCAAGGCAAAGATCACAGCTGCTAACTCTAGGTCATGTGTAGGGTAATTCTTCTCGTGTATTTTCAACTGACGTGAGCCATAAGTTACCACTTTTCCATCCTGCATCAACACACAACCCAAACCCTCTCGTGAGTCATCACAATAAACCGCATAACTCAACCCTCTCTCCGGAATAATCAAAATCGGAGCGGTGGTCAATCTAACCTTCAACTCTTGGAACGACTTTTCACAAGTCTCACTCCATACAAATTGGACTCCCTTCCGAGTCAGTCTAGTCAACGGTGAAGCTAATCTGGAGAAATCCTTCACAAACCAGCAGTAATACCCAGCTAATCCCAGAAAACTGCGGATCTCAAACACACTCTTAGGCTGTGCCCAATCCTGCATTGCCTCAGTCTTGGATGTATCAACAGACACCCCTTTCCCGGATACCACATGGCCTAAGAACTTGACTTCCCCAAGCCAGAACTCACACTTCCCAAACTTGGCATACAGCCTATGGGCTCTAAGTAACTTAAGCACCACTCTCAAGTGTTCCTCGTGCTCCTTCTCTGATGGTGAATAGATCAGAATGTCGTCCACGAAAACGACCACAAAACGGTCTAAGAATTCCCAGAAGATCCGGTTCATCAAGTCCATAAAGACTGCCGGTGCATTGGTAAGTCCAAATGGCATCACCAGAAACTCATAATGGCCATACCGCGTATGGAATGCCGTCTTCAGAATATCCTCCTCCCTGACCCTCAACTGGTGGTAACCCGATCTCAAGTCTATCTTAGAGAAACAACGGGAACCCTTCAACTGATCAAACAAATCATCTATACGGGACATAGGATACTTATTCTTAACCGTAGCCCGATTCAACTTCCGGTAGTCGATACACAATCTCAAGGCACCATCTTTCTTTTTAGCAAAGAGGGCCGGTGCTCCTCATGGCGAAACACTAGGGCGAATGAAGCCCTTATCTAACATTTCCTAGAGCTGAACTTTCAACTCAACCAACTCTGCTGGGGCAAAACGGTAAGGTGCCATAGAAATCGGTGCCGTGCCGGGCACTAGATCAATAGAGAACTCAATCTCTCAATGAGATGGCAAACTAACAAGGTCCTCGGGAAAGACATCCGAATACTCACAAACTACCCTCGGCAATACAATCTGGGTCTCATCACACTCGCCACTCTCAAAGCCAGCAAGTAGACCACTAAGCTCACTCCGCCCTCGTGGATCATACCTTAGTGGCAAAACACTACCAACTCGGTCCCCCAAGAAATGGAAACACTCCCCGCTCACGGTACAACAAGTGACCCTTTGGCGGTAGCAATCAATAACAGTCCAGTATGACGATAACCAGTCCATACCCAAAATAACATCAAAGCCCTTCATGGGCATGACTACAAAAGGAAACGGAAGCCTATGATCGGCGACCTCTATATCACAACCTCTACATCCGTGTTTCAAAATCAACTCACCCCCGATAGGTGACACAACACAAATATGAGATGTCAATAGTGCCAACTCCAACTCCAACACAGATGCAAATGCAGTAGATACAAAAGAATGAGATGCACCCGTATCAATCAACACACTAGCAACCGAATTGCAAAACAGAAAGGTACCTCTTACAACTGACGGAGCCGGTACTAGATCCTGCGCGGTAACAGCATACACGCGCCCTGCAGTCCCCTGATCCACTTGCTCACCTCTAGGAGCATAAGTGTAATGACCCTCACGCTACCCTAACCATACTCATATGCATTTTATATGATTTTGCTTTGTTAAGCTTGCATTTCAAATCTTGACTTGTCTTGCATGAGTGTTACTTGAATGCTATGTTCCTTTGGTGTGTGTGTTTCAGCCGAGGTTATCTTGAGCCTAGGTCGCCCTTTTGATACCCTTACACTTAGGACCATCTTAGGATTTCTTTGGTTGACCTCCATCCACACCTTGACATATTGGCCGAGATATCATTATCTAGGCCGAGGTGTTCATCACCAAGGCCGAGATGTGTACTATCTGGGCCGAGATGTTATCCTTGAACCCAAGTGATCTTGCTTCTGGACTGGTACGACCTAGACCGAGGTGTGGCACATCTAGGCCGAGGTGTGGCACAGCTGGGCCAAGTGTTGACCTTTCTAGCCGAGGTCATTGTCCCTTTGCTGCCGAAGTCTTGTTATTGGCCGATGTCATTACTTGTCGGAGTCCCTTGCCGCCTAGCTTGTTGAACACACTTTGTCATAGTCTTGTCTTTTCAATCAGTCACCTTTTTCAGATAGAGCCAACCAACCGTTGCCACGTGTCCGGGATGAGTGTTAAGTCAGCCGGCAAGCCTAGAAATGCATCATTTTGTATCATAGCTTGTTCTTAAGGAGAGAGAAGCTCTAGAAGGAGAAGGAAGAGTTTTAGAGTGAGAGAGTAGGTAGCAAGCTTGATTCGTGGATTTCAAACTGTTTGATTTGTATTTTGAGGTTAGAACCTTCATCTACTCTTGTCGTTCTTGTTAATCATCTAGCTGCATTGCATGATCGAATTTGTCTTGCATGCCATGCATCGATTTAAAGTTGGTTTTAGAAAGAGAAAGTTAGTATTCATGAGTTCTTGAAGAAAAGCCTTGTTTGATCCGAAAGGTTGCGACAAGTTACATGCTTTTGTGTTTGTTTTCATAAGATCTTTTAATATGGGTACCCAGGTTCATGTTTTCGAACTTATAGCATGAAATCTCAGAATTTGTAATAACAAGTTATGATCTTTGCATTCATCTTCTTCATGATCTTAATGTCCATGTTCTTCATGTTCTTGAGCAGAGGGGAAAACCCAGATTTTTCCCCGGCTTCATTTCCTTGAAAATGGCCCTCGGGACCACACCTCGGCGAGAAGGTGTGGGACCTCGGCCAAGACTTGGTTGGTGCCCAGCATGTTTTCCCGAGATGGGAGACAGTGTTTTATTTTGATTTGACCTAGTATCTGAGGAATGCCGAGATCATCTGCATGCATGTGAAACTTACTTGGAAGTGCATTCAACAGATTTCTGCCATGTGTTTGTAGGACTTGGACTTGCCTTGACCCCGACGTTTGAAGAAATAAGTGAGTGGTATTTTTGATAAAGATATGTTATAAAGCTTTGATAAAACCTTGTTTTGCCTTGTTTGGAAATTATTTACAAGCATGAATGATTATTCCTACTTGCAATAAGTATTATATCTTGTTTGATGACATTCTCGGGAAGTCCGTATGTGCTAGGGGACTATAAGCATTCGTAGCACAAAGTTTGGAAGTCCGTATGTGCTAGGGGACTATAAACATTCGTAGTATGTGCTAGGGGACTATAAACATTCGTAGCACAAAGTTTGGAAGTCCGTATGTGCTAGGGGACTATAAGCATTTGTAGCACAAGTCCTTAGTGTCCGGGGACTATAATGCAACGACACCATTGTTTAGAGATCTCTCTTGTCTTGTCTTGCCTTGCCACTGACGGTTCTACCGCGTGGGTTTGTTTGTCCGGAATGTCATCTCTTGTATTATATTGATGTTAGTAAGCATCCCTTGAAGCTTGAAAGATTTGATAGATGAGCTTGATTTACTCCATGTATTGTTTTGTTAGAAGATCTCGGATATCATTCATGTAAACCCTTTATTATTTATACCATTCACTGAGTATCCAAGCTCACCCTCTCTATATATATGTAGGTGATGAGCAGGGCGGCGGTGACGCCTAGATGTGCTATGCCGATGTGTTTTGGACTTGTGTTTTGCAACATCTTGAAGATCATGCTTCTTAGTTATTTCCTTGTATTTTGTATTTGATGGCTGAGAAGCCTTTTGGTCAAGATGTAATTTTTGTATTCCATTTTGTTGTATATAAGCTATTATAAGATGTATGTCATTTCATTTAACTTAAGCACTGCTCTTATGGACTACTTAGCTTTTATTTATTGCTTCCGCATTTGTAAGCCCCATATATATACTCTGATTTGTGTGTGTGATCTCGTAAGTGGCCTTTGGTAATCTCGAATTACTGGCCATCATGGCACCATTCTACTAGGGGCGGATTGGGGTCGTGACAATAAGACTGCTGCACAGACTGGGACGATGAAGCCCCCTGATTGGCCCTCGAGGCCTGAACTGACTAAGCTGGCTGATGACTCTGAGTCTGCCTCAAACCAGATGCACTAGATGTGCCACTCAACTGCAAGCAAAACCTCTTCATGTGCCCTGCCTGACCACACTGATAACACGAGAACGGCTAGTTTCTACCCTGACTCTGGCTCTGAGATCGAGCCGAAGATGACGCTACTCTCTGTCCTCCGCCCTTCTGTGGGCAAACCGAAGCCTTGTGACCCAGCTGGCCACACTTGTAGCAGGTGAACTCCCCCTGATTGCCTTTCCCCGAGCCTGCACTCGGCACTGGAAAGGTCGATCTAGTAAAGCTACTTTGAGACTGCTGTGGGTTAAAACCCTTCTGCCTTCTACCATCACTCTATCCATCTTGGCTCCTCTTGGAACCTTGATGCTTCTCATCATCCTCCTCCTGCATCATAATCTCCATATGAGCAGCAGCATCCACTAAACATCTATACTCTCAATAAAAAGGTCCTCCAATCTTCAACTTGAAGCCACGCCTCAATCTCTTCTCAAACTCAGAACAACGGCGTTCCTCGGACGCCACGAGTTCAGGTGCAAACCTGGACAAGTTAGTAAAGGTAGCCTCAAACTCGGCCACAGACATACCCTGCTGTTTAAGCCGGCTAAACTGATCCCTCAGCTTCTCCCTAGCAGCTGAAGATAAGAATCTCTCTTGGAAAGCCCCTACAAAAGCCTCTCATGCACCACCAACACGGACCTTCTCGTACTTCCACCATTGACCCGCATCTCCCTTCAGCTGGAAGGATGCCAAGGTCACCTTCAGTGCTCCGTCCTCAATGCCAAGCATCTCGAACGTCTTACTCATTTGTTCCAACCACTCATCTGCCTTAAGTGGCTCCCTTGGGTCCCCAATAAACTCATCCGGATTAGACCGGAAGAACTCCTTCTTTAAGAAAGAAGGTCTTGCCTCTGCAACCTGATTTTCAGCCCTGAGAATACCCAAAGCTCCTGCTATCTCTCTGGCCAAGGCACCCATAGCCTGCTGACCCGCTGGCTCGGCCACATTGGCCTGGCCAACACCCTCCTGTACTGCCGGAATCTCATCCGATATAGGCACCTCCTGCCTCCCAGGCCTACCACGCCTACCACGTCCTCGTCCCCATCCTGACATCCTAATAAAGGAAACGAAGAATATTAGCATATTCATAAATGTGTCGAAACTAAACACTCACGTCCTAATGCATGGACAACTTTAATTCACTCCATGTAAGCATATAAACACATAAGCACTTACGAATTTCCTTTTCGGATAATGATAGTCCCGAGGCGTTACTAGAGTTCCGATTAGAAACAACATTGATCAAGTGCTTTTCTAACAAGACTCACAGAAACCCAAGGATCCAATCAACATCCTAGAAATTAAATCACATACCCACATAATCACATAAGCATATTATCAATTATGACACTACACAGAAGTCTCTATCAAGCGAGACAAACCCATTGTGATCCTAATCACTTCCTACGTACCCAAAGTATTCGAAACCGGTACGCTCTGATACCAAGTTGTCACGCCCTCAAAATAATACATAAAACCCATCACTTTTAACATGCATTGATATATAAAAGACCCTCATTCTTCTATTCATCAGAGTATTCCATTACAAAATGTATTACATGTTAACAACAAACAAATGCCCTACGGGCTTACAACTTTCCAAGTTAACACTTGGTTACAAAAAGAGAGTACTAACTGTCACGCCCCAAACCCGCCCCTAAAAGTTTGGGCATGACCCATTCGAAACTAGACACTAAACCTGTTATACATATCATACGGGGCCTGAACGGAAGCGTTAACAATATAAATTAAAATAAATAAAAGAACAATATCCATTGAGCGACCACTATCATGCCAGGATCACAAACTGAACATAAAGCAAACAAATAAATAATTTAGTTATGGACATATACATACATACACCCAGCTCCTATAATTGGGCATAACAAACACAACAAGTAATAAAAGAGTTATAAACAGTTTAACCTTAGACAGATAAACAGGGTATAAAGCTAAAAGCTTAATAGAACCCCACAAAATGACTGCTTTTACTTAAGTGCCTGGACCCTCTGGGGTGGACACCACGAAGAGCGGATGCTACGGGTGAGACTGACCTCCAAGGTGGTCACCTACAGAACAGACATAACACAAAGTAAGCCAGGCTCAGTGAATAATAGTATATAAACAAAACAATGCTTAACTTGACACATAATATATTAATGCGTGTGAAATTGTCGAGTTCACAAAGTTAGTCTGATTCTGTACTAATTTCATAACGGCTTTAGGCCCAGTCTCGAAACATAATAGTTTGACACATAATATATTGGAACATAATGACTTTAAGCCCTTGAATATCATAACGTGAAGCTTTCAAACGTGTTGGCATAGAGCCCTTAAAACATATGGCATGAAAGCCCTTGAAACATTTTTTTGAACTTATAGCATATACCTGAAACATACCGGAACATACTCGGACTTGTAACATACCGGAAACATACTTGAAACATTCTTGAGCATCATTCATTAATTCAATCGGAACACCTTATAACTAAAGTGCTTCTTGTAGTATCATATCATTATCACACGCTTATATTATATCACATCATATCATATCATTCATTCTTGTGCTTCTTGGATGCATGACTTAGGTTCTTAGTTTCACAAGTTGGCCCTCGGCCTTTTAACCTCGTAGTTCACAAGTTGGCTTTCAGCCTCATAGATTCACATTTCATAAGTTCCTTAGATTTCATAGATTCACATTTCATAAAATTCCACAAGTCGGCCCTTGGCCTCAGAGGTTCACATTTCACAAATGGCCTTCGGCCACATCATTTCATAAGTCACAATTTGGAATTCCATACTTCACAAATGGCCCCTGGCCCTATAACTTCATAAATTCACAAATGGTCCTTGACCACATAGTTTCATAGTTCACAAATGGTCCTTGACCACATAGTTTCATGGTTCACAAATGGTCCTTGACCACATAGTTTCATAGTTCACAAATTCACAAGTTGAGATTCATACTTCACAATTTCATATAAAACATATTCTTGAACCACGGTATTATTACCCCCGGGCAAGAGCCACAAACCACAGTATTATTACCCCCGGGCAAGGGCCACAAACCACGGTATTATTACCCCCGGGCAAGGGCCACATAGGTTCGTAACTTTGCAATTTCTTTTAAGACTTTCATAATTTTACATTGTTTCTTACATGGCACACATAACTTCTCAAACTCTTTTGATGTTCCTATAGTTTCATAACGATCACAGTGGTCATTATCATATAAAACAACCTGTAGTCTTATTTGATTGTTCCTTTCGCTGATCCATGTTAGACCAATATCTATGTCACAAAACATATGCCGATTTAAACAGATGGTAGGAATTCCTGATAGGACATTCAAGGTATCACATTCCTACTCAAAATAGCGGAGTTTACATTCATAATTCCCTTTTGTTAACCAATTCCATAATATCACTAGGTTATATGCGATTCATAAGTAATTTATAGATTAATCGTAGTCGGAATGTAGAATCATTTTCAAGGCTTACCGATGTATGCCACTTCTTTTGATGCTTACATAGGTTCACATCAACTTGCAATCTCTATTCATACCAACATAATTCCTCCCGGAAAACAGAATGTTAATAACAATAAGCGTTAACAGTAAATGATGTGCATCTATAATACTATTACTCACAGTGTTTAGATGCTAGGTCCGCCTTTGTAGTTGACCCTACACAATTCAGAATACACATAAAAATTGGGTCACATATAGTTTACTCCGTTCTTAACTTGTTATTCTCTTTATACCAAAATACATATCAAGTTGTAATTCACATCATTAACTCAACACACTTCTTCATTCATATCTCAATACAATCCAATATAAGTTATACTATTTGGCAATTCAACTTATCACCCCTAAATATAATTCAACATCCTTCAAAGTGAAGTCTTAAATCCCATTTCATCATTTCATCCTAAGACTCTTATCATCCATAACATTAATAATCTTGTTCCTTAATTTTCATCTCACATAATAGCATGATTCACCATGTCCACAATTGAAGTTCATTCGTAAATTTTAAACATAATTTCCAAGTATCACCAATTTCCAATTAAACTTGTATATACATAATTCAATACCTCAATTTCATTATTCTACTTTCAATTTGGGCCAAATCTTTGGTTATCATCCTTAATCAACCTAGGGTTCCAAGAAAATATAGAAATTTCATGAAATAATCAAACTTATTAACCCAACACTTAAATTTTTGTATTTAGATAATAAAATGTCATAAATCTATCTATGGATGCAAATATTGAAGAGTATTCAAACCTTTACCTCAATAATCAAGCAAAGGGGTGAGTTTGAGAAGAAGCCATCACAAATCCAAATTCTAATTGGGTAAAAACATTGATCCTCCCTTGTTCTCCTTTCTTGACGTCAAAAATCATGGTAGATTGTGATCAAAGTAAAGGAATCCAAGGATTTGGGGCTAGGGTTTCGAACTTAGGCAAAGAGGAAGGAAGAGGGAAGAAGAAAATATAAGAAATGACCCAAAAATCCCGTTTTTAAAGCTGCTGTCCCGTAATTCCCGCTCGAGCGCTCCTATTTCCGCTCGAGCGGACCTGCTCTCAGCACAGATTCTAAAACTTCAAACAAGTGTAACTCTCCCATCCGGACTCCGTTTTAGGTCGTTCTTGTGTCCAAATTGATGCCCCGGAAATAAGCTTTCCAATGGTTCTAACCTCACATCCAAATTCAAAGTGTAGAAAAAGAAAAGGACAAAAGAGTGACAGCTGGTTGCAGACAAATTATTCTAATTAAAGCTTTTGGCCCAATCTTACTTTACCATCATATTACCACCTCAACCAATACTCCAAAATAAAATAAGAAAGTTCAAAATACACTAATAAAAATGTCAAAAACGAACCCACGTGCCTCAGAAATACAATTCAACTTGGAGACCCGCTCGAGCGCCCAACCTTCCGCTCGAGCGTCAACTACTCCGCTCGAGCGGGAAATCACAACTCCCAGAATCTCAGGCCGTCTGCAAAATTTGCTGGAAACCCTGAAAGTACGCTCGAGCGCCAACTACTCCGCTCGAGCGGAGGGAAAAATTTTCAGATTGTTGGTAGAGGTCACCAACTCCAGTTTCAAAAGTATAACTCGACGGATAGTTCTTCAATTCCAATAGCAAACACATTAATCCCTAATTAAATAAGGATAACTTTCTATACGCACTTTGGGGTCATTACACTAACTCAATTACACATTAAGCCCTTGGCTTGAATCCACATGTAATACATCAAAAGAAAGAAAGACAATAAAGTCTGCCCGCCTTAAGCCTCCCAAGCTATATCCTTGGAGGTGGCATGCTACCTGTACCTGAAAATGATATTCCCGTATAGGGTGAGCTAACAGCCTAGTAGAAATACACTAAACCAGTTATGAACAATGACTAAAAGATTAACAGTTTGATAGATGGTTAACACTTTTACATTCTTTCATAACACATTACAGTTTCATTTTCCATTCCTTTTCAATTCTCAATCTATAACCATGGTTCAGAACCTGACCAAATAACCGATATGAGATAGTAACCCATATTTAAACATTTCCTCATTTCACAATAGATAAGCATACTAGCTATATCAACACATCAACAGACAAGCATATGAGCTATATCAATACTTCCACTGATAAGTATAAGAATTATATCACACTTCCAAAGATAAGCATATGAGCTGTATCATCACATCAATAGACAAGCATATGAGCTGTATCTACGGAGTTCATCCCCTATCTCCTCCCACACAACACCTGGTTTAGAGGTCCATCCCCTATCTTCCCCTAACCCGTGGAGTACATCCCCTATCTCCCCCAACACAACACAATGCATGTAAACAATTATTATACACATCATCAATCAATACATAAAGTTAATGTATTCTTTCAATCGTCATACTCAATGACACATTCTAGTGATTAGTTTTAGTTTGTCTAATCATCATGCATTGTCTACAACAATCAAGACTATCCTCCACCGATAGCCCAAAGCAGTTATTTCTAAACAGAAAACAAATGCACAAAATGGATAATATATCAACATTTCAATTAGGTGAGCGATAAATAATTCAACTACACCCTTTAATCCCATACATTCCCAATCTCAACATTCCCAATTCAATTCTTCATTTCTAACAATTAATTATACCAATTAATTAACCAATGTAATTAGAGCATTCTCCATAATTAACATTACAACCCTTTAAGGTTCCTATGTTCATCAATGTTGCAACATTAATTGCATTTCTTTATGCTAAACATGCATATAGGTTTATTATAAATAAAACCCTAACTTTTGTAAAATTGCACAAAAGCCCCAAACTTTTCCAAAATTACACAACAACCCCCAACATATCAAAATACTAAAATTTAAAGACAAAGCTCATAAAGAGGAGTAGGTTATCCCTACCTTAAATTCGAAGCTTAAACGGAGAAGATGAAAAGAGTTGAAACTCGATCTCCACCACACACCAGACAGCCCTCGAGAAATAACACAACTTTGGCGAAGGAATTATGGCCAAAATCCCAATGGAACTATGGCCAAAATCCAGCTCGGCGCAACTAAAATTTATAACTCAAGCTTGGTTCGTAATGGCTCACTAAACCAAGAAAGAACCATAGAAGTTGGTAAGCTAACCCCCGGCGCAACTAAAATTTATAACTCAAGCTTGGTTCGTAATGGCTCATTAAACCAAGAAAGAACCATAGAAGTTGGTAAGCTAACCCTATGCACTTGCACCTATATATAGAAGTTTTTCCACCTTAAAATGTGTCTTGTAACCAATGTGGGACTTCCAACAAACACAACAAAGGTTCCCAAAATAGAATGAAGGGTCCAAATACATTTACCAAAACGCATTCACACAATAAAACAACTTTGGAACCATGAGAAAATTATGTATAACCAGTGAGGGGAGATGGAGTGACATCAATAACTGGATTTTCCAAATCAATGCCTGCATTATTAACATTTAGAGATAATTAATTATCAAAAAGAAATTTATTACCACCAAAAAAGGGGAACATTGGAAGTAAATAGCAAAAGCTGAGATAGAAAAGAAATGACGTGTTCTAGGAATTCCATGATAGACATCATGTAACACATCCCTTAAATTTGTATTTCCCACACCACATTACTCGAATGAACCACAAATTCAGCCTTTGAATTGACATATTCTTAAAATGTCATATTCTAGTTGGACAAGCCCAACCACTCATATAAAAGTTAATTATGTTGTTGACCTAATACAGACTCTAATTCTATTAACAATTGTGAAATTTCAAAGTTACAAAACTTGGGAGATCTCATGTAAATGAAACTCCTTTATCTACATAAAGCACATTTGATATTCATCTCATGAATCACGCCCATTATATATGAAAACCTATGAAGCAAATGCACTCCATCTAGCCAAACGTATTAGTGTCCAACACGTCTAGCACACGAACAAGTTCGAATACGTGGCAAATACGTTAGACATACCCTCTCTTGTGTCCCATTTTTGTTCACTTCTTTTAGTTGCTAGACGCACCTCCAACACTCTCTGAACACTTCTCGGACATGATGATGGCTAAAAATAAAATTAAAAAATCACTGATTTTGTTCATGCTACCTGTAGGAACTCTAGATCTGTGATTCACAGATAAAGAGATGAAGGAATCAGTCACACAAGAGACAATAACAATATAAGAAGAAGCATACTTACCTGGTTCAACTTCGTCTTCTTCGACAAAGGCATCCTAGGTTCATATTCATTTTTATTTTTTTCCACTTAATGGGGTAGGCTTTCTTTTTGTTAGTCTGTTGTACATTGTTATGGGCTTTGTGGGAGTTTCATTCTACATTGCCACAGAGCCAATTCATTGTGCATGGCTTTCTGCTTGGACTACATCAAGCAAGTTTAAAAATCAAGCCCATCATGTCAAAGCATGATATAGAAAAAAACTATATTGCAAACCAATCCAAGAAAAGAAATAAACAAATAGTTTATTATAAACAAATCATATCCAATAAAAAAAATTAAAAAATAAAGCACAATATTGATTTAGTATTTTCTAAATTCATGAATAATTTAATATATATGACATAGATATATGAAAATATTGTTTTTTCATGTATCCCCCAACGTGCCGTGTCCTGAAATTTTGAAAAATTGTCATGTCAGCGTATCTATGTCATATCTGTGTCTTATGTCTCTGCTTCAACATAAAATTTATTCCAAATAATAAATAATCAAATACATGAATCTAATTGGCTTAAAAACATATACCCTATGAAGCACCAATACTCCAAAATATGTGTTGTAGCGGTGTCGGAGATGGGGACACAGAGGGGACTCGTGTGTCCCTTTATTTAAATACTTTTTTTTCAAGGAACACCCCAACTAGTTTTTTACCCCCTTTCTTAGTTCTTTTTATGATGTTGGATGTTGAATGATTATTACTTTACGCTTAAATTTAAATTGTAACGCCCTCAAAATAATACACAAACCCATCCATTAGCAATTCGGTAAATATGCTAGGTATGTCACATTCTCATTCATCAGAGTTAATATTTCATAATGGTATTTCATATAAGTTACGAATGTTTGCAAAATAATAAAGTGCCCAACAGGCTTACAACTTTCCAAGTCAACACTTGGTTACAACAAAAGAAGAGTTCTAACTTTTTTACATATAAAGCCCTTGGCTTGAATTACAGGTAATACAAAATAAACATAACAACCAAAAAGAAGCCTGTAGCCTCTAAACCACCCAAGCTAAGTCCTTGGAGGCAGCACGTCTCTAGTACCTGAAAATGATGTCCCATATAGGGTGAGGCAACGCCCAGTAGAGATATGCTAAACATAATATGAGAATTAACTAAAACATTAACATCTGATAAATGTTCAACACATGTACATCGATTAACATCATTTCTATAACCCATCAACTTTGGCGTTCATCTCTCAATCCGGTTTCATTCTTATTTCCAATTCCTTATTAACAAGGTTTGTTTATCTAAGTAATTCAATTGAGACTACAACTCATAAAAATGACACATCAATTCATCAACAATTCAAAATGAGACTACAACTCATATTGTTAACATTTCAATCATCTACGTTATGCAAACGTAATTAAAGATTTCGAGACTTTCACCTTGGACACTCCGGCCAACTTAGTTATCCGTGAAGTCTATCCCTTATCTCCTCCCAAATAGGTTTAAGAGTACATCCCCTATCTCCTCCCAAACCATGGAGTACATCTCCTTTTCTCCTCCTACACAAAGATACATATGCAATGTATTTAAAGGCTTTATCATATACAATGATCAATTAATGCACATATTCAATGTGTTATGACTATAATCACATATGAAATATATCCCCTATCTCCTCTTAAGCAAGATACATATACAATGTATTGAAGCACATTATCATATATAATGACTAATCAAATCACATATTCAATGGTTTACTCAGGCTGTCATATTCAATGACATATTTCAAATTGATTAGTTTCAGTTTACCTAATCATCATGCATGTTCTACAACAATCAAGACTATCCTCCACCGATAGCCCAAAACAGTTATTTCTAAATAGATAATAAATTTTATCAAACAGATAAATTAACAACACTTTCCATTGGTGAGCGGTTAATCATTCCAACTACACCATTCCATCTCATACTTTCCCAATTTCATTATTTCCAATCCAATTTCATATTCCCATAATTAATTTCATTAATTACACAAATAACCCAATTAAATCCAACTAAAGCATTTTTCTCATTTTCTCAACATTGACTCAAAGGTCTAAATATCATCATTATACATCAATGACCTCATTTTAAGCCCTATATACACATATGTAGTTTAAAAGGAACAAAACCCCTCTTTATACATTTCAACATTTAAAACCCTAATAGCAAAAGTTTCCAACTTCACCATTAAATCAAAATGACTAAATGTTTATGTCAAAGCCCATAAATATGAGTAGTATCCCTACCTCAAAAGGAGAAGCCCAAAGGAGATGAAGAAGAAACTCGAAAGTGCTCCAAATCCAAAAATGTTCGGATCAAACCGAAGCCCACGCAAAGCTCCACACTTTTTACAAAGGGACTATAGTAGAAAACCACTAGAACTAGGTGTATTTGTAGAGAGAGAGAGAGAGAGAGTTTAGAGAGAAAGGCGCAGTCGGATCTAGGGTCTGGATGAAGAAGATGTTGAAAAAGTGATTAAAAACACGCTTCTGCGAACTGATATACTCGAGGCTCGCTCGAGCGACCAGACACAAAGATACCTCGCTCAAGCGCAAGAAGCGTCGCTCGAGCAAACAATGCGAAGCTTCAGGTCTGCAACCCAGAAGCACACTCGAGCGCAGGAGCGCTCGCTCGAGCGAAGGAACACAAAACATATAGCTCGCTTGCCCGAGCCAAGAAAAGTTCGCTCGAGCCAAGAATACTAACCTTCAGGTCCAAACTAGACGCAGACACACGCTCGAGCGCTCGAGCGCAAGAGTGCTCGCTCGAGCGAAGAGACACAAAACACAAGGCTCACGCGAGCGACAAAAGCCTTGTTCGAGCGAAGGAACAAAAATCTGGACAGCAACCATATGTTCCAACACCCAACCAACATGTTCTAAACTTACCCAACACATCCCAAAACCCAAATACAAGGAATTAAAAGATGGAAACAAGAATAAGACAACAACAACAACCACAAGACTCGAGTCAGAAACACAATACTTGACGGGGAAAACCGGGATCGCTATATAAATAATTAATAGATGTCGATGGTGTAGTGAGGTTTCTTTGCAGTCTCATTTTCCATTGATTTTTTGTATTGCCATTGATCAGGAGGTTGTGGCTATGTTACCTAGAATGTCGATTGTTCTGGTACATGGAACAGGAACAGGAACATCCTTTAAAATGTGATACAATAGGAGTAGACTTGTATATATCACGCTTAAGAATTTAAGTTACTCTAGAGTAATTTTCTTTTAACTATTAGGCATCCAATAAATGTAGTTTTATTATTATTATTATTATTATTATTATTTTTCATGTAGCAAAACATTTCTATGAGCATTATGACTTATTTTTTCTATTTTTGCCTTGTAAAAACTTAAGTCACCTTAGATTATAGTTCATTATGTTTGATTTTTTTCCTCCTAACGTAACATTTAAGGAAATATATTGGTAAAATTTATGCGATCGTTTTGGATCACTAAATTTACCGTTTTGGAACAGAAGTGAACATGTATATCAATACGTAATTCGCTAAGGTATTAGCATTTTTTGGTAAAATAGGGCTATGGTGGCGTCTTATCTAGATGGGGTTGGAGGTGCGATGGTTTGGGATATTATATTGCGCTGGCAGGTTCATGGTTTGGAGGTTGGGCAACTGGTGGATTTACTAAGTTTCTTGTATAGGGTGCAGGTTTGGGAGGATGTCTTGGTGTGTGTGGGGGGGTGGGTCAAGTGCAAAAGGTGTTTTCTTGATTTTGTCGTTCTACCGAGCTTTGTCTAGTGGTGTGGAAGGGGAGTTTCCTTGGTATCGTGTTTGGGTTACAGGTGTTCATCTAAGGTAGCGTTTTTTGCATGGACGACAGCTTTTGATCAGATTCTAACTATTGATAATTTGGTTCACCATCATTATATTCTAGTAAACTGCTGCTATATATGTTATGGTAATGCAAAGTCTGTGAATCACTTGCTTATCCATTGTCCTGTGGCTTATCGTTTGTGGGTGCTCATCTTTTCTACTTTTGGAATCGCTTTGGTTTAGCAAAGCGGAGTGATGGTGGTCCTCTGGAGTTGGGGAGGGGGTTGGATTGGAGGGCATCGGAAGGCTTGCACCATGGACCCATTGTGCTTAATTTGGTTGGTTTGGTTAGAACAAAATCGCCGTATTTTTCAGGGGGTGGCTCGGTATATCTTGTGGTAAGAGAATAGATTTTTTGTAGTTTTGTATAGTTGGGTTACAAGGAGGGTGGATTTGGATTTTTTTTTTTTTTGATTTCTCGAATGATTTGATTGGTTATGCGATCTTTTCCCTTTTTGGGACTCTTTTTGTATTTTTGCATCATCTTAATGCTATGAGCAATAAACTGAATTTAACACAAAAAAAGAGTGATTTTTTTTATTATTTTGAATTAGTGTTAGTTTTTGTTAATTTTAATTATTTGTGGATGTAATATTAATCTACATGTATATATAATTAATTTTTATTGTCATGTCCCGCCATGTCCATATCTTTATTTTTTTTGAAATCACTATGTCTCGTGTCTGTGTCCTTGCTTCTTAGCATATACCCTATCATTGATTGGTCTACTAATGAATGGTTTGTTTATAGACATTTCTTTTTGATGAATTCTCTTTCCTTTTCCTTATTTTTCTTCTTGTGTTTCTTCTCCTCACTCTTCTCCTTCTTCTACCGAACAGCTACACAGTACCTTTCATCCCTGGTCCTCTTTCTTTTGCTATCCCTACCATGTGGCCCACATAGCCACATGTATATTGTATTTTTCGATTTTATCTTATCTACCACAAGTCCAATTCAACATCACAAACTTGTTTGTTTTCATACCATAGTGCTCTTAACAATATTTATGCTATGAAATAGAACTGTGACTTAGACCTATACCAAGGTGTCAACACATAAAGGAAATAGCATCTTTATCTGAATTCCGTCTATTAACCAATTTTTCAAAATTTTGTTTAAGATAATTGAACATTGGGTACATTTTTATTTTTTGATGACCGGGTGTTCAAACCAACTTACGCACACCTCAACTAATCTTGAGACCCACGCAAAGTGTCCCCTCCACGTGGATCGGGCAAATCTCAAGCAGAACCCGTAGGACATGGCCCCAAGGAGTTGATAGGACTTAGTAGAAGTTGAACCTAAGACCTGGAAGGGAGCACACCCCCAAGCTGCACCCACTAGGCCAAACCCTTGGGGTTAACATTCGGCACTTTTAACATGCATATCTTTATTCTATTCCTTTAAAATTCAAGCGAGATAAATACAAAGAACCCTAGAAAAAAGAAGATTAGAGACTTCTGCGTACTCCGCTTACCAGAGAGAAAAAGTTGATGGCTTAAGAATATATATCCTGGCATTGACTTATCTACTAATAAACGAATTGTTTCTAGACATTTCATTTTTATGAATCTCTTTTACTTATCCTTCCTTTTCTTCTTGAGTTTCTTCCCCTCACTCTTTTACTTATCCTTCATTTTCTTCTTGAGTTTCTTTCCCTCACTCTTCTTCTTCTACTGAATGGCTATCTCTTCCTCTTTAAAGATCCTACAAACTCCCCTCCTCCTTCTTTCTCTATCCCTGCCATGTGGCCCCTATAGATGTATTGTATTTAGGGTTAAATTCAGTTTACCTCATTGTGATTTGAAGCCAGACCACTTTACCCCCTTATCATTCAAAATATAGCCAAAAAGCCCCCATATGGTTTTGAATTAAAATGCAACCGTTAACTATAAATGTAAAATGACAGTAATACCCTCAAACTCTATATTTTTTTTTTGCCATTTTCTTTCTCTCTCTGCTCTAATACACATAATTTATAATGTCTAACATTAATTTAATTAAATCACAATTAATTATAAATTCTTGATTATTTATTGTAATTTTAATTTAATTATATTCTATATCACAATTAATCATAAATATTTAATTATTTATTATAATTACTAACTTTTTAATTTAATTTTAATTTAATATTTTAGATAACAATTAATATTAAATTCTTAATTATTTATTATAATTCCTAACATGTCAATCTAATTTTAATTTAATTATATTTTAGTTCAATTCTTAATAATTAATTATTTAATATTTTATTTAATTATATTTTAAATCAATTCTTCACTATATTTTATATTTTAGAGCAATTCTTAATAATACTTTAATTTATTTAATTTTAATTAACATATTAATCTAATTTTAAATTTAGAGAAAATGGGGGTAAATTTTTCTTCTTGTTGTATTAATTTCACTTTAATTTTTCATAAAATCAAACCCACTCTAAAAATTGGTTTGTGTAATACACCTTCCGTTAGTTTGGATTGAAAAACTAACATTGTGTTTGATTTGGGGATTTGGGAAGGGATTTGGAAAGGGAAAGAGAAAAGATAGTTGAAATGTGAACAAAATATACCTACATTTCTCATAATTTCACACATTTTTCCTTTCCATTTCCAAAATCCTCCCCAAATCCCTCAACCAAACACAGCGTACCAGTAGCACTTTAGGCCAAAATCACATGGAGGCTTTCTAACTATATTTGAGCCATAGGGAGGTAAAGTTCCCCAACCACAAGGGGATAAAATGAATTTAACCCTTGTATTTATCTATATATATATATTACCTGCTTATTTAATCAATTATTTATCTAATTAGTTATGGATGATAATAGTGATACTTGCCCAATTTCGTAAAGACTCTAATGGGTGACCCTAACCTAGCAATTATATAGCCTACAATTATTGGAAAATAATGGTTTCTAGACAACTTTAATTCAAAATTAAAGTGGGACCCAACTGTCGGCTGAGGTAGGTCTGAGTGGTTTTGTATTCTCTCAAGTGAGAAGATCACAATATAAAAATAATGAGCCAAAACCTTTGAGTTATGAATGAGAATTGTCTCATAAAGTGGGCATTAATAAAGTTGGGCTTAGATTTAGACATAGTCTTAGTTTGGACTGGGTCTAGACTTGTGTTTGTGCATGTGTTGGGTTTGGTCTTGGACTTAGACTTGGACTTAATCTTAAGCTTGGACTAAGCTATTTTGTATTGGGCTTAGCTTGTGCATGTATTTGAGAATTGGGTTTGGATCGAGTTGCAACCCAACATTAGTATCCATTTTGTGATCCATCTAGTTGGTTTATTCAAACATCATTATGTACATATTTATTTGTATATATTAAGCACATAGGAGGTTTAGACCTTTGTAACTCTCATCTTTTGATGATAGAGTTGATGACCATATTAGTGGCCATAGGTTTTCAACCTTTGTAACTCTAGCCTTAATGGCTAGAGTTGATAGCCTTAGTTAGTGGCATTTGATAGCCCTATTGATATATAGCCTTCATGGCTAGGGATTTCCCTACTTGTATAAATAGAGGCCTTTCCCTTCCAACTTGGAAGAAGAATTTTAGAGAGATTTTTTTTATGGAAAATGGAGATGGTGTTTTGAGATGAAAAGTTGGAGATGTTTATTGTACACCAAAGAAAATTTTTTCCCATCTTTTTTTGCTAGCCCCCTTCTTTGGTTCTTGTTAGAGAGAGTGCATCCATTGTCAAGTTCACTGAAGCTATTTAGAAGGTGCTTCTGCATTAGCTGGTTTCAACTGTCGTATCCTAGAAGATAGACGCAGGTGTACCTCCAACATCCATCAAGAGACAGTAAATCTGTTTTAAGGAAACTATTTAATGCAGGCTTTGATTTACTTCTTTTCTTATCATTTGTTCTTAAATTTTTCAAAATTTCGTTTACAAAGATTGGTTCTAATTTTAAGTTATCCATGTTAATAATTTGTTCTATTAGTAATGTACTCTAATTTATTTCTATATTTTTAGCTTTGTAATTTATTCTATATTTCATTATGTAATAATTAAAAAAAATTGTTTTGTCATTTCTATTTAATTTTTTTTTACAACAACATCATTCATCAAGTCAGGCATTATAGTCTTACATTGGTTAGAAGGCACTTATCTCCAGAGTAAGTGTCTATAAAAAAACAAAGTACAATTATTGAGAGGAATTCAAAAAGGATCTTTATTAAAAAAATCAATAATATTTATATATAGAACCCATATTGCAAATGCACTCACAAATTACAAATTGAACTATTAGCATACTGTAGACACCCCATTTTTGACCGTCCTCAAGACCTGGACGTCACCGTTTGAATGGCCGGTGATCATCCATGTTTGTGTTCGTTTGGAGTTCCCGGAGTTCTCGGCTACGCGCCTTGCCTCAGGATCTCCGAACTCGACTGTTTGTGTCTGGTTTTATACCAAACACTTGTGTTTTGCCTTGGAAAGGCAGAGGATGCCTTGTGAGACATCCCCTTGCACCACCGGCAGTGGCTAGAGGCCACCGGCTGGTTTTGTGTTGCCACCGGCAATGTATATTGCCGGTCGGCACTCTTTTTTGGCAAAATGACATTTTTGCCCAGCCGACTACTGTTCAGTTGCTTTTTGAGATATTTTAAGGCAGCTGTCTTGCATCTTCTTTCCCTCCATACACGTGTATGGAGGAATGAGCTTCTTGGTGGCTTAACTTGTAAGTTTGGTTGCCTATAAGAGAACCCTTCCTCCTCTTGGCTCAAGGGTTGGAGAGTTAGACATTTTGGAGAGAAAAGACCTCAGAGAAGCTCTGGTTTTAGGGTTTGAGTTCTATATCTATCCTATCTCTCTTTTTCTCTCTTGTTTGTACACTAGGTGCTTTAGTCCACATTATTGCACACAAGCACCTAGTGTTTCACCTTCCCTTGGCTACTGAGGTTCCAAGAGGTTGTTCTTGGTGTTCTTGGCTGGATTTGAGCCCAAGGAAGCAACAACATCAACACTTGTGAAGAAGGTCAACAAGGGTGAGAAACTTGCTTTATATACCCCATTCTTGCACTCCATTTTTACCTATCTTTGAACTATTTTTGTGCTTGGTGTTTAATACAAAAAATTTCTATTTTTTAGTCCTCTTGATAGTTTATTAAGGGTGCTTTGTGCTTTGGGGAAGTTTGGCCCCTCTTAGGCCTTGAAAGGCCTCATTTTTGTGCTATTTTGTTGAGCTCCGGGATTTTGGTGTTCGGGTCTCTTCACCACTGAAATCTTGAGAGATTTCAATGGTGTAGATGATGCCTTGAAGTCCCAAGAAGGAGAGGGCCACCCCCTGTCCTTGTTGTCCTTGAAAAGGACAAGTTTTGGCCGCTTGAGGAAGCCTTTGTTGGCGTGTGTGTTGAGCATGTCTAGGCTGCATTTTATGTTTATTATGCCATGATATAACATTGTTAAGAGTTGGTTTTGGTCCCTTATGCATGCTTAGCATAGTTGCCATGTAATGCCTTGTGATCCCTTAAAATGTCTTAGGTTGTGTGCCTTTGTTTCTAGCATGTTTTAGGCTTATATTTGTGAAGCTTGTATGCTTATTTTGCCATGAATGCGGTCTGTCCATAGTTATTTTGATCGACCCTAGCTTGCATTGTATAGCCTCTTTGCATGTTTGGCTTGTTGGCCTTAAGTGCATAAATGTATAGCATGCCTTGTTTGCATTATTTTCAATGGTTAGGAACCATTTAGCATGCAATTTCAGTCCCTTAGACATGCTTGTTTGATTGCCTTACATGTCTCTTTGAAGCTTTTGAATGCATATGTTGTATGCCTCATGCCTTGACCTTTGTGTATGCCTTGCTCTAGAGCCACTTAGATGCCATCTAGGAGGTCCCATTTGTATGGTCTAAGGCTGCCTTAGACCTATTTTAAGCCTTCTTGGCCTTGTGAGGCTTGGTTGGCTTAGGCATGGTTTAGGTCTCCCTTGGCTTGCCTTGGATGCTTGGGCCATTTGTTGCATGCTTAGTCTATTTTGTTGCTTGGTTTGGCACCATGTTTTGCATAATTTTCGGAGCTTTCTATGTATGCTAATTGTCCATGTTTAGCTTCCTTTAAGTGTGCTTAAAGCTTGCTCACTTGATGCTTAAGTTGGTACCTTAACATGTGCATGTGTGCATGCATGATTAGCCTTCATTTTTGGGCACTTTGGCCATTGATTTTAGGCATATATAGAGTTGCCTAAGTCATGTTTAAGACCATCATTTGCTTGCTTGCATGCTTACCTCATGTTTGCTTGTATGCTTTGCATAAGTACATGGCATGGCATTGTTCATATTGCATGATAGCTAACATGACTAGGTTGCATTGCATCAACATGCATTCCTTGTCCCTTGATTTGGTGATAGGGATTGGGATTTTGGTTTGTTTGGTTTGCATGCATTTGAGATTGAAAGTGCACATTTGATCCTTTGGGCCATCATGCATGGAAATGCGTGATTGGTGGCTCGAGAATCGAGGCGCATGCCCCTTTGAGTCACAAACATGATAAGGAGTGTGTTTGGTGCATACATTGCTTGAATAACATTGCCATGCAAGATTTTGCCCTCTGCTGCTGTGAGTTGCAGGTTCTGCAGACATTCAGTGCCGATCGGCAACATTTAGTGCCGGCCGGCATTAAATTATCAGCCGATGAGTTCATTTTGTGCCGGTGGCCACATATTTCAGCCGGTGGTGTTTCCCCTCAGCCGATGGTATCCCCCAGTGCCTTGAGAAGTAGTTATGAGACTTTGGCAGTTTTCAGAAAGGCAGAGCAGGGAAAATAGAGGCAGTCTAGGCATGGCTGTGCAATTCCGAGCAAGACCCGAGCACGTGCTGCATTTGGCTCTCCTCCCGAGGCGGTTTACTGTTTTCCTTAGTTTAGTTAGTTTGTCAACTAATTAGGCTATTTGTAATATTTAATTAGCTTGCGTAGTTAGTTTTTTGTATTATTCTTTCGGTCCCTCCGAGCGAGGGCATATCTGTAATAAGTGTGGGTGAGTGGTGTGTATGTCTTCCAACCCCCACTTCTTTCTCCCTTTTACTTACCTGCTTTTAATGGTTAGTATTAGGGCACGTTTATTTTAGCATACCTTATGCTGCATGCGTGCATCCATGCATTTGTTGACATGCATCGGCCTCGGTACATCATACAAACTGCATTGTATTTTCAATTCCAAATTGAATACGTGCATCGAATAAAGTGCATTTCACATGCCATCTTTAGGGTTAGCCGAGCCTACTTTAAATTGCATCTTCGCCTGTGTTGCATTAGCCATTTAACATGAACTAGGTCATGCATGTTTGCTAACTAGTTTCTTGTTTTGGCACGGAGTACGATGTAAGTATTTATGCTTTAGCATATCGCATGCGTATGAATGTTGACCATGTGGCTAAATGCTTATATGAAATAAACTGTTTGAATGCCTGTGGGTGGAGGTTGGATTGCTTGAGTTGGAAAAACTCGTTGAAATCCGTGTTTTAGCCTACTCGTGAGTAGCAAATTCCGAAATGCTTTCAAAACGAACGGATAGGCAATGTTTATTTCCAAATTAGGCAATCTAGTCTATACTTGTTTGCTGCGCGCATAACATAGTAATTCTAGGCTAATAATTGGAATAAGAGCATGTAATGTTTTCAAAAACGGATATCACGGTTAGTAGAGGCCGGTCTTCGGACCGGGCGAAAGGGGGTGCTCATAGCTGACCTTCCCCGATCGTACCCAAGCTCCCGAGCCAAGACAACTTTGGTGATGACGGACATGTGGCCTTCGACACCGAGTCAGGGTTTCCTAAATTTCCCATTTTAAAATATTTAGGTGGCGACTCTGTATCTGGCAAAGCAGTCCATGTTTGGCACTACTTTTCAAAAATCTGTTTTCTCAAACGATTTGCCAGAGTTGGACTCTTTGGTTCAGATTACGAACCGCGACAAACAAAAACAGGGGAGTCCGAACTGTAGCCGAGGTCCCCTCGCGGACGTGTTACAGTTTCTGGCGACTCTGCTGGGGATTTTTAGAGAGCTTGACTCGAACTCGTGATATCCTGTTTTGACTACACTTATGTGTTTCTTTGCATTGCATGTGCATTGGTGCACCTAGGACACCGTGTTGGCCATCTGCTATTCCTGAGCGGTTTGCTGGAGGCTTGTCTTGTCAAGGCATGACCATAAGGCTGACCGGTTGCGGGCTCTGCCAATATGGGAACACAAACCCCGGTTTTACCGGGGCACCCTCTTTGACCATTCGACCTAGTGCATATTCGGATCCATAGTGACCATTCCAAACTAGGACAGGTTGCTTACCCGATATAGGTTGTTTGAAACCGCTGTGTGCGTAGTGAAACCCTAGCTCCTGACAAAATAGGACAGGGAAACCCTACCCCAACATAGCGGTGTATTGGCTTTCTTTTACCTGTTATGTGCTTTTAGAGTGTATCTCTGCAGGGAACGCATATATCAGTATGCAAGTTTGGGTATCCGGCCTGAGGACACCAGTATCAGTGTTGTTGAGAATCAGTTGTGTCTGCGGGTATCAGTTCAGTTTTGAATAGTGATTCTGGGGAACAGTGTTCAGTAGTAGAGTACAGTTGTCTGGCTACACCCGTGTTTGATCTGTTTGGGGCTGAAATACTGCTTGTTTTCCGTTTCAGTTCAGAGATTCAAAGGGTCGATCTAGAACAGCTAGTGTCTTTTCCTTGCTGAGGCAAGACTGAGCATGACGCAGAATTCAGAAGAGATCGTGGTCATGACGGCCGCATTGAGTCAAGGAATCACCCCACAGGATGAAACCACTGTTGACATGCCGCATCCACCCAGGTCGCCTGCCGCACATCCAATTTGGACCCCTCAACTATATCAGGCTCGCGAGCCTACTACATTTGAACTAATGGGAATGATAGGTGATCTTTAAAGATCCGTGGCGAATCTCGCCTATGGGATGTTTGTTTCGCCACCAGCTGCACCATATGCCGAAGGCTTTATACCCCAGGAGCCCCCACTACTGGGACGAATTGTAATTGAACTCAACCAACCGGAGATGGCCTCCAGCTATGGCAACGACGCATCAAACCAAGTTCTAGATCAGGCCGAGGCCAGAGACAAAGGCAAGATGAAGGCAGATGCCGACTCTATCGAACAACTGCTGTGGGCAGTAGAGGCTTTGAAAGCCGGGGGAATGAACAAGCAACAGATATCTGCAGTTATGTCAAAAGCTGTGGAGGATGCTTTCCCCACTCTGCCTGAGGGCAATTCCAGTCAATCAGAGAATCGGGATAGGCCCCGTCATGCCAGAACAGTTCTTCCCCCTCCCAGCCTTGCATCCGGAAAGGATCAGAAACCCAAGGCCGCACCCGCCGATCCGTTTTCCAGTGCATCTAGCAAGAGTGCTCAGGCTCCGAAGTACCTGCCCCGAGGGCGCAGGGTCTTCCATGCTCTCTACATGCCATTATCCAAGGCACTTCAAATCCTTGCCGAGAGGGGACACCTTAAACCCCTGGAGCCTCGGCCTTTCCCGAAGAATCTCCCTGATACTCATGACTCTACTTAGTACTGTGCGTACCACCAGCAGACTGGCCATGCTACCGACAATTGTTTCCGCCTCCGGCACGAGGTGCAAGATTTGATTGACAACGAGGTTATCCTCCCCCCCACCTCAGCAAAGTCCATCACCACTCAGTTGTTGGATTTTGAGGATACAGACACTGCGAGTATGTAAGCAAAAAGGTGAACCGCCTGTGGGCAAGGCCTGGCACGTTTTTGGATGTGGCGTTTGGCACGCATTTTTGAGCACCTGCCAACACTAGTCTTGTAAATCCTGACTTGGGTGTCGAGTCAGTCTTTTATTTTGTTTTGAGTCTGTCTCATTGTCTTGAGTCAGTCCTTTTGCTTATAGGTCTGTCTTTTTGTAATGAGTCAGTCCCTCTTGTTTAGTATACCAGGTGATTTCGGGGTTGTTGCCTCAAACACCGTTTTGTCTTGTAATTAGTTGCTTTTGCTTTTTGAGCCTGTTTGCTGTCGAGGAGCCGGTTATACCAGCAAATCTGAATGAAACAACTGCGGCTATCATGTGCCGTATTTGTTGCTATTTGAGTTAGCCGTGCCAGAAGATGTGAATGGAACGACAGTGCATCTCGCTTACTCTCTTGTGCCATAAACATCGTCGTAATGACCTAAGCTTTTCATAAAACCCCTTTTTCGAACACGGTGGTGATGAAAACGAAGAGGAAGTAATTCCTCGGGTTTTGTAAAATTTTGATCATTTTGAGAGAAAGAGAGGCCTGCTAAGCTTTTAATGAATGAAATCATGCTCGTCGGCATGAGTACTGAGAAGGATCCTGGTCCGATCCAGACTGGTTCCACACTATCTTCAACGCGAATGATTTGTCGCTTTAAAAACGAAATGTCTTGTGCAGTCTTGCGAAGACCGGTGTGGAACCGCTCTTGAGATTGTGCAGCCTAGGATCGCTCTCGGTCTCAAGTTTCAATTCATCTGTTTCAAACCTGGGATCCGTTCAAAATGTTCAGTACCATGAAACGCCTGTGTGGCCCATTTTGAGGCAGCCCTCGAGCAGGAGGCGTCAAAGTCAGATCAAGGAGATCAGATCCCACCAAGCAAAGCTCGAGAAGCAACCGTGATGGACTTTTCCTGCAAATCACTACAACAGTCACTCTCCTGGATACGGAGAGGCTTCAATCTCAAAACCATTTGGCATGGGCCTGCTACACTTTTACCCTTTGAGAGGCTCGCTGGGCCGAAAACTCGGAAGGGCGGCCCAGGCAAAAGTTAGAGCAAAGAAAAAAGAAAAGAAAAAAGAAAAATACAAACGAAGCAAAAGAGAAAAGAAAAATGCAAAAAAAGAGAAAAGAAAAAAAGAAGAAATGAAAAGAAAGAAAAAGAATGAAAAAGAAAAACATAGCTCGCAAGGTCGAAAACCCGCATTGGGCACCTTGGCAAAAGTTAGAGCCTAAACAGTGAAGGTTAAAATACCCAAGTGTACCTTAACCGGAACTACGTAAGGCTTGATTCCCATGTTAGGGATACGTAGGCAACTTCATCCTGAAGTCCAGCCCCCAACGCTTCCATAGCGTCTAAGTCCATGTCATGGTTTTGATCACTTTTGCCTCCTCCGAATCCAATGTCTCGATTACAGCGACCTGGAATTACGTGACCAACTTCCTCTTGAAGTCAAACCACCAACACCTTCCAGGTGACTGTGTCCATATATTGATTCAAGCCGTCTTCGACTCCTCCGCGCTCGAGGGTCCGATCGTCATCAACAAGGACTGGCTTACGACATGCCGTGGCATCATCCAAACAAGGGGCAACTTTCTGTTGCCATCCATTGCCATAAGTTGCCCTAAGTTTCCGTCCAAACCAGCGGCAATTTTCCACTGCCTCCGATCCGAGGTTGCGCATCTCGAGGGTAAGTTCCGTGCTCGTTTGAGCATCGACTGTTTGCAAAATTAGTTTTTGAAAATTTTCACTGAGGCTAACTTATTTTCTCGAAAACTGTTTCATTTTCAAAATTGGACCATGTTTGGACCCCAAAAGGAGAATTTTTAGTGCTCACAGTCTGATTCACATGATTTTCAAATCAAAAATCGAATAAGTGTGTTAATCCAACCCTCATTTTGGTCAAAACTTGTTTTAGGAAGAAAACAAAAAATGGTCAAAATGACGAACTAGGGGCACAATTGAGTCAGGTCTTCTGTCTTTCCCCCGTTAACATGCTTGCCAACAGGGCACCCTATTCACCAGAAGAAATAGCCGTGAGCTAACAGTGTTGGGTGTGAATCTGCGATTTCCTATTCATCCATTAATCACCCTGGAGAGGGATTGAAAAATGAGAGATTAAAGAATAGAGAGGAGCAAGTTGAGCGAAAAGTGAGAAAAGGGTTTTGAGAGAAAAATGAGCCTGAGGGCCGAGTGATGTGAGTATCACAAATCAGAAAGGGTGTGAATAATACCCGGAGGAATTGGCTCCTCGAGATTTGAGGTCTTTTTGTGAACATGTCTGTGTGTCGTGTCCTTTTGATTTGTCGGTCTTGATTTTAGCTTTAAGTCTTTTTTTCGAGTGTGTCTCGTTCTTTTAGGTTGTGTGCCTTTTGTTTCTTTGTTTGAGTCTGTCACGTTGTGTTCTGTGGTAGGCTCGATACCTTGGCTGAAAACCCTTCCTTATTTCAAAAATCGTCGTTTGTGTTCAGAATGCTGTGCCATTCTCAACATTCGTGCGAAGCAAGAGAAAGGGAAGAGAAAATTTGGGACATCCGAGTGTGTTTCAACTGCAAACCGTGTCAGTTTTGTGATCCGTCTTGTCAGATTGGGGCTATTTGTTCAGGGTTTGCTGTGTGCAGAATGAACCAAACATTGTGTTATGGGCTATATGCAGGTCAATCCCCAGTAGAGTATGGGCTGTATATCCAGTTTGAGCAGTGGTTTGTATGAGTTGTTTTGCTGATTAATTGGTTGGTTATCTGATTACTACAGTACAATAGCTCAATTTTCAGACAACAGATCAATATCATTTGCATTTGAGGTGTAATGTGATGCAATGTAGTGCAAAGTATGAAATGCGCAGATATATACAGATATGTACAAATATAACACTTTTTCAGACAAAAAGTTTGTTTCATTTCATAATCTTTTTCAAGTACATAGTTTTGAAGAAGACAAAAACCTGCTCGCAGCAGTACAAGGTAATCTAACTACCAAAAGAGAAAAAATACAAAGAAAACAAGGAAGAAGCAGCGAAAAGTCTGTAGCAGCATCGATGGTCTCGCGCCTAAGGATCCGTCCTCGCCCTCTTCCTGGGCAGAAGCCCAGGAGCATCATCAGGAGCATTGCCATCTGAGCCCGAGCTATCCCCGGTCTCCTCCTCCGACGCCCCCGCCTCCGCCTCTATCTCCTCCTCAGACTCGTCATCTGGAACTGGAGCCCGCGAGCTGCTCCCGACGTAAGTGCGTCCCCCTCTAGTACGAGGATATATCCTGCCATCTCGGGTTGAAACGGGAGGTCTAGCTGGAACGCCACCCGCCGGAGGAAGTGGGAAGGGAGGCTGGAAAACATGAAAGGCAAATGCATCAGTATGTATGAAATAGTTTGTTAGTGTAGAATGCAGTGTATGAGTACAGTACATGAATGCTGTGAGCAGTTGAAACAGTGCAGAATGCAGTGTATGAGTACAGAGTATGAATGCCATGAGCAGTTGAATCAGTGTAGAATCCAATGTATGAGTGCAGTTTGTGAGTGCCGTGAGCAGTTGAATCAATACAGGATGCAGTGTGTGAGTACAGTGTATCAAGTGCCGTGAGGGCTGGGTATCCAGTGTTGTATCGTGCATCAGATTATGCGAAGCAGTTTGTGTATGGTTTGAAGCTACGACAGAGAGAACATACCGGAAGGCCGTAAAAGGCTAGAAAGTCGAAGGTCCGCTGTAGCATCCTCGTCATGGAGGCATTCATCTCCAGTAGCTGCCGGGTGTATCCAGAAGACGCCTGCAAGGGAATTAGATGCATTAATATTCTGTGGAATATCAAATAAACTGAAATGAAATAACTGTACAGAAATGCAGTAACACATATCGGAGGCAAGTCGGGGACACCGAAAAACTCGTGATCAGCCGGCGGAGGGGCGAAGGGGATCTGATAGGTCGCCCCATCCGACCCTCGGAAAGTCAGCGAAGTAGGCAGAGCGGGCCAACTGGCCTCCTGTCCTCTCTGGGCTCTGCCTCTGCCGCGGACTCGAGCCCTCCTCGGCGCTCCTCCTCCTACTCTCGCTCCAGCCGCTGGCGCCGCTGGTCTCTCTCTCTCAGCTCGACGACCACCGCTCAGAGGCCGCATCAGGAAGGTCCGAACGTACTCCGAGTAATCGCCCTCGCCTCTGAAGTCCTCTACCTCCCAGCCGATGGTGTAGTCCGCCATCTGCTCGGCGGTGAAACGCTCGGTGTCCCTCATATGCTCAGGAGGGTGCACCGGGACTGTTTGCTCAGGTAAGCCCAGGGTCTGACGCAAGAAGCGCTCGCCCAGGTACCAAGCCCAACAGACCGGGCCCTCTAGCAGAATCCAGTAACGCGAGGTCTCGACGGCACCGGCAAACCGATCTCGCATCATCGCTGGCAAAGGAGCCCAAGGCTGCCAGGTGATCTGAATTGAAATACAGTTTGTTACCTACTGATATTGCAAATACACAGTGGAAAAATGAAGCTTAAATAAACTGCAAGTAAAACATACCTCGGCGGGGGTGATGGTGTCGAAGTAGCGGCGGAAGAAGCTGAAAGTGTCCCGCGGCCTCCGGGCGCATCTCCCGTCAAAGCGGCGTGAGAAAGGGACAACCAATGGGGTCTCCGCCTCCGGCACGGGAGCGAGCCTAGGGAAGTAGGCATAAACCCACAACTACAAGGTGGATACCAGAATATTTATCAGATAAAGCAGAATACAGAATAAAGCAGAAATAACAGAGCCGTGTGTTGTGCAGTGTATTGAGCCGAGTGTACCGTGTGAACAGTATACAGTAAGTGTAAAGTAGACTACAGTGTGTGCCGTGTGTACAGTATACAGTAAGTGTAAAGCAGACTACAGTGTGTGCCGTGTGTACAGTATACAGTAAGTGTAAAGCAGACTACAGTGTGCGTAGTGTGCAGAGTACAGAAAGTACAGAACAGAAATGAAAAGCGGAAAAGGAAATGTACCTCCCAAGCACGCTAGTAGCCCTCGAGCAACTGTCCGCTGCTGCGGGAGGCTGAGCTCATATATCCGTAGAGAGTGGCCAGAGCGGCGCCACCCCAGTCAAAATGCAAGATGTCCCGCACATCCACCAATGCGCTGAGAAGGCAGAGGGGCACTGTGTTCGCCCGGTTGGCGAAGATCGTCGTCCCAAACAGGAACATCAGAAAGCCGCGTGCATACCTCTCCGCGGCCTCTGGGGTCATCGGAGCTGCGTCAACAAGAAGGGGCTGGACCCGGAACTGCACCTCGAACCAGGAATACCGGACGAAGCCAGGGTGCGCGAGAGGCGGTGCCGCGCCGAGTAAGTAGACCTGAGCTGCGGTCCACTCATCCACAGCAATATCAAAGGGGATCGGATCACCCCCTACCCCGATGCCTGTAAGCATCGAGAAATCGTAAAGGGTCATCGTCATGTCCCCTGCCGCCGAGAAATGAAACGAATCGGTGGTGTCCCACCATCTCTCTGCCAGAGCGGCCAGAAGAGGTCTGCACGTCGTGAGCTGAGAGAGTCCCCTGCAGAAGGAGCCAAAACTCGCTTGGTCTACGATGCGGCGGATTGCGTCGGGTAGCTCGGTATACCACTCGCGAGCAACAGTGTTCCCATACCCGCGGATGGTATGGGAGTCTCCCTGTTTTCAAACAAATAATTGCGAAGCAATATAAAATGTACAGTTTTGAAGGAACAGTCAAAATCAGTGCAAATGTGGCATGCGTGCAAGTTTTTCAGATTCAAATAGATACCAGGTGCCGGTGTGCTTACAGTGAACTACAACGTGTGATGCGTCAGCATGTTTGAGTGGTTCAGGGCAAATTTGGCATGCGTGCAAGTTTTTCAGATTCGAACAGATACCGGGTGCCGGTGTACTTACAGTGAACTACAACATTTGATGCGTCAGTATGTTTGAATGGCTCGGTGCAAATGTGGCATGCGTGCAAGATTTTCAGATTCAGACAGATATCGAGTGTCAGTGTTTGTAGTGAAATACGGTGTGTGCCGTGGTTTGAGTGGTTCAAGGCTAGTGCAGTGTGTGCGCGTGTCGTTCTTAAACAGATATCAGTTGCAAGTTTGTTTGTGATCAACTACAATACACAATGCATCAGAGTATCAGAGCTAAAGCAATTAAAGAATCTAATCGGCTGTGGCAGTTGACAGTTAAAAGGTTCTACAGTGCAGAAAATTAAAGCAGAGAAAAGATGTTACCTCGGAAGCACCGAAGGAAAGGTGAGAGGTAGGCTCGCGCAGCAGAAGCTCGGGATCCAACGCCATGTCAAAGCTCCTGAACTGGCGTAATCCGTCGGGTGGTAGAACGTGGATCGCCGGCCGGTAGGTCGCCGGGTCGAAAGGGCGCTCGCTCAATAGGAGGAGCTCGACCTCGGGATCCATCTCGTGATCCAAGGGAGTCCCGCCGCGTGGAACGTCGTCGGCCATGTCGAGAATGACCGGAAAATGGTCGAAGAATGAAAAATAGGCTCGGAATACGAAGAGTCAACTCGAAAGTCACCCCCGGGAGGGTAGAAGATGGCCGGAAAGGTCGGGATGGGAAAAAGGTATGGAAATGAAGAGGAAATCGAGGGGAACAAGTCCCAAAAAGGGGGAAATGGCAAAGGAAGCTGTAGACACCCCATTTTTGACCGCCCTCAAGACTTGGACACTACTGATGGTTTACTTGGTGGAGAAAGGTGTGCAGGGCGCAGGTTCAGTTTCTTCGGCAAGGAGAGAGGCGAATCTCAACTTCACACCCCATTTTGAACCAAAATTATTTTGGATGGTTTTGAGACCTTAAAACCCTCTCTTTCAAAACATTTTTGAAGTAAAATTCCCACGATGTTCTGACGCTCGCATTTCGGTAAATGGTGCGCTTTTCGGTAAACCGAGCAAGCACAAAGTGGAGATGAATGAAAGAGAGATGAAATCTTTGAAAAATCTTTCAAAACACCTTACTTCGGGGTTTGAAGTTGAAGGGAAGAGGAGAAGAGGGGAGAAAACAAGTTGGAGGAAATGTTCGACATGAATCCGGGTAAAAGAGAGTCGAGCAGTCCTCGCTAAATCAAGCTCATCTATCTATACACTTGGATTTAAGCTATGAGGCTATAACCATTGGAAAGAAGACTTCCGGGGCTTCATTTTTCACTCAAGAATCTCCCAAAGCCAAGTCCGGGTGGAGGAGATATGATTGGTTGAAGCTGGGCATCATCCCGTTTGGATCGAGTCTGCGCGGCTTCACCAAAAATGGCATAACTTTATGCACAGGAGGAATTTTGATGCAAGGTTTGCGCCATTGGAAATATAACTTCCGGGGCTTCAATTTGCATATCCACCGGCCATTTTTTGACCTAGGAATCACCTATCGGAACTCTATTTAGCCGACCGGCAATTTATTGTGCCGACCGGCACTTTATTTTGGCTGACGACCAAATTTTCTAGCCGGTTTGCACCCTTTGCACCCTCCAAGTCTGGTGTATACCAGCTGTGCCAGCTGGGATGCACAGAACCAGCTCCACGTGCATATATATTGCTATTTTGCACCCTTTGCACCACTTTTGGCCTCTTTTGTGCACCCTTTGCTCAAGGCTTCTTGAGGAAGCCTTGACCCCTTGTCTTGGCTTCCTCAAGAAGCCTACCAGCTGTCTTGGCTTCTTTGATAAGCCTTGCCCCCCCTTGCACCCTTGCTTTAGCTTCTCTTGTAAGCCTTAAGCCTTCCATTTGTCTATAAAAGGAGCCATCCTCCTCCATTGTAAAAGGTTGGATGTTTGGAACAAAAAACCAGAGATATATAGATATATCTGATATATACATACATACAACCCTCCATCACCCTCTATATCTATTCCATCCAAGCTTCCAAACACCCTTGGTTCTTGGCCATTTGCACTACAACACCTAGCACAACACCTCCATCCTCCATTCCAGCACTTGGGAGGCCATTTGCAGAGGTTAGAAGCTTAGAAACTTGGACCAAGGGCTGCTGGTTTGCTGCTCTTCAAGGGTAAGCATCCATTTCCCTTAAACTTGCATTTTTTAGCTTCATTGGTTAGCCTTATTTACAAGTATTTTTGAGCTTCGATGTAAACTGTAAAGAGGGTTATTTTGAGCCCTTCTTCAACATTGAAGAAGGGCTCAACACTGTTGGGGACCTCCATGTATGACTTGCTTCATTACCCCTCTTTGGTCCCCATTTTTGCATGACTTGTTAGCACATTGAGCTTCTGTTTTTCGACCCTGATCAGAACTGAAAAGGGTCTTATTTCGACCCCCTCTCCATGTCCCATGAAGGGTCTTTTGCTATTTGATACATGTTTTGTATACTTCATGTTATAGCCCTCTTGTGGCCTTAATCTTGCATTGCATTTTGAGCATGTTTGTATATTGATTTGGGGCTTGTCATCTACTGTAAGTAGTCGTATTTTTGGTCCCTCTTCAGTGTTGTAGAAGGGTCTTTTTCTGTTTAGGCTTTTCATCTACCACTTGCTTCATTGCCTCCCTTGCGGAGCCATTTTTGCATGCTAATTTTACCCTATCTATGCTCACTGTTTGGTCATGATTTAAACTGTAAACATGCTTGTTTTGGGGCTTCCTAGCTTCTGTCTTCATGCTTCATGTTCAAATTATGCATGTTTGATATAGCCACAAGTCATTTCATGTGCTTAATATCGCATTTCGGGACCATTTCCTTGCATCGAGTGTCATGATTGCGTATTTCGGGGCTGTTTTGCATCACTTTTAGCTACTGAAATTTGCATTGTTTGCATACCATGATCCATGCTTTGCCATGCCTTGTTAGGGTGGCATTCGTGCCTTAGGTTTGGTCCTCAGTTTGCGTGCACGCGTGCACGCATTTCGAGTGTCTCATTTTCATTTAATGGCCACTGATTTTGGCATGCTTGCGAGCTATCCATGTTAGTTTAAGTCCATCGTTGCATGTTGTTGCATACCATGTTTGTTTACATGTTTAGGTTGCGCGCCTAGCATACATTGTTCATTTGCATGCCCATGTTGCATATTAGATCACATGCCTAGGTTGTATTACATTGGCATGCATGCCTTGCCTCTTGATCAAGTGATAGAGGTTGGGCTTTATGTGTTTGTTTGGTTTGCATGACATTTGAAATCAAAGTGCATACTTGGTTTCTTGGGCCATCACGCATCGAAATGTGCAATTGGTGGTCCGAGGATCAAGGAACATACCCCTTTGAGTCAAAATCATGATAAGGGATGTGTTGGTGCACACATTCGCTTGAAATTTCATGCCATGCACTGTCTGTCATTTGTTGCTGTCAAAACTGTCTTCTGCAGGAAGTTTCTGCCGACCGGCAACATACAGTGCCGACTGGCCATTTGTGAATGGCCGATAGCTTCATCAGCAGCCGATGGACATTCCTCATGGCCGGTGGGAATTTCCTCCAGCCGATGGTATTCTACAGTGTGCAAGGAACGTGTCCCAGGACTTTGGCAGTCTTTGGAGAGGCAGGGCAGTGTAAACAGAGGCAGCAGTGGCATGGTGCGGGTTTTTCAGGCGAGTCGGATTCGAGCATGCATCATTCGCGTATCCCGAGGCAGGGGCTGTGGCCACCTTTCCTTTTTGCATTTAATTCGATAATTAGAATTCTATAACAATTTATTCTGTATTCGGACTGTATTATTTGGGACTGTATATTCTTTTGGTCCCTCCGTGTGAGGGCGTACTTGTAATAAGTGTGCGTAGGTGTGTGTATGTCTTCCAACCCCACGTCTTTCTTCCCTTTTATTTACCTGCTTACGATGGTAGATTAGGGCACGTTTATTTTAGCATACCTTATGCAATGCATGCGTGCATCCATGCATTTGTTTACATGCATCGGGCTCGGTACATCACGCTAACTGCATTGTATTCCAATTTCCAAATTGAATACGTGCTATTTATAGCATTCCATATGCCATGCTTAGGACAGCCGAGCCTGTTTAGATTACACCATTGCTTGTGTTGCATTAGCCACTTAACATGAACTAGGATCATGCGTATGATTACTAACTGGTTTCTGTTTTGGCTTGGAGTACTAGGTAAGCTTTTATGCTTTAGCATATCGCATGCGTGTGAGTGTTGCCATAATAGCATGATTACCATGAGGCTAGCTGCTTATGTGATATAACTGCTTGAATACCTGTGGGTGGAGGTTGGATTACTTGAGTTGGAAAAACTCGTTGAAATCCGTGTTTTAGCTTACTTGCGAGTAGCAAATTCCAAAGCGTTTTCAAAACCAACGGATATGCAATGCTTGTTTCCAAATTAGGCGATCTAGTCTATACTTGTTTGCTGTGCGCATAACATAGTAATTCTAGGTTAATAATCGGAATAAGAATGCACAATGTTTTCAAAATCAGATATCACGGTTAGTAGAGGCCGGTCTTCGGACCGGGCGAAAGGGGGTGCTCGTAGCTGACCTTCCCCGATTGTACCCAAGCTCCCGAGCCAAGACAACTTTGGTGATGACGGACACGTGGCCTTTGGCACCGAGTCAGGGTTTCCTAAATTTCCCATTAAAAAAACATTTAGGTGGCGACTCTGTATCTGGCAAAGCAGTCCATGTTTGGCACTCATTTCAAAAATCAGTTTTCTTAAAACGATTTGCCGGATTTGGACTCTTTGGTTCAGATTACGAACCGCAACAAACAAAAGGGGAGTCCGAACTGTAGAGTGAGGCCCACGGGCGCGTCTACAGAAGTGCCGAAATGAAATTTCGATCGGTCGAAGATGTCCGAAACGCTACGAACTTTGTGAATCGAACAACGAAAATGGCGCGAAAACACAAAGAAATGAGAAATGAGGAGAGGGAAAGAGCTCTAGAGAGAGAGGGTGTGATTTTCGGCTAGAGGGAAAGTGAAAGAATAGGGTTTAAAACCCTATTTTAAAAGACCCGAGGTGAAATGTCAAATCTGCCCCGACTCAGCAACTTTCTGCCGGTCGGCAACATTTTGTGCCGGCTGGCAGAATATTGTGCCGATGGAATTCTTTTGTAGCCGGTGGACAGCCGGTGGCCTCCTATCCCAGCCGGTGATGTTCCCACAGCCTTGTTTAGGCCATATGAGTGGTTTTTGGTCTTCATAGCTCAAGAAAGTGCAAGAAAGTGTATCTCCGATGCTCAACCGGCCTCCGTTTTGACCTCGGACCATGTCTTCTGTGCGTGGCACTCAAATTCATGCAATGATTGTATCCTTTTATATCCTTTTGTCTTTTATAAAATTCAAAAGTTGCCCCGTGTGCGTTGCACGCGTTCATCGCACTACTTCGGTGCATTACATCGCGCCATCATGCACCTCGCAGTTGCATTGTTATGCACGTACTACACGCGTTGTAACACGCACCCCTTTGCATTGTCATGCACATCTCGTATGCATTGTCATTGCATTTTTTATTATAAGCATGGTCATGCGTTTCAAATACATACGTTGCCTCGTGCATCGTTCGCGTTGTTATACATTCCCTTACCATGCATCGTCGTGTATTCCGAAACACGTACGTTGTTATGCATTTAAGTTCATTTGCATTGGCTTGCATCTTATGAGGCATGTGTGTCTCATTTGTTACATCTTACACTCCATGTGGCATGCGTGTCGCGTTGGCCTCATTCGCATAGGCACGTGTGCCTCATTTCCATTGGCACGCGTGTCTCACTTACTTGTCATGCATTTCGGGTCTGGCGAGACCTTAAACACGTACGGTCTAGGAGACCTTAAATCCTCGGAGGGTGCGAAACCTTCACCATATTTGCACGGTCTAGGAGACCTTAAATCCTCAGAAGGTGCAAGACATTCGTTGCTTCGGCACACACAATTCATGCATTGTCATGCATTCGTAAAGCCGCGCGTTGCCGCGCATTTCAAATTCATGCATTGTCATGCATTCAAAAGTCGCGCGTTGGCACGCATTTCAAAAACATCATGCATCATTCAAAAAAAAAGAGAAACATCATGCATCATGTGCATTTCAAAAACAAAAGAAAACATGCATTGTCATGCATACATTTTGCATTTCGGTCTAGGAGACCTTAAATCCTCTGAAGGTGCAATTCCTTCGGTGTTTGTCGTGCCCGAACGACTTCCGGTGGTCTGGTAAAGCCACCTGTCTGTGTTTGCGGTGAGTTCCTAGGAGACCAATGGGGACGGTGAAAACTAGAGTTCGAATGGCTTATGCCTAGAACGTAAAGGTTCGGGATTTCCGAGACTAAAGTCGGGTTTAAATACCCAGAGGGTCTACCCTCGGCTTGAAATCTGTATGGAAGCCCCATAGGTTGAGCCGGCATGTCTACGCCTCAGTTCTGGATACCGAACCAACCTAGTGTATCGCCCTGTTGGGCGAATGGGGAAAACTGCAATTGTAGCCATTGCATCTTTCTGCATTGTCATGCATCATTGTGAATATTGCATATGTCATGCATTTCAAAAAAAAAAAACAAAAAAAAACATGCATTGTCATGCATCATTGTGAATATTGCATATGTCATGCATTTCAAAAAACAAAAACAAAAAAAAACCATGCATTGTCATGCATCATTGTGAATATTGCATATGTCATGCATTTCAAAAAAAACAAACAAAAAAAAACCATGCATTGCCATGCATCATTGTGAATATTGCATATGTCATGCATTTCAAAAAAAAAACAAACAAAAAAAAAAAACATTGCATATGTCATGCATCATTGTAAATATTGCATATGTCATGCATTTCAAAAAATCCAAAAACACAAAAAAAACCATGCATATGTCATGCATTTCATTGTAATATAGCGCATATGTCATGCATTTTCTGTAGATATCCATTCCATTGCATATTGTACATATTGCATTTTAGTTGTATGCATCTACCGCATCATCTTCCATCTATGGCTTGCACCTTTCCTTGTTGAGCTTGGTCTGGTATGTGCCCTTACTTTTCACGTTGAAGCATAGTTCTGCATGTGTACGCGCCTATTCCTTGATGAACTTGGTTTAAGGGTGGCGGCACCTTTTCTATGTTAGACATGGCTTGTATGTGTACATGCTTTTCCTAGGCAAAATACGATTTTGGCTACAGGCCATATGCATTTCTATTACATTGTAGTGTAATTATTGCATCCAGCATTAGGATCATTGTTCTTTCCTCAGCGGGTCGTCACCCCACTTATGTCATTCCACCCAATACTTGTTCTTGTGTCCGTCTGCATCACTCATAGTTCTGCATGTGTACGCGCCTTGGTCATTCCACGCTGGTATATTGGTTTGAGGGTAGCGGCACCTTTTCTATGGTAGACGGACTTGTTACTTCCATCAACCTATTTGACATTTGTGTGGTTTTGAACCGCTCATGATTGGATCGTGATTCAATTGCATTGCATATTACATTGCATATTATTTGCATTGTTTATATTTGTTTTGAAGTTTTGCATATCATTTGCATTACATAGTTTCAATTGCATTGCATTTTCATTTGCATTGCATTTTCATTTGCATTATTCATACATTGTTTTGTATATATTGCATATCATCTTGCATTCATTTTGCATTGTCATGCATATTGCTAACAACATTGTACCTGTTAAGTTTGCTTTCTTTGCAGGCACGATATTGTATGTACGGCTCATTTGAGGCCGGTGCAACCGGACGAGCCGCACAGGTATTGTATCCTCCGAGCGAGACGCACAGAGAATTGCATAATTCTCTTACATCCTTTCTGCATTATAGTGTAGTTTGGTGCTTGCTATCTTATAATTCTCGCATGCGTGCTTCGTTACAGCTTCCTTTGCATGATCATAAGTTATGCCCGGCCTTTTGCATCGTCAGTTGCATCTTGCCCCCGCCTACGGGCGCATACCTTATCTGCGGCTTGTATGCCTGTGCCTGAACTACGCTGGTTTGATTCCTAAAGGGATACGTAGGCAGCTTGCGAGTTCAACCATTTGCGCTTTGTATGTTTGTCCAAGTCTTCGGCCTTGTCAAAAATGGGTCGTCTCTGGGCTTTGACATTCACTCCCGTCATTGTTATGACTTCTGAGTTCTGTCAAAGAGGGGCAACTGTAGACACCCCATTTTTGACCGTCCTCAAGACCTGGACGTCACCGTTTGAACGCCCGATGATCATCCATGTTTGTGTTCGTTTGGAGTTCCCGGAGTTCTCGGCTACGCGCCTTGCCTCAGGATCTCCGAACTCGACTGTTTGTGTCTGGTTTTATACCAAACACTTGTGTTTTGCCTTGGAAAGGCAGAGGATGCCTTGTGAGACATCCCCTTGCACCACCGGTAGTGGCTAGAGGCCACCGGCTGGTTTTGTGTTGCCACCGGCAATGTATATTGCCGGTCGGCACTATTTGTTGCCGGTCGACACTCTTTTTTGGCAAAATGACATTTTTGCCCAGCCGACTACTGTTTAGTTGCTTTTTGAGATATTTTAAGGCAGCTGTCTTGCATCTTCTTTCCCTCCATACACGTGTATGGAGGGATGAGCTTCTTGGTGGCTTAACTTGTAAGTTTGGTTGCCTATAAGAGAACCCTTCCTCCTCTTGGCTCAAGGGTTGGAGAGTTAGACATTTTGGAGAGAAAAGACCTTAGAGAAGCTCTGGTTTTAGGGTTTGAGTTCTATATCTATCCTATCTCTCTTTTTCTCTCTTGTTTGTACACTAGGTGCTTTAGTCCACATTATTGCACACAAGCACCTAGTGTTTCACCTTCCCTTGGCTACTGAGGTTCCAAGAGGTTGTTCTTGGTGTTCTTGGCTGGATTTGAGCCCAAGGAAGCAACAACATCAACACTTGTGAAGAAGGTCAACAAGGGTGAGAAACTTGCTTTATATACCCCATTCTTGCACTCCATTTTTACCTATCTTTGAACTGTTTTTGTGCTTGGTGTTTAATACAAAAAAGTTCTTTTTTTTAGTCTTCTTGATAGTTTATTAAGGGTGCTTTGTGCTTTGGGGAAGTTTGGCCCCTCTTAGGCCTTGAAAGGCCTCATTTTTGTGCTATTTTGTTGAGCTCCGGGATTTTGGTGTTCGGGTCTCTTCACCACTGAAATTTTGAGGGATTTTAGTGGTGTAGATGATGCCTTGAAGTCCCAAGAAGGAGAGGGCCACCCCCTCTCCTTGTTGTCCTTGAAAAGGACAAGTTTTGGCCGCTTGAGGAAGCCTTTGTTGGCGTGTGTGTTGAGCATGTCTAGGCTGCATTTTATGTTTATTATGCCATGATATAACATTGCTAAGAGTTGGTTTTGGTCCCTTATGCATGCTTAGCATAGTTGCCATGTAATGCCTTGTGATCCCTTAACATGTCTTAGGTTGTGTGCCTTTGTTTCTAGCATGTTTTAGGCTTACATTTGTGAAGCTTGTATGCTTATTTTGCCATGAATGAGGTCTGTCCATAGTTATTTTGATCGACCCTAGCTTGCATTGTATAGCCTCTTTGCACGTTTGGCTTGTTGGCCTTAAGTGCATAAATGTATAGCATGCCTTGTTTGCATTATTTTCAATGGTTAGGAACCATTTAGCATGCAATTTCAGCCCCTTAGACATGCTTGTTTGATTGCCTTACATGTCTCTTTGAAGCTTTTAAATGCATATGTTGTATGCCTCATGCCTTGACCTTTGTGTATGCCTTGCTCTAGAGCCACTTAGATGCCATCTAGGAGGTCCCATTTGTATGGTCTAAGGCTGCCTTAGACCTGTTTTAAGCCTTCTTGGCCTTGTGAGGCTTGGTTGGCTTAGGCATGGTTTAGGTCTCCCTTGGCTTGCCTTGGATGCTTGGGCCATTTGTTGCATGCTTAGTCTATTTTGTTGCTTGGTTTGGCACCATGTTTTGCATAATTTTCGGAGCTTTCTATGTATGCTAATTGTCCATGTTTAGCTTCCTTTAAGTGTGCTTAAAGCTTGCTCACTTGATGCTTAAGTTGGTACCTTAACATGTGCATGTGTGCATGCGTGATTAGCCTTCATTTTTGGGCACTTTGGCCACTGATTTTAGGCATATATAGAGTTGCCTAAGTCATGTTTAAGACCATCATTTGCTTGCTTGCATGCTTACCTCATGTTTGCTTGTATGCTTTGCATAAGTACATGGCATGGCATTGTTCATATTGCATGATAGCTAACATGACTAGGTTGCATTGCATCAACATGCATTCCTTGTCCCTTGATTTGGTGATAGGGATTGGGATTTTGGTTTGTTTGGTTTGCATGCATTTGAGATTGAAAGTGCACATTTGATCCTTTGGGCCATCATGCATGGAAATGTGTGATTGGTGGCCCGAGAATCGAGGCGCATGCCCCTTTGAGTCACAAACATGATAAGGAGTGTGTTTGGTGCATATATTGCTTGAATAACATTGCCATGCAAGATTTTGCCCTCTGCTGCTGTGAGTTGCAGGTTCTGCAGACATTCAGTGCCGATCGGCAACATTTAGTGCTGGCCGGCATTAAATTATCAGCCGATGAGTTCATTTTGTGCCGGTGGCCACATACTTCAGCCGGTGGTGTTTCCCCTCAGCCGATGGTATCCCCCAGTGCCTTGAGAAGTAGTTATGAGACTTTGGCAGTTTTCAGAAAGGCAGAGCAGGGAAAACAGAGGCAGTCTAGGCATGGCTGTGCAATTCCGAGCAAGACTCAAGCACGTGCTGCATTTGGTTCTCCTCCCGAGGCGGTTTACTGTTTTCCTTAGTTTAGTTAGTTTGTCAACTAATTAGGCTATTTGTAATATTTAATTAGCTTGCGTAGTTAGTTATTTGTATTATTCTTTCGGTCCCTCCGAGCGAGGGCATATCTGTAATAAGTGTGGGTGAGTGGTGTGTATGTCTTCCAACCCCCACTTCTTTCTCCCTTTTACTTACCTGCTTTTAATGGTTAGTATTAGGGCACGTTTATTTTAGCATACCTTATGCTGCATGCGTGCATCCATGCATTTGTTGACATGCATCGGCCTCGGTACATCATACAAACTGCATTGTATTTTCAATTCCAAATTGAATACGTGCATCGAATAAAGTGCATTTCACATGCCATCTTTAGGGTTAGCCGAGCCTACTCTAAATTGCATCTTCGCCCGTGTTGCATTAGCCATTTAACATGAACTAGGTCATGCATGTTTGCTAACTAGTTTCTTGTTTTGGCACGGAGTACGATGTAAGTATTTATGCTTTAGCATATCGCATGCGTGTGAATGTTGACCATGTGGCTAAATGCTTATATGAAATAAACTGTTTGAATGCCTGTGGGTGGAGGTTGGATTGCTTGAGTTGGAAAAACTCGTTGAAATTCGTGTTTTAGCCTACTCGTGAGTAGCAAATTCCGAAATGCTTTCAAAACGAACGGATAGGCAATGTTTATTTCCAAATTAGGCAATCTAGTCTATACTTGTTTGCTGCGCGCATAACATAGTAATTCTAGGCTAATAATTGGAATAAGAGCATGTAATGTTTTCAAAAACGGATATCACGGTTAGTAGAGGCCGGTCTTCGGACCGGGCGAAAGGGGGTGCTCATAGCTGACCTTCCCCGATCGTACCCAAGCTCCCGAGCCAAGACAACTTTGGTGATGACGGACATGTGGCCTTCGGCACCGAGTCAGGGTTTCCTAAATTTCCCATTTTAAAATATTTAGGTGGCGACTCTGTATCTGGCAAAGCAGTCCATGTTTGGCACTACTTTTCAAAAATCTGTTTTCTCAAACGATTTGCCAGAGTTGGACTCTTTGGTTCAGATTACGAACCGTGACAAACAAAAACAGGGGAGTCCGAACTGTAGCCGAGGTCCCCTCGCGGACGTGTTACACATACAAAAAAAATAAAAGTAAAATATGAATCTCCTATATTCTACAACTTGAAAATCGCGATTGATTAAACCTCTACACCAAATCAATTAAACAAAAATTGCACAACATAACCCTAAAATCTCAGAGTTCTACAAATCAATTAAAAAAGAAAAAGAAGAAACACACAGATAGGGTTTGAGTAGAGAAAGAGATGTGAAGTAAAAAGTACCTTTGAATGTAGTATCATTGCTTGAGCATGAAATGATAGAGAGCAAGATTGAGATAAAGAAAATAAGAAGAGGATGAGCTACAGAAGAGCTCATCACTCCAAGGAGAAGAAAGAACGCGCCGGGCGCGCTTTGGGTTTGGATGGACCTTCTTGTTGATTTTGGTTTTTAATTTTGGAAAACTACCTGGGAGTGAGAAAAAAATATTACCAGTATATAAGGGTGCAAATTACACCCCCAATGTTTTTTTTGTACTCACTATAAACACACTTGCCTCTCATGTATTTTTAATTTTTTTTTTCAACTTCCACTTACATTTAGTTCTCCATTAATTTTTTGGGTTTTTTTACGGAATAGAGATGAATTGAAATTTGGGTTTTAACAACGCTGAAATTTGAGCCTTTACGCTTACTATATTGGGCTAAGGGCACAACAATAACTGTTGTATCTTAATTTGAGGTTTATTATAGTTTATTTTTATAATTTGAATCGTTGATTTTGTAAGATTCGTCGAATACTTCAAATATGTCAAAAATCATATTAATCAGATATCAATAACCATGCAATCGGATTACATTTATCATTAAAAAAATAAATAAATAATTGTTTTTCTTTTAAAATAGTATCAAAAATATGCAATCTTCACATAACTACCAATATCTGATCAATATAATTTTTTATATGTATGAAGTACTCAACAAATCCTACAAAATGAATGGTTGGGATCATAAAAATAAGTCCATAATAAGTCTCAAATTGAGGCACAACAGCTACTGTTGTGTCAAGGGCACAGTAGCAACCAACACCTTATTTTGGGGGGCAATAATGCTACGCACATAGAGTACCAAACATAGAACCAAACATAGAAAGTATTCATTCGGGTGATTGGGTGATCGACTGGATGAAAAGATGATAGTCATGGTTAACAAGATGATAGTCGCAGTCAACATGCTTTGGCCGATTGACCACTGGGTCATCTGGCTAGATGAACAATTTATGTGTTTAATTCTGTGTTTGGTCCTCTATGTGCATAGTATTACTGATTTTGGGAGTGTTTGAGGGAGTAGGTTGGAAGCTAAAATAGTCAATAAAGACAAAATATACTAAAATAGCCAATAAGACAAAATGTTACATCTAAATCATAATTATTTTACTTTTTCTCTCGCAACTATCAAATCAACTACCAAAAAAACAAAACAAAAAAATAAACAGACTTCTCAAACACAATATTTTTAGCCATGTTAAAATAGCCAAAAAGCTAACTAAAATAACTAATTTCCCAAACGAGGTCTTTGTAAGATAATAATCAATATATCTAGTGGAAGTTTTTGAAGAAAAAAATTTAGAAAATGGCTTTATTAAACAAAATTATAAAAACCTATAACAAAATGCATCTTGAAATTTTTAATTTGTCGATTTAAGTTCTATTATTTATTTATTTATTCTCAATCTAAACTATTTGTCTATTTTCGTTACGATGGAAAAAAAAAATTATATTTTAGCCATTAAACTCAAAAAATATATTTTAGACATTATATGCACACTTACATTTAATTTAATGGCTAAAATACTATTCTTTTCGGAGAAAATTAGTGATAAATCCAATTTGGAGAGTGACTAAGGCATTAGGCCAAGTAGATATTTTTTGTTGGTGAGAGGTCTATCCTTTGTGAAATAATTTGGTGAGATATCATTTTATTGTTTTGAAGGACATTTTATTTTCAATTTTACCCCCTTAACTTATGTATTGACCTTTTTTTTTGACTATTTATTCAAATTTATATCTATCTATTCAAAAAAAAATTTATTTATTCAAATTTTTTTTCCCATCTATTCAATTTTTTTGACCATATATTCAATTTTTTTTCTTATCTATTCAATTTTTACACCTTTCATTTCTCTTTCTCTATCTATTGAAATTCTCATTTTTAACTTATATGTTCAAATTCTCATTTTGAACAAATCAATCCACTGTTCAAAAAATTTACCTATTCAATTTTATTCTATTTGTTAAACATATCTGTTCATGAATCTACTATCTGTTGGAATCCTTTTCTTTCTCTCCCTATCTGTTGCATTATGTTTTATCATCATCATCATCATCATCATCATCATCATCAATAGCAACAGTAACAACAACAACGACAATAACAACAACAAATATCAACTATCAACAATAGAAAATAAAGAAGAAAAAAAAATAACAGATCATTATCCTCTTTATCAACAACGGATCTAATACTGAGCTCAAATGTATAAAAATAAAAATAAAATAAAAAACTAAAAGAGATGGGAGAGAGAGGTCTCAAGTGTTGATTTGTTTTTAATTTGTTACAATCTCCTCACATCTCTCTCTTTCTCTGTCTCTATTTATGGTTTCTTGACCTGAGCAATACCGTGAGAGTCACGGAGAATGACTCCGATCTGTAGTGGAGTCATGCCATTCTTTGCAAACATGCAGATGTTCTATTCAACCTACAAGATCATCAGAAATTTAAGTAGAAATATGATCAATCAGTGATTTTCACAACTTTCAATAATTGAAACCCCAAAAGCAATAAATGAATAAAAATAAAATACAACAAACTCAGTTAATTGATGCATATTATGTGTGTATATATATTGAACTCATGACGGTTTTGACAAGTTTAGTGGAATAAGATTTAGTACGGACGACGGAGACACGAGAAGAAGCAAATCGGTAGGAAGATCCAAGCCATTGATTAAAGGATTGTTAACTGATCCACTAAGATCTAGAGCCAACTAGGACGGATTCGCTTGTGAGGCAGAGCTGAAGTGGACTTGCAAATAAAGGCCCACTAGAGCTTCAACGACTCCAGATTTGAGGCGGCACAGTCCGATGACGCAAATGAGGACCATATCTGAGTCATCATCATTATCACAAAGAGATAGAAAAGATAGAGAGATCATTAGCTGACACCAAGTGATGCTACGGTGGTGACTCCGAAGCCACGGAGGAGGAGATTGACAACGGTTGCAGTGGCGTTAAACAGAGAAAACAGAGAAATGAAAAATGGTGAGAAGGCGACAACGATAAGGCAACGACGACGATCGCAAGAGAAAGAGAGAGAGAGATAGTTGATCATAGAAGAGAAGAGAAAGAGAGGAGAGATAGAGAAAGGATTTGGTTCACATGTACACCATATATACATACACAGAGAGATAGAGAAAGGGTTTGGTTCACATGTACACCATATATATATATATATATATATAAATGGGTAGTTTGGTCATTTTGGGGGAGCTTGTCCTTATGGACAAAGTATTTTAGAGTGTGGCCCTTTTGACCCCAAAAAAAAAAATCAAAATTGGATTCATGGACCGAATGCCTTATTTTTGTTGATTTTACTTAGCAAAAATAGATAAATGGTTTGTATTAAAAACAAATCAAATAATTAATTTTTAAATGATTAGATAAATGGCTTGAAGAGCTCTCACTTTTCCAAAGCTCTTCAAGCTTCTATGAGTGAGTCTCTAAGAAAAAGATATGAAGTGATTTCTTTTTTTCGTGGAGCTTTGATGAGTGGTAGGTATTTATACACCCCCAAGATTAGCTTAGGGTTTAAGCAACTGATTGTAGTGATGCCACGTGTCCAAGGGAACATGTATGAAAAAGATTCTTTCTAACTGTTAAACCAAGGTAATTGTAAACCCCGAGGACTTTGTGCCTTTCCCTCGAGTAATCCTTCGAGGATAATAGACAGACTGAGAGCATTATGAATTATATCGACGATCCTTTGTCTTTAGCCACCAATCCAACAATTCCCAACATCTCAAAATAGGGTCAGGGGTAGTTCTAAAAAACATCTTGCCACAAGGTTTGCCGAGTCCTGAAAGACCCCCCAAGTCTTGCCAAATAGGCTTTGGGTATAGGCAAGTTATTTTAATTAGGAAGGGATATCTCTAAGTTCCATATCTTCGAGAAAGGGTCACTAACTCCGATCGCAGCTTACAATTCTATGCGTTATCATCGGAATAGCTCCAAGCCCTCATATTGCTATGGGACCCACTTTACGGTGTGACTTCTAGATTCCTAAAATATTGTGAAGCTAAATGCATGGATTTTTGAGGTCATTGAACCTTTTGTGTTTCGGCCACGTTTGGTTTCCGGGTTCATTGAACCTTTCAAGTCCCAAACCCCCTGAATTGGGGTTTGCACCTTTCTTCATCATACTTTCTTGTCTTCCAAGAATCTTGTATTTTACCCAAGAATTTCGGGCCTGAACTTCTTTGAGCTTTTCCCGCATTTGCAATTTGGGTTGGAATGCCTTCAATTTCCCCTATCTCACAAAACATAATTTTTTTAGCTTCTCTTTGAATTTTTTTGATCACAATCATTTATAACCAATTTTAGCCTGTCCAAACAAACGTTTCATCACCCAGAAATTAGCAATCCCTCTAGCCATTTTATGTATCGAAAAATTGTCACTATTCATTTGTTTCCTTTCTCATCCTCTACTTCATACTCTACATACCTTATAGTTTCGTATTCCAACGAGTAAGTACATACATAATTGTGGTTCGTTGACAATCTTCTTGTCATGTTGTGACTTGATTGCTAACCATTTCATAACAAGAGATAGATGGCTAGTATTCTGAAGTATCATGAGAAGGACGATGTTGTCTTAAAGATAGAGCATGAAACACTCAACTTAGTTGGTCGTTTGTCTCCCTTTCTGGAAGTGTTTTGTAAGCCTGCTATTTTTTTTTTTCCAGATTCATTTGTTGTTGTAATTTGTTTAATTTGCAATTGGTTTATATAATTAACAATTAAATTTGTATCAATTTGGTTTGTGCATTATGAGCTTGATTCTGTTTTATATTTCACACACAATTTACACGAGTGTACTGAGGTTTTCAACAATATATTCATATGTCATATGAACACTTTATTAAGATGCATCATTTTTTACGTTATACTTTTAACTTAAAAAATAAGCGACATGTGTCATTTAAGTAGAAATTTATCTAATGAATGACCCTTTTAATTTTTAAATATGGGACATGTGTCATTTTGATATTCAAAATTATACATTCCCTATTGACTTTAACGATTTGTTTAGAGAATCAAATTGAAACATTTTAAAACATATTTTATAAATTTGTTGACAAATTGACACAATTTAAATATTTAAAACCAAAATAACACAAAACTCATACATTAAACATTAAAAATGTAATTAACCTACTAACACAAAAAATACAAAAATATGCCAATTATTTATTATATCTCTATAAATTTATATCCGTCATTATTGAATTTTTTAGGGAAAATATCTCCAATATATATGCATACAGAGGCATATAGTGCATTGAAAACCCGTACTTTGAAATAAAAAATTGTATTAAATGAAAAAAAGCACTAACTGAACAAAAAAAAAAAAAAAAAGAAGAAATTTTACCTATAAATCTCCTTTCTAAAAAAAGAAATTTTACCCATAAATCTCATTTTAAGAAATGGTGGTCCTTTAGTCCTAAAAATTTTCTTATAGATCAATTATCCCAATAATTTTGGAAAGATAGATTTAATATATTATTTAAATTTTGGATTCTATTATGTGTTTTTTTTAATTTTTATTTATTTATTTTTTAAGATAAGATATACAATTTATGATAATCAAATTTAGGATGAATTTCCATATGAAAATCTTTTTGGGGCGAATTACACTAACAGTCCCTATAGTTTGAGACTCATGTCACTTTGGTCCCTAATTTTTCAATTGTGACACATTTGACCCTGAATTTTGAATCTTGTTCCAAATAAAGATAATTGAAGATACCATTGCTCAATTTCAAGGAAAAAGTAGTCAATTTGATAAAATATAAGCTAATTTGATAAAAATAAATGTCAAAAAAATATTTTTAAATTTTTAAAAATTATTTCTACCCACCGAAGATAAAATTATGTAAATTTGATAAATCTTTTACACATTTATTTATTTATTTATTTTACCAAATTAATTTTTATTATGTGTTTGAATGATGATCACGTTATGGGTGGTTGTTAGGCTTTTAATGTGTAATCGATATATTTAATATATGAAATATTTTTAGTTTTAGATTTTTTTGATTTAATGAATTGGTTTAATAATGATATCAAAGTTGTCACCATATTTGACTTTTAGAAAAATAGAAACTAATTTAATGAAAATAAAAATAACCATCCATTACATGATCATCATCCAAACACATAATAAAAATTAATTTAGTAAAATAAATAAATGTGTAAATGATTTATCAACTTTACATAATTTTATCTTTGATGAGTAGAAATAATTTTCAAAAACATTTTTTGACATTTATTTTTATCAAATTAGTTTATATTTTATCAAATTGACGACTTTGCACTTGAAAATTGAGTAATGGCATTTTCAGTTGTCCTTTTTTAGAACAAGATTCAAAATTCAGGATTAAATATGTCATAAATGAAAAGTAAGGACCAAAGTGACACAAGGCCTAAATTATAGGGATCGTTAGTGGAAAATTCTATTTCCATACACTACTTCCTTTATTCTACATATTTTCTCAATATACACACTAAATAAATTTAAATTATCAAATTTTACTTAATACACATCTTACCATAGCAAAAATACCCTTACCATCTTCATCCTCCAAACCCTAATCCTAACAAGTCACCATCGCTATTGTCGCCAGTGGCGGCACCTCTTTCCTTCCCTTTCACTTCCAGTCATTACCCTCACCCATCCCTCCATCCGTCAGCGCCACTTACATAACCTCCATCGCCAAAATCGATCTCTGATTTCCTCTCTCTCTCTCTCTCTCTCTCTCTCTCTTAATCGTGAAGTAGGGCTATTACCGGCGCCACCATCGCGACCTCAACCTTCTTCCCTTGAGATCGATCCCTCTCTCTCTTTCTCTCTCTCACAGTCGCGAAGGGGGCAAAAAGTGGAGACGACGGCGATTTGCTTAGTGGCGGGGAGAGATAAAGGCGAAGGAAGATCGCAGTGGTGCGCCAATATTTTTCTCAGGCAATGGAGGGTCGTAGTGGTGGGGAAGAGACGACGGGAAGAGTGGATGAGGTGAAAAGCGTATAACGTGCCCCGGGGGTACCTGTACGCGTTAAACAGTTAGGACCATCGGTCTCTTTGATCTAATTTCACTAGTGCAATGTGAAATATAGATGGAGAGTCCAGATTTGGAATTTTTTATAAAATCCATTTTATTGTAAAACATTTTTCCAGAAATGGACTGCGTTATTAGATCTCAGAGTCGCCACCTAATATTTTGGAAAATTAGGAAACCCATGACTTTTGCCAGGGCCATTGTTCGTCATAACCAAAGTTGTCTCAGTTCGTAACCTTAGGTATGAGAGGGAAAGGTCATTAATTGAGCACCCCCGCTCACCCGATCAAAAAACATCGACTTTTACTAAACCATGATATGAATTTTATTTACTTTATATGTTCATATTCCAATTATTTAATAAATCCTAAAAATTATTATGTGAAGCATACAAGTATAGACTATGTCATTCATTTTGGAATAATTTGATTTCATGTATTTTGAAAAAGAGTTTTGAAGATGTACAACTCAAAGAAATTAAGTCTAAATCATGAAACCAATATCATTCCAAATTAAGCGACACAATCTCTATCCACTGGCATTCATAGAGTTATATCACATAAGAAAATAGCCTTATGGCAGAATACTAAACATAGTAAGAAAATTATGTACAGGCGGCTAAAGCATAACAACTTATATATTTACCGATGTCCCGCGAACAGCTACAAAACAAAATTAGTAAAATATGCATGATCCTATATACAAAATCTTAATACAATACATATACAAGAATGCTTCTAAAAATCCAGTTTCTAAAACATGACATGTGAAATATTGCAAAACATGCAATAGAGCACAAAATCATGTAATAATCAATTAAAGCACAAATATACAAATTTAGCTGGATCTAGGCATGAATCATATATGTAAAAGCATAGATATGCATGGCATGCAAGATATATACATATGTACAATTAGGGAAAGCAATTAAAGAATGTGATAGATCAGAAGTATGGATGCGGAATTATTACAACACTTTAAATAAATAATTACAAACCAAATGAGAGAGAGGAAGAAAAATTAGAACAAAGTAAAAACCTCATAAAACACTTAAACAAAAAATGAAAAACAGAAACTGCATAGGCCTTGGAGATCATCCACCGAAAATTTGTTTACTGGTCTGTTTCGCCTTTGGAAAATTATTTGGGAATTCCTATTTTTCATGCAACAAGACCAAAACAAAGCAAACAAAACCCTTCCAAGAGAAATGATATAATATATACAAAATTATCAATTGAAAAATCTAACAAATATTTGCAAATTATCTCATTTTGTTTGTGGCCAAAATTAAAGCTTAATCCAACAATATTTAAAAATCATTCAGAATTTCACAATTCTAACTTCACAGTTCTAGGCAACAAATCAAGTTAAACACACCCTCAAGAGCTCAAACAAGGCTCAAAGGTACCTCAGCTCAAAGATGGAGAGGTTTGGTTAAGAGTGTATAGGCAAATGTGAAGAGTATATAGGCTACAGTATAGAAATTTGCTAGAGAGAGGAAAAATTTTGCTCCAAAATTTTTCTAACCTCTCAAGCAAGAGGGGAGGTCTTCTGTATATAGAGAACATCAAACTCCCTCAGAAACATCCATCGCTATACGTGGGAGCAAATGCATGCATCTGTGCAAACAGCTAGCACAACTGGCAGAAAATATCTACAAAATACATTGGTGGCCGGCAGCCCACAGGGGTGGCCGGTAGGCCTCCAGGTGTTCCAGGTTTGAAAAGTTAGGGTTTTGGTCCAAAACAGGGCAACTAGGGTGTAGGGTTCGAAGGCTCAAAGGCGTGGCATTCTGCTAAGGACTTCGAGCACTTGCCAAGCATATATATTCATCATTGGGTGTGCAAGTGATGACGTCCAAGTCGTAAGGGCGGTCAAAAATGGAGTGTCTACAGTTGCCCCTCTTTAACAGAACTCGGAAGTTATGAAATGACGTGAGTGAATGTCAAAGCCTAAAGATGACCCATTTTGACAAGGCCGTATGACTTGGACAAACAATCAAGACAGAAATAAACGGTTGCGCCCACAGGCTGCCTACGTATCCCTTTACAAGGAATCAAACCAGCGTAGTTCTGGGGCAAGATGCAAATGATATGCACGAAAACTTTGAACGCTGGACTCATACGCCTTGCGAAGTTAGCTAGTTTGAAAACTCATGATCATGCAAGATGATGCAATAAGCAAGAACAAAAATACATGAATGAGCAGCTTTAAGCTTAAAACCAACACAGACTCTAAGCAAAAAGATAAAAACACATTCTGACCACACCAAAACACGAGATGAAGAAGGAAAACATTGCTCAAGATTGCGTTTCATGCATCTTGAGAAACCGAGAAGCAAACCGCTCGGGTCCACATTTCATACGTCCCGAGAAACAAGAGAAACTGCTTGGGCTTGTGCTATATGCACCCCGAGATAAGGAGAAAAACCTCTCAGGGTCACGCTTCGCGCATCCCGAGATAAACCCGCCTAGGGCTGTTTGTCACGCTTCTTGAGAAACAAAAAGAACCACTCGGGCTCACGCTTTACGCGTTCCGAGATAAAACTTGTCTAAGGCCCCGCATCACGTGTCCTAAGAAACAAGAGAAACCGCTCGAGCTTGCGCGTCACGTGTCTCGAGATAAAACCTGCCTAGGGCCGCGCATCATGCGTCCTAAGAAACAAGAAAAATAGCTCGGGCTTGCGTTACACGCGTCCTAAGATAAAACTGGTCCAGGAACGTACGTTACGAGTCTTGAGAAATAAGAAAAATTGCTCGAGATCGCGCTTCACAAGTCTCGAGATAAAACAGAGAGGCGTGCGATAGATGCACGAAATGAATAAATGTGATAGATGCACAAAGTAAACGTGTGCGATAGATGCACAACGAATATTCCATGAAAGGTGGATAACAAACGTCTGTTGTTAATTTGAAGGCACGTTCTATGCAAGAAACAAAAGCATATTCTATGTAAAATTGACAGCATGTTCTATGCATGAATCACGAATGATGCAGGACGCGCGTGCAACATAAGTATATGTGAAATACACATTCTATGCAATGAAAGAGAACAAAGATGACAAAGATAGAACTTGGTGCAACCTCTAAATTACCTCTCGGAGACTTGCAACATGTTCAAAAAGGCTACACCTCGTTCATATTGGCGAATGAAGGCTGTTTGCATGCCGAACCGCAGTTGTGCAGAACTTTCCATACACACCACTTGGGAAACCAAGGCTCAGAACAGAACCAAGACCAAGCTGAGAGCCACCGGCCACCGGCCGACCACCTGGAAAGACTGCCGGCCACCTTCCGACCACAAAAAGGCACTGCCGACCACAAATATGGCCTGTCGGCCACCCGTGGTAGTTCAGGGCAAAATGGGCTTTTCACCCACGACTCTTTAAGTATAGGGCCTCCATGCTTCATTTCTTCACACCCTTATGGCCGAAAATGCTCTCCCTTTCTCTCTAGACACTTCTTCTCTCTAGATCCGTGCCTTATACAAATTTTCCAACGCCCTATGCAAACTTTATTCGCTAAACTCTCTCAGTCCTCCACATTTTGAACCAATCAAAATTTGATTTTGTCATTTTTTTCTCATTTTCACCCCTCAAGGCTTGTTCGCCTTGAGTTTCTCTCGAGTTTCATGAACTTTCTCAAGTTTTGACTTTTTTTCCCATTTTCTCTCTCTTGGGGTTAACTTTTTCCTCTCTCTCTCTTAGGGTTAACTTTTTCTAAATTTACTTCTTTTCTCAATTTTTCTTCACTTTTCATCCACTTTTCACCCATTTTCCAGATGGCGGATGAGATTCCACACGACGGGGCTCCTCCTAAGGTTTTACCTACATTTCCACCTGTAGCCGAGGTGGAAGAGCCAGTAGTTGCCGAGGCGACAGAGGCTATTAAGGCTGACCTCGATACGAAGTTTGTGCCAGAGCTAGAGCGAAAGCCATTACCATTGAGAGTGCGGCCCTTCGATCCGACGACATATCATCCTCGCACACATATATTATCACCAGGAGGCATTCGACGTTTCAGTGATCTTACTCATGATGTACTAGAGGATCTCTTGTTGAGGGAGCCGTCCTCCTACATTTCTTGCAACGCCACTGAGGTATAAACTTTGTTTCTGTATTTTTGCCTTTTTTTTAACTGCATTTCTTGCATTGCCTTTCATCTGATTGCATTTTCATCTGCCACAAAAGAGACTCCTGCTCTATTAGAGGATACGGTGTAACGATGATAAAGGATTGGTACGATGAGCTCTCTGCTAGGGTCCGCAACATCGTCGACGAGGTCAACTTCTGCCTATTCTGCTCGGGACTGACACGCGTCATAGCGAACCGCCCTCTTTTTGGCACATTGGTGGAGAGGTGGTGAGACACCATCAACCCCTTTCACTTCTCTACTGCTGGGGAGATGACGATGACCCCCTACGACTTCACCATGATCACAGGCTTAAGAGTAGGGGGTGATCCGATCCCGTTTGACACAGACATGGGCAAGTGAGAGGTAGCTTGGTTCGATCTATTAGGAGTGCTCCCACCTCTGTACCGGTCAACTATGGTACGATATAGCTGGTTCTTAGAGCAGTTCTGTGGGAGCAAGCTTGAGACGCTAGAGGAGATGGAGCAGTATGCTCGCGGTTTCCTGATGTTTGTTCTCGATACCACCTTGTTTGCGAACAGGTGGAACATCGTGGGTTTATATTTGTTAAGTGCCCTGGTAACCCTTCCTCGGGTGCGGTTCTATGACTGGGGTGGAGTTGGCCTCGTCACCTTATATGGCTATATGAGTTCCACCTCCCGCTTGAGAGGAGAGCAGATCAGAGGTTACTGGTAAGCTTGGGAGGTATGCATTACACCTTTCTAATTTTATACTTTTTATATCTGTATCTGTTCATGCCTGTGCTTTCTATTTTGTACTTTCTAGTCAATATCTGCTCAACACTTGTGCTTTCTGCTTTGCACTTTCTATATCATATCTACTCATGCTGTACAATCTCTGTATCATATCTGTTCATGTTATATACCCTCTGTACATCTATTCATGCATTGACACCACCGCTCTCTTCTTACAATTATAGGTTTATGCCTATTTTCCAGCCCTCGCTCCAGAGCCTATGGAGGAGCTCTCCCTCGTAGTTCCTTACTCGAGACAATATGATGATTGGTGTAAGTGGCGGAGTTGTGAGACTTTTACCTTCTTCTGCCATTACTTTGATACAGTGGCCGTCCACGAGGTAACCCAAAACATAGTCATTTTTGCTTTTACAACTACTTTGAATCACACTTTAGCAACTGATAGTAACTAACAATCTATACATCCCTAGTGTGCAGATCGCTTAGCAGTCTTGGGCCATGATGTCAGCTAGGGTGAGAGACCAGTACGCGGGAGCTCGGGTTATATCGCGCTTCCGAATTCTGCTGGAGGGCCTAGTTTGTCAAGCTTCTTGAGCAAGAGATTCATTCGCTAGATGGTGAGCTCGCTTGATCCAGTCATCCCGATACCACCCTTAAAGTCTATGAGGACAGCAGACAGCCTATCTATTGACGCGGTCATACAGTTTATGGTGGGCTTGGATACTGACTTCTTTAGAGGGTAGGGCGATTACACGACATTCATCTAAACTCACCTTATACCTCCTCTAACGGGCGCTCACGCAGGCGAGGGAATAGAGGCTTCTATGGCGGGCGGGACGACTCGGGCAACTAGGGCCCGTACTAGAGGGGCACCCCTTGTTGGGCAGACTACTCAGTGGCCAGAGCTTCTTAGGATGCTTACATGTTGGCGGCTAACTGAGATAACCTACCAGATCCGGATTGAGCCAGCTGAGGCAGGGCACGAGTTGAATGGAGTTCGCGGTACATTCCCAGTATGGACCACATTTTACTATTTGCACCCTATTTTTTTTGGTAGGCACATAGCCCAGGCCAAAGGTATGTGGGTTGTATGGTACATCCGTTAGTGCTACAACACCTTTCCGGTCACTTTTTCCAAGCCCCATTCCTGGCACATGCTGCAGTTTGTTCATAAAATAGATAAACTCGACGTTGACATACATACCCTCGTCTACAGCCAAAATGGTTTGCATTACCCGTGCTTCACCCAGAGTGAAGCTCGAGAGGAATACATTCTTCTCGCCATAAGTGATCTCTAGCACTGGCGTAGTTATCTCTAGTGGCAGGTGGATGGAGGAATTTCCAAAAATAGTTCATACTCCTTCCATATGAGGGTACTTCAATATTTGGTGGAGAATGGAGGAGACTGCTTTTACCTGATGCAACCAGGGCCTCCCTAATAGCAGATTGAGGGTAGCCAGCATATCCAGTACATGGAATTCGATATCTTGTTCTGTTAGGCCCACTTGGACTCTGATTTGCACCGTGCCCATGACCTCTCTGCTTGTATTATCATACACCCGAATTACTTGGGCGGTGGCAACAAAATTCGTTGGTTTAAGGCCAATTGCATAGGTGGTGCAAGAAGGACAGACATTGATTGCCAAACCGGTATTCACCAACATTATCGGTACCCATTTCTCCCTGCACTCCACAGATATGTACAAGGGTTTATTGTGAGCCGAGTCCTCTGGCGGCGATTCTTTGTCAGAGAAGGTCAGGGTTGGCTTGGTACCACTTGGGAAGACTAATCCCACAAGTTTTCGGGAGTAGTGTCAACGGATAGTTTGGCTTTATCCATCACCAATAACACTACTTGTCTATGTACCCGGGAGGCCATGAGGAGACCCCAGATGGAGATGTCAGCTTGGATTTTCTTCAGTTGTTTCAGCACTACCCCTTCTTCTAGCTGTTTCTCTTTTTGCTTCTCAACCTCTTGATCCTTTCCGGATGCCTCAACCTGATCTAAGTGCGGTGGCTTGAAATACCGCCCACTTCTCATCATGTGATCTATTTCTTTTGCATACCATGTGTTGCTTAGAAGGCACTCGCCCCAATCTTCGTCGGTGCGGGCCAGATGCAGATTATCATCATCTCACCACACCCTTTCAGCAGCTGATAAACAGTTATCCGACTCTGTTTGTACCAACTTTACATCATTGTTATCCCCTGCGGAATGTTAAGTCATCACAGCTTCCTGGCCGTTTTCAACCCTTTCTTGTTCAAGCTGCTGCAACGTAGCTTTCTATTCTGTATCCATAGTGCTCACGGCGCCCAATTCCTGAGCTGAATTTTCTATGCCAGAATTCTCTGGTAGCTTTTCTTTCTTCGGCCCTTCCGGCCATGACAACAATCTCTGCTTCCTTTACTTCCGATTTCATTTCAGTTCCCTCCTTTATATTTGGCTCATCACTCAACTATCCAGAGTTGTCAGTTGATCCATTTAAGTCAAACCAGTCAATCTACACATCCCCCTGATCCTGTTCGTCAAAGAATTGCAAATTGTCTAAATCCTCCTTGAGATCTGCTAAGTCATCCAATCCTTGGCTCAGGCCATCTTCCCTAACCACATTAACCTCTACCACAGTTGGCAACACCATTTTCGGCTTGATTTGACCAACCGGCACAATATAGCAGTTTGGATTATACACCCCACCAGAATCCTCCAAACACTCCGGCAACGAACTAGTACCTCCCCCTGAGCTCAACCTCTCATCTACTGTAACTATCACCACCATAGGCTTAGGTTGAAGTGCGGACGTATCCATCATGCACAAATCCATGCTTTCAGAAATGAACACCGCCAGTCTGGATAGGTGGAAAGGGGTAATATATACACTAGGGTCGTAAGGGATGGCCAGTGTATGGATTAGGTTGAGATTTTGAGGTGGGGGAACTTGATTATGGGCCGGGAGTGGTTTTGTAGTTATGTTGGGTTTTTGAGGTGGAGCGATTACCTTGTTGTCGATGAGATCTTGAATCTCATGATGCAGTCGAAAGCACTGGTCAGTATCGTGACCATGCTATTCGTGAAACGTGTAGTATTTAGCGGGGTTATGTTTGGGCAGAAGAGGATCAGGCAATGGGTGGGGTTCTAATGGTTTAAGGTTTCATTTCTTGACTAGCACCTTCATGGCTTGAGAAAGGGTCATGTGGAGTTGGGTGAAGGTTCTTTGAGTTCGGGTGGGATTGGCTGAGGTTTGTGGAGCTATATTGGCAAAGGGATTGGCAGTCTTGGTTGTGGTGGTGACAACACTCACATCTGATGGCCTCACAGCTATGTTACCACTGGTGGTAACATTGGAACTGCACACAAAAGGCCTTTTTGCCAGCTCCTTCTCATCTGTGATCAACCCCTGCTTCATGGCATCTTCGATTTGGACTCCCATTTCATGGAGTTCAGTGAATGTGAACAAAGGTAGGACGATCATTTTCTATAGCAACTTCTCATGTAGGTTGCAGACAACCATTCTGATCTGGTCCTTCTCAGATGGCTTTGTAGTCATCATTAAAGCTTTAGCCCTCCACCTCGTCACGAATTTAGAAAAGCCCTCATTCGGCTCTTGACGCGTTGCTTCGAGATCATGAGTTGTGACCTCGATCTGTGTATTATACAAATACTAAGTAATAAAAGCCTTGGCTATTTCCTCCCATTTCTGCTTTATAGAATCCTCCAATTTCGCATACCATATAGCGGCTATGCCCGACAAGGTCCGGCCAAAAAGGGACAACTTTTGCAGCCTAGTCTGGCCCATTAGCCACATGATATCCGAAAACAGCCGTAGATGAACCATGGGATCTTCGGAGTCATCGAATCGATCGATGTGCAACATTTTGAACCGGTCTGGCAAGGTCACTACAGAGTCCGTATACCCGTTCTCTATATCCGGGATGGAGTTCACACCTTGTGCTCTCTTGAATAACTTCTTCAACTTGTTAACCTTGAGCACCGTCGGGTCCACCTCGAACTCAAACGGAGCCTCAGTTTGATACACAAATGCTTTGTAGGCTTGTGCTAGAATTGGATCTATTGGATGTCCTTGGTTTTTTGGGACATTAGTAGATTGAGCGGTAGCTCCGGGTATTGGGATAGCTGTAGGAGGTGCATGGCATACAGAGGCTGCAGCTTGCGGGAGTTGTTGCTGTTGTAGTCGGGTTATAACCTCGGCTTGACGGGCCGTGACCTTGGCTTGCCAGACCGCGTCCTGCTGTAGGGTTTCAACTATCTACTGCAGATGGTGTATCAATTCTTCCATACTGACTTCTAGGTACTGGGTCATTGGAATAGGCAAGTGATCTCGTGCTGTACTAGAAGCAGAAGATTGTCCTTGATCCTAACTGGATACCGGTGAACTAAGAAGTGACCGTTGTAAAAACTAAACCGGTGAATTCTGTCTAACTCTCCTCCGTCTCGTAACTGGTGAGAGTGAGTAAACACGGGTTATCCTCGGACAAGATCCTCGGCTTTACAAAGCTTTCTGACATGGGTCCAGTGTACTCCGGGGATATTTGGACTTTTTGAAGCTATGGTGTTATATTACCTAGCCAAAGAAATAAAGCAAAAAGAAAGCAATAATCAGAAACCGCACAGCACCTCAGCTAATGACGTCACCAACATAGATGTAATCAAAGCTGTAGAACTGCACTCAACAGTGAATTCTACTCCCAAAACAGATATCACTGAACAACTAATATGCACATTCCAAACAGTTTCACTGTAAAGCACATACCAATTAAGTGAGAGCCAAAACACCCCTATGTTGGGGTAGGGTTACACTGTCCTAGTTTTGTCAGGAACTAGGGTTCATTATTCAAATAAAGCAGTTTCATGCAATCTTGTATTTGGGTGAGCATCTTGTCCTAGTTTGGAACAGTCACTACGACTTTCGATATATAACTAGGCCGAATGGTCAAAAAGGGTACCTCAGCAAGACTACCTAATATAATTCTTACACCTAACACCAAGAAGTAAAAGGAGGATCAAACGGTACAACGGTAGTCGAGGCTCCCAACATGGCAGAACCTATGACTAGTCAGCCTTTTGGCAAGCTTTTGGGCAAGCCTCTGGCAAATCGTCCAGGAATAACAGTTGGCAAACACCGTGACTTAGGCTTACCAATGCAAATGCAAATCAAAGAAACATATAAGTGTAGATAAAAATACACATCATGAAGTCCAAGTCAAGTTCTCTAAAGTCCCTAGCAGAGTCGCCAGAAACTGCAGCCCGACTTTTTCGCGCCCCCTTTCGGAAGAAAAATAAGCCCTACAGTATCGGACTCCCGCAGTTCTGAATCTGATCTCACAAGTGCAATGTGAAATAGATAAACACCAAAGAGTCCAAATCTGACAAAAGTTTGAAAAATCAATTTTAAATAAAAAATGCCAAAAATGAACTACTTTGCCAGATACAGAGTCACCACCTAAATTTTTTTGGAAAATTTAGGAAACCCAAGACTCATGCCAAAGGCCATATGTCTGTCATCACCAAAATTGTCTCAACTCAAGAACTTAGGTACGAGAGGGGAAGGTCATGAATTGAGCACCCCCGCTCGCCCGATCAAAGATCGGCCTCTACTAATCATAATGTAATTTTTTATTTACATTATATGCTCTTGTTCTGGTTATTAACTATATTACTATATGATGCGCACACAAGTATAGACTAATTTCCAAAAATTAGAACACTTCGATCTCATTTTTGTTTTCAAAAAGAGTTTGAATTTACCACAAAGTGGGCTTAAAGAGACATATTGATCAAATTATTCCAATTCAAGCAACTAGCCTTCATCCACAGGCATTTAAGCAGTTTATTATTTAAGTAATTAGCCTCATTGCAAGTATGCTAGACATGGCAACAATCACACTTATGTAATTATTTTAAAACAAGTAAAGGCTCACCTAGTACTCTAAGCCAAAATAAACAAAAAAGAGTTAGAAAATATGCATGATTCTAACTAATGCAATATGAATAATGCAACACATGCGATATGCAATTACTAGACTCGGCTACTAATATGACATATGACTCAAATTTGATAGCATGCGGTCTAAGCATGTATTCAAAGAAGTATACAAACTACAATGCAAGTTAGAATGATGAACCAAGCCTCGATGCGTGCAATACAAGTGGATGCAAATATGGAGTATGCTAAATAAAACATGATGCCCTAATCTAACCATCATAAGCTGGTAAACAAAAGGGAGAAAGACGTGGAGTTGGAAGACATGCACATTATTATAACATTGCGCCCTCACAAAGGAGGATCCGAATAAACTAACTAGCTACGCTAAGCTAATTAATTAACTATTACATGCCCAAATGAATAAACTAGCTGAGCTACTCAACTAATTATTACAACAATAAATGAATTAATTAACTAACTAATTGTAGACGTCCCCGAACGCCCCGGGAGGGTTAGGTCCCGTTCCGTTCATGTTGGGTTTACTACAGTTCGGACTCGATTTGTGTCGGTTCTAAATCTGAACCAAAGAGTCCAAATCCGGCAAATCGTTTTGAAGAAAAACAGATTTTTTGAAAAGTAGTGCCAAACATGGACTGCTTTGCCAGATTACAGAGTCGCCACCTAAATATTTTAAAATGGGAAATTTAGGAAACCCTAACTCGGTGCCGAAGGCCATGTGTCCGTCATCACCAAAGTGGTCTTGGCTCGGGAGCTTGGGTACGATCGGGGAAGGTCAGCTATGAGCACCCCCTTTCGCCCAGTCCGAAGACCGGCCTCTACTAATCGTGATATCCGTTTTTGAAAACATTACATGCTCTTATTCCAATTATTAGCCTAGAATTACTATGTTATGCGTGCAGCAAACAAGTATAGACTAGATTGCCTAATTTGGAAATACACATTGCATATCCGTTTGTTTTGAAAATAGTTTGGAATTTGCTACTTGCAAGTAGGCTAAAACACGGATTTTAATGAGTTTTCCCAACTCAAGCAATCCAACCTCCACCCACAGGCATTCAAGCAGTTTATCTCACATAAGCACTTAGCCACATGGTAAGCATGCTGTCATGTTAACATTCACACGCATGCGATACGCAAAAGCCTAAATACTTACATTGTACTCCGTGCCAAAACAGCAAACTAGTTAGCAAACATGCATGTCCTAGTTCATGTTAAACGGCTAATGCAACACAGGCGAAGATGCAATTTAGAGTAGGCTCGGCTAACCCTAAAGATGGCATGTGAAATGCACTTTATTCGATGCACGTATTCAATTTGGAATTGAAAATACAATGCAGTTTGTATGATGTATCGAGCCCGATGCATGTAAACAAATGCATGGATGCACGCATGCATTGCATAAGGTATGCTAAGAATAAACGTGCCCTAATCTACCATCATAAGCGGGTAAATAAAAGGGAAGAAAGAAGTGGTGGTTGGAAGACATGCACACACCCACGCACACTTATTACAGATTTTCCCTCGCTCGGAGGGACCAAAAGAATAATACAAATTAATTAACTACGCAAGCTAATTAAATATTACAAATTAATTAAATTAACAAAATAATTAATCTAAGAAAAACAGTAAACCGCCTCGGGGCGAGGGCCCAATGCATGCACAGTCGGATTCCGCTCGGAATTGCACTACTACGCCTAGCCTGCCTCTGTTTTCCCTGCTTTGTTCCTCTGAAATCTGCCAAAGTCTCAAGGATGCCTCTCTGGACACTGGAGAATCCCACCGGCTGGGGGAAATGACCACCGGCACTAGGATGTAGCCATCGGCACAAAATATATCCACCGGCCATTGATTGACTGCCGGTCGGCACTAAATACTGCTGGCCGGCAATGAATTCCTGCAGAACCTGTAACTCATAGCAGCAGAGGGCAAAACTTGCATGGCAGCTCAATTCAAGCAATGTATGCACCAAACACATTCCTTATCATGTTTGTGACTCAAAGGAGGATGTGCCTCGATTCTCGGGCCACCAATCACGCATTTCCATGCATGATGGCCCAAAGAACCAAGTGTGCAACTTTGATTTCAAATGCATGCAAACCAATCAAACAAAGTGAGGCCCAATTCCCATCACCAAGTCAAGGAACAAGACATGCATGCCTATGTGTGCAATCCTAAGCATGTCAACTAAGGATGCAACATGAGCATATAGACAAATAATGCAAGCATACAAGCAAACATGAGGTAGCATACAAGCAAGTAAATAATGGTCTTATCCATGACCTAGGCAACTCCAAGTAGGCCTAAAATCCGTAGCCAAATGCTAAGACATGAGGGCCAAACACATATACACACATACACATGTTAAAGCACCAACACTTAAGCATAATAAAGCAACTCTTAAACACATTTAAGAGGCACAAATATGGACCATTAGCATGCAATTTAGGCTCTGAAATCATGCTATAAAATGATGCCAAATCATGTTTAAACAAGACAAGCAAAGCATGCGCACATAGGTTCAACACTTCAAAGCAAGCCAATAAGGCATTGAACTACCCTTATGCAAAACAAATATGGCATGCGTTGAACAACCCAAAATAGATTTTTAGCATGTAAAACTAAGCCCAAAGGACCACTTGGATGGCATCTAAATGGCTCAACTAGGAAGGCATGCACAAATGCTAAGACATGAGGCATAAGGCACAAGCTTTCGAAGCATCAAAGAGGCATGCAAGGCAATCAAACAAGCATGCTAAATGGACTGAAATGACATGCTAAATGGTTCCAAACCATTAAAAGTAAAGCAAGCAAGGCATGCTACACACTTGTACCCTTAAGGCCAACAAGCCAAATACAAAGAGGCTACAAGATACATGCTAAGATTGACCAAAACAACTTAGGACAGACCTAAAGCATGGCAAAATAAGCATATATGCTTCATGGATCTAGGCGTAAAGCATGCTCAAACTAGGGCTAACAACCTAGGCATGTTAAGGGACCAAAGAGGCATTACAAAGCAACCATGCAAAACATGCGAGGAGTACTAAAACCAACACTTAGCAATGTCATATTAGGGCATAATAAACATAAAATGCAGCCAAGACATGCTCTTCGAACATTCGAAACTAAGCTCCCTTAAGAGGCCAAATCTTGCCCTTTTCAAGGACATCAAGGAGAGGGGGTGTCCCCCCTCCTTCTTGGGACTTTAAGGCATCATCTACACCACTAAAATCCCTCAAGATTTCAGTGGTGAAGAGACCCAAACACCAAAATCCCGGAGCTCTCACAAAATAGCACAAAATGAGGCCTTTTCAAGGAGTAAGGGTGGTCAAACCTCCCCAAACCACAAAGTACCCTTAATAAACTATCAAGAGGACTAAAAAATAGAACTTTTATGTGTTGATCACCAAGCACAAAAACAGTCCTAAACTAGGTAAAAACAAGGTGCAAGAAAGGGGTAAAAATGACTAGTTTCTTACCCTTGAAGCTTTTCTTCAACAATGGTGACCTTGATGTCTCCTTAAGCCTCAAACCAATCAAGAACACCAAGAATAGGCTCTTAGAACTTCAGCTCCAAGAGGAAGGTGAAACACTAGGTGCTTGTGTGCAATAGTATGAACTAAAACACCTAGTGTACAAAATGAGCAAGGAAAAGAGAGATAGGATAGATATAGGATTTCTAACCTAAAACCAGAGCCTCTCTTCTGTATTATCTCCCTAAAAATGTCTAACTCTTCCAACCTTGAGCCAAGAGGAGGAAGCCTTCTCTTATAGACAACAAAGCTTACAAGCTAAGTCAATCCAAGGCTCATCCCTCCATACACGTGTATGGAGGGGAAACAAGTGCTACAAAGTTGTCTGAAAATATCTCCAAAAACAGCTGTAAAGTGATCGGCAGGGCAAAATGGTCATTTTGCCAAAAAGAGTGCCGACCAGCACAATATAGTGCCGATGGCAACACCAACCAGCCGGTGGCCTTTAGCCACTGCCGGTGGTGTGTGGGGATGTCTCAGAAGGCATTCCCTGCCCCTCCAAGGCAAAGCACATGTGTTTGGTGCAAAACCAGACACAAAACGGTCAAGTTCGGAGGTCCTGAGGCAAGGCACGTAGCCGAGAACTCCGGGAACTCCAAACGAATACGAACGTGGATAATCACCGGGTGTTCAAGCGGTGACGTCCAAGTCTTGAGGACGGTCAAAAATGGGGTGTCTACAGTTGCCCCTCTTTGACAGAACTCGGAAGTCATAACAATGACGGGAGTGAATGTCAAAGCCCAGAGACGACCCATTTTTGACAAGGCCGAAGACTTGGACAAACATGCAAGACAAACAAGGTATGCGCCCGCAGGCAGGGGGCAAAATGCAAGACAATGCAAGGAGCCAAGCATAACTTATGATCATGCAAAGAAAGCTGTAATGAAGCACGCATGCAACTGTTATAAGCTAGCATACGCCAATCTACACTACGATGCAGAAAGGATGTAAGAGAATTATGCAATTCTCAAAACGTCTCACTCGGAGGATACAATACCTGTGCGGCTCGTTCGGTTGCACCGGCCTCAAATGAGCCGTACATATAATATCGTGCCTGCAAAGAAAGTAAACTTAACAGGTACAATATTGTTAGCCATATGCCTGATAATGCAAAATGAATGCAAGATGATATGCATTATATACAAAATGATGTATGAACAATGCAAATGATAATGCAAATGCAATTGAAACAATGTAATGCAAACTAAATGCAGAGCAATCGAATCATGATTTAATCAGGAGCGGTTCGAAACCACACAAATGTCAAGTAGATTGATGGGAGTAACAAGTCCGTCTACCATAGAACGATGTCTGAACTATGAGTGATGCAGACGGACACAAGAACAAGTATTGGGTGGATTGACATAAGTGGGGTGACGACCCGCTGAGGAAAGAACAATGATCCTAATGCCGGATGCAATAATTACACTACAATGCGATATCTACAATGGATATGGCGTGTAGCCAAACCGTATCTTGCTTAGGAAAGGCATGCACACATACAAGCCATGTCTAACGCAGAAAAGGTGCCGCAACCTCAAACCGAGTTCATCAAGGAATAGGCCCGATGCACATGAACCATGCTTTTGACGTGAAAAGTAAGGGCGCATACCAGACCAAGCTCAACAAGGAAAGGCGCAAGCCATAGATGGAAGATGATGCAGTGAATGCATGCAACTACAATGCAATAGAAATGGATATTTACAAAAAATGCATGACATATGCACTATACTACAATGAAATGCATGACATATGCATGGGTTTTTTTTGTTTTCGGTTTTGAATTGAAATGCATGACATATGCAATATTCACAAATGATGCATGACAATGCAGTATGATGCAATGGCTGCGATTGCAGTTTTCCCTATTCTCCCAGCAGGGCGATATACTAGGTTGGTTCGGTATCCAGAATTGAGGCGTAAACACGCCGCCTCAACCTATGGGGTTTCTATACAGATTTCAAGCCGAGGGTACACCCCCTAGGTATTTAAACCAGACTTTAGTCTCGGAAATCCTGAACCTTTGCGTTCTAGGCATAAGCCGTTCAAACTCTAGTTTTCACCGTCCCCATTGGTCTTCTTGGAACTCACCGTAAACACAGACAGGTGGCTTTACCAGACCACCGAAAGTCGTTCGGGCACGACAAACACCGAAGGAATTGCACCTTCAGAGGATTTAAGGTCTCCTAGACTGAGATGCAATGCATGACAATGCATGTTGTTTCCGAAATACGCTCCAACGCGCGATTTTTGAATGCATGATAATGCATGAATTTGAAATGTGCGACAACACGTGGCTTTACGAATGCATAACAATGCATGAATCGTGTGTGCCGAAGCAACGAAGGTCTTGCACCTTCCAAGGATTTAAGGTCTCCTAGACCGTGATGCAAAACGTATGCATGACAATGCATGCTACAACGCATGTGTTTTGAAGTGCATGACAATGCGAATGACGCGCGAGGCGACGCACGTATTGAAATGTACGATGCATGATTTCGAAAAGTGCGACCACGCGCTGCTTTTGAGATGCATAACAATGCGAGTGAGCGGGTTTAAGGTCTCGCCAAACCGTGGGGCAATGCATGAATTGAGATGCGGTGCACAAGACAGTACGATGTGCGGGATTGCGTGACAGAATGCATGCCAAATGCAAGGAGATGCGCAAAATAGCGTGATGCATTTAGACAACGCGGGTGCACAAGACAGTGCGATACGATGCATGCCAAATGCGATGAGGTGCACACCTTAATGCACCGAAGGTCTTGCACCTCCCGAGGATTTAAGGTCTCCTAGACCGTGCGTGTTTAAGGTCTCGCCAGACCCGGGGCGAAAAACAATGAGGTGCGCAAGATAGCGCGATGAAATGCAAAATGAGATGCATGATGAGGCACGCATACCTCATGGATGCAAAATGCAAAATGAAATGCAAAACGAGGCACGCGTACCTCATTTGAATGGAAAATGAAATGCAAAACGAGGCACACATACCTCATCAAATGGAAAATGAAATGCAAAACGAGGCACACGTACCTCGAGATGCAATGGAAATGCAAAAATGAGGCACACGTACCCCATTGAATGGAAAATGAAATGCAAAACGAGGCACACGTACCTCATTAAATGGAAAATGAAATGCAAAACGATGCAAGTCGCAAGGGACGTGCAAGATGGCGCGATACGATGCGCTGGACAATGTGATGGATGTGTGCAACGCACGCGGGGCAACTTTTGGATCTTATAAAAGACAAAAGGATACAAAAGGATACAATCTTTGCTTGGATCTGGGCGCCACGCACAGAAGACACGGTCCGAGGTCAAAACGGAGGCCGGTTAAGCATCGGGGATGCACTTTCTTGAGCTATGAAGACCCAAAACTACTCGTATGGCCTAAACAAGGCTGTGGGAACATCACCGGTTGGACTAGGTGGCCACCGGCTAGCCACCAGCTGCAGAAAAGTTCCACCGGCACAATATTGTGCCGACCGGCACAAAATAGTGCCGACCGGCCAAAAATTGCTAAATCGGGGCAGTTTTGACATTTTGCCTCGGGTTTTATAAAATAGGGCTTGAAACCCTATTCTCTTCACTTCTATACCGCCGAAATTTCCTCCTCCTCCTCTCTAGAATATTTTCAACCTTCGATCCTCGCATTTTCTCGCGTTTTAGGCTCGATTTCGTCGTTCGATTCGCGAAGTTCATCGCGTTTCAGACATTTTCGACTGATCGAAATTTCATTTCGGCGCTCCCTTTGCTATTTCCACTTTTTCGGGACTTGTTCCCCTCGATTTCCTCTTCATTTCCGTGCCTTTTCCCATTCCGGCCTTCTCGGTCATTTTTGGCCTGCTCGGGGTTGACCTTTTCGGTTGACTCTTCACATTCCGGCTCTTCCGGCCATTTTCTCACCACCACTGTCATGGCTGACGACATTCCACCCGTCGGGACTCCCCCGGATCACGTGATGGATCCCGGGGTCGAGCTTCTCCCATTGAGTGAGCGTCCCTTCGACCCGGCGACCTATCGCTCTGCGATCCATGTCCTACCTCCGGATGGTCTTCGCCATTTCCGCGGCTTCGACCGAGCGCTGGACCCGGAGCTTCTCTTGCGCGAGCCGGCCTCTCACCTATCCTTCGGCGCTTCCGAGGTAACATTTTTTCTCTGTTTTACTTTCTGCAATGTAGAACTATTAACTGCCATAGCTGAATCTGTTCTTTAACTGCTTAGCTCTGATAGGCTGTAGACTGTAGTTGATTGCAATCATGTTTACAACTGATATCTGTTTAAGATGCACATACACTGCACTAGCCTCAATCACCCAAACACACGGCACAGACCGTACTTCACTACAAATCTACCGACACCCGGCACTTATTTGAATCTGAAAACATATTGTATGCTGTATTTAAACTGAACCACACAAAACACGCTGACGCATCACACGTTGTAGTTCACCTACTGGCACACTATAACCCGATATCTGTTTGAATAAAACAACGTGCACACATGCACCATATCTGTATGCTGAGCCTCACAAACACATTGACACATCACAGGCCGTAGTCCACCGTAGTATACTGAAACCCAGTACCTGCTTGGAATCTGAAAAACTTGCACGCATGCTAGATTTGTATCGATTTTAACATGTTTCCTCAGAACTGTACATTTCATATTGCTTTGCAACCATTTGTTTGTAAATAGGGAGATTCCCATACCATCCGCGGGTATGGGAATGTTGCGGCTCGAGATTGGTATTTGGAGCTTCTCAAGGCGGTTCGACGCATCGTGGAGGAGGCGGGCTTCGGTTCCTTTTGCAGGGGTCTGACCCAACTTACTGCCTGCAGGCCTCTTCTAGCTGCCCTGGCAGAGAGGTGGTGGGACACCACCGACTCGTTCTACCTATCCACGGCGGGAGACATGACGATGACTCCCTACGACTTCTCGGTGCTCACCGGCATCAGGGTAGGGGGTGATCCGATCCCCTTTGACACCGACATGGATGAGTGGATCGCCGCTCAGATCTATTTGCTTGGCGAGGCGCCACCTCTTGCTCGTCCAGGCTTTGTCCACTATTCCTGGTTCGAGGTGCAGTTCAGAGTGCAGCCTGCGTTGGTGGCGGCGGCTCCGATGACCGAGGTGGCCGTAGAGCGGTATGCGCACGGCTTTTTGATGTTTTTGTTAGGGACGGCCCTCTTCGCCGACCGGGCGAACACCGTGCCCCTTTGCCTTCTCAGTGCACTGGTGGACGTCCGGGACGTCTTGCGTTTTGATTGGGGTGGTGCGGCTCTGGCCACCCTCTACGGCTACATGAACTCAGTCTCCCGTGGCAGCGGGCAGTTGCTCGGAGGCTACTGGCGAGCTTGGGAGGTACATTTCCTTTTCCGCTTTACATTTCTGCTCTGTACTTTCTGTACTCTGCACACTGCACACACTGTAGTCTGTTTTACACTTACTGTATACTGTACACACGGCACACACATACTTCTGCTTTACACTGACTGTACACTGTTCACACTGTACACTCTGTTCAATACACTGCACAACACATGGCTTTGCTATTTCTGCTTTATTCTGAATTCAGCTTTATCTAATAAATGTTCTGGTATTCACTTTGCAGTTGTGGGTTTACGCCTACTTCCCCAGATTGGAGCCAGTGCCGGAGACGGAGACTCCTCTGGTCATTCCCTTCTCGCGTTGCTACGATGGGAGGTGCACCCGGAGGCCGCAGGAGACTTTCAGCTTCTTCCGCCGTTACTTTGACACCATTACTCCTGCCGAGGTATGTTTTACTTGCAGTTCATTTAAGTTTCGCTTTTCCACTATATATTTGCAATACCAGTAGGTAACAAACTGTATTTCAATTTCAGATCACCTGGCAGCCGTGGGCTCCTCTGCCAGCGATGGTGCGGGATCGGTTTGCCGGCGCCGTCGAGACCTCGCGTTACCGGATTTTTCTAGAGGGCCCGGTCTGTCGGGCTTGGTACCTGGGCGAGCGCTTCTTGCGTCAGACCCTGGGCTTACCTGAGCAGATAGTCCCGGTGAACCCTCCTAAGCATATGAGGGATACCGAGCGTTTCACCGCTGAGCAGATGGCGGACTACACCATCGGCTGGGAGGCAGACGGCTTTAGAGGCGAGGGCGATTACTCAGAGTACGTCCGGACCTTCATCATGCGACCGCTGAGTGGTGGTCGCCGAGCTGAGAGAGAGAGACCTGCGGCGCCGGCAACCGGAGCAGGAGTAGGAGGAGGAGCGCCGAGGAGGGCCCGAGTCCGCGGTAAGGGCGGAGTCCAGAGAGGACGGGAGGCTAGTTGGCCTGCTTTGCCTTCTTCACTGTCTTTCCGGGGGTCGGATGGGGTGACCTATCAGATTCCTTTCGCCCCTCCGCCGGCTGATCACGAGTTTGTCGGTATCCCCGACTTACCTCCGGTATGTGTTATTGCATTTCTGTACAGTCATTTCGTTTTAGTTTATTTGATATTCCACAGAATATTGATGCATCCGATATTTTTTGCAGGCTTCCTTCGAGTACACCCGGCAGTCATTGGAGCTGAATGCCTCAATGGCGGGGATGTTACAGCGGACCTTCGAGTTCCTAGCCTTTTATGGCCTTCCGGTATGTTCTCTCTGACATAGCTTCAAACCATATACAAACTGCTTCGCATAATCTGATGCATAATACAACACTGGATACCCAGCCCTCACGGCGCTTGATATACTGTATTCATATACTGCACTCTGCACTGATAAACTGCTCACGGCATTCATACTCTGTATTCATACACTGCATTCTGCACTGATTAAACTGCTCACGGCATTCACACTCTGTACTCATTCACTGCATTCTGCACTGATAAACTGCTTCATGTGTACTAATGCATTTGCCTTCCGTACTTTTCAGCCTCCCTTCCCGATTCCTCCTGTGGGTGGTGGCGCTCCATCTGGACCTTCTATTTCTACTCGAGATGGCAGGATATTCCCCCGCACCAGAGGTGGGCGTACTTTCGTCGGGAGCAGCTCGCGGGCTCCAGTTCCAGACGACGAGTCTGAGGAGGAGGCGGAGGCATCCGAGGAGGAGGCCGGCTCGGGCTCAGACAGTGACACTTCTGGTGATGCTCCTGGGCTTCTGCCCAGGAAGAGAGCGAGGACAGATCCCCCGGCGCGAGGCTATTGATGATGTTGATGACCCAGACTTTTGCTATTTCTTTTGTTTCTTTTCTTGTACTTTTCTCGTTTGTTGGTAGATAGAGTACTTTGTACTGCCGCAGGCAGATTTTTGTTTCCCTCAAACTTTGTACTTGAAGAGATTATATGAAATGAAACAAACTTTTTGTCTAAAAAAGAGTGTTATATCTGTACATATCTGTATCTTTCATACTTTGCACTGCATTGCATCATATTACACCTCAAATGTAAATGATATTGATCTGTTGTCTGAAAACTGAGCAATTGTACTATGATAATCGGATAACCAACCAATTAACAGCAAAACAACTCATACAAACCATTACCCAAAACTGGATACAAAGCCCATACTCTGATGGGGACTAATCTGCTGGGGATTGACCTGTACGCAACCCATAACACAGCATTCGGTTCATTCTACACACAGCAAACCCTGAACAAATAGCCCCAATCTGACGAGACGGATCACAAAGTTGACACGGTTGTAGTTGAAACACACTCGGATGTTCCAAATTTTCCCTTTCCTTTTCTTGCTTTGCACGGATGTAGAGAATGGCACAGCATTCTGAGCACAAGCGATTACTTTTTGGAAAATGATGGGTTCTCAACCGGGGTATCGAGCCTACCATAGAATACGACGAGACAGACTCAAATAAAGAAACAAAAGGTACACGACCTGACATAACGAGACATGCTCGGAAAAGACTCAAAGCCGAAATCCAGGTCGATAAATTAAAAGACACGGCACACAGACATGTTTACAAAAAGACCTCAAATCTCGAGGAGCCAATTCACTACAAGAAATTGCACTTTTGGCAACTACTTTTGGCGACAACGTCAATTTTTCATAGCCAAAAGTATATTTTTGGCGACACAGTGATGAATTTCGTTGGTAAAAGTAGACATTTACCGACGAAATTTACTATCGTCGCTAAAAAAGCATAACATTCTTTAAGCGCCAAAATTATTTGTTGGCGCCAAAATTTCAAAAGTTTTAGCTACGAAGCTTATTTTTTAGCAACACAATGAGCGTTGCTATTAGTGTACTTACTTTTGGCGACGACAAGTTGGCGTGGGCAAAGAGTTAAACATTTAGCGACGACAATAGTATTCGTTGGTAAAAATTTTGCTAGTGAAACGATGTGATTTAGTAATTTGTGTTTTTATTATAACTTTTGAAAGAGTTTTAAATGTCCTAATTATTGAATTGTAAAATTAAAGTGATCATTGAATTAGATCACAAAATGAACCCATCAAGCCTAAACATACTCTGAAGTTGAGATGGCTAATTTGAGATAATTAAAACTTTTGCAAAGAATGTGGTTCGATTATCATTTTGTAGAAGGCATTTTATGTATAATCATATTAAATTTCGTAGTAAATTTCTTTTTGTAATGTTTATCTTTAAAAAATTAATGGTCTATCTTAAATAATTTATTCATTGTTCATTTTTTTTCAAAGATAAGTATGACAAAAACACATGTTACAATTATCAAATTATTTTTTTTCCTATAAATGATATACATGGAGAGATTTACAAAATAAAATTTTAAATTATCAAAACGAGACTAATAATGACATCTATAAATGAGAAGTTATTAGTTAGTTTAGTGGCAGCGCCACAAAGAAGTCTACTTATATTGTAATTGATAAAAAAGATGAAATCTATATCTTTTCAATTAAACGTAATTATATATATATTTTTTAATCACACTTTCTAAACAAACTTGATTATATATAATTTTTAGTCACAAGTTCTAAATTAGTGTGATCAATATATATTCCTTTAATCCCAAAAATTAAATTCCAAAATTCATTCTGACGCCCAGCCCATACCCAGCCCTAGTCCCTCACTCACTCACTCTCTCTCATCTGAGATCCAGATCGTGAGGAAGATCAAAATCCAAATACCAGCGCCAACCGCCACTCCTTCGTCGGAACTCCCGAGCCTCTCATCTCAGTCGCTACATTTCTCTTTCTGTCTTTCGACAATGACGATGAGATCACGTTCTGGATGACGGTAAGATCAATGGTTCACGATGACGATCTGGAAACCGTACCGAAGATGTGTTAAATGTAGAAATCTGGATGATAATGGGTTTGCGATTTTTATGATGATTTCGAAGCTGTGTTGGACCAGATCTTTTCTTGCGATCCACCAAGATCAGAGGGTTTATCAAAACCCCAACGAATACATGAGCAGGGCAGGGCAGAGAAGAAGGTAATGAAGCACGGAGAAAGAGGGTTTATCGATTCTTCAACTATTTGTTTACAATGGTTCTTGTATTGCAGTATTGAAGGTAAATTTTGCCTGTTAGTCCTGAAGTCATAGAAGGTGTATTTCTCATTTTGGTTTCAATCTGAGAAATGTGTTAATCTTGAATTATTGTTTGTTTAGGTCACAGTGGTTATTATGCTTAGTAGAATCAACGTTGAGTTGAGAAATGAAAATGTTAACAGAGAATGGATCTAACCCCACAATGGCAGTTGTAGTAACAACTGCGAGTGATCAGCAATTGCAACAGACTGCAAATGTATCTGAGAAAGAGAAAGAGAATGAAACATCAATAACAAGTAACGACAATGACAATGAAATTGGCAATGGAAGTGGCAAAGAAAGCCCCTATTTGCATGAGGAAAATGATTTACCAAAAAGGTATATTACTTTTTGGATCAACAGAAATGCAACCCATAATAGCAATCCTCATGTTTTTAATTAGTTTTTCCTTAATTATTAGCTTTTTGCAACCCCCTGGCTTTTTTGGGTTCATTCTACTTTGGGGTTTGAAATAATCTCTTTTTAAGTTTGCATTTATTGTTTTGAAAATGTTGTTGTATTTGAATGTAGCTTGGAACACAACCTCCCTGATTGTCCATTTGCATCTCCTAAAGCTGATGTGGACTTCTTTGATGATAAGTTAGCCATAATTGGATGATTTAGTTTAGTTTTACAGGGATTTTTTGTGGCTCCTTTTCTTCAATCTCAGTATTATTGTTACTCTTAAAGGTATTAAGAAGTTATCCTCATTCGTTCGTTATTTAAATCCTTTTATTTTCATTTGAGCTTTCAATCTCTTACTCAATTCATTGTTATTTACATGGCTTATTCCAAAAATCTGTTTTCCATAACTTATGCTGATTACATAGGATATCCTTAGAGTTGAGCGAGTCGACCCAGATGGTAAAAAATTTGATAGAGGTATGTTTTCTAGTTTGGTCATGTCTTCTACAGTTTCTTGTCGTGTTTTTTTTTTAAATATATATATTTATATATATGATATGGGAAAATAAGTGTTTCTTCAATAACGTTTCTTATACCTAATCAATCCATTTGAAGTAAACCCCTTTATTAATTTGTGAAATATATATACAATATCTATTATGTGTTTTAATGCTATGCTAGATTTGAGCTTAAGTGGACTTGGGGGGTTGAGCTTATAAGCATATCAGGGTTTTAATGTAACTGGATTTTGACCTTATGATACCATTATTATCCAAAAATATGAAGCTTATTATGAGAGGATGTTCAGGCTATCATTCTTAGGCAAACAATAGTTTTGTGGGTGCTCGGGCTCACTACAATTGGCTTGTTATGGCTATGGGTTAACACAATTCCATAGGTGGTAGAGTGATTGCCCTTGTCCGAGGAGTGTGGATAATTTAATTTATCATCCCCCCCTCCCCCCCGGAAAAAAAGGCTGGTCTATAGCTGTTTAGTCCAAGGAGTAGAATTTTCAAGCCTTAGAGTAAAAATTTATGAGAACTTAAACTTTAATGGGGAATTTTCTGGTTGGGTTGAGCCTTTCAGAGCAAAGCATGGGCATGGATGAACTGGATGTACCTTAGCAAGTGTTATACATTGCCTGTTGAAATTATCGGCCCCAATTGGGAACCATCTTGTATGCTAAAATGATCATATGCATTTGCACAATTTGATGTGCATGCAATGCATCATGTGGTGGTTTCTTTTGGCCTGGAATATTCAGTTCAGTATTTTGAAGTGTTATACAATTGCGAGCTTGAGGTGTTGGATGCTGTCATTGAACTTCTTATGCCATCAACATGATTGGCATGCCTATAGAGGCAGGCTGTGAATGATGGCAGATTTGAGGTGAGTTCTTGATGCACTAAAGATTTAGGACCAATTGTTGACAATGAATGGCACACAATCAAGCAGTAAGGAAGCAAATCTACGACGCTAATTCATTTCAGTTGTGTGATAAAGTAGTATTTAGGTTTGTGTAATTTAGAATTTTGTCAATGTGTAGTTTTCTTAGTTGCAAGGTAACCTCCTTTGGAGGTGAGTGCTTGCAAGCTGCTTGTAAGCAGCTTGTCATCTAGTTTGATGTAGTGGTTGCATGTAGGCAATGTGTCACCTGTTTGGGTTAAGTGGCTGCATTTTTGCCACTTGTTGCCTTCTTATTTTGTGCCTTTTCTATTCCTAGCCTCTTCACCATAAAGTAACCTCCTTAGCTATTATATATAGGGCTATAATCCCTCTTGAAGAGGTTTTTTGAGGAATTGAAATTTCAGATTTTTTTTATTTCATTGTTGCCATATTTTGATATTCATTAGTGCTTGATTTTGAGTCCCAAAGCTCGTGGAATTCAAGCCTGGTTGCTTGATTTTCCAGAATCCAGTCCTAAAATCTAGTTCTTGCATATTTCAGCCTTGATTTGAGTGTTATTCGGGTTCACCACCTTTGTTTGTAGTTATTGGAGCCTCCAACCAAACTACATGATGTTCCATTATAAGGTCTTGGGGAAAGGGTGTATGGAGTAGTGCTGGTTTTCCTTGGAAGAGTATTTGGTGTGTTAAGGTGATTTCGTGGTTGATATCTTTACTACAAATTGGCTCTGAGAAAATTTCTCACAATTAATAATGTGGTTAAAAGGGAGAATGTACTCCCCTAATTGGTTATAATATCTTTTAATGACATCTTTCAATATATATAAGAAGAATAAGATGAAGAATAATAACATGTTTAATATATCTCCCTTTAATGATAATTAGATACTTTTGATGTATTCAAAGAGTCTTTATGACTTCTCTGAAATATAATGCAGTGTCTGCTAGTGTTTGGAGCTAATAGTTTCATAATGTGTTTCTTAGTTTCTCGAATTGAAGCCGTCAGTGAGCAGCTTGATATGCACATGCAGGTAGATACAAACACAGAGATATATCCTCTTCATGTTGGGGAGAAATTCATGATGGTATTAGCATCCACTCTAAACTTGGATGGAACACCTGACAGTTGTTATTATACTCAGGTAATCTTAATCTTCCTGGAACAGATTCCAGTCATTGTTTTTAGTTTAACCGGGTGGCAGTTCATTTCATTAAACTGTTGAACTTGTAATATTTGGTTCTACTTACCATCTGATGTAACTTGCATTAGATATAATAGGTATTCAAGGTCTCCTTCTCTCTATGCAACACAGTCTTGATCTAGATCCAGGTCTAGCTCCAGATCATGGTCAAGACCAAGGGGCAGGTCCAGGTCTAGATCAAGGTCCAGGGGTCGTGGGAGCTATGATAACTCTGGCTTTCTTTCTTGGTATGACTATTTTGTGTCTGGTGGTTTGAAACACTTGTATTAACCTATGAATGACTTGGCAGGAATGATGTTGGAAATCCTAGGAATACTCTTTATGTGACTGGTTTATCCACTAGGGTGACAGAAAGAGAGCTTGAAGATCATTTCTCCAAAGAGGGAAAGGTTGGTTTATTTGGATAGTATGTGAAACGTGGCTTTGCTGGAATTCTGAATCTACTGTGTACCTTTTCTTTTGGATTTGAAATTTATTACATGATTGCAAAGAGTTATAGATTGTGTTTTTTTGATGCCAGAAGATTGATTTTCTTGTCCTTTGTAATGGTGATTGTTAGGAATTTTCTTTAACTAGTTGTGGATCTAGTTATTGTGTTAAAAAAGGAATAACTATGTTTATGTTTATTGTTGATTATTTTCTTCTTCTTCTAGGTTGCTTCATGCTTTTTAGTGAATAGGTGATTGTTGGCTTGTGATATCTTCAATTTTGGGAAGTTGTTGCAATTTCTTGACATCGCTCTACATATGTAACAACAACAAACCTTTTTTTTTTTGGATATATCAAATGTAGGTTTTTGTTTATAGACTATACCTAGTCTTAATTATTGTGATTGTGATGAAACAGCTTTCATATTGCTACACACGGTGCCTGTACTGTATGAGAAATATGAGGACCAAGTTGATTCGTTTTCAGAGAAAGCAATGATCGAGATGAAGAAATAGTATGCAGTGTTTGATATAAAGGTTCTCAGTAAAATTCCAAGAGGACCATTGAGAGACAAGAAAAGAGCTTAGGGAAGCCGAGGTAGTCAATGTGCAATAGATATTTGGGTTGTTGTAAGTTTATGGGTGATCGTCATGCCTTTTTGCCTATCTTTGTTATATGTTTTCATTTTGCTATCTACTGTTTCTACTGTGGGTTCACAATTTGGATGTATTTGTGTATTTTAGTGAGTTTAACCTTTTAGGTTTTATACACTGCTTCTAAAAGCAGTATCAGTAGTATTTTTTTGCCTGAACATCAACTTTAGGTGATTTCATATCAACGTTATTAGTTTGTAATAGTGGTGCCTGAGGGATGCCTCTTGTAAATTTGTAAATCTTATAAAAAAAATATAAATGATTTTCAATTATTCTTGCCGTTGTAAATTTATCGTTGCCAAAGAGTAAAGTTTTCTCGACAAACAACTTGTCAGTAAATGTGTCGCTCAAAGTGCATTTTTTGCCAATGTCAATTTGTCGTTGCCAAAAGTAAAGCTTTATCGACAAACAAATTGTCGGCAAATGGCATTTACCGACGTAAATGTGTCGCAAAAGTTTACTTTTGCCGACGCATATTTTGTTGCTAAAAGTATATTTTTTGCCCATGCAAATTTGTGTCACGAAAAGTGCCACACAATCATCATATTTGAATGACTTTTACCGACGCAAGGTAAATTGCCGACGATGGATGAAGGCTTTTAACGATGACTATGTTCGTCGCTAAAGGCATTACTTTTACCAACGTAATGATAATTTCGTTGGCAAAAACTTTTGCCGACTCACTTTTGCCTACGGGTTGCCAACGTAGCTTTGTGTGTTGGCAAAACTCTTTGCCAACGAATTTTCCCTTTTAGCAACATATTTTGTTGCGTTGCGAAAAATGCAATTTCTTGTAGTGATTCCTCCGGGTATTATTCCCACCCTTTCTGATTTGTGATACTCGCACTGCTCGGCCCTCAGGCTCGGTTCTTCTCTCAAAACCCTTTTCTCACTTTTCTCTCAACTTACTCCTCTCTATTCTTTATTCTCTCATTTTTCATCCCTCCCTAGAGTAATTGATAGATGAATAGGAGGTTGTGGGTTCACGCCCAACACTGCTAGCTTACGGCTATTTCTTCTGGTAGATAAAGTGCCTTTCGGGCAAGTGCGTTGGCAATGAGGGGGAAAGACAGAAGACCTGACTCAATTATACCCCTAGTTCGTCACTTTGACCATTTTTTCGTTTTCTAAAACAGTTTTGATCAAAATGAGAGTCAGGTAAACACACTTATTCAATTTTTGATTTGAAAATCATGTAAGTCAGGCTGTGAGCACTAAAAATTCTCCTTTTTTGGTCCAAACATGGTCCAATTTTGAAAATGAAACAGTTTTCGAGAAAATAGATCAACCTCAGTAAAAATTTTCAAAAACCATTTTTGCAAACAATCAACGCTCAACGAGCGCGGAACTTACCCTCGAGATGCGCAACCTCGAATCGGAGACGATGGAAAATTGCCCCTGGCTTAAGGGGGGAAGGCAACGGAAAGTTGCCCCTGGTTTGGACGGCAACTCAGGGCAACTTATGGCAATGGATGGCAACGGAAAGTTGCCCCTTGTTTGGATGATGCCGCGGCATGTTGTAAGCCAGTCCTCGTTGATGACAATCGGACCCTCGGACGCGGAGGAGTCGAAGATGGCTTGAATCAATATATGGACACAGTCACCATGGGGGGGGGAGGGGCGTTAGTGATTTGGCTTCAAGATGAAGTTGGTCACGTAATTCCGGGTTGCTGTATTTGAGACATTGGATTCGGAGGAGGCACAATTTGATCAAAACCATGACATGGATTGAGACGCTATGGAAGCGTTGGGGGCTGGACTTCAAGATGAAGTTGCCTATGTATCCCAAACATGGGAATCAAGCCTTACATAGTTCCGGTTAAGGTACACTCGGGTATTTTAACCTTCACTGTTTAGGCTCTAACTTTTGCCAAGGTGCCCAATGCGGGTTTTCGACCTTGCGAGCTTTGTCTTTCTTTTTCCTTTTTTTTTCTTTTCTTTTGCATTTTCATTTATTTTTCTTTCTTTTCTTTTGCTATTGTTTTTTTCTATTCTTTGTTCTTTTCTTTTTTTGCTTCTTTTGTATTTTTCTCTTTTTTTTTTTTGTTTGCTCTAACTTTTGCCTAGGCCGCCCTTCCAGGTTTTCGGCCCAGCGAGCCTCTCAAAGGGTAAAAGTGTAGCAAGTCGATGCCAAATGGTTTTGAGATTGAAGCCTCTCCGTATCCAGGAGAGCAATTGTTGTGTTGATTTGCAGAAAAGTCCATCACGGCTACTTCTCGAGCTTTACTTGGTGGTATCTGATCTTCTTGATCTGACGTTGATGCCTCTTGCTCGAGGGCTGCTTCGAATTGGGCCACACAGGCGTTTCATGGCACTGAATGTTTCGAACGGATCCAGTTTGTAACAGATGAATTGAAACTTGAGACCGAGAGCGATTCTGGGCTGCACAATCTCAAGAGCGGTTCCACACCGGTCTTCGCAAGACTGCACAAGACATTTCATTTTTGAAAGTTTTTAAGAAAGCGACAAATCATTCGCGTTGAAGATAGTGTGGAACCAGTCTGGATCGGACCAGGATCCTTCTCAGTACTCACACCGACGAGCATGATTTCATTCATTAAAAGCTTAGCATGCCTCTCTTTCTCTCAAAATGATCAAAGTTTTGCAAAACCCGAGGAATTCCTTCCTCTTTGTTTTTATCACCGCAGTGTTTGAAAAAGGTTTTTATGAAAAGCTTAGGTCATTATGACGATGTTTAAGGCACAAGAGTGTAGGCGAAATGCACTGTCGTTCCATTCACATCTTCCGGCACGGCTAACTCAAATAGCAACAAATTCGGCACATGATAGCCGCAGCTGTTTCATTCAGATTTGTTGGCATAATTGGCTCCTCGGCAGCAAACAGGCTCAAAAAGAAAAAGCAACTAATTACAAGACAAAACGGTGTTTGAGGCAACAACCCCGCAATCACCTGGTATACTATACAAGAGGGACTGACTCATTACAACAAGACAGACCTTGTAAGCAAAAAGACTGACTCCATACAAAGAGACAGACTCAAAACAAAATAAAAGACTGACTTGACACCCAAGTCAGATTTTTACAAAACTAACATTAACATATGCCCAAAAATACGTGCCAAACGCCACATCCAAAAACGTGCCAGGCACTGCCCACGGGCGGTTCACTTTCTGATTACATACTTGCAGCATCTGTATCCTCAAAATCCAACAACTGAGTGGTGACGGACTTCGCTGAGGTGGGCGGGAGGATAACCTCGTTGTCAATCAAATCTTGCACCTCGTGCCAGAGGCGGAAACAGTTGTTGGTAGCATGGCCAGTCTGCTGGTGGTACGCACAGTACTGAGTAGGGTCATGAGTGTCAGGGAGATTCTTCGGGAGAGGCCGAGGCTCCAGGGGTTTAAGGTGTCCCCTCTCGGCAAGGATTTGAAGCGCCTTGGACAATGGCATATAGAGAGCATGGAAGACCCTGCGCCCTCGGGGCAGGTACTTTGGAGTCTGAGCATTCTTGCTAGATGCACTGGCGAACGGATCGGCGGGTGCGGCCTTGGGTTTCTGATCCTTCCCAGATGCGAGGTTGGGAACGGGAAGAACTTTTTTGGCATGACGGGGCTTATCCCGATTCTCTGATTGACTGGAGCTGCCCTCGGGCGGAGTAGGGAAAGCATCCTCCACAACTTTTGACATAACTGCGGATATCTGTTGCTTGTTCATCCCTCCGGCTTTCAAAACCTCTACTGCCCACAGCAGTTGTTCGATAGGGTCGGCATCTGCCTTCATCTTGCCTTTGTCTCTGGCCTCGGCCTGATCTAGAGTTTGGTTCGATGCGTCGTTGCCATAGCTGGAGGCCATCTCCGGTTGGCTGAGTTCAATTACAATTCGTCCCAGTAGCGGGGGCTCTTGGGGTATAAAGCCTCCGGCATATGGTGCAGCTGGTGGCGAAACAGACATCCCATAGGCGAGATCCGCCACGGACCTTTGAAGATCACCTATCATTCCCATTAGTTCAAATGTAGTAGGCTCGCGAGCCTGATATAGTTGAGGGGTCCAAATTGGATGTGCGGCAGGCGACCTGGGTGGATGCGGCATGTCAACGGTAGTCTCATCCTGTGGGGTAATTCCTTGACTCAACGCGGCCGTCATGACCACAATCTCTTCTGAGTTTTGCGTCATGTTCAGTTCTGCCTTAGCAAGGAGAAGACACTAGCTGTTCTGGATCAACTCTCCGAATCTCTGAACTGAAACGAAAAACAAGCAACATTTCAGCCCCAAACAGATCAAACACGGGTGTAGCCGATCAACTGCACTCTACCACTGATCACTGTTCCCCAGAATCACTATTCAGAACTGAACTGACACCCGCAGACATAACTGATTCTCAACAACACTGATACTGGTGCCCTCAGGCCTGATACCCAATCTTGCAAACTGATATGTGTGTTCCTGTAGAGATACACTCTAAAAGCACATAGCAGGTAAAGGAGAACCAAAACACCCCTATGTTGGGGTAGGGTTTCCCTATCCTATTTTGTCAGGAGCTAGGGTTTCACTACGCACATAGCGGTTTCAAACAACCTAACATCGGGTAAGCAACCTGTCCTAGTTTGGAATGGTCACTATGGATCCGAATATGCACTAGGTCGAATGGTCAAAGAGGGTGCCCCGGTAAAAACCGGGGTTTGTGTTCCCATACTGGCAGAGCCCGCAACCGGTCATCCTTATGGACATGCCTTGACAAGGCAAGCCTTCGGCAAACCGCTCAGGAATAGCAGATGGCCAACACGGTGTCCTAGGCGCACCAATGTACATGCAATGCAAAGAAACACATAAGTGTAGTCAAAAACAGATATCACGAGTTCGAGTCAAGCTCTCTAAAGTCCCCAGCAGAGTCGCCAGAAACTGTAGACGTCCCCGAACACCCCGGGAGGGTTAGGTCCCGTTCCGTTCATGTTGGGTTTACTACAGTTCGGACTCGATTTGTGTCGGTTCTAAATCTGAACCAAAGAGTCCAAATCCGGCAAATCGTTTTGAAGAAAAACAGATTTTTTGAAAAGTAGTGCCAAACATGGACTGCTTTGCCAGATTACAGAGTCGCCACCTAAATATTTTAAAATGGGAAATTTAGGAAACCCTGACTCGGTGCCGAAGGCCACGTGTCCGTCATCACCAAAGTGGTCTTGGCTCGGGAGCTTGGGTACGATCGGGGAAGGTCAGCTATGAGCACCCCCTTTCGCCCGGTCCGAAGACCGGCCTCTACTAACCGTGATATCCATTTTTGAAAACATTACATGCTCTTATTCCAATTATTAGCCTAGAATTACTATGTTATGCGCGCAGCAAACAAGTATAGACTAGATTGCCTAATTTGGAAATACACATTGCATATCCGTTTGTTTTGAAAATAGTTTGGAATTTGCTACTCGCAAGTAGGCTAAAACACAGATTTTAATGAGTTTTCCCAACTCAAGCAATCCAACCTCCACCCACAGGCATTCAAGCAGTTTATCTCACATAAGCACTTAGCCACATGGTAAGCATGCTGTCATGTTAACATTCACACGCATGTGATATGCTAAAGCCTAAATACTTACATTGTACTCCGTGCCAAAACAGCAAACTAGTTAGCAAACATGCATGTCCTAGTTCATGTTAAACGGCTAATGCAACACAGACGAAGATGCAATTTAGAGTAGGCTCGGCTAACCCTAAAGATGGCATGTGAAATGCACTTTATTCGATGCACGTATTCAATTTGGAATTGAAAATACAATGCAGTTTGTATGATGTACCGAGCCCGATGCATGTAAACAAATGCATGGATGCACGCATGCATTGCATAAGGTATGCTAAGAATAAACGTGCCCTAATCTACCATCATAAGCGGGTAAATAAAAGGGAAGAAAGAAGTGGTGGTTGGAAGACACGCACACACCCACGCACACTTATTACAGATTTTCCCTCGCTCGGAGGGACCAAAAGAATAATACAAATTAATTAACTACGCAAGCTAATTAAATATTACAAATTAATTAAATTAACAAAATAATTAATCTAAGAAAAACAGTAAACCGCCTCGGGGCGAGGGCCCAATGCATGCACACTCGGATTCCGCTCGGAATTGCACTACCACGCCTAGCCTGCCTCTGTTTTCCCTGCTTTGTTCCTCTGAAATCTGCCAAAGTCTCAAGGATGCCTCTCTGGACACTGGAGAATCCCACCGGCTGGAGAAAATGACCACCGGCACTAGGATGTAGCCATCGGCACAAAATATATCCACCGGCCATTGATTGACTGCCGATCGGCACTAAATACTGCCGGCCGGCAATGAATTCCTGCAGAACCTGCAACTCACAGCAGCAGAGGGCAAAACTTGCATGGCAGCTCAATTCAAGCAATGTATGCACCAAACACATTCCTTATCATGTTTGTGACTCAAAAGAGGATGTGCCTCGATTCTCGGGCCACCAATCACGCATTTCCATGCATGATGGCCCAAAGAACCAAGTGTGCAACTTTGATTTCAAATGCATGCAAACCAATCAAACAAAGTGAGGCCCAATTCCCATCACCAAGTCAAGGAACAAGACATGCATGCCTATGTGTGCAATCCTAAGCATGTCAACTAAGGATGCAACATGAGCATATAGACAAATAATGCAAGCATACAAGCAAACATGAGGTAGCATACAAGCAAGTAAATAATGGTCTTACCCATGACCTAGGCAACTCCAAGTAGGCCTAAAATCAGTAGCCAAATGCTAAGACATGAGGGCCAAACACATATACACACATACACATGTTAAAGCACCAACACTTAAGCATAATAAAGCAACTCTTAAACACATTTAAGAGGCACAAATATGGACCATTAGCATGCAATTTAGGCTCTGAAATCATGCTATAAAATGATGCCAAATCATGTTTAAACAAGACAAGCAAAGCATGCGCACATAGGTTCAACACTTCAAAGCAAGCCAATAAGGCATTGAACTACCCTTATGCAAAACAAATATGACATGCGTTGAATAACCCAAAATAGATTTTTAGCATGTAAAACTAAGCCCAAAAGACCACTTGGATGGCATCTAAATGGCTCAACTAGGAAGGCATGCACAAATGCTAAGACATGAGGCATAAGGCACAAGCTTCCGAAGCATCAAAGAGGCATGCAAGGCAATCAAACAAGCATGCTAAATGGACTGAAATGACATGCTAAATGGTTCCAAACCATTAAAAGTAAAGCAAGCAAGGCATGCTACACACTTGTACCCTTAAGGCCAACAAGCCAAATACAAAGAGGCTACAAGATACATGCTAAGATTGACCAAAACAACTTAGGACAGACCTAAAGCATGGCAAAATAAGCATATATGCTTCATGGATCTAGGCGTAAAGCATGGTCAAACTAGGGCTAACAACCTAGGCATGTTAAGGGACCAAAGAGGCATTACAAAGCAACCATGCAAAACATGCGAGAAGTACTAAAACCAACACTTAGCAATGTCATATTAGGGCATAATAAACATAAAATGCAGCCAAGACATGCTCTTCGAACATTCGAAACTAAGCTCCCTTAAGAGGCCAAATCTTGCCCTTTTGAAGGACATCAAGGAGAGGGGGTGTCCCCCCTCCTTCTTTGGACTTTAAGGCATCATCTACACCACTGAAATCCCTCAAGATTTCAGTGGTGAAGAGACCCAAACACCAAAATCCCGGAGCTCTCACAAAATAGCACAAAATGAGGCCTTTTCAAGGCCTAAGGGTGGTCAAACCTCCCCAAACCACAAAGTACCCTTAATAAACTATCAAGAGGACTAAAAAACAGAACTTTTATGTGTTGATCACCAAGCACAAAAACAGTCCTAAACTAGGTAAAAACAAGGTGCAAGAAAGGGGTAAAAATGACTAGTTTCTTACCCTTGAAGCTTTTCTTCAACAATGGTGACCTTGATGTCTCCTTAAGCCTCAAACCAATCAAGAACACCAAGAATAGGCTCTTAGAACTTCAGCTCCAAGAGGAAGGTGAAACACTAGGTGCTTGTGTGCAATAGTATGAACTAAAACACCTAGTGTACAAAATGAGCAAGGAAAAGAGAGATAGGATAGATATAGGATTTCTAACCTAAAACCAGAGCCTCTCCTCTGTATTTTCTCCCTAAAAATGTCTAACTCTTCCAACCTTGAGCCAAGAGGAGGAAACCTTCTCTTATAGACAACAAAGCTTACAAGCTAAGTCAATCCAAGGCTCATCCCTCCATACACGTGTATGGAGGGGAAACAAGTGCTACAAAGCTGTCTGAAAATATCTCCAAAAATAGCTGTAAAGTGATCGGCAGGGCAAAATGGTCATTTTGCCAAAAAGAGTGCCGACCGGCACAAAATAGTGCCGACCGGCACAATATAGTGCCGATGGCAACACCAACCAGCCGGTGGCCTTTAGCCACTGCCGGTGGTGTGTGGGGATGTCTCAGAAGGCATTCCCTGCCCCTCCAAGGCAAAGCACAAGTGTTTGGTGCAAAACCAGACACAAAACGGTCAAGTTCGGAGGTCCTGAAGCAAGGCACGTAGCCGAGAACTCCGGGAACTCCAAACGAATACGAACATGGATAATCACCGGGTGTTCAAGCGGTGACGTCCAAGTCTTGAGGACGGTCAAAAATGGGGTGTCTACACTAATCTACCTAATTAATAATTACAATGCTTCACCAAAATTAACTAGCTACAACTAATTAATTACAACAAATATTTAAGCTAAATATTTAAACTAAACGGTCTCGGTACGTGAGGAATGCTCATGTACGTGCTTGGTTTCCACCCAAAAAAGCCGCTGTTTTGCTTCTAGAAGGTCTCTGTTGCATAGTAGAACACTTACACTTTTGTCTATCTCCAGAATAGCTCTGTTCTGCTCAAAAAAACACACTGCTGAATTTTGCAGAGATGGCCAGCCAACCAAGAGTGAGGGCCTACCGGCCATTGCTACAGGGTTCATCTGGCTGTAACAGAGAACAAACAGAGCATGCACAAGGTATTCTCAAGGGTTGTCTGCATAACTCACTCCTCCTTATCATCAAACAGCTCAAAAGAGGGACAAAACTTGGTCCACAAACCACCAACTCAAGCAATTTCATTGCATGATGGCTTAGGGACCAAAGTGTACAAGTTCAATAAATGCAATAAACAAAGACACAAACCTTCTCCCTTTCATGAATTGATCAAGAGAAGTAGTGACCTTAGAAACTTGAACCATTTCATCACTAATGAGTATGAAATGCCTTAAGCTTTCATGTGTTCAATTAACGTCCAATTGAACACAACCAAATTCTTATCTTGCACCATTTTAGTCCCAAATTTTAGTTACTTCATTTTAATTACCAACCATTCTTTAATTCATTAAGTCCAATGGTGAGTTTAAGTCCTCTAATGGAAAGAGGGCTCAAACCAAGTGTTGTTTTAGGCATGAAATTGACATCATACCATTGGTAATGAACCCTTTAAGGGATTAAACCATTAAGTATGACACCTCAATCTTATACTTAAACAAACAAGTAGTTTGAAACCACTTTCAAAGAAAAGAAAAAAGCCAAGAAAGGAGGGAGGTTACAGAGATGATTAGTGCTGAAAACAAGTAAGAAAAGCACTAAATAAATGCAATCCACTCACATAAGATGATGTCTAAGTCCTAAAACACCAAACTCATGAGGACAATTACACTATTAGCATGCAAAACAAGATTCAAATGCAACAAACAGATACAAATAGTCCTAAAATAGTCTAAAAATAGTCCTAAAACATGCTGGAATTAAGACAAAAAAGGTTAGAACAATAAGCCAAAACATGAAACTTGCTAGGCTAGTAAGCAAAACACAAGAATGGGAGGCTAACCTCTCCAATTTTGGACTTCAAAATATGATTTTAGCTACTGAAATAACTCTTAAAATAAGTGTTTAAAAGATCAAAAAAAGCTAGTGTAAAGGTGGGAAACACAAGGGAAAAGGCCTTGGAAATAAGGTACAAAGAAGGGTGAACCACTCCTTAACCTTTATTGGCCTTAAAATCCAAGTTTCAGCCCAAAAATATAGAGTTTTTACAGCCTAAAAACAGTAGGAAAAGAGTTGATAAAACAAGTAAAGAAGCAAAACTTTATACCTCTTGAAGAGGAGAACCGATTCTAGGCAACAAATCAAGCCAAACACACCCTTAAGAGCTCAAACAAGGCTCAAAGGTACCTTAGCTAAAAGATAGAGAGGTTTGGTTAAGAGTCTATAGGCAAAGGTGAAGAGTATATATAGGCTAAAGTGTAGAAATTTGCTAGAGAGAGAGGAAAAATTTTGCTCCAAAATTTTTCTAACCTCTTAAGCAAAATGGGAGGTCCTCTATATATAGAGAACATCAAACTCCCTAAAAAACATCCATCCTTACATGTGAGAGCAGATGCATGCATTTATACAAACAGTTGGCACAGTTAGCAGAAAATATCTGCAAAACACATTGGTGGCCACCAGTGATGGCGGACAAGCCACTATCCATGGCCAGCAGGGCACATCAGTGGCTGGCAGCCAAGAACAGTGGCTGGCAGCCCACAAGGGTGGTCAGTAGGCCTCCAGGTGTTCCAGGTTTGAAAAGTTAGGGTTTTGGTCCAAAACAGGGCAACAAGGGTATAGGGTTTGAAGGCTCAAAGGCGTAGCATTCCGCTGAGGACTTCAAGCACTTTACAAGCATATACATTCATCATCGGGTGTGTAAGTGATGACGTCCAAGTCGTAAGGGCGGTCAAAAATGGGGTGTCTACAGCAGCACAGACAATAATCACATTGGTTCTTCTTCTTCTTGATGGGTTTTGTTAGGATTTTTTGGAAGAGAGATTTTTTGGGGTGTGAGGGTGTGCATTCAATGGGTAGAATGTTTTCACAAGGATAATTTTGATATTATTTGAGGGGGCAAATAAATTTTAAGGGTTTTAAAATTTATAAGTGGGGATACAAAGAAATGAGGGGGGGTCCAAAATAATCCATGGGATGCTAATAGCACCACTTTTTAGGAAAAGATGATGAGAATGAAATCTGTTTGGTAACTGAAAATGCAGGAAATGAATTGGTTCTAATTTTTTGAAAATTAAGGTTTTTTTTTTTTTTTTCCTTTTTTTTAATTAAAATTTTTAAGTAAATTTTTTACTCTTTAATATAGATGTAATTAAAAAGTAAAATATTTATAAAAGTCAATAAATATACAAAAATATATTGAATTTTTGTATTTTTGGTATTTAGTGATTTTTTTTTTCTAATTTCACATATATTATACTTTTTAATTGTATTTATATTAAGAGGTTGTTTGACATGTGCTAAAATAGCTAAAACCGCACATGCTATTTTAGTATATTATCTTATTTAGATCACAATCATCTTATGAGGGTCACATTACTTCTTATTTGGCTCATATCACCTCTCTACCATATCACTTCAATTCAACCCTAACTCACATTTCATTTCACATTTTTTCATAAAAAGTAAAAAAATATACTAATCTGACATTTCCCAAACAACCCCTAAGTGCATCTAAAAACTAAAAAAATTATTTAAAATATTAAAAAAATTCGTTAAAAAAATATACTTAAAATAAAAAATTTAATTTTCCAAAAATTGAATTCTTAAAATTGGAATCAAACAAGGTGGAAAAAATTGACAATTTTGATGGAGAATCCAACATTGAAGCACCATTTTAGAAAATGGTTATTAAAAAATTATTGAAAATATCTTTATTTGACAGATAATTCAAAATATATATATATATATATATTTGTGTGTGTATCCAAGAAAAATTTCATTAAATCAATGCCTAAATAGTACACATTAATGTGTGTTTATGTGTATCGAAGACAAATTTATTACTTCATTAAAATCAACTTTTTATTTGAAGCACGAACTCTTCTAAGGAGATGTGTTGTGTCATACACGACACTTTATGGAAACATCTAAAAGCGGATCTGGTACTTTCCTCAACATGTTTGATTTAAAAATTTAAATTTATAATAGAACACTTCACATAACTTTTTGGACACTTTGGTGACATTTCTTGAACCATTTGAACACATGCTATGTAATGAATCTCATCATAGAGACAATATTTTGCATTATTTGAAATGCAACTTATGCACTTTAATTATGTTTTGGAACATTTATATGATCAGTACATCATGTTTATTTCAATGTTCTACAATTATTTTACATTTTTTAAAGAAAAAAAAAACTATTCATATATTTGACTTTTGTAAATCTATAAAAATATAAATTTTTAACATATTCCACTCGTACTATTTCCCATAGTTTTTGAAAATCGTTGTGTTGGTGTGTAGCGTGTCAGTGCTACTGTAGGTTTGATAATGGAAATTAGAACCAAAATAGAAAAGATTGAGAATGAGTACAAGTTGTTGAGTGTGGTATTGAAGAGGTATAAAGTTTTTGTGTATGAGTGGGCATATTAGAATATGATTGTGTGCAATAGAATAATCTGCCAAGTAATATATGATTAAGTATGTGATTTGACGGAAAATTGGATAATCTACCTTCACACATATCTTCATGCTTGTAGCTTAAAAGTATATAGACAATCAGTCATCAGATGATTCCGTAGCCAATGGGGCTAGCATGTCTCACATGCTAAAGCACATGGATGTGATTACAATCAGGGTCATCTGAGAGAAACAAAAGGAGGGTTGGAAATGGGATGAATATAAAATATTACCAACTGGTACCATATACAGAAGAAGATAGGTTGTTTATAATTTCGCTTGACACAACAATGATAATGTTGGTTCTAATATATTTGATTCCCTTCTTCAGCCACCAACAATTTCACCTGTTGGACCATCTTATAATAATTTCCAAGTCGACTCTTTTAAGCTGATGGAACTCCTTGGACCAGAGAAGGTTGATCCTGCCGATGTAGAGCTTATTAAGAAAAAGTTTTTTGGCTATTCCACCTTCTGGGTGACCAAAGAAGAGCCATTTGGAGATCTAGGAGAGGGCATTCTTTTTCTTGGCAATCTGAGGGGAAAGAGAGGGGAAGTTTTTCCAAACTTCAGAATCAGCTGGCTGAACTCATGGGCAATAAGTACAATTTATTTATGGTGGAGGAACCCAATTCTGAAAGACCAGACCCGCGTGGTGGACCCCGTGTCAGTTTTGGTATGCTGTGTAAGGAGGTTTCAGAACCAGGGCCAACAACACTATGGCAATATGTGATTGCTCTATTGTTATTTGTTCTCACTATTGGTTCCTCGGTGGAGCTAGGAATTGCATCTCAGGTATTGCTGATTGCTTTTACACTTGGACGTTATTGTATTAAAAGTAGTTATGATGTCCTTTTCATTTATCAAATCCTTTTTATGGAGTAGATTATTCCATGTATATGTGTTCTTTCATTGCATTTTTCATGAAGCAGATAAATAGACTTCCACCAGAGGTAGTTAAGTACTTCACAGATCCAAATGCCATTGAACCACCAGATATGCAGCTTTTATTCCCATTTGTGGAGCTCTGCCCTGGCATATGGTGTCCTGGGGGTTCAGCTATTTCACGTAAGAAGAATTTCTCACTTTTTGTTGATTTAGTTAATTGAATGCTTTTTCTTGAGGGGAAAAAAAATGTTTCCTGTGCTGGGCTTTATGCAGAAAATAGTCCCTTTTGATAAGCTACATCAGTCCAAGCCAGATCAAACAGATCAGTCCACTCTAGATCAAACAGATCAGTCAACAAAGACAGAACAGTTGCAGCAGTTCACTCCTCAGTCACAGTTACAGCAGTGCAAGCCTCAGCTACAGATCAACAGATCATCCAAGCCATCTGTTAAGAACACTCAAGAATTGAGCACGTGTATGAAGCTGAGGCAGTTATCATCCACTTGTGGTGGTTAGCATAATTCTGTTAGGCTGTTATGTAAACTCAACTATAGTTAGTTAGTTAGGATATTGAGTTAGGTAGTTATATTTTCTGTATATAAGAAAGCTACAATTGTATGTGTTGTAATTTCATTGAATAATAAAAACTTGATATTCTGAAATCCTTTTATGGTATCAGAGCATGCTGAGCTCCATCGAGCATTCTATCGTCAACAAGATCCAGTAATGGCAGCAAACCTGCAAGCAGCTCCTGTACCAAATCTGCAAGCATCAATGGCAGATTCTATCTCTGTTCCAGGTTCTGTAGATATCTCTATGTTACCTTCAAACCTCAATCTTCTTATTTCCAATCTGAACTCCTTTGTTCCAATCAAACTTGACTCTACAAACTATATCATTTGGAAGAGTCAATTTCAGAATATCTTGAGAGCTACAAAGCTACTAGGCTTTGTTGATGGTTCTGTACTCTGTCCTTCATCTACAATTCATGATGCACATGGAAATTCTGTTCCAAATCCAGCATTCACTCATTGGATCACCATTGATACACATCTGTTAAGTTGTCTTACTGCTACACTTTCACCATCCATCTTCACATCTGTTTTGCACTGCGGAACAAGTACAGAGGTATGGAACACACTGGCTACTCGATTCACATCTCTATCTCGATCTCATATTCATCAGCTACAGAACAAGCTCAATCATCTAACAAAGAAGAATCTCACCATGGAGGATTACTTGAATCAAATCAAGGCTGTGTCTGATCAATTGAGTTTGGCTGGTTCACCAATTGAAGATGAAGATTTAGTTTTAATCACCTTAAACGGTTTACCTGATGAATATAATGCTTTCAAGACAACTATTCGAGCCAGATCTGAGCCTATTACTATTTCTGCTTTATCTGCTCTACTGTGTTCTGAATCTATTCATATTGATACTTCTCTCAAGCACACTCATGCTTCTGATCTGCCTTTTGCTTATGCAACTACTCGAGGAAATTATAGAAGTTTTCGAGGCTCTCAGAGAGGAGGTTATCGAGGTGGCTCCTATAGAGGTCGCACTAGTGGTAATGGTAACAGATTTTCACTGCACAAAGGTGAAGGTAGATCATCTCCTCACCAGTTCCAACAATTTCAGTCTCCACATCAGTCTTTTGTTCAAGGAGGCAGAACTTCTCAGTTTCACAATCAACATCAGTCCTCTGCTGGTTCTTTAATCTGCCAAATTTGTGGCAAACCTAATCATTCAGCTTTGGAATGTTGGCATAGGCATGATACAACACTTCAAGCATCTAAGACTCATCCCAGGGCTTATGTTGCCTCCTCATCTACCAATGCTGTTCCTGACTCTCCTATGCACACAGCAGAAAGTTCTACTTGGTTCTTAGATTCGGCTGCTTCCAATCATTTCACAAATGATCTCAACAATCTGAATACTTACCAACCTTATCTTGGTTCCGATCAAGTCACTGTGGGAGATGGTTCAACCTTACCTATTCTTCATACTGGTAATGGTATTCTTCCTACTCCCACTGTCCCTTTCACACTTAACAATTTGTTCCATGTTCCATCTATTTCTTCAAATCTTCCGTCAGTTCACCAATTAATTGCTGATAACAAGTGCACCATTACCTTTGATGTTGACTCCTTTGTTATACAGGACAAACTTACCAAGAAGGTTCTGTATAAAGGAGGTTTTTCTCATGGTCTTTACCAGCTACCAGCTTCAACTTCTTTACCAGCTTCTCAACCTACTTGTCTTCATTGTTCCACTGAAGCTTCTGCTCCTCATGATTTACTTTGGCATTCTAGACTAGGACATCCTTCATCCAAGAAGTTAAATTTTCTTGTTTCCAAGCATCATTTACCTACTATGGGTGTTGTTTCAAATAAATTGTGCACACATTGTTGTGTGTCTAAGAGTCATAGGTTGCCATTTAGTCTTTCCAATTCCACTGTAAATCAACCTTTAGCTCTTATCCATTCTGATGTATGGGGACCTTTTGCTGCCTCTGTTTCAAACTATAAATACTATGTTCTTTTCATTGATGACTCTAGCAAATTTACATGGTTATTTCCTTTGTCTTACAAGAGTGAAGTTTTTTCCAAGTTTGTTGATTTTAAAACTTTTGTAGAAACACAGTTTCACACCAAACTTCAAATTCTGAGAAGTGATAATGGGGGAGAATATTTGGCTTCTAAATTTCAACATTTTCTTACCACCAATGGTATTGAACATCAGCTCACTTGTCCACATACTCCTGCTCAGAATGGAGTGGTTGAGAGGAAGCATAGGCACTTGATTGAAACCACTATCACTCTCATGCATCAATCTTCTCTTCCTGTGAAATTTTGGTTTGATGCTCTTGCTGCTTCTGTGTTTCTAATTAACAGACATCCTACTTCAAAGCTAAACAATTTAACTCCTTTTGAAGCACTGTTTCACCATGCTCCTGATTATAATTTTTTAAAAGTATTTGGTTGTAAATGCTATCCTTGGCTTCGACCCTATACTACACATAAACTCCAGCCAAGATCCATCCCTTGTGTGTTTCTTGGTTACCAACCTTCTACAAAGGGTTATAGGTGTCTTGATTTGTCCAGTGGGAAGATATATATTTCCAGACATGTTCTTTTTGATGAAACATCTTTTCCATTTCAAGATCCTTCTTTTAGTGTTTCTCTTCCAGCTCCTACTTTATCTCAGTTACATACATTCTTTTGGCCTCCGGATAATCCTCATTCCAACTCTATGTCCTTAGTTTCTTCATCTGTGCCTGTTTCTGCAGCTGGTTCTGTCCCTTGTTTTGTTCCATCTGCATCTGCAGGTCCTGTTTCTGCACCTCTTAGTTCTGCATCTGCAGATCCTGTTACTTCAGATCCCAGTTCTGTTTTTCCAGCCCAAGCACCTTCTGCTGAAGCCTTCCCAATCTCTCAGTCAGCTGCACCACTGGTCTCTTCTGCTGCTGCACCAAAACCCTTTCCTGCTACTGCACAACTAGCTCCATCTGCCACATCTATTCCTATTTTCTCTATCTCTATCGACTTGCCATTTCCTTCATCTTCTCAGAATCACCATTCAATGCTTACCAGATCTAAGACCAAAGCTGTATCAACTTGTTTCTTAGCCTCTTCTGCTGCTTTTACTGAGGATATTGAACCATCTACTTATCAAGAGGCAGCTCACTCTTCTATATGGCAAGCTGCCATGTTGGATGAATTCCAAGCTTTACAAAAGCAGGCTACCTGGTCCCTTGTATCATTACCTCCTGGTAAATCTGCTATTGGTTCAAAATGGGTGTATAGGATTAAGAAAAATTCAGATGGTACCATTGCAAGATATAAGGCTCGTTTGGTTGCTAAGGGTTTTCTTCAAACAGAGGGAATTGATTTTCATGAGACATTTAGCCCTGTGGCCAAACAACCAACTATTCGGATTCTTTTAACCTTGGCACTTCATTTTCAATGCCCTATCAAGCAGCTTGACATATCCAATGCTTTCCTTCATGGTGTACTTGAGGAAGAAATCTATATGCACTAACCTCAAGGCTTTATTGATGTCTCTTCTCCTCATTTGGTTTGCAAATTGCACAAATCTCTTTATGGTCTGAAACAAGCCCCAAGGGCTTGGTATTCCACTTTTTCCACCTTTCTTACTTCTCAAGGCTTTCTCTCTAGTCACTGTGATTCCTCTCTTTTTGTTAAGAAAACAGCTTCTTCTCTTCTCATTTTACTTATCTATGTTGATGATATTCTTTTAACTGGTAGTAATGCTTCTGAAATTACTCATCTTGTTCATCAAATGCATTCTACTTTTGCCATGAAAGAGCTTGGCTCCATCAATTATTTTCTTGGCATTTCAGTCACTTCTTTATCTCATGGCTATTTTCTCTCTCAACACAAATATGCCACTGAGATTCTTGCCAAAGCTGGCATGCTTGAATGTAAATCCTATTCCTCCCCTATGGCTCTTAAACAGGTTGATTCTTCTACTGATATTCCCTTCTCTAATCCTACTCTTTACCGTAGCATTGTGGGTGCTCTTCAATACTTAACTATCACTCGTTTTGATCTTTCATTCGCTGTGAACTATGCTTGTCAATTTATGCATCTTCCTCTTGTTAGCCATTTTGCTCATGTTAAACGTCTTCTCAGATATCTTAAAGGTACTTTCAACCTTGGCCTCTATTTCAGTCCTGGTCCTCTCATTCTTCAAGCTTACTCAGATTCTGATTGGGCTGGCAGCTCTTATGATCGCAGATCTACAACTGGATACTGCGTTTTTCTTGGATCAAATTTGATCTCTTGGTCTGCTAAAAAGCAGCCCACTGTTGCCCGCTCTTTTACTGAGGCAGAATATCGTGCTTTGGCCCAAACAGCAGCCGAGCTTAGTTGGCTTACTATGCTCTTATCTGATCTTCACATCACTGTCCCTTCTCCTATACTTTGGTGTGATAATATATCTGCTATTTCCCTCTCATCTAATCCTATTTTCCATGCTCGTACCGAGCATATAGAAGTGGATTATCATTATGTTCGAGAGAGAGTCACTTCTAAGTAGCTCAATATTCTTCACATTTCCACTTCTGATCAACTCGCTGATATCTTCACTAAATCCCTTTCTCCTCAGCGGTTTCAGTACCTTCAGTCCAAGCTTATGGTTCTCCCAGCTCCCCTAAGCTTGAGGGGGCATGATAAGCTACATCAGTCCAAGCCACTACATTAGTCCAAGCCAGATCAAACAGATCAGTTCACTCCAGATCAAACAGATCAGGCAACAAAGATAGAGCATTTGCAGCAGTTCACTCCTCAGTCACAGTTACAGCAGTGCAAGCCTCAGCTACAGATCAACAGATCATCCAAGCCATCTGTTAAGAACACTCAAGAATTGAGCACGTGTATGAAGCTGAGGCAGTTATCATCCACTTGTGGTGGTTAGCATAATTCTGTTAGGCTGTTATGTAAACTCAACTATAGTTAGTTAGTTAGGATATTGAGTTAGGTAGTTATATTTTCTGTATATAAGAAAGCTACAATTGTATGTGTTGTAATTTCATTGAATAATAAAAACTTGATATTCTGAAATCCTTTTACCTTTAACCTTCTTTATTTGTAATTTCTTATCATAAGATTATAAGGCCTTAAGCTTATAAACTAAACTAGCCTACATTTAATCTTTATCAACTGTAGACTAGTAAGTAAATTTCTTTAATAAAAAAAGAAGTTGCCCCACGAGATATATACATCCATTCCTCCATCTTTCCCATTCTCCTCTTTATGACATTGTTAATTGTTTTAAACCACTTCATCTGGTAAAAGTCCAAGTTTCTGACTTGAACCATAGATAATAGGTCTTTGTCCAATGCTATATGTGCCCTTTTCGGCCACCTGCTTCTCATCTTAGAATCATAAACTGGTCCTAACGCACACATTCTCAGTATTTCGTTCCTCTCCAGTTGAAATAATTGGTGGTTCTTTTTTTTTTTTTTTTTTTGAAACAGCCAAAAGAAACCTTTATTGATGATCAACCATACAAGATGAGAATACGCCAAAAAAGGAGAGGAGGGGGTTTGGAGAGGAACCAAACCGAGAAGGAAAAGAGAAAACAAAGAAGAAAAGAGGCAGAACACAGCAGAATGGGCAAAGTGCTAGCAAAGACCAGCACACAAGTAACTGAAGCTCAAACCAGAAGCATACCCCCAACTTGTAACCAAGGGCAGATCACAGGCAGATGCAGAAACAATGAATTGAGAAGAATCTGAAGCTGAAACCAGCACAAACTCCATCCCAGAACAGCAGCCCCAAACAACAAGAGATTCAACAGAGCAAACCAGACTCAACCAAGAGCACAAGCTGATATGCCTCATAATTGGTGGTTCTTCATTGCATATCCTGATAGCGTCACCTTCAACGAAATTCTACTCTTGTATTCATATCATATGTTTTTTAATCATCTTAAAACAATTATTTTAGTAAAACCGATCTCATTAAGATATTTCACTTAAAAGCCAGCTACACGTATCAATGTGTAAGACAAAAACTATATTTCATCATGATCATTTATTTCATCAAGGCTGCTTATTCTTTGGGCTACCAAACTCCCTTTTTGTGAGCTACATGTATCTTGATCTTTCTCTCCCCACCAATAAATCTCCAATGTCATCAATCATTTAGTCATGTAGCATTTCTCCAACGCTATCATGTGGCACTTTGTCTTGGCTGACCTACTTAGAACTTTTCTAGTTCTGTACCAGAGTTGAATATGGGGGACTAAACTTCATATATTTTCTTTATGCAATTGTTTTTATTTTGTGTATAGTGGACTGAAGTACTCATGAGGGATCTATTCATATATGAAAATATCATAATCTAAAGTCACAGCTTTTGTTACTTACTAGTGGTTGTTTCACAGAAAGCATCACTCATCTCGAGTTGGCAATCCTTGAAATTTTATGCCTGTGTCATTGTTTCCTCTAGCTGCCTACTGTATACATTGTGCGTTCGGTGCATGAGATTGTTGGAAGCTGCATATGTATTGAATTACTGATAATGGATGCTACGAAAGAGAATGTCATAACTTGCACTTCTTGTATTCATTGGTTGCATAACTTTGTTTTGATCTGCATTGTAACTTAGTTGTTGTTTGGTTCGTTGCGTGTTTCTTGTTTTTTGAAAAAAAAAAAAAGTAAAGGAAAAGGAACATGTTTTTGTTTTTTCCCAAGAGAGTTTGAAGTTTAATGGGCTTCCTTTTATTGTTAATACAGCAAAATAAGTTTGAAAAACACTACTTCTTCTTCTTCTTCTTCTTCTTCTTCTTTTTTTTTTTTTTTTTCATTCTATGTGTGTGTGTGTTTTTATTTTGGAGCCTTGTTTTGAAAACAATTTAAAAAAAAGAAAAAAGAAAAAAGTACCAAACATGTTTTAAGTATATGTTCGGTTATGCTACTGTTTTTTGTTCTTGTTTTGACAACTGTTTTCATTGCCAAAAAATGGAAACAATTTTCAAATTTTACAAAATTTTAGGAAACACAAATTTTGTGTTTTCACTTGTTTTGAAAATAAGTTTTCATTCCCGCTTCTCTCTCCCACCCCCTCTGGCAGCCACAGCCTTTGGCAAATCTCCAAACATGTTTTCTTGTTTATTTTTTTGGGCATTTTAAAACATGTGTGTACCAAACATATTTTTTGTATTTGTTTTAAGCAAAAAAATAAAATAAAATAAGATGAACATGTTTTCTATTTTCTGTAAACAAAAAATGGTAAATGGTAAATGCTACCTGACCAGACTGGACCTTATTTTTTCTCCTCCCCGAGGTTAATTCCACCCTAATTAGTCATTCATGTAGTATGTTATCTTTTGAATATGTAAATGAGAAAATTCATTTGATGCAGGAAGTTGGGCATTTTTTGGCTACTTTCCCAAAGGAAGTAAAACTAAGCATTCCATTCTTCATTCCTAATATTACTCTTGGAAGCTTTGGTGCAATTACTCAGGTAATTATGTCTACTTATCACTTGATGGATGTTAATTTAAATGAAGTTCTTATTATGTTATATATTTCCATACACTCTCTCTATATATTTTAATGTATTTTTTTTTACACATATACCAACATTAAACACCGCCCATGGGCCAGCGGTTAGCATTTTCCTTTTTTAAATAATTTGTTGTATCAAATTTTAGTGAGTTTGAATTTATCTCAAGTCTGCCATTTAACAGCATTTTCTTTCATCAATAAGATATGTGGTTCCATGACCATTGATAAATGAGATCAACTCTATTTGGTAAAAGCACTCTTTTGTTACGACATTTTTCTGTTGTTTGCTCTTTTGATTTGATCTATGGATGCAATTTTTCTACCTATATCGTTGAGAGTTTTTTTTTTTTCCTTTCATTTTCTTGATTGGAATTACGATCTATGTTTGTTCTATTTTTTCGTAAATTTATGATATACCTCTTTTTTACTGCTTAAAAAGCATCACATCTTGGCTTCTGCAGTTCAAATCTATTCTCCCTGACTGAAAAACAAAAGTTGATATTTCCCTTGCGGGTCCATTTGCTGGTGCTACATTGACTTTTTCTATGTTTGCTATTGGCTTGCTGCTTTTATCAAACCCAAATGCTGTAGGGGATTTGGTGCAGGTTCCTAGCATGCTATTTCAAGGTTTTTTGCTTCTTGGATTAATAAGCAGAGCCACTTTAGGTTATGTGTAAGTTTTTTCTCTGCATTGGTAGCCTTGATTGGCTGATAAATGATGCATATGCAAAATATCAATAAATCCTAGACCTAATTGTTATAATACCCTTTTGGATTATACCTCGTATCAAATATCCTAGATGGGACCCTTGATGTGCTAGGGTCTTAATAAAAAAAAAAAGAAAAGAAAAATAAATAAAAATAAAATATACCAAATCAAACAAAACCTTGTGTCCCAATCAAGTAGGATTAGCTGCATTAATAATTTTTTGCCATTTTGTTCTATGAAGGGTTATATGCTCAATGAAACCAAAAAAATCACTATTCTTTTTTATTACGACATCCCATGTCAGTTTAGGTCTGTCCGTCCTCGTAACATTTCCATTTATAGAGATCATAACACTTTTCCTTACTATTGTATCTATAGATCTTCGTTTTACACAATCAAATCATCTTCACTTGTTTTCTCTCAATTTAACTTCAATTGGTGTTACTCCAACCACTTAATGAATATATTCACTTCAAATTCAATCTTTCTTAGTTTTACCACAAATCCATCTAAGCATCTTCATCTCAGTTACACACATTTCATGAATGTGTTATTTCTTAGTTGCCCAACATTTTGTTCTGTAAATCATTGTTGGCCTTATAGCTCTTTATAAACTTTCCCTTTCAGTTTTGTTAATATTCATAGATGACATAATAAGCTAGATACACTCCTCCACTTGGGCCAATACACATTAATTATATGGATCACATCATCTTCAATCTCGCCATTCTTACTAATAACCAAACCTATGTAATAAAAATGTTCACCTTTTGTTATCTTATGATTTTTAATATTCACCTCATTATTTCTGCTTTAGTTGTTACCAAAGTTACATTCTGGATATTTAGTTTTATTATTGCTACTTTAAAATCATTTTGACTCTAGTTTTTCTCTTCAGATTTCTAATTTGGTGTTATTTTCTTCTTTAGTGTCATCTACTATAACAATATATCATTTACGAAAAACATTTATCATGGGATATTATCTTGAATGTGTTTAGTTAACGTGGGTATCTATATTGTGCTTGGCACGTGGTGAGCCCTGCGGGCGTCACATTATCACTGTCACACATCTATGTGGCAGATCGCCGAGGCACTACGATGAGTTGGGGTCGTATGCCTAACCCAAGCGGGGGCATGCACACCACCAAATATGAAAACAGGACGACAACTCACCTTGATAGAGCTAGCCCACCTAGAGCTCTCCATGGTTCTTCATTCATGACTCATAAGAAATATATTCTCTACCTACTCGCCCCAGTTCCATAGCAACATAGTTGGACCCTTGGCCCACCTATGTTCACTTAGTTGCTTAAGATGAGCCATTGGCTCACCCATGCACTCACTCTCTTGGCTGTCTAGGTTAGGAGAAGGACCTAGGTACTCCCGCTTGGGATCATTGGAGGATTGTGAACTGGAGGCTAAGACCTTGAGGCTGTCAAGGTTATGTAGCTTTCTTCCTGCAATAACAGCTCCCCCTTGACTTGGCTTAGAGAAAGGACGTTAACCTTATACTTACATCTGTTACACATATGATACGCCTCTCAAGATATCACACCTACACCTGCAGCTCCTATGATGCAACCTTCCCAATGACCTGAATCATAGGACACAGCTAGTGGGGTTGATATCACCCTCCTGTCGAGTTGAGGAGAACTTGCCACCTATCTTGAGGTTGCTTGGGCTCTAATACTTCTGGAGTCTATATAACGGCATCATAAGTGCAACCACAATCACAACAAGAGCAACAAGAATCATATAACATATACAAATTGTTCAAGGTCTCTCATTGCCACCCCTTTATTCTCTAAGTCTGCCTTGGTCTTCTCCTCTTTCACCTCTAGTGACCTCAGGCCATTGAAGTGCCCGCCATCTTCTCAGAGGTCAACGATTGATCACCTCTAACCTCCCTCACCCACAGTTAAGTTATCCTTGACTAAGGTAACTAGGTAATGACTCAAAGTTGACCCTTAACATCGATTATTATTCATTAGTTTGGTGATCTAGTTGTGGTCACAACCTCATCATGTCTTTTATCACATCAATATATCCTACGCTATTTTTTTCCCACACCCCCTATATTATATTTCTAAGCACCCTAATTTGAGCTTTTTCAAAAACTATTAAAACTATATATGTATATCCCTTTTTCTTTTTCTTTTTTTAATACTTTTCTATTAACTGTCTTAATAAATGTGTTCTTGCCTTAGTTGATCTACCATGCATAAATTCAAGCTGATTCTCTATCACCTTAAGCATTGATCACGTACTCTCTCCCATAATCTCATTGTATGATTCATCAACTTAATGGTTCTTTAATTGTTGCAATTTTGGAAGATAAATAAATAAAGTATAACTATTGTAAAGCCGAAGCACTGAATGTTATCTCAATTATCTTCTTTAACTTAATTGTCAGTTTGATATATAATTTTTTGTTTAAAATTGAAATTATTGTTGTCTTGACAATACTGATTGAGATTTTGCTAATGTGTCCCTGTGGAGCAATGCATACAACCACGGTTTGGGTCCATCCTCTTGTAATTGAAGGCTGGTGAGGCACCATTCTTGAACATTGTTTCTTTATTACGATGTATAGATTGCTAACCATTCAAGTCCTTGTTGTAGGTGTGGGTTAACTATGTCAGCTTTTAATATGCTTCCTGTGGGATGTCTTGACGGTGGAAGAGCTATATAGGTATCCTTCGCTTTTATTGTTTGATGAAGTATTGAGGTTTATCGTAAATCAGGAAGCATGAAGGAGCTTGGACAATAATTACAAGCTAAGCTCTTGCCATGCTAATTGCTAAAACTTGTCTTAAAATTAACAAAAAGATCAATTTGTTTTGTGGAGCTTTTTAAAGGTTGGACTTTGGTCATAATACACGAGACATAGAGGGAGAACAACAAGTCTCAGTCGTAATGCTGGCTTTAGGATTTTAGGGATTGAGCAGTTATATGCCACACATGTTTATTGAGTTCATGCTTTAACTGTCATTTGTAGTTTTAAGTTTCAATGTCATAGGCCCTTAGCTTGAGAACTAGGATGAAATACAAGTGCGAAGATTATATTATAAGCAATTAAGCATATGCTGTTAGGATTATTCCACCCATGTAATAAAGGTGGGTCCCATACGATTATTAGGTTGGTTTATACATGTATTTGTGTAAGGATAGTAGAGTTTGGAATTTACTAGAGAACCTAATATGTGTAGGATTGGGTTACCTAATTGTATAAAATTAGGATTCTCATGGGTGGACTATTATAAATAGTCATGTGGACGATAGGATTTTCTTGAGAGAGATTGAGAGATTAAGGGGCGGAAAAATAGAAATGTAAGGGGTGGGAGAAAAAATACCGTGAGAGCACCGGGGTGAGCAAGGGCTTAACTACCGCTGAGCATGGGGTTCAATGGTGTGGGTTTTGAGTATTTTTGCCATGTTACATATATTCTCGATTTTTATCCTAGTGGAAACTCTCTTTCCCGTGGATGTAAGTAATTTGGGCTGAACCATGTAAATCTCTGTGTGATTGTTTTTTCTCTTTGGTGTGTGTGTGGGTGTGCTTCCGTTTGCGTTAGTGGGATGTGGTATAAATCCCAACAAGTGTTATCAAAACTAAAGGTTATCGATCCTAGGTGTGGTTGGCAGAAGGTGTGATTACTACAAACGAAAGACTTGCACAAGAAATCTTGGCGTTACAGAAAATAAAAAATCAAAATCCAATGAAGGTGGCATGATGGAGGCATCTTGGAACACAATGCACAGTGGGGTGCACAATTGAGGATTAGGTTTTGTGACTTTGGCTTGTCAAAGGATTATGATCCTGTCTGACAAAAAGCATAAAATTAATGATCTAAAATATTTCTATTATATTGGTATGTATATATAATAGAAAAATTCGACATAAGAGTGGTTTCTAAGGTTTTCAGGTGTTGCAATTTTATCAGTACATTTAGAATTTTTAGATTGTAAATGGTTTAAAGGAATTGGATAGATTTGACGGTGATCAGGTTTGGCCGCGGGTGATCAAGGATGATCTAGGAGTAATCTGATTCAATCAACAAGGAACTTCAGTCATTGTGGGGTCAATTAGATTGCGTTTTTCTAATTGGACATCATGATTGGCAACTTGTACAGGCTCGTGGATGTAGACACCCCATTTTTGACCGCCCTTAAGACTTGGGCGCTACTAATGGTTTACATGGTGGTGAAAGATGTGCAGAGCAAAAGTTCGATTTCTTCGGCAAGAAGAGAGTCGAATCCTAACCTCACACCCCGATTTTGGACCAAAGCTATTTTGAATGGTTTTTAGATCTTAAAACCCTCTCTTTCAAAACATTTTTGAAATAAAGTTCCTACGATGTTCCGACGCTCGCATTTCGTTAAATGTTGCGCTTTTCGGTAAACCGAGCAAGGATAAGTGGAAATGAATGAAAGAGAGGTGAAATATTTGAAAAATATTTCAAAACACCTTGCTTAAGGGTCTGAAGTTGAAGAAAAGAGGAGAAGAGGGAAGAAACCAAGTTGGAGAAGAAGATGGGCATGAATCGCTAAGAGAGTGACGACCAGTCCTCGCTAAATCAAGCCAATCTGTCTATGCACTTCGATTTAAGCTATGAGGCCACCACTGTTGGAAAGAAGACTTCCGGGGCTTCATTTTACACTCAAGAATCTCCTAAAACCAATTCCGGATGGAGGAGATATGATTGGTTGAAGTTGGGCATCATTCTGGTTGGACCGAAACAGAGCAGTGTTCACTAAAAGAGGCATAACTTTTTGCACAGTTAGAATTTTTATGCAAGGATACCACCATTGGAAAGCTTACTTCTGGGGCTTCAGTTTAGGCACAAGAATGATCTGAAAAGGAGTTCATATAAAGGAGTTATACCCATTTGAAGTTGGACCTGTAGAGCATAATTTGCTACCGGCCACAAATATGTGCTTCTGGTCACAAAAGTAACAGACCGGCCAAAAAAGTAGCAGGCCGGCCATCACAAGTAGCAGGCCGGCACTAAAGATGGCTGGCCAGCCAGGAGTGACCAAAATTCATTTTTTTTGAAGATATTTCATCTCCAGCTGTTTCCAGCAAGCTCCAGCTATCCTATAATCAGATATTTTCGACCAAAACCTCATTTGTGCTATATATGAACCTATATCTCCCATTTTTTGGAAGATAGAACTTCTTGAGCAAGTTTAGAAGCCTCTCTCTCTAAAAAATCCTCTCTCTCTAGAATTTTCAGACCAAAACCTCTGCCTCTCTCTCTAGAGCCTCTTTCCATTGCCCTTTTGTGCATAGAAGTCCATAAAGGTAGAGAAATACTTCTTGTTTGCATATACTTCTTTCATCAAAGTTTCATATCCATGGGCTGAGTTCTCTTGGAACTGATTTTTGGGCTGAGAGAAGGCCATTTGAGTCAAGAAAGAGGTCATTTTTGCTTCTGTCCTTCAAGGGTGAGAAACTACCCTCTTTATTCCCCATTTTTGCACAAGCTTTTAGCCTATCTTGCATGCTGTTTTGAGCTTAACATATAATTGATAAAAATTCTGATTTTTCATGCTTTTGATCTTGTTTAAGATCACTTTTGTGTTTGGGGTTGTTTACCCCCTCTTAGGCTTTGTTTGGCCTCTTTTTTGTGCCTTTTTTGTGAGCTTCGGGACTACCTTGTATTGGCCCTCTCACCACTGAAATCCAGAGGGATTTCAGTGGTGGGGATGGTGTTTTGAGGTCCTAAGAAGGAGAGGGTCATCCCCTCTCCTTGTTGTCTTCAATACTTGTCATATTTGCCTCACATCTGAGCACCTTTGTTAAGTTCATGTTGGCCATGTCTTAGCTGGTATTTGTGGTTATTTTTCTATCATATGCCATTGTTTTTTCCTATCTTGGTCATTCCATGCTTGGTTTATACACTTGTAGTGTAAATTTTGCAAACTAGTCTTGTATGCTTCATGTTTGAGCGTGTCCTTCTAGCTCATGTTAACCTCATTTCAGTGGGTTTTTGGGGTTGTTTTAGCATGTCATAACTCTTTCTAAAGTTGGTTTGATAGCCCCTTACATGCATCATGCACTTGTAGTGCATTTTCATGAAATTGCCTTAACATGCTTTGTGCTTTCAGCCTTGTTTTTAGCATGATTTTGGCTTGATCCAAAGAAGATTTTAGCCTTGTTTTACCATGCTTAAGGTCTGTTTGGTGTTTTTTTGGTCATTCTTGCATTGTTTTGTATAGCCACCATGCAACCTAGCTTGATGGCTTTGAATGTCCAAGTCATTAGTATGCATTGCTAGGACTATTCTTATGATTTGGCATCATTCCATATGATATATCAGTGCATATTTCATGGTCATACAGTTGCATTTGTCGCTTTTTCATTACTTTGAAGAGTTGTTGTTTTGTGCTTCAAGAATGGACCATTGTGCATGCCTTTATGCTTGGGCCTTTAGGATGCCATCTCAGTAGGTTTTTGGGATTATTTTGACATGCCATAACTCTGATTTTCATTGGTTAAGACATGCCATGTTTGGTTGTAATAGGTGTAGTGTAAAACCCCTTTGTTGGCCTTGCATACCTCTTGTTTTGTGCTCACCTTTCTAGCATGTTTTGACCTCATTCCATGCATGTTTTAGCCTTGTTTTCATCTACCTTGGGACTATTTTGGTTCACCTTGGCCCTTTGGGGCTTGGTTGATATAGCCTTGGTACAAGCTCCTTGGCTAACTTTGAGCTTTTAAGTCCATTAGCATGCTATGCTTATGTTATGTGCATGATTTGGCATCATTCCTTGTGTGATTTCAGAGCCTACCTCACTGCCATATGTTCACATTTTGTGCTTTCTCAATGTGCTTAAGAGTTGCACCTTTATGCTTTAATCCTTGAGCCAATTGGCATGCATGCTTGTCTTGCCTTTTCATGCTTTCCATACCATCATTTCAACACTATTGGCCACTATTTTTTGGCATGGCTGAGGCCTACCCATTTTCAGTATAAGTCCATGGCTCATGCGGTTTGTGTGTTGTTGCATGCTTGTTGCATTACATGTTGTTACATGCTTGCCCATCCTTGCATATTGTTACATGCCTTGCATGTTTGCATGCTTAGGTTGCATTTTGCATGCTTGGTATGTTTTTGTATGTTGTTGTATGCCATGCATCTTTACATGTTTAGGTTGTATGCCTATTGCATATTAGTTGCATTGTATGACATTGTTGCATGTTGTTGCACGCTTGAGTTGTTTGCATGCTTGCTTGCATGCTTAGGTTGCATTGCATTGTGTGTGCATTGCTTTGCCTCTTGATCAAACATGATAGAGGTTGAGGCCCCCTTATGTGTTTTTGTGCATCTCATTCTATATTGAATTGCACACTTGGCTCCTTTGGCCATCATGTATTGAAATGCGTGATTGATAGTCCGAAGGTCGATAGCCATACTCCTTTGAGTCCATAACTTGATAGGGAGGGTGGTTGTGCACACATTGCCTTGAAAATGCATTGCCATGCTCTGTTTGTCCTCTGCTACAACAAAATAGCATTTTGCAGGAAGATATGGACGATCGGCCATCTTCAGTGCCGGTCGGCTAACAACATCTGGCCGAGAGCCCCACTTTTGGTCGATAACCATTTTTCCATGGCCAGTGGCCCTATCTCTTGGCCGGTGACATCCCACAGTGCTCAGGGAGTAGTTTAGAAGCATCTTTGGGACTTATGCAGTTTTCAGAGGTGCAAAGCAGTGTAAACAGAGGCAACATGTGACATGACGATGGATTTTCGAGTGAAGCCGATTCGAGCATGCATGCATCCCTCTTCCTGAGGCTATTTTACTGCTTTCCATAGCTTAGTTAATTTGTTTAATTAGTTAAGTGTTGTGTAATAATTAATTAGCTTGTTAGTTAGTTAATTTGCATTATTCTTTTGGACCCTCCGTCGAGAGGGCGAATTTGTAATAAGTGTGCGTGAGTGTGTGAATGTCTTCCAACCCCATGTCTTTCTCCCTTTTATTTACCAGCTTACGATGGTTAGTTTTAGGGCACATTTCAATTAGCATACTTATGATAGCATGTTTGCATATATTCATTCGTATTGCACGCACCGGGCTCGGTGCATCATAACTGCATTGTATCTCAATTCTAAATTGAATACGTGTATCAATTGTCGCATCTCACATGCCATATTAGATTAGCCGAGCCTATTCTAGTTGCATTTTGCATGTGTTGCATTAGCCATTGGTAACATGAACTAGGATCATGCATGATTTCTAACTAGTTTCTTGTTTTGGCTCGGAGTACACTGTAAGTGTTTATGCTTTAGCATCCTTGCATGAGTGTGAGTGTTAACATGACAACATGCTTGCCATGAGGCTAATTGTTTATGTGATATAACTACTTGAATGCCTATGGGTGAAGGTTGGACTACTTGAATTGAAACAATTCGTTGAAATGTGCGTTTTAAGCCCACTTGAGAGTGGCAAAATCATGTTTCCTTAAGCCCACCTGAGGATGGCAAATCCATGTCTTAGCCTACTTGCGGGTAGCACCATCAAACCATTTTCAAATAAACAAACATGAAATGTTTTGTTCCAATTTAGGCGATCTAGTCTATACTTGTGTACTGTGTGCATCACATAGTAATCCTAGGCTAATAACCAGAATAAGAACGCATGTGTTTTCAAAAACAAGATATCATGTTTAGTAGTGGCCGATCTTTGATCGGGATGACCTTCCCTAATCGTACCCAAGTTCCCGAGCTAAGGCAACTTTGGTGATGACGGACACGTGGCCTTAGGCACGAGTTAGGGTTTCCTAAATTTTCCAAAATAAAATATTTAGGTGGCGACTCTCTATTTGGCAAAGCAGTCCATGTTTGGCACTTCTTTCTAAAAATCTGTTTTCCAAAACGATTTGCCGAATTTGGGCTCTTTGGTGATTTATCAGTCTTGCATTGCACTTTGCGAGGTCAGATTAAGAACCGTGACATTTGAGCCCGCACTGTAGTGAACCCAAATGAACAAAACGGGGGATTTCCCCCGGGATGTTTGGAGACGTCTACAGTTTCTGGCGACTCTGCTGGGGATTTAGAGAACTTGACTCGAACTCATGATATCTTGTTTTGTCTACACTTATGTTTTTTTTTGCATTGCATTTGCATTGGTGCGCCTAGGACACCGTGTTTGCCGGAGGCTCGCTTTGCGAAGTGTGCCATAAGGCTGACTGGTTGCGAGCTCTGCCACGATGGGAACACAAACTCCGGTTTTTACCGGGGCACCCTTTTTGACCATTTGACCTAGTGCATATTCGGAATCCATGGTGACTATTCCAAACTAAGACAGGTTGCTTACCCGATCATAGGTTGTTTGAAACCGCTGTGTGCGTTGTGAAACCCTAGGTCCTGACAAAATAGGACAGGGAAACCCTACCCCTCCATAGGGGTGTTTTGGCTCTTATTTGCTTGTTATGTGCTTTTAGAGTGTGCCTCTACAAGAATGCATGTAAACAGTTTGCAAGTCTGGGTATCAGGCCTGCGGGCATTACTATTTGGGGAATCAGTTTTACTCGAGATATCAGATTTGAGGCAGAATTTTGGGGCAGAAATCAGTAATGAGTGCAGTCATTCAGCTATGCTCAAATCTGTTCTGGTGAAATTGGGCTGAGATACTGTCTATTTTCTCTTTTGCTAGGTAGTCTTGGAACTATAGCTTCAGAAAGCTCCAATATCCCCCGTAGGGGTGAGCATGGTCCGGATTGGAGTAAAATCAGGACCAATCCGTTATCTACGGATCCTGAAAAATTGGAACCAATCCAATCCATTTAAATCGTGGAACCAATCCAAACCAATCCATTTAAACATGGATTGGATCGGTTTAGGACCACAGATTTATATAATTAAATAATAAAAAAATATATATAACACTTTATTTTCATAAAAATATAAATATAGCACTATATTAGTTTCACAATAGCAACATGTCTTTTCATAATAGTGACAAATTGTTCTAGAATTTAAACAACCATAAGGAAACTAGTTCCACCATAAGTATTTAGACCATTACAAATTAATACTAAAAACTAGCAAACAAAAGTAATAAAAGAAGATACCATGCAAGTTTAGATTTGGATTTAAATTTTATATGAAATAAGAGAAGATATTATGCAGGAGGGTGTATAATAAAAATATAGACTATTTGTATACGGTCCAGATCGGTTCCAATCCGGAACCATGGGATTCAATCCAGAACCAATCCATGAACTATGGATTTTTAATTTTTCAATCCGGAACTGAACCATGGATTCAAAAAACCAATCCAAACCTATTGGATTGGACTCGACTGGATCGGATTATGGATTTTACGGATTCCTTGCTCAGCCCTAATCCCCCGGGTACATTGGACTTGTGCTGATAGACTTTGTTAGGTCGGAGATTCAGTTCAAGGACAACTAGTTTTCCTTTGCCAGTGGTAAGGCAAAGAAGGGCCAGATAGGGTTCATTGGTTCATCTGATCCGACAATCACCAGTCACATCATCAGCAGACCCGTGATGGCACAGGGTTCGGAAGAATTTGTGGCCGTGATAGCAGCGTTAAATCAGGGAACTACCATGCAGAATGAGACCAGTGTAAAACGCAACGCCCATCTGGGGCATCTGCCTCACATTCAGCTTCGGGCCCCTAGCCGAACTTTGACCCACTTCCACCAGTTGAAGATTTGCAAGGTCCAAATCCTCAAGAAGGGTTGCCTCGAGCTCAAGTTCTTAGACCCCTGGTGTAGCCTAATGAGAGGCTTTATCCCCTTGATGCTAATGATCTCGATCCGACCGCGGTGAAAATTGCGAATCTTGAGAAGAAATTCAAAAAGGCACAGGGCCTTAACTCCATTCCTGACATTGAGGATGGGTACGCCGAGGCTGCAATACGACTCCCAGACAGATTCAAAATGCCACATATTGACTGCTTCGACGAGTCTTGAGATCTTATGGTACATATTCGGCTTTTCTTGGATGTCCTGAAGTTGATGGGTCTGACTAAACCACAGAAACTCTCTCAATATGGAAGAAGCCTATCGGGCATAGTAACAGCTTGGTATGCCAAATTGGAGAATACAGTGAAGCAGAACTGGGAACCATTGGCTGAGGCCTTTGTTGATCAGTACTCTTACAATACCCAGGTCGAAATGACTACCCAAGAGCTTGAAGCAACCCATCAGAATCCTACAGAGCCGTTTGTGGAATTTGTTGCAAGGAGGAAAGCGAAGGCAGCACAGATGACAGATCGCCTTTCTAAGAGAGATCAAGTGCGGATAGTGGTGCGAAACCTCGAGCATGATATGTTGCAAAAGTTGATAGTCGCTCCACTATTCACTTTCAAAAGTTTGCATGAACTGGGGGTTCAGGTCGAGAATGCGTTCAACAGTGGGATCATTTCCAGAACAAGTGAACCGACAAGGAGGGTGATTTCAGGGAGTACCAATGCTGGTAGTAGCATTATTCCCAAACCCACCGAAATCAATACAGTTGCCACAGCCGACCCTTTTGCCAATCCAAGCCTACAAACCGCCGGCCCAGCCCGAGCTCAGGGCAGAACTTTCACCCCTCTCTATATGAGCCTGACTAGCGCACTAAAAGTCTTGATGGAAAGAGGGTATCTCAAACCCCTCGATCTTCAACCTCTGCCTGACCCACTCCCAGCCAGACATAACCCCTCCAAGTACTATGTGTACCATCAGCAGCGCGGTCATGGCACCGACCGTTGCTACCGCCTTCGTCATGAGGTCCAAAATCTCATCGACAACCGGACGATAGCTCCACCTTCAGACCCCAATGACCAAGTACCTCATCTACATCTCAATCTAATCCACACACTGGTCGTCCCTTACGACCCCAGCGTATACATCACCCCAGTCCATTTACCCAAGCCTGAGGTGTTTATCCCAGAAAGCATGGACTTATGCATGATGGATACACCTGGACCCCAATTATCTCAAACCCGTGAGCCCACTACTTCTGAGCTGATGAAAATGATCGAAGATCTTCAGAGAACTGTGGCAGATTTAGCCTTTGGGGTATTGGCTCCGTCATCGACCACACTACATACCGGGAACTTCATGTCAAAAGGCTCCCCAATCTTGGGACGGGCTGCATTTGAAGAAGGCCAATCCCTTGGCAAAGTGGAGGTGAGTGGAAACAACAAGGTAAGGGTAGACATTGATCCTCATGAACACCTTCTGTGGGCTGTTGAGGCTTTGAAAGCTGAGGGACTGAACAAAGAGCAAGTGCTCACAGTTGTTGCAAAAATTGTGGATGACACTTTCGCCACTCAAGTTGGGGGCAGTTTGAATCAAGGGACAAGCCGGGAGAAGGGTCGTTGTACCAGGAGCGTTCCTTTCAGCTCTAATCCTGTGCTCAGAAGAGATTAGCAAACCCAGCCTGCGCTTGTCAATTCCTTTGCTGGTGCATCCAGTAAAACTCCACAAACCTCAAAACACCCACCTCGGGGTCAAAGGGTGTTCATCCCACTGTGCATGTCTCTATCAGCAGCCTTGAGGGTCCTAATTAGAAAGGGGATCTAAAACCCCTGGAGTCGCGGCCACTACCAGATAAACTTCCTCCCTCCCATGATCCGGCCAAGTATTGCGCCTTCCATCAACAAACCGGTCATGGCACTGATAGTTGTTACCGTCTTCGCCATGAAATACAAGATCTGATTGATAACAAGGTCATCGTCGCACCAGGCTCTGTAAAGTCTATTGGCACTGGATCAATGCACTTAGGGGGATAATGTGATGTGATCGAGGGGATGACCCACCTACGGATAACACCCAGTTTACTCCGGATGTGGCGTTTGGCACGCACTATTTTGAGCATTGTGCAAATGCTAGTTTTGTACTTTCTGACTTGGGTGTTGGGTCAGTCTTGTTGTGTTGTATTGAGTCAGTCTTTTTGTACTGAGTCAGTTTGGTCTGTCTTGTTATATCGAGTCAGTCCTGTTTTGTTAGAGTCGGGTGATTTCGGGGGAGTTACCTCAGACATCACTTGCTTGTTTTGTGTTTGTCTTTTCGTTTTCTTTTGAGTCTGTTTCTGCCTTGGAACCAGTTGTGCCAACAGATTTTGAATGAAACAGCAGTGACTTTCACACTCTTGTGTTTGCTTCTGCCTTGTGCCAGTTGTGCCAGAAGTTCTGAATAAGATGGCAATATTTGACCAGAACTGTATCTTTTCTGTGCCTTGAAGTCATTGCATTGACCTAAGTATTTCAAAACCTTTTTGAACATTGTGATGAAAATAAAGAGGAAGGAATTCCTCGGGATTTGAGAAAATTTGATCAACTGAGAGAAAGAGAGGCGTGCTAAGCCCTTAATGAATGAGATCATGTTTGTTAATGTGAGTACTGAGAAGGATCTTGGCTTGATCCAGATTGGTTGTACATTGTCTTCTGCGCGAGCGACTAGTCGCTTTCTTAAAAGATTTCAAAAAATGTTTTGCGCCGTCCTGCGAAGACCTGTGTGGAATCGCTCTTGAGATTGTGCAGCTTAGGATCGCTCTCGGCCTCGAGATTCGACCCCTTTTTCTTTCAAACCTTGAACCTTAATTCAAAATGTCCAATGGTCAACCACAGTGTAAGGCCTGTGTGGCCAGATTCGAAGTAGCCCTCGAACTAGGGGCAAGAAAGTCAGATCCAGAAAGTCAGATGTCGTCAAAAGAAGCTTGCAAAGCTAGATCAGAAACACCCTTCAAACTAGGGGCAAAAATGTTAGATATGCTTGAAGAGTCAAAGACGAAGATCGACAAGAATGCCAAATCCCAGAAGGGAAGAAAGAAGAAAGTATCGTTGAAGGACAACTGAGCTCCAATCCACAACACTAGGGGAAAATTCAACCCCCACCGGATGGACTTCTACATTATTAGCGAACAACAGCCACTCTCCTGGATTCAGATGACTTCAGGATCTCAAAACCATTTGACATGGACAAAGCTACACTTTTACCCTTGAGAGGCTCGCTAGGCTGAAAACCCGAAAGGGCGACCCAGGCAAAAGTTAGAGCAAAGAAAAGATAGAAAAAAAAGAAAAGAAAAGAACAAAAAAAAAATAATAATGCAAAGAATGAAAAAAGAAAAGAAAAAAAATGAAGAAAATGAAAAGAAAATGAAAGATGAAAAGAAGAAAATGAAAAGAATTGAAGAGAAAAGAAGAACATAGCTCGCAAGGTTGAAAACTCGGAAGGCCGGCCTTGGCAAAAGTTAGAGCGCAAAATGAGAGGTTAATACCCGAGTGTACCTTAACCCTGGAACTACGTAAGGCTTGAGTCCCATGTTTGGGATACGTAGGCAACTTCATTTTGAAGTCCAGCCACAAACACTTCCAAATCAAGTGTGTCCATGTAATGGTTTTGGTCGTCTTTGCCTTCTCTGTATCTGAGAGTTCGGTTGTGATCATTACTCTGAGGATGGATTACAATGCACTGCGATGCCATTCAGACAAGGGGCAACTTTCCGTTGCCAATGTACTGCGGTGCTATTCAAACAAGGGGCAACTTTCCGTTGCCATGCAGCTCTCCTCAAACAAGGGGCAATTTTCCATTGGTTTGGATATGAGGTTGTGCATCTCAAGGGTAGGTTCCATGCTCGTCAAGCGGTGGCCATTTGCAAAAATAGTTTTTTTTGAGAATTTTTAATGAGGTTGACTAATTTTCTTGAAAATTTGTTCCATTTTTCCAAAATTGGACCATTCCTTGGACCAAAAAAAAAGGAAAGTTTTTAGTGCTCATAACCTAACTTGCATGATTTCAAATCAGAAAATTGAACAAACATGTTAATCTAACTCTCATATTGGTCAAAATTATTTTAGTAGAAAGCCAAAACAAAAAATGGTCAAAATGATGAACTAGGGGCACAGTTTAGTCAGGTGTTCTGTTTTTTTTCCCCATTGTCAACATACTTGCCAGAAAGGGCACTCTACCTGCCAGAAAAGGGCACAACTAAAGCAAACAGCAAAGGGCAGAAAGTTCTCACATCCTCTGAGTAGCGAGGTATCAAATTGAGTGCGAAGCACAAACTGGAATAGATCTAGATATTCTACTCCCTAATCTGGATGGATTTGATCACATCCAAACTCCCCAGCAGAGCATCGTCAACTGCTGTTGGCTACAAATTGGTTACACGCCCAGTTGTAGCACAGCCCCTCTGTGAGAAACTCACTGTTGTGAACAAGAATGAGAATCTGGTAGAATACCAGGGGCAAGAGCCCACAACTTCTTGTTTATCCATCAACCATCCAGGGGAGGGATAAAAAAATGAGAGATTAAAGAATAGAGAGATGTGCGCTAAGAGAAAAAGTAAGAAAAGGGCTTTTTCAAAAAATTAGAGATTGAGTGCCAGAGTGGTGTGAGAATCACAAATGAGAAAGGGTGGGAAACAATACCTGGAGAAACAGGCTCCCTATGCACCTTTGAGTCTTGTGTTTTGTTGCGTTTTTGTTTGTCTCGATTCTTGTTTTGAGTTGTTTCAGGTGTCAATAAATGTGTTTAGGTTGTGTTACCTTTGTTTGGCGTTGTTGAGTCGTTTTGGCTGTGGTCAGTCGTAGGCTCAATACCCAGTTGAGAACCCTTTTCTCATTTCAAATTCAAGAATAAAATCATTTTGTGCTCGGAGTGTTGTGCCATTCTCCACGTTTGCGCAAAACAAGATTCTTTCTTTCATAAATCGCAGGGTTCAACCCAGGCCATGTGAGAACAGTAGAACAAGGACCTATTTGAAGCATATAGGTTCCGGATTGCAAAGTAAAAGAAAAGAGGGAAAATGTGGAGCCTCTTAGCGTGTTTCAACTTCAGCAAGTTCCGATACTGCATTCCAGGTGCACCTTTTCAGGCCTCGCCATTTCTCTGGAGTGTGAGTGTATCTCAACCCCAAGTGTAAGCTTGCTTCAAGTCAGAATGGCAGTCCAAGCAGCATCTGTGGTTTTCACATGCAGATATTATCTCTTGCCGATATAAACAGGGTGTACCATTTTCGAGCTGAGTGTGTTGCAAAACCCTTCGAGAGATAAATCGGAGGCACCAGAGTACATGTTTGATACCCCTCTATTGCATAGAATGTGCACTTTCATATACACTTCTATTGCATGTGTGCCGCGCATCGTTATGATTCATGCATAGAATATGCTTGCTTTCGATTCCGCATAGAATATGCTTTGCTTTCAGTCATGTATAGAATATGCTTTCAATGTTGCATAGAATATGCCTGTCTCATGCATAGAATATGCTTTCAATATTGCATAGGTTATACACGTTACATTGGATGTACGTCATTGATCCTTTTGCATAGAGTATGTACATTGCATGGAGCACGTTTTAACCTTGCTTGTATAGAACGTGCACTTCTCACCCCGGCATGAAATGCGCGTCTTAATGTTGCATGGAACATACATTTCTTGCACTTGCCTTGCTATGCATGTCCCACTTGCGTTGTTACGCACGTTCCAGTTGTATTGTCATGCACCTTTTCACCTGCATTGTTATGCACCATTTCACTTGTATTGTTTTGCACACTCTAGTTGCATTGTTATGCACACTTTACCTGCACTTGTTAGTGCATTGTTAGCACTGTTTTGTGCATTCACCCCTGCCTCGCACTGTCTTGTGCACTCACTTGGTCTGGGAGACCTTAAAATCATGCATTTACATTCGCGTTGTTTAGTGTATCGCACTGTTTAGTGCATTTCAAATCATTCACTGTCACGACCCGAACCCGCCCCTATGGGTTAAGGCCATAACCGGCCAGTAATCATGAGATTACCTACGGCCTCAAACCAAATAAGACAAAACTCATTAGAGTAAAAGGGGCCAAACGGAAGCAAATTAAAAACTTTGTCCATAGAGCCGTGCTTATATGCACATCAAAACATTCCAGACATACATATGTTAATAACTCACAACAGAAAGCATAGTAACATAAATTTCTGTACGGACAGGATCGTTCAAAACTGAGTCAACCAAACAAACTATATATAGACGTACTCAAAACCTCGCCGACATGACAACATAGAATAGAACAACATAAAGGCGAAGGCAAGTCTCGTGTGTGAGACGCAAGGGCTGACTCTCCAAAGCCTTTGTTGTTCCACACAGACTTCACTGAGGCTGGGTTTGGACTCCCCTTGGCTCACCTACAAACACATGAATGAGCGTGAGTGAAAGCCCAGTGAATAATATCAAATAAAGAATATACTTTAGAACAACGTACATCAAACGGCCTTGGGCCCAATTTGCATTTCTAACTAATACATACATACATAGACATATGCGAGTTAAGTAACTGAGGTTCCGAACATATCATACGGCCTCGGGCCCAATTCATTCATGTCCATCGGCCTTTGGCCCAATCGTCCATGTCAATCGGCCTTCGGCCCACATTTATATCAAACGGCCTCTGGCCCACATTTTATCAGACGGCCTCTGGCCCACATTTTATCTATCGGCCTTCGGCCCACATTTTATCAGAACGGCCTTCGGCCCACATTTTATCAGACGGCCTTCGGCCCACTCATTCATTTCAAAGCGACCTTGGGTCCATTTATGTTTATCAAAACGACCTCGGGTCCACCTATGTTTATCAAAATGACCTTTGGTCCATTCATGTTTATCAAAACGACCTTGGGTCCATTTATGTTTATCAAAACGACCTTGGGTCCATTTATGTTTATCAAAACGACCTTGGGTCCATTTATGTTTATCCATGTCAGACTTACGTCCACAATCCCAATTAGCAATTCATAAAGCTTATAAGGGAATAGACAATTGGATATTCACAAGCATTCAAATATCGATATTACTCACAGTGATCGGCTTGTGGATTTGCCCTAGAGCTTGACCCTACATATTTCATGAACACAAAAGGGTCACTAACAATTCAATCCGTTCTTTAATTCACATATTCCTCTTTAGGCTTTATTCTTATCTCATTAACTCATTTACAATGCTTAACACATGCCTAAGAGTGCTTGCAAGTGAAAGAGAACGGAAAACGAAACACAGAATGCGAAAGCGAAATTTCAGAAATCAGGGTCCCCGCTCGAGCGTAAACTTCCCTGCTCGAGCGGACCCTTAAGGCCTGCAAAAGTTCTGGATAGGTGGAAATTGCGCTCGATCGCCCAATATGGCGCTCGAGCGGAGGGCCTCTCAATATAGCTCCCCTCTCGAGCGTGACCTTCCCCGCTCGAACGGACGCTATGTCTGCAAAAAGTACTGGATGCATCATTTTTACGCTCGAGCGTGAACTAGAGCGCTCGAGCAGAAGTTCATCCTCCATGATCCCTCGCTCGAGCGTAAACTTCCCCGCTCGAGCGGACACCATGCCTGCAAGAACAAAATACTGGGAGCTCGAAATCCCCGCTCGAGCGGACATCAAAATTCTGGGTTTCCCAGATTGTGTTCTTGAGCTCCAAAACAATTTTCCAGCTACACTTCTTGCATGCAATGGCTCGAATTTCATGTATAATCATACTAACATGGTATAGACCCCAAATTACAACTCAATGAGGCTCAATTTACAAATAATTCACATGCATGCCCCAAAACTCATTCTAATATGGCAAAATCATGCATTCAAGCTCATCTCTTAATTATTCAAATATGCATGCTAATTTTTTACCTCATTTCCAACCCAAACAAAACAAATGGTGTTCATTCTCAAGGGATACAACAAAAGCATGCTTGCATGTAAGATTTAACACCTTTACTTTCATGTTCAACTCAATACATGCTAGATTATGCAATTCTACAACAATTATACACATGCATGCCTTCATTGACCATCAATTGAACACAAACAACTCCATTTCCTTAACATCAAGCTAACTCAAGTTCTTGATCATCAAACACACTTGAATCTACACATTTACAACAAAAATCCATGAATTCACTTACCTAGAAGCTTAATTCCTTCAATCTATGGTCCAATTTAGAGATGGACTTCAATTTCTTCAAGCTAGAGTCGAAATAGCACAATTCTCCCCCCCCTCTCTCTCTAACAGCCGGTCCTCACTATCTCACAATGGTGTCCTTAGATTTTTGAGCTCAAATGAGCTAAGGGGGGTGTAATGCTATAACACAACAAGGCCCACTAATAACATATTTTAATATAAAATATTTGGGCCCTTAATTCATCAATTTAATCAGTTCAAATTGACCAGAATCAATTTTCAATTAAATTTCACCGTAGGCTCTAAAAATTATGCCAACCGTAATGGCGTAATCAATTTCGGGTTCTGTGGCCAATAATGCCCTCAATTTAATTTTCAAAGCAGATAATCAAACAGATATTCCTACGGTGAACAGATAGAAATTCAAAACCACATATTCTCGCATACTGGCACACAAAATCATACTCAACACATAATCATACTCATATTAGGGACCAATTAACATAATACAGAACAGGGGTATTACATTCACGCTCTCTTGCACATCGCACTGTTTTGTGTAGTTTATCACTCGCGCTATTTTGCGCATCGCACTCTTTTGTGCTGTTTACACTTACGCTTTCTTGCGCGTCGCGCTGTTTTGTGCAGTTTACACTCGTGCTCTCTTGCGCATCGCACTGTTTTGTGCAGATTATCACTCGCACTGTCTTGCGCATCGCACTGTTTTGTGCAGTTTATCACTCGCGCTGTTTTGCGCATCGCACTATTTTGTGCAGTTTACACTCGCACTTTCTTACGCATCGCACTGTTTGTGCACTCGCGCTTTCTTGAGCATCACGCTATTTAGCGCATTGCACTGTTTTGTGCTGTTTATCACTCGCGCTCTCTTGTGCATCGTACTATTTTGTACAGTTTATCACTCGTGCTTTCTTGCGCATTGCACTGTTTTGTGCAGTTTACACTCGCGCTTTCTTGCGCATCGCACTGTTTGTGCACTCACGCTTTCTTGCGCATTGCGCTGTTTAGCACATCGCACTGTTTTGTGCAGTTTATCACTCGCGCTGTTTTGCGCAGCGCACTGTTTTGTGCAGTTTATCACTCGCGCCGTTTTGCGCAGCGCACTGTTTTGTGCAGTTTACACTTCCGCTTTCTTGCGCATCGCGCTATTTAGCGCATCGCATTGTTTTGTGCAGTTTATCACTAGCGCTATTTTGCGCATCGCACTGTTTTGTGCAGTTTACATTCGCGCTATCTTGCGCACCTTACCTGCACTTGTTTGTGCATTACATTGCGCTATCTTGCGCACTTTACCTGTACTTGTTAAGTGCATTGCATCGCACTATTTTTGTGCATTTAATCCACATCACACTGTCTTGTGCACCTGTATGGTACTGTTTTGTGCATTCACTCTTGCATTGCATTGTTTTGTGCATCTTGTTAGCACTGTCTTGTGCATTTCAACCTGCGTCGCACTGTTTTGTGCATCTTCCTTGCATTGTTTTGTGCATTCACTCTGCATCACATTGTCTTGTGCACACTGTGTTTTTGTATCACTCGCACTGTCTTGGGCACTCTCTGGTTTAGGAGACCTTAAATCCTCTAAAGGTGCAATTCCTTTTTGCATAAATCTCCAATTATCAAACCGGCTTCGCGTAGTGTATAAGTCCAATTATCAAACCGGCTTTGCATAGCGTATAAGTCCAATTACCAAAATCCTCCTGCATATCATTTGCATCTTGCCCCTGAACTACACTAGTTTGATTCCTTGCAATGGGATACATAGGCAGCCTGTGGGCGCAACCATTTATTTACCTATATTTTGTTTGTTTGTCCAAGTCTTCGGCCTTGTAAAAAATGGGTCGTCTCTGGGCTTTGACATTCACTCACGTCATTATGAAGCTTTCCAATAAAAGTAATGACAACCCACAACAACCTTATGCTTAAAATAACAATATACATTACAATACGTGGTTAACAATTTTATTACATTTCCCTCAAACACTAGGGAATATTACAAAGGAGAACAACTTAAGCATTTTCAAACAAATTCGGATACTTGGAGTAGACCTCCGCCTCCCGTTCCCATGTCAGTTCCTCAGCCCCATGGTGTCTCCACAATACCTTTACCAACGGTATAGTTTTGCCCCGTAGTACTTGCTCCCGGGTATTTAATATTTGAATCGTAAGAGGCATCCTCATGTACCTCCAAATCAACCCAATCAAGCACATAAGAATGGTCGGGTTCATACTTCCTAAGTATAGATACATGGAATATGTTGTGAACCTCCAAAAGTTGTGGTGGTAAAGCTAACCAGTATGCTACTTCCCTAATTCGTTCCAAGATCTAACTTTCAAGCTCTGTCAAAGAGGGGCAACTGTAGACACCCAATTTTTGACCGCCCTTAAGACTTGGGCGCTACTAATGGTTTACTTGGTGGTTAAAGATGTGCAGAGCAAAAGTTTAATTTCTTCGGCAAGAAGAGAGTCGAATCCTAACCTCACACCCCGATTTTGGACCAAAGCTATTTTGAATGGTTTTTAGATCTTAAAACCCTCTCTTTCAAAACATTTTTGAAATAAAGTTCCTACGATGTTCCGATGCTCGCATTTCGTTAAATGTTGCGCTTTTCGGTAAACCGAGCAAGGACAAAGTGGAAATGAATGAAAGAGAGTTGAAATCTTTGAAAAATCTTTCAAAACACCTTGCTTAAGGATTTGAAGTTGAAGAAAAGAGGAGAAGAGGGAAGAAACCAAGTTGCAGAAGAAGATGGGCATAAATCGCTAAGAGAGTGACGAGCAGTCCTCGCTAAATCATGTCTATCTATCTATGCACTTGGATTTAAGCTATGAGGCCACCACTATTGGAAACAAGACTTCCGGGGCTTCATTTTACACTCAAGAATCTCGTAAAACCAATTTCAGATGGAGGAGATATGATTGGTTGAAGTTGGGCATCATTCTGGTTGGACCGAAACAGAGCAGTGTTCACTAAAAGAGGCATAACTTTTTGCACATTTGGAATTTTTATGCAAGGATACCACCATTGGAAAGCTTACTTCCGGGGCTTCAGTTTAGGCACAAGAATGACCTGAAAAGAAGTTCATATGAAGGAGTTATGCTCATTCGAAGTTGGACTTGAAGAGCAGAATTTGCTACCGGCCACAAATATGTGCTACCGGCCACAAAAGTAACAGACCGGCCAAAAAAGTAGCAGGCCGGCCATCACAAGTAGCAGGCCGGCACTAAAGATGGCTGGCCAGCCAGGAGTGACCAAAATTCATTTTTTTTGAAGATATTTCATCTCCAGCTGTTTCCAGCAAGCTCCAGCTATCCTATAATCAGATATTTTCGACCAAAAGCTCATTTGTGCTATATATGAACCTATATCTCCCATTTTTTGGAAGATAGAACTTCTTGAGCAAGTTTAGAAGCCTCCCTCTCTAAAAAATCGTCTCTCTCTAGAATTTTCAAACCAAAACCTCTGCCTCTCTCTCTAGAGCCTCTTTCCATTGCCCTTTTGTGCATAGAAGTCCATAGAGGTAGAGAAATACTTCTTGTTTGCATATACTTCCTTCATCAAAGTTTCATATCCATGGGCTGAGGTCTCTTGGAACTGATTTTTGGGATGAGAGAAGGTCATTTGAGTCAAGAAAGAGGTCATTTTTGCTGCTGTCCTTCAAGGGTGAGAAACTACCCTCTTTATTCCCCATTTTTGCACAAGCTTTTAGCCTATTTTGCATGCTGTTTTGAGCTTAACATATAATTGATAAAAGTTCTGATTTTTCATGCTTTTGATCTTTGTTTAAGATCACTTTTGTGTTTGGGGTTGTTTACCCCCTCTTAGGCCTTGTTTGGCCTCTTTTTTGTGCCTTTTTTGTGAGCTTCGGGACTACCTTGTATTGGCCCTCTCACCACTGAAATCTAGAGGGATTTCAGTGGTGGGGATGGTGTTTTGAGGTCCTAAGAAGGAGAGGGCCATCCCCTCTCCTTGTTGTCTTCAATACTTGTCATATTTGCCTCACATCTGAGCACCTTTGTTAAGTTCATGTTGGCCATGTCTTAGCTGGTATTTGTGGTTATTTTTCTATCATATGCCATTGTTTTTTCCTATCTTGGTCATTCCATGCTTGGTTTGTACACTTGTAGTGTAAATTTTGCAAACTAGTCTTGTATGCTTCATGTTTGAGCATGTCCTTCTAGCTCATGTTGACCTCATTTCAATGGGTTTTTGGGGTTTTTTTAGCATGTCATAACTCTTTCTAAAGTTGGTTTGATAGCCCCTTACATGCATCATGCACTTGTAGTGCATTTTCATGAAATTGCCTTAACATGCTTTGTGCTTTCAGCCTTGTTTTTAGCATGATTTTGGCTTGATCCAAAGAAGATTTTAGCCTTGTTTTACCATGCTTAAGGTCTGTTTGGTGTTGTTTTGGTCATTCTTGCATTGTTTTGTATAGCCACCATGCAACCTAGCTTGATGGCTTTGAATGTCCAAGTCATTAGTATGCATTGCTAGGACTATTCTTATGATTTGGCATCATTCCATATGATATATCAGTGCATATTTCATGGTCATACAGTTGCATTTGTCGCTCTTTCATTACTTTGAAGAGTTGTTGTTTTGTGCTTCAAGAATGGACCATTGTGCATGCCTTTATGCTTGGGCCTTTAGGATGCCATCTCAGTAGGTTTTTGGGATTATTTTGACATGCCATAACTCTGATTTTCATTGGTTAAGACATGCCATGTTTGGTTGTAATAGGTGTAGTATAACACCCCTTTGTTGGCCTTGCATGCCTCTTGTTTTGTGCTCACCTTTCTAGCATGTTTTGACCTCATTCCATGCATGTGCTAGCCTTGTTTTGGTCTACCTTGGGACTATTTTGGTTCATCTTGGCCCTTTGGGGCTTGGTTGATATGGCCTTGGTACAAGTTCCTTGGCTAGCTTTGAGCTTTTAAGTCCATTAGCATGCTATACTTATGTTATGTGCATGATTTGGCATCATTCCTTGTGTGATTTCAGAGCCTACCTCACTGCCATATGTTCACATTTCGTGCTTCCTCAATGTGCTTAAGAGTTGCACCTTTATGCTTTAATCCTTGAGCCAATTGGCATGCATGCTTGTCTTTCCTTTTCATGCTTTCCATACCATCATTTCAACACTATTGGCCACTATTTTTTGGCATGGCTGAGGCCTACCCATTTTCAGTATAAGTCCATGGCTCATGCGGTTTGTGTGTTGTTGCATGCTTGTCGCATTACATGTTGTTACATGCTTGCCCATCCTTGCATATTGTTACATGCCTTGCATGTTTGCATGCTTAGGTTGCATTTTGCATGCTTGGTATGTTTTTGTATGTTGTTGCATGCCATGGATCTTTACATGTTTAGGTTGTATGCCTATTTGCGGGTAGCACCATCAAACCATTTTCAAATAAACAAACATGAAATGTTTTGTTCCAATTTAGGCGATCTAGTCTATACTTGTGGGCTATGCGCATCATATAGTAATCCTAGGCTAATAACCAGAATAAGAACGCACGTGTTTTTAAAAACAAGATATCATGTTTAGTAGTGGTCGATCTTTGATCGGGCAAGCGGGGGTGCTCATAACTGACCTTCCCCAATCGTACCCAAGTTCCCGAGCTGAGGCAACTTTGGTGATGACGGACACGTGGCCTTAAGCACGAGTCAGGGTTTTCTAAATTTCTCAAAATAAAATATTTAGGTGGTGACTCTATATCTGGCAAAGCAGTCCATGTTTGGCACTTCTTTCTAAAAATCTGTTTTCCAAGACGATTTGCCGGATTTGGGCTCTTTGGTGATTTATCAGTCTTGCATTGCACTTTGCGAGGTCAGATTAAGAACCGTGACATTTGAGTCCGAACTATAGTGAGCCCAAATGAACAAAACGGGGGATTTCCCCTAGGACGTTCGGGGACGTCTATAGTGGAATATCTTGTGACAAGAGGGGAGCTACTATCAAGCATCAGACGAGTAGTATGTGTCATGGGTGAATAGTGGCGAGCAACAGTTGCAATGATATTTGGTGAACACCAAGAGGAAGACGACAAGTTGCTGGATTTTCACAAAAGGAAGCTTTAGGCATAGAACTTGAGACAGTTTTGCGACAAAAGGGTGTACATCAAAGGAAGTTGGGTTGAAAGTTGTGCTCTTTTTATGAAGGTTTTCGTTCGTGGCAGTGGAGACACCTACAGAGGTGTGACAGATCCCATGGGCTCAAGCATGAGGACAAAGGAAGCTACAAAGGACACGTTTAAAGCACTATGGCGTGAGGTGCAAATAACGTGGGCACTTGGTTCAAGGGGGTGCAACATTTTCTAGGTGAAGGTGGAGTGTATCATGCAAATTAGGACACTTAGGTTGGAGAGTGCACATAACATTTGCCCCATATGTGTGGAATGAGTGATTGTTAGGATTAGTCCACGCATGTGATAAAGGTGGGTCCCATACAATTATTAGGTTGGTTTATACATGTATTTGGGTTAGGATAGTAGAGTTTGAAATCTACTGGGGAACATAATTTGTGTAGAATTGTATGGAACTAAGATTCTCATGGGTAGACTATTATAAATAGTCATGTGGATTATAGGATTTTCTTAAGAGAGATTGAGAGGAGGAAAAATAGAGATGTAAACGGTGAGAGAAAAAATATCATGAGAGCGCGGGAGTGAGCAAGAGCTCAATTACCCTTGAGCATGGGGTTTGGATATTGGTGTGGGTTTTGAGTATTTTGGCCATGTCACATGTATTCTTTATTTTTATCATAGTGAAAACTTTCCCGTGGATGTAGGCATTTTGGTCCGAACCATGTAAATCTGTGTGATTGTTTTTCCTCTTTGGTGTGTGTGTGTAGGTGTGCTTCTGTTTGTGTTGGTGGGATGTGGTATAAATCCCAACATATTCTTTAGTTGGTCTTATCTCGAGAAGCAGATGGTTTAATTTCCAAGAGGCATTCTCTTGTGGCATCTCTCCACAAAGATTTCATATTACAAGGGATTGGAGAACTATCAAAGGCTTTTTTTAGATAAGACGGTAAATAGGCCAAACGACAAAACCTAATTGTTAGTCAATACTTTGAATCAGGGAACTACTTTATTTGTATTTGCTCATTTTGATTTACTTTAAGAACCTGGAAGGTTCATCTCTAACCCCCATCTACATTACATGGACTCGGGTACGGGTGTTGGATGCTAGTATGTACCTAGAGGTCAAACTCATCAAACCATAAATTTAAGGGTATGCGGACTCGGCAAAAAATGTAATATTTTTATATTTGTAATCAAGTATGTGAGATAAATGATGTTATATGTAACTTACAGTATCAAAAAGACATTTATAGTAATTAAAAAACAATATGTACATATAATAATAGTATTATATACAATTCTATAAGAAGTGCCCGTTGAAAAGTATCCGACACATATCTCATACTTGTCTAAGTGTCGGGTGTTCGACACGAATATTTGATTTACTTTAAAGAGTCCGTGTAACAGAGACCCCCATAACAAAGTTAAATGTTAAAACATTTTAATTCCATATGGGGTAAATATCTCTCTATGAGCATCATTGATTTTTTTCCCTTTGTAATCAACCGAGTCCTAGATTCTTCGATTGCTATGAAAAGGAGAGAATAGAAGAGTCCCTTTCCTTTGATACCCTGGAATTCTTTATGATTGTGTTCTATAACTTCTATAGAATTTGAATTTCTTGTTTTATAGGGTGCCTTCGGGAAAAATGCACTAATTCGATTTGGTTTGACAACCTACACATTGCTTGGATTGGGAGTGGTATGTCCACCCTTTCGCTTATTCATATGTTTCTTTGTAGAACTCGATACCATTGTCATATACAATCCATTTTAATTCAATTTCCTCATGTTATTTGTATATGATGCTTTTAAAAAGGTAGATTGTTTTAGTAACCATTTATAAGTAGTAAATGAATTTCAATTTCAATTAACATATGGAGTTTTATCTATGGTATATAGACTCAGATACAGGTGTTGGGGTGCGGGTATGTATTTAGAGATCAGACTCATCAAACCATAAATATAAGGATATGCGGACTCAGCAAAAAATATCATATTTTTATATTTTTAATCAAGTATGTGAGATAAAATGATACTATATGTAACTTAGAATATCAAAAAGACATTTATAGTAATTACAAAACAATATGAACGTATGATAATAGTATTATATACAATTACATAAGTAGTGTCCGTTAAAAAGTATCCAACACATATCCCATACTTGTCTGAGTGTCGGGTGTCCAACACGGGTATTTGACTTATTTTGAAGAGTACGTGTAATATAGAGTTTTATTGCTTACAAATGTTGCATCACTTCAAATATGTTCTTATTTTACTAAAGCAAATTGAAATGAAAGATAGTTTTACAACACACTAGTCATAGATTCATTAGTTGCTTAGTTATAATTATGTTAGTTGTTTGAATTTTTATTTTTTAAATTTTAAAATTTAACTTGTGCAGCACTTTTGTATTATCCCACATCCTTCACTTGGGTACATACTTAACATTTGGCATAGTATACAAAGTGGTTGCCCCAAGACTTGAACCCATAATCTTAAGCCAAGGTTTTACCATTGAACCAATGGTCACCCCTAGCCTTCACTCTCACATGGGGCCAAAAAAAAAAATAAAGAAAAAAAGGAAAAAAAAATGGAACAAATAATACTCTTCCTTCAACAAAAATAAGGACAACAAAAAAGAGGTCTACATTGCAAACCTTTAAAACTACATGAGTAAGTGTATCCCTAAAATCTCTATATAGCTAACAAATATACAAATCCCCTCAAAACTCAAAAGAGTAAATCTGCCTCCGGAAAAGGACTCCTTGAACCAAAAAAACAAGGAAGCAATAAAACATTCCTCGGGCCAAGTATGTGTAGATTCATCAATTTAAAAATATCTCGTATTTCTCTTTATCCATAGGCACCTCATCTTGCACAAAGGCACCACCTCTCAAGCTTTCCTCGCTATTTCTTTGGACATACCTACTTTAACAAGCAAACAAGTCTCTAACTGTACAAGGCATCACCCACTCAATGCCAAAAATCACAAAAGTCAAACTCCATAATTTCGATCCACTGGACATTGTAAAATGAGTTGATTCCAATCCAATTATTGACTGCCCTGTTACTCATATAGCATCATTCCATCATGACTTTGTTTGCCCCTCTTTCTCAAATTGTCTTTGGTTAGTATCGTCTCTTGAGGCGCTGTCCACCCAAAAAAGGCTACTTTAGATGGGTCTTGGTTTTCCAAATATCTTTTCAAGGGAAGGAAGAATCCTCCTCTTGACATAGCCTCTTATAAAATAATAAAGCATTCTTGGAAGCTTCCCAGCTGAAGTAGCTTGAGCCTCCTCTAGACTAAAGCCTAAATATTATCCCAAAGATTGCCTCCACAGACTCCACCTTTGAATCCTCCAGCATCCTCCTCCATTGTGGGGTCCACACCACCCCTTCAAAACCTATCTACCAAAATTTTAAATAGGTCTGGAAAACCTCCCTCAAAAGTTGATGCCCGATAAGTATCATGCCAAAACCAAGCTTCATGAACATTCCCCACCTTGAAAATTGTGAAATTGATAAATTCTTCCTAACTCGTGTGATTTCTTTCCAAACTTCAAACTCATGAACTCGTCTAACCACACTGGTGCACGAATTTAATCCCTACCCTTCACCACAATCTCTCCCTTCTGAAAACAAATATCCACTACAACTTTACTAATAAAACTTTGGCCCTGTTTGGCGGAGTTTTTTAAAGTTAAAAGCTGATAATCAGAAAGTAGAAACTAAAAGTACCCCTACTCCAGCTTTCAAATAATCAACTTTTTTCAGCTTATTTAAGCTATTTCTACCCAATAAATTATAAGCCAAAATTGCACCAAACAATCTGTCACAGACTTCCAGATCAAAATAAATTATAATCATCCCCAAAAACTATAACAAACAGTCCCTTTGTTGAACAAGTCCAACTTTCTAATGCCAAATCACCACCTTTACTGGCAAACACACCTCTTCCCAATAGACGAGGTAAGACTTCAATTCTTTTCCTGTGCCTCCTTACTGGGAGTACCTTTGTAGCATCTCACTCCTACTTGTCACTGATATAGCCTAGGGATCGGAAAAAGAGACATGAAGCATGTAGTTCACAAGGCACTTTTAATGAGAGTTTTCCAGACAGAACAAACCTCCACAACCATTAGCCCAACAAGACTTTGTTAAACAAGGACTCCCTTCGTTCCAAAATAATGGTCTCTTTTGGAGAATTTAATTTTTTTTGAGAGTACAATTATTGCATTTAAAAAAAAAATAATTTTCTAAAATTATCCTTTTGATAGTACATTCTTTGGGAATATCAATGTCATAATTTTACTTTTTATATTTTTTATTAATTTAAAAGAAGGACAAAATAGGAAATTTATATTATTTTTGTACTTGATTTTTGAAGAGGGACTAATATTTTGGGACAATAAAAAATAGAATAAGAGATTAATATTTTGAGACGGAGGATATTCTAACACCCCCTTACTTTTATGGTTTGTGTATTTAACCACTTGTAGATGATGATGTTTGCAAATCGTAAACCGCCATTAAAGTGGCATCCTCTGATAATATTTTGTTTGAATTAAAGTTTATTTTAGTGATTTGTTGTTTTCTCCTTCCTTTGTCACTTCCTTGGGGTCTGTATGTGTTGATATGTCAAGTATGTAATCAGTAGGTTATATATGAATAAAATAGTTACATTGAATTTGAATCACTATTTTGTTATTTATTTATTTTATGAAAAACAACACAAAATAATGGTTCACATCCTTGGGGTCTGTATGTGTTGATATGTCAAGTATGTAATCAGTAGGTTATATATGAATAAAATAGTTACATTGAATTTGAATCACTATTTTGTTATTTATTTATTTTATGAAAAACAACACAAAATAATGGTTCACATGCCTAATTTTATGCAAATTCTACATGTACAGAGGGCACCAGAGAAACCATGCTTGAATGATGTAACAGAGGTTGGAACATGGAGGAGAAGAGTTCTTGCAGTGGCTATTTTCCTGGCTGTGTTGAAACTCCTTCCTATGTGGGATGAGCTTGCAGAGGAGCTGGGTATAGGTCTGGTAACTGCATTTTGATGCAAATACACAGGAATCCAATTTTGACTTTTTAAAGCTAAATTAGAAATAAAGGAATTGATGGCTTAAGCGAGTCATATTCATTGTATTCCCACCCGATAAAATTATTCCTATTATTAAGTGAGCACATAGTGACATAGTAGGACGGACCTACTAGATAACCTCTCCCTACCCGCCCACTTTGTCTTTATATGTTTGTAAGATGTACATGCATTAATATTTTTCCGTTCTTTATATGTTTGTAAGATGTACATGCATTAGTATTTTTGTGTTTAGCGATATGTTCTTTAAATGCTCTAAAATTTTGCTATGTGTTTCTATTTTCCAATTTTTAGAAACTTGATATATGGATGGGGGAGAAGGAATGTTCTTTTGGGCTTTTGATTGAGAGATTGATTGAAGTTTGTTTCAGGTTCGAACAAACTGACTATGACTAGTCTAATTAGTCAGAATTGTTACACACCTCTTTGAGTCTTGTCCTCCCCTTCAAAGCTATCGACATACCAATACCAATAATAATTGGAAAAAAAAAAAAAAAAAAAAAAAAGGATGGTCCAGCTCTTCTCCAATCCGAAACAGACTGGGCGGTGCTGTTAGGTTGCGGTGGGTCCAACTTCGGGCCCATCCCAATAATTTAAAACGTTGAATGTGTAGAGTTTGTCAAGCACATCATCTCTGTGAAAAATCATGTTAATCGGACAATGATAAATAATTAATCAGATTGCATTTGTGTTTGCGATTTATTTTTAAAATTATAGTTGTCGTTGAAACAAATACAATCTAATAAAATAGCTATCGATATCTGATCAATGTGATTTTTTGCAGGGATGATGTACTCAACGAGCTCTATACATTGAATGATTTGAATCATCAAGATTGGCCCGAAATTGGGCCTACCACGACTTAACAGCACCGTCTAGTCCGATTATGGACTGGATAGAAGCTATGGCCAAAAAGAAAAACCCTCAGCCTATCCCGTTAGGGACATTAGTTTTTAGTTTAAAAACTAAAAAGTCATTACAAGTTGTCATATTACAATATTTATTTTTCTATACATTTTTTCGTAAAAAGTTAAAAAAATCAACGAAAATAGTTAAGCTTTGTTTGGCATTGGCTATGGCAGTCAATTTTTTTGTGTTGAGACTTTTTTAGTCTCGTTTGGTTTTTGTTTTTGGATTTTTTTGACTTTTGTGAGAGAAAAAATGTAATGATTATGATTTGGATGACATTTTGTCTTATTGACTTATATAGTTTATTTTGTCTTTTTGTGTGTTTTTAGTCCCAAAATGTTTACCAAATGAGGACTTATTCCCAAATAGGTTGCATTAAGTATCTCAAAAGGAGAATTCTATTATACATTTTCATACTATATGCACCTTTAGTTATACTATTTTCTTCTTTAGATATGACTAAATTTTTTTTTTTAGTTATGACATTATTTTGAAATTTTAGTTTTTATTTTATTTTATTATTATTTTTTTTTTGGTGTTTGGTTATTTTTTGTGGTTATGATTCAAAAAATATGAAATTATATTATTTTCTTCTATACTTATAAGGTGCATATGATACGTACCATAATCTTTCTCATCTCAAAAAGGTACCCCCAAAAAAGGTTGACTTGCAAATTAATTGACTTTCAAGGGCAATGGAATTTATAATTTTGTACTACCTCCTTATTTTGTGGAGTAATTCTACTTACATAACAAAAACGGAAAATTCTATTTCCATACACCTGGTTACCTCAATGGATATCTTTTCTCAGTGCACACACTTAGTAATTTGATTATTAATTTTTGTTCTTATTTCACACACTAATTATTCCAATCATACACTTAACTCATATCTTGTGCACACCACCCCAACCCTCTTTCCATACACCTATTTAAAGTTAAAGAGTAATAGTCTGCCCTATTTCGGTTCATAGTGAAGACAGTGAAGAAAACTCCAGTGAAGAACTTCCATTGACACTAACTCTATTTTTTAATTTGACACTTGATTTCTGAAATAGATTGATTTGTTTAACACTGTAGTTCCGAAATATATTGATTTGTATATGACCCGAAGAAAGTGATCATCCGTCGAGATGTATACTTCGCTGAGTCACTGCCTACAACAATTAAAGGACAATCGTTCCTATAGAAGAGTTTTTTTTTTTTTTTTTTTTTTTTTCTAGTAGTTTTGCTTTGCAATGAAGGTTCCAAGAATCAGCCTTTGATTGACTATGGGATTAGCCCATAGAGTTCTGCGGCTACACTAATAGTAGCTTTTACAAACTATAATTTCGAATAAAATAGAATATTTGGACACTGATTTTTCGAATTAATCGCGAAAAAAAAACTTCTACACGAAAAAATTAACTTTTTCATTACTGTTTTTGTTGTTATCAGGCATATTTTTACTTGATTTTGAACTTCCATTGGTTTGAGAGTATTGCTTTGTAAGCAATAAAGGAGTATAGAGTGTATGGCAAGCAAAGGGAGAAACGATGGAAGAAATAACAAATAATGAAGAACTTAGTGTTTAGTTTTTTTTTTTTTTTTTACTCAAAAAATGTATATTGAGATTTTTTTTTTTTTTTAAAAAAAATGTATACAGAGAATATTTTGATATAATATTATGAGAGTAGGTGAATGTCCATTATGGTCATTTTATTTTAAGATATAATTGTCATTAAAATAACATTTCATTAAGTGTGTGGGGTGAGGTAACTAGGTGAGGAAATAGAATTTCCCCCAACAAAAACAGTTCAGTACACCCTAATTTTTCAAAATAAGATGATTACACTTTTACCCCTTTCTAAAATTTTTAAAAAAACCCCTCAAAACCCTAACCCTAATTTCTTAGTACACCCATGTTTTCCCACCATATTTACCAGCCACCTTCATTGCAACTGTTGACTCCCACCGTCGCCTCTCGCCGCCTTTTCTCTTCTCTTTTCTCATCTCTTGCCTCTTACCCTCACCCCAAAATCATTGCGACCTAGCCATACTCCTCACTTCCCTCCATTGTGCTTTCTCAGTCTTCGCCACAACCACAACTAGCGCCGCCGTGAACCAGTCCGACACCATCACACCAAACCTCCATTACTATAACCCAGCTCATCTCCAAAATCCAACACCGTGAACACGCACGAGAGAGAGAGTAGAAGAAGAATGAGAAGATGGGAGACAATGACGGCGACTAGTTCGGGCAGTAACATAAGGACCCAGTTCATTCTTAGGGTCTCTCTCTCTCTCTCTATTGCAACGGTGGAAGATGTGAGTTTGGTTCGCGATAGGTCTAGGGTTTCAAAGCTCAATAGGATGGTAGGTTGCGATGGGGCAATGGTGAGAGCCAACGGGAGGAGGAGGAATGATGGTGAAAAGGAGGATTAGCGGCCTGAAGATAAGGTGATGACTGTAAATGATATCGTCGGTGGGAGTGGGTTTGGATGTTGGAGTCGAAGAGGGTAGCTGTGGCGATTGTGAGAGAGGTCGCCGGTGGGTCTGAGTCTGAATGTTGGAGTTTGAGGTGGTGGTTGTGGCTGCCGGAGGTAATGGTGAGGGGTGGAGAAGCGTATGATGGGTATTATGGTGATTGTAAAGAGAAAATTAAATTTTTGTGGGTTGTGTAATATAAAATTGAGTGTAATGAAGAATTTTTGTTGTGCAAGTAGAAGTACTTTATTTTGTGTTGGATCATACTAATATCAATTCTATAGGCACTCATTAGAGTGGAGCAAATGTCAAAATAATTATACATTGAGCAAATTACCTTGATATTCCAGGGATGTTATCAAAACTACAATTATTCTAACTAGTTTGAAAAAATAACACCGGCCTTCCTAAAAAATTTAATAGATTGTGTCACACGTAATTGCATGTAGTACCGTTAGTTTCGTGGATGGAAGTTGTTGACATGATCGATATTTAAACAAAAATATCAAAATTTTCCTTTTTAATTATTTATTTATTTATTTATTTTTGTGAGAACCAGTTATATTAAGGTTGATAATCACTTAATGGGCGATCATTAGTATTTTTCTCAGCATTTTAACTTTTCATTTTTGGTGGGCATGTTCTCTCTGTCATCCATTGGGTGTGAAGGAAATCAACTTTGAAAGAAAGTGAAAACATATAGTATAATTTTTAGTTTTAAATTAAAAAATTGGAGATAAAATTAATATTTATTTTTAAAATAAGTAAAAACTGTATTTTTAAAATTATAAAAATTAAAAAATTAAGAAAAATATGGAAACTTATTTTAAAATTTTTAAAATTTTAGAACTACTACACACCAAAACGAAAAAAATAATCTATTTAGCCTCCGTTTGGAAAGTGGGTTGGCTTTTTGGCTTTTTGACTTTTTTGGCTTTTTTAGCCTGGGCTTAAAAGTTTGGTTTGGGAAGGGCTTTTTGGCTTTTTGGCTTTTTTGAGTTTTTTTGTGAGAGAGGAGTGTAATGATTATGGGTTGGATGTGATGTTTTGTTTTTTGTGGCTAAAAAAGCCTATTTTGTCTTTTGTGGCTAAAATAGCCAAAAAGTCCAAAAAAAGTTCTTGCCAAACTTAGCCTTATTATACTATTATTTATGTAAAAGGTTAGAGTTGATGTTCACGCTTTATTTTTTGAATAGTTGTTTTTTCTTCAAATCTTTCAATTTATCTTTCTAAATTTATTTTTATTTTTAAATTTTAAATTCAATTATTTAATTTATAATCTTGTTTTTCATAAATAAAATGATTATATATGCACACGTCGTGTGTTGTCACTTTTAATACTTTTATATATAAAAAAAGGACTCAATTTAATGTTTGTCTCATTTTTTTTAATTTTTTCAAAATACCCTTATAGCAATTTAGTGGATAGTTTTTCCCTATATTTATTTAATCTAATCACTCAACTTCTAATTTCAGTTTAAAAACAATTATACAATTTATAATCTTTTTTTTTTTTATAAATAAAATGATCTCATGCACCTCATCTTCTAGTAATAATAATAAATACGCAAATATCACATTTTATTTCACAATTTGACCCGTCTAACCCAAAATACTAGGATGGTGTGTACCAAATATAAGTTATATTATTTGTGAGTTTAGTCATCACAAATAATATAATGAGATTTACAACTAAAAAAAAAAGGATTATGTTAACAAATGTAGGGTACAAGAAAAATATAAAACAAATTTAGAATCCAATGCACTTTTCATGAGTTTTATAACACATTTTAATTTTTTCATCATTTCTAAAACACTTTTTACATTAATTTCAACATTAAAAATGCATAAGGATACTTATTATCATTTGCTTTATAAATATATATATTTTTTTTTTTTGAGTTATAACTAAATATTATAATCATGATAACCAAAATAAAATCATAAGTTCATAACCAATATCATAACGTGTCATAACTACAACAATATATTATAACTAAGATTGTTAAAATCGGGATCCTATGTGAGATTGTTGGAAGGGACTTGTAGATCGGATTGTAGAATCGGACCGAGAATCATAAGATTCTATTTTCAATATAAAATAAAATAAAAAATTATTGATAATGATAATATATATATATATATATTACTTAATTTTTAAAAAAATAAAAATATGATAAATTAGATATACTACATTTTTTATGTTAACGTAAATTTAAAAAGCCGGTTAAAAAAAATTTATAGTCAAATTTTTTATATAAATATACACATATACATACATATAAGAAATAAATAATAACAATATATATATAGAATCAAGATAGTTTGTGATTCTTCACAATTTTATAAGTAAAACCATGCAACTCGTTTGACCCAACTGAAATACAAATCAAAATTGTGATAAACATGGGTATAACCAACACCAACAACATGGCGTTTTTCCTGACTGCCAATCTGACAAATTTATTCTCATTCTAGGGTAGGTTTTTTTTTTTTTTTTTTTTTCATTGTAGGGTAAACTTGCTTTACCAATGTCGTTTTCTGAAAAACGGCTTTACTAAATCCGTGTTTCATGATTAAAAAAATTATAAAATTTCAATGCACAAAATCGACTTTTCAAAAGCCGTTTTTAGTTAACTTCTAATTAATTCTAAGTTAATTAAAAACGGTTTTTCTCCACATTTTTTTTTTAATTTAGATTTTGAACACAAATATTTATTACGAAAAATATATCTAAAACATAAAACGGCTTTAGAAAAACTGTTTTCATTTCTAAAACGGCTTTATGAAAATCGTTTTCTGGGAAATATTTTCTTTTTCTTTTTTCTTTTGTTTTCGAAAAATATTTATTACGAAAAATATATTTAAAACATAAAACGGCTTTAGAAATATTTCTTTTTCTTTTAGTTAGAATGAAGACCACACTGATGGAAAGTCAAGGAATAGGGGGTTCACAAAAAACAAAATTTGGGTGCTGAAAAAAAAATCTCAAAGGCAAGTGGGTGGTTCGCTGAGACCTGCAGTTCTCGGAAGGAATGGGGGCCAATACAGCGCAAATACAGGATAAACTCTCTTGCAGACCATAAGAAGCAGAACACCTATCTTAGTTCAAAACATCCGTTGCTTGGGGTTCAAGGGATGAGGGCCCGGGGTACAGATGAACTACAATCTCAGACAGGACAGCAAAAAGAATCTACTGTTAATGTTTGGAGTCCCAAACAAACCTAATTTTGAAATTAAAAATCCCCAATAAAAAATGAAAACCCTAATTTATGCAAAACAAACCTCAATGTGGATGATGGAAGGGAGAGGTGCGAGGATGTTTGTTGGTCTTCGTCTTCTTCATTCTTGCTACAGCTCTCGCGGTGGCCTTTGTCTTCTTCTCCTCATCCGCGATGCTCTTCGCATCTCTCTCCTCTTCGTTGTTTGATGAAGTGCAGTGTGTGTGTGTTGGACTATTGGAGCAGAACAAAAACATGGGTAGAGATCAATTAAAACCGAAATCAAAACAAATACAAAAAAATAAAAAATAAATAAATAATGGCGAAAACGATTTTCATAAGGCCGTTTTATATAAATCGGCCTTTTTTAAACCGTTTTATGTATTAGAAATATTTTTGGCAAACATATTTATTTTCAAAATCTAATTTTTTTTATTATATAAAAAGTGGAGAAAACGGTTTTACCAAAACCATTTTTAATTAACTCAAAATTAATTAGAAGTTAACTAAAAATGATTTTTGAAAACCCAATTTTGTGCATTGAAATGTTTTTTTTTTAATCATGAAACATGGCTTTAGTAAAGCCACTTTTCAAAAAACGACATTGGTAAAGCCAGTTTACCCTACAATGAGAATAAAAATAAAAATCCATCCTAAAATAAAAATAAAACAGTTCCGATTCGTAGCTCGAAAACACTGTGGCTCGAATCGAAAAACGACGTCGTTTTGCTTTTTTTTTTTTTTTTTTCCTTTTTTTCCCTTCTCTTTGTTCTAAAACAGAGACGATGAAGAAGAAGAAAGAAAAAAGAAGAAAGAAGAGGAGGGAAGGGGAGAGAGAGAGAGATCAACCAAAAATCAAACAAAAATCAAACCCAAATCACCCGAGCAGAGAGAGAGAGATCAACCAAATCAAACCCAAATGAAACAAAAATCAAACCCAAGTCACCTAACACAAAAAAAATAAAAAAATAAAAAAAATTCAACAACAACATATATATACTACAGATCATCATCATCATTAACAACTCCAAAAATTTACAGTGCAGATCATCATCATCATCATCATCAACAACATATATATATACTACGGATCATCCTCATCATCAAAAAAAAAAAAAAAATGCAGAAAACAGAGAAAGTGGCGATCTACTCACCGGCGATCGATCGGCGACGACTGCAATCACCTACTCTTCCTCCTTCTCTCTCGCCTCTCGCTTTCTCTCTCTTCCTCCCTCCCTGTTTCAGATACAAAGAGAAAGAACAAGAAAAAGAAGAAGAAAAAAAAAAGGAATCGCAAAACAACGTCGTTTTGCGATTCGGGCCAATCGAGCCCCGGATTTTTCGAGCTACATGCCATTTTTCAAAATAAAATTCTTAGATTGGCCCAATTAGGAAAAAAAACGCCCCAACAACACAAATATCGTAACACGATACAAATGCTACACACGCCCAAAAATTTCCAAAAATGGCAAACCCAAATCACAGAGCAATCAATCAAATGGAAATACTTTCCAGAAAGAAAGACCAAGTACTCCAAGTCGAAAGAAGAAGAAAGATAGGAGGGAGGTTTGTTCGAGTGTGCTCACATCCTCCTCCCATATCTACACCCTATAGAACTAGCTTCCATCACATTATCCTGCAAAACCCTAAACCACATCTCTAACTGCATCACCGCCTCAAGATCCTCCGACGCTTCCAGAGGCTTTGAGAACCTTCCCATCCCTTTCTTCAACCCCGTCGACCACCATCCCTACTCCTACTTCATCTACACTCTCATTTAGACCCCATGCCCTGACCCAATCGACCCATCTCGTTCTCTTCCACAGCCTTGGGGCTCCGACCCGATTATCACACCCGACTCGTTTTCCTGTTGGGTCTCTGACACTTGTGGGTGCGAGTGCGAGAGGTGTGATGATGGGGACTCGGGAAGCTCATGCTCAGACCTGAACTCGTCCGAGTTGACTTACGAGTATGGGCCGTTGTGAAGTGGAGTGTTGGAATCGGTTGACTCAGAGAGGGGTCTGTGTTCGACTGAAAATTGTGAAAAATGGGAGGAAAGATTGGGGATTGCATGCCGGTGAGATCATTGGGAGTGGCCAATTTGTTTATGAATATGCAGGTATGAACTGTAATGTAACCACTTTGATTTCATGTTTATAATGTAAAAAGAAGCAAAAAGAAAGAAATTTTAAAAATTAAAGAATAATAAGAACCATTATGTGATATTAATGCAGACTAAACTAGGATCGACCAGGCAAACCTCAACTTTGCAAATCGATGAAGCTTACTGACCGAGCAATCCATTCATAGGAGTTGCTCAAACCAACCGAGCAATAAATTAAACTTAGTGGACACAATAAAATCGGGGAAAATAGGAAAGTACCGATTTATAGTCAGTTCACCTGGAGCTGTTGTCGAGTTCCGTAGAGAGTTCAACATTTCAGATGATGTTCGCTTTGAGCTGGCCAAGAAAGGTGATACTCCTTGGAGTAGATTGGATACCTGCCCTTTCACCGTCGTGTCCATAGTAGAAGGCAGCTTCCCCTTCCCGGTCCAACCCCTAGTTTGTGAGTTTTTGAGGCAGACTAGATTGTGTCCAACCCAAGTGTCAAACAACACTTATAAAATAATAAATGGCATCACCACACTAAATCGTATTCTCGGTCTGAACCTCGGCCTGGCCGAGATATTCCACCAGCATACACTGAGCAAAAATAAAAGAGGTTTCTATTGGTACCTCAAGGTTAGAAAAGCCTGAGCAAAACTTGTATAGGACGATGACTTTCTATGGGTGTCTGGGAATTGTGAAGATACCGAGGCATCCATACTACGCTCATAGATACATAAGGATTTCGGGAGCACCGGTGAGCATAATAGCACGGTCCTGATTTTTTTCTAAATGAATATCCTCTCCAATCTAACACTTGGCTTCATTTTTTGTGCAGATTATAAACACTTGGCAGACAATTACTCGCACGCCGATCAGCAAGCCATCCGAATTGCATTGTGACATCTGGATCGTGAGTGCCATAAATTGCTGGAGTACGAGCCAAGCTACCGGTATAGTGCGCTGCGCAAAAGTAGGGTTACTGATTTTTTACGCGCCCCTCTCTCCAGAGCTTGATCCAACTCTTCTTGAGATCAATCTAGTGCCACTAACTGCCGAGCAAGAAATGGCCAAAATTCGAGCCATTAAATCTATGATCATCGTAGGGTCGAATGATTCTCGACCGGTCGAAACAGCTGAGGGCAATCTTCGCAACCGGCTGCGTATGAAGTTGGACCGGTGCTAGCCCTAGCTAGCGAGCCGGGTTTTTTTCAACCCAAGAAGAGGTCGAGGCAAACAATGGCCGAGCCACATCTGGTCGATGAGGACTTGATCGAATTTCCAGCTACTGATAAAGGGGAGAGGTCCATAGAAGTCGTGGTGAAGCAATCCACCCGCTTTACAGCCCCCCAGTGTGGTTGCCCAAGCTGAAATACAAAGGCCGAGTGGTGACCACAACTGATTTCATCTATGCTGACAAGGACAACTCGCTAGGTTTTAACCTGACCAAGGGTTTGCTTCTTCTGACAGACATGAAGAAACATGAAGAGTTGTCTGACCTGAAGGTCCTTAGGTTGGCATCCAAATCTATAGTTCTAGTAAGGTCACTTGCTTTTAACTTGTGTAAGTTATTGCTTGGTTTTCTTGTACTAATGTGTCACCTTTTGTAGGCCGCGCAAAAGAACTATGTCACGCACGAACGCATGATCGCTATGCGGCGAAGTCTGTGTGAGGCCATCGCAAATAATAAAGAAAAGATGGTCGAGCTGTCGAAAGTGAAAGCTACTCTTGTTTCCATTTCGGCCGAGTGAGACCAGTTGATCGAACGAATGGCTAGGGCGGATAAAGAAAAAGAAAAGGCCATGCAAGCGAAAAAGCGAGGTATATTGCCAAGATGAAAAAATATCGTGATGCTCACAAAGCCGAGCGAAAAGAGAAGATTGAAGACGCAAAGGATCGTGGCTTTGCGGAGGGCGAGCGGGCGTATAAATGGCAGGTGGAGGCCACAAGAGACATATTCTTTCAGTGCGGTTGGAAGGCGGCCGCGGAGAAACTTGGCCACGCGCCTGATTCATAATTCTTTAAGACCCTTCACTGGCCTTCATACTGCCACACATGAAAACCTATGCCGCGGCTATTCAACAGAAAATGATCGAGGCTGCGAAGGTTGCCAATGCTACCAAAGTACCTGCCGCCGAGCAAGCTGGTCTGTTTTCCTCATCGGCCACTTTTGGGGAAGGCTTGCCAAGTAGTGGTGGGGTCGAGCTGGAGGCTAATCTGACCCTTGCAGCTAACCCAGGGATTGCGGGTGGTGTAGTCGAGGAAGGTGCGGCCGATCTAGATGAGGCTGTGAATGTAGAGTGAAGAAAAATCCCACTCTCTATTTTTTTTTCCGATATAACCAGGCTATGAACCCCACTTTTGTAACCGAACTATATGATGAATGAAAAATTTGTAACTTTTTGCTTGCTTCACTCCTTTGTCTTCTCAATTTCGCTGTTTTGCTTGATTGAGTAGAATACTAAATTTGACTTTGGCAGTGATAAAAACTGCTCGCTTGGATCCAAATGTGAAATGCGAACTCTTTTTGAGCCAAGCTGATTTTCGCTCGGATGGAACAATATAAATATGCTAAATAATTTCCTACTTGATGAACCAAACTTTCCTCCCGGTTAGGGAATTTAGCTTCAAGGACCCGAGCAAAAATCAGCTCGGTTTAGATCATTATAATCGGGAGGAATCTCAACTCTCCTTCCAGCGAGCAAAATCAACTCTGTTAAAGAAGCAAAAAATTAGCTTAGTTCAAATTGCAAAAAGTTGGGGAACACCATCTTTCTCCTTAGCAGGCAAAGTCAGCTTGGGAAGAATGAGCAAAATCAGCTTGGTCTGATGTTAGAAACAATTAAAAAATAAGCTTGATTTAAATTACAAAAGTTGGGGAAACCACAAAATTTCTTCCCGGCGAGCGAAATCAACTCAGAGACATGAGCGAAATCAGCTCGGTCTTAATTCACAAACTGGAAAAACACTATCTTTCTTCTCGGTGAGCAAAGTCAACTTGAGGAGGTGAGCCAAATCAGCTCGATTTTTTATTTGGAGTTAGCCAAAACACCAACTCTCTTTCCGGTGAGCGAATTCAACTCGGGATATACGAGCAAAATAAGCTTGGAGACGTGAGAGAATTCAGCTCAGTCTTAAATCACAAACTGGGGAAAACATCAACTTTTTGGCTGATGTGCTATGTCAACTGAAGTGGAGTTTCCCCTAATGCTCAGTTGCACACTGCAATACTTTAAATTTACACAAAATGCCACAATATAAAGAAAAATACAAGGATCCCTTTTATTGCTCATCTAGCATTACATATAGTGCCAAAAGGCTACGTTTGAACAAAGAGGTATGCTTAGTAAGGGAAAAAGAGTTACATTTTAGAAGTAAAACAACTTGAGGTTGGTCGCATTCCATGGTCTTAGACTAGCTTTGCCATCCAAATCTTCCAAGTGACATGCCCCTTTGCCAGCAAGGCCAGTGATCTTGTATGGGCCTTCCTAATTTGCGCCCAGTTTGCCTTCTCCAGGGACCATAGTGTTGCCCATTACTTTCCTTAATACCAAGTCCCCGACTTTGAATAGGCACGGATGCACGGTCTTGTTGTATTTCTTGGAGAGCTCTTGTTGATAGGCTGTAATGTGAATTAGTGTCATTTCTCTTCTTTCTTCAGCAAGGTCCAATTCCAGGGCAATAGCTTCACAGTTCAAGTCTGGCTCAAAGTTTTCAAACCGGATGGTTGGCATGCCAATCTCCAAAGGTATGACCGCCTCCATGCCATAAGCCAGGGTGAATGGAGTTTCGTCAGTAGAGCGTCTTGGGGTAGTTTGGTATACCCATAGCACGTTGGGGATCTCCTCAGTCCACCTCCCTTTAGCTTTCTCAAGCCCCTTCTTTAGGTCGTCCAAGATAGTCTTGTTTGTAGCTTTAGCTTGTCCATTTGATTGAGGGTAAGCCGGTGTAGAATTATAGAATTTGATATTCAACTCTTCGCAAAATTCGCAAAATAGTTTTCCATCAAACTGTGTATCGTTATCCGAGATGAGGGCCTGTGGGACTCCGAACCGAGTAATAATATTCTGCCATATGAACTTTTTTACATCTTTTTTCTTGATGGTCGCCAACAGCTTAACTTCTACCCATTTAGTGAAGTAGTCAGTAGCGGCGATGAAAAACTTGTGATTGCCCGGAGCTGTTAAGAGTGGTCCTACGATGTCCAGTTGCCAAAGGGCAAACGACCAAGGACTCGTCAAGGGGAGTAACTTTCTGGCCAGCTAGTGAATCTAGTATGCAAATTCTGGCATTTTTCGCATTTTCGCATATATTTCTGTGCGTTGGCCTACATGTAACGGCCACCGATAACCTTGAAAAATTGCTCGGTATACCAGTGATCTTCCCCCAATGTGGCTTCTATACATGTCTTCATGAATTTCGAAGAGGATAACTTCAACCTTGTTGCGATGGACGCATTTCAAATATGGCCCAGTAAAGGATTTTTTGTACAAGGTACCAGATGAAAAGAGCCAAAATTACTCTGACTTGGCTCTTATCTTGTTGGCTTCCTTCTTTTCGGTGGACAGGACTCAATTTTTGAGAAAGGTTATGATGGGGTCCATCCAGGATGGCCCTAAGTCGGTGCAGAGTACTTCGAGTACCTCAAGTTCTTCAATGCTGGGTCTAGGCAAGAACTCAATCATCAAAGGGTTGGGAAAGATGTTTTGCATGGATGCTAAGTCGGCCAATTCACCCGCTTGACTATTTTTTTCACGGCCGATTTGCTCTATTCTTATTGCAGCAAACTTTTTGAGCTCAATGCGTACCAGCGCATGATACTTGGCCATCCTCTTATCCTTAGTCTCGTATTCTCTAGAGACTTGGTTAATAACAAGTTCAGAGTTGCTGAATACCATGAGCTCGGTTGCCCTCATCTACAGAGCACTTTTTAGGCTAGCTAGGAGGGCTTTATATTTTGCTTCATTGTTGGATGCTGGGAATCCAAGCATGATAGCATGTTCAATGGTTAGTCTGTTTGGCAAAGTTAATCCAACCCCTAGCCCGGCGCCCTATCTATTCGAGGCTCCATTAACGAAGAGTTTCCACATCTTGCCAATGAATAATTTCCAGCAATCAGATGGAATCTGAGAATTTTGCAAGTCTAAGGTTTTGGTCTCCTTTATACGTAGCTTTCCTGCTTGCTCGTCTATCTTGGTGTTCGGTAGGGCGGTTGTCTCTTCCTCCGTCTGCTCATTATTGTCTTGCCTTTCTATTGCTTACATCTCACCTCCTTCTGGTGGCATTGACGCCGTTGGCTGTGCTAAATCTGCACTAGCCAAATCAATCGGGCAAACTAGGTGGGTGCTTAGGGCAAATTCCGTCACAAAGTCAGCTAGGGCCTGTGCCTTGATTGTTGTTCGCGGTTGGAACTTGATGTCATATTGCCCTAGCTTGGCCGCCCACTTCAAGATTCTGTCAGAAAAGTCTGCCTTCTCAAATAACACTTTTAGTGGGAATTCAATTAGCACCACAATTGTATGAGCATGAAAATAGTGGGCTAACTTCCTAAAAGCCATCATCAATGCTAGAGCTAGTTTCTCCAGTGGTAGATATCTTGATTCGGTGGAGAGCAATGTCTTTCTAACATAGAAGATAGGGAGGTGTTGAATTCCCTCAGCTTAGACAAGCACCACGCTCACCGCTTGTTAAGAAACGGCCAAATAGAGATAGAGCTCCTCTCCAAGTTTAGGGGTGATCAAGATTGGGGCAGAGGAGAGGTAAGCTTTCAAGTTGGCCAAGGCGCGGCCGCATTTTTCGTAGCAAAAGAACACGGATTTTAAGGTTTGTAAGAATGGTCTACAACAATCTAATGACCGGCCGATAAACCTATTTAGCGTGGCTACCATTTTGGCAAGATGTTGCACGTCCTTTGCTGAGTTCGGCCGTTCAAGCTCTTGTATTGTTTTTATCTGCAAGGGGTCAGCCTTTATGCCCCAGCTCATAACCAAAAAACCTAAAAATTTCCCCGTCCCTATGCCAAAAGCACACTTGGAAGCATTCAAGCGCAATTTGTGGTGTTTGAGTACGGCAAACATTTTAGCTAGGTTGGCGAGGTGCTGGGGCTCATTCTTGCTCTTCACCATCATATCATCAATATAAGCCTCCATAGTATCGCCTAGCAAACGGGCGAACATTTTGGTTACCATTCTTTGGAAGGTTGCTCCAGCATTCTTGAGCCCAAAAGGCATGACCTTATAGCAGTACAATCTTCTTGGCATACTGAATGATGTTATCTCTCGGTCTAGTTTGTACATGGTTATTTGGTGGTAGCCGCAGTATACATCAAGGAAGCCGAACCTTTGGTGACCAGCGGTAAGATCCACCAATTGGTCAATTATTGGGAGTGGAAAGTTGTCCTTAGGGCAAGCTCGGTTGACTGTTTTGTAGTCGACGCATACTTGCCATTTCCCATTGTTTTTTGGTACTACCACTGTGTTAGAGATCGATTTGGAGTATTGCACCTCTTCAATTGCCCTAGCCTCCAACATGTTTTTGACCTCCTTTGCCACTACCTCGGCATAGTGCAAGGCTGAGCGTCGAGTTCTCTGTATGACTGGTCGAGCGTTTGGAAAGACGTTGAGTTGATGGTAGATGAAGTTTGGATCGATGCCAGGCATATCGTAAGGCGTCCATCCAGACTTCAATGTTGGAGACCAAAAAGTTTACATTGTCCATCCGCTCGGTGTTGGACAATGATGAACCCAAGAGAAAGAATTTGTTCAGATCATTCTCATCAATTCGAACCTCCACTAAATCTTCTACAGATTTCTCCTCAGTCTTTCTCCCACATCTCCCAAAACCTCTTTTCCTTCTGGCCCCTCTATTATTTAGACAAAGCCTTTGGCAGCCTTCTTTTACTGCGACAAAGCACTGTTTGGACATCACTTAGTCCCCCTAAACCTCTTCAATCTGTTAGGCTGGGGTAGGGAAGCACTTGACTTAGTGGTGGGTTGAAGCCACCGCTTGCATGGCGTACAGCTAGCCCCTCTCCAAGATCAAGTTGTAAGTCGAGGTAGGGATGTAATAATGGCCGGACTCGGCCCAAGCGGGCCTCACGGGCTCCCTTCTTTTAAGCGGGCTAGGCCGCGCCGACCCATGTGCCAAAAAATGAGGCCCAGGCCCAAGCCCAAGCCCATTCATAATAGGGCCTGGGCCGCGAGCCTACGGTCGCAAGCCGATCCTAGTCGGGTCTTTTTTTATTATTTATTTCTTACGAATAAAAAATAAAAGAAAATTTGTATTAGAGTATTTTAGTTAAGATTAATGAGATGTTTTGTTTGGTTATGTTTCATGGTGATATTTAAATTTAATTATGTATGACTTATGTTTTTTTAATTATGAACTTATAACTAAAAAAGTATGCAATTATGTAATTTTTTTTCTTTCGAAATGAATAATTTTATATATATGAAAATGAAATTTTCAATATTACAATATTAAATTATTTATATAACATTTATTGAATGAATAATTTTTATTTTAAAATGAAATAAAATATTACAAAAATTGATATTATTAAATAAAATATGTGTAGATTATTGATGATGATAGAGCAATTGCATCACTATAGGTCAAGTACATCCCAACTAGACTAGCACCTACTAGCTTACCAATCATTTTCATTATATTCCACCTCAATAATATAATACCCCAAAAAAAAAATTTGAAATGAAATGAAATGAAATAGTAAAAAACAAATTGTTGATCAAATATCAGAAGAGATAGACATTTTAGTCGTGTTACCTGAGGATATGTCAACCAAATCATTTTAAATTCGCTCATTTTCACTATAATTTTGTCTTTTTATAAGCGCATGCATATGATCTTTGGATATCATCAGTGCCTCAACCATTTGGGGTGAAAGCTTGCTCCAGTAATCGCTCAGCACCCGTCCACCTACACTAAAAGTTGTTTCTGAAGCAACTGTAGAAATAGGAACGGTTAGTATATCACAGGCCATCTATGAAACCACAGGCCATATAGTTTCATTTTGTTTCCATCATTTCAAAATGTCAAAATCACTGGAATCATCCACTGACAGGCTTTCCAAATAACGTTGTAGTTCAGAACTACTTACACTTGTATGTTGAGATATTATTCTACTTTTTATTGCTGAAAAAACACTTAATCTCCCACCTCGAGATGAGACTACTAGTGTAGTGTGTGTAGGTGTATTTATAGATGCAGATGTCCTGTGTTCTTGAAATAATCTGTTACATGTTTGCATAATAGGGGCAAATTGTATTTGATCAACAAAAAGACGTTGTAAAAATTTTTGTAAACCAATTTCTTTACACCTAGGATCAATTATTATGGCTAAACCTAATAGATGTGGCAAATGATCAAAATATTTATCAAATTTTGCTTTCATTAAAATAATAATGGTTACATAATATTCATTATCCATATATTTTACAAAAACTTTAATTATTTTTGCTAACATATGTAAAACAAATGATGAAGTAGAAATATATATATAAGAAAATAATTTTGTTAAAGTATCAAAAAATTTTAAAAAATCTTTATACAAGGCTATTTGGTGCCAATTAAGTTTTTTGGGAGTCAGTAATCCTCCAATTGATGTTTTTGCAAAAAATAAATCTATTGCTTCTTTGTTTACAAGCTATTTTTAACATATTATATTTTGAATTTCACCTACTATTTGTATCTAAAATTAATTTTTTAAATGACATATTTTCTTGTTAACAAATTTTTTTATATTCTGAAATTCGATTAGCAGAAGACATAATAGTAACAACTGCATTTTTTATTACAAGTACATAAGTCTCCTATACATGCATAACTTCTTTAACAATCAAATTTAAAATATGGGTACAACAACGAACATGAAATAAATCACCATAAACAAGTAATTGTAAAGTTGATTTTAAATGGGTTACAGTTTGATTATAATATGATGCATTATCTAAACTAATCGTAAATATTTTATTTTGTAAAGCCCGCTCATATAATACATTTATTATTTCTACACCAAGCGAATGACCAGTGTATGGAAGTTCAACTAATTTAAATGAAATAATTCTTTTATTTAATTTCCAATCATTATCAATAAAATGTGCAGTGATACATTGATATTCAAAACCATTATTTGACTATAGATCAGATGTTAAACAAACTTTCCCATTCAAATTTTTAAAGATGTCAAATAATTTTAACATCCACAAATTTCTTCAAAATCCTGTTTCTAGTAGTATTTCTTGAAAAACTTTGATATTGCGGTGCAAAACTTTTGTGGATCATTTCAATAAAATCAGGACATTCACTAGTAGTAAAATGTTGTTCAACTACAGAATTTTGTGCATGTAGAGGATCATATGAAAATGTTTACAAATTACCAGTTAATGAAATCCCTAATTGCATTTGACTTCGAATATAAGGTTGTTGACTTTGTAAATGTTTTTAGCGTACTTTTTTAGATAACTGGCACCCACTGCAGATGCAACACTAAGTAAATATGTACAATATTTACATTTTGCTTTAAACGTGATTGTACTATCAGGATTATTTATAAATACTTTTTCAAAATGTTCCCAAACATTACTACTTATGCTCCTAGATGATGATTCAACTGTTGGAAGAGAGATATTAGAAGGAGAATCAACAGATTCATGTTGTGTAGTATATGTATCAACATCGACATAAACAGTAGAAATATTAGGATTCATAGTAATGTAAGTAAAACAATATATAAAAACTAATAATTGATTTAAATAATGTGTCATTGCAATAAGTAAAAAATAATAATTAATATATGTTCACAAATAATTAATAAAAAATGAGTAGCTAATAAATTTAATTAAACTAATTAATATTACTGACTGGTGAATGCAATACAAAAATTAGTTTCTTCTGATAAAAGTTTCTTGTTGCACAATTACAATTGCCACTTAAGGATGGCACTTCAAAATTAATTGAGAGTTGAGAGAAATTGAGAGTTTAAGAGAGATTGATAGAGTTTAAGAGAGAATTATTTGTGAGATTTATTTTGGAAAATGGGAGATATTTATAGTAGTTTGAAAGATTGAAGTAAATGTATAAACAAATAAAAAAATATTACCATTGTATGAAACGGTAATATGACCGTTAAATTTTTTTATTTTATTTTTTTTAAAGTCTGCAGAGGTGCAGACATTTTTTTTTTAAAATTGCAATTTGCAACTTAACTTCATGTGGCATACAGAGTGATGTGACACATGATGCAAAGGAAGAGCAAGCACTGGTAGGGAGTAGGGCGAGGACCTTGGTCAACAGCTCACCTTTTGACAATTTGTTTGTTTATATATATATATTTTTCTTTTTCTTTTTCATTGCAAGTAGTTACAACTTTATTTTTTTTCATTGTTTTGTTTTGTTTTTTTTTTTTTTTTTTTCTTATTTTTATTATTTTTTAAATTATTTAACTGATGTAAGTTACTTTTATTTTTATTTTTTTGAAATTTGACCTTTGGCAGAGAGAAAGCCTATGGGCTAGGCTGGGTCAGGCTAGGCCTAGTGGGCTACCCATAGGGCCCGAAATTATTTTTTTTGGTCGGGCTAATAGGTTGGGCCGGGCTAGGCTTCAAATAGAAAGCCCAGACCCAAAGTACTGGGTTAGTTTCGGGGTTGGGCTCGGGCTCGGGCCTAGGCCTAATCGGGCCAAAATAGGCCGAGCCCAGCTCGTGTCTTGGGCGAGCTTCGGGCTACCTATGAGCCTCGGGCCATTTTCACACCCTTAAGTCGAGGGGACCTTCAGCACCTGGAACTTCACCTACTTCGTGATTGACCTTGCTTTGACTGACAGTATGATCTTCCCAATCGGCCATTCAGGCTGTGAGTTGAAAACAACCAAAGGGAAAGTTACTGGAGCTAAGTCTTTGTCCCCCAGCTTCATTTGCTCAAATGCGTTATAATACATGATCTCGACCGAACTCTCCTAGTCGATCAAAATTCTCTTGACATCAAAATCCTTAACGCGAAAGGTCACAACTAAGGCGTCGTTGTGAGGGGTTTGAATTCTTTCCAAGTTTTTGCTCGAAAAAATCATGATATCTTGTACCTTGGTTTTTCCCTTTTTTGCGGCGAGCTGGACGGATAGCACCTTCCTTATATGCTCAGCCATCTCAATCATTCCTTTAAGCTTGTATACTCGCACTGGCTCAATGATTTCGTGAATGACGTTGATAACTCCCTGGGGCGCTGCATCCAGGATGACTAGCCCATTTGGCTCGGCTTGCCCTTGATGAGGTGCCCTCATGCCGTCGTCAATGTAATGGTCCAGGTGCCTTACTACAACTAGCTCTTCCAAGTGATATTTTAACGGCACGCAGTCCTCCATGCGGTGCCCCCTTTCTTCATGGTAAGTGCAACAATATCTAATGTTAAATCCCCTCTGAGCATGTCCCAATTTTGTTGGCCACCGGACGTATGGCTCGCCATGGATTTCACTGAGAATGCGATAAATGGAATTTTGAAGACAGTGGTAATGCTAGTCTGTGCCTTCAACTTTCTCTTGGCATCTTCCTCCTCATTGCGAAGAGCGTTAGCCCAATTATTGCCCCGACCCTTGTTTCTATCATTGTGGCCAGTGCCACGGTGTTGTTCTCTGGCTTGGTTATTGGGGCAATTATCCTCCTACCCACTGAGTTAACCTTCCCAGCCGCGTGTTTGTCCGCTATCATTGGATTCGCCTTCTCGGTGGCCGTGGCAGCATCATCCTCAACTCGGATGTTCTTGTTAATCTGCTGCATCAATGATTCCATGGTTGTAGGCTGGTGCATCGTAAATGAGTCTCGCAGTCTATGTCCGACTCGTAGTCCTCGCTTGTATTGGGCGATTGCCATGTTAGTGCGGCAATCGAGGATCTCATTGTAGGTCTCCCAATACTTGGCATTGTATGCCTTCAATGAACTGCCCGATCCCGTCTTGATACCCAAGAGGTAGTCGACCTCCTTCGGTGTTCGAGTATTGGTCTTGAATCTTATAACGAACGTTTCGGCAAGTTGCTGCCAGCCCTCGATACTTCCTTCCGGCGAACCTTTTCAGTCCAAACTCCCCCAAGCTAGCTGAAAAGATGAGGCACATTAAGGCATTATTACATTTATGCCTCGCCATCACTTGTCGGTAATAACAAATGTGCATGTACGGGTCCGTCTTTCCATCGTATAGCATGAACTTAGGTTGATGAAATCCGGCAGGGAGTGGTGTGCTCTCAATCTCAAGGGAGAGTGGGGTGGCACTAAGCCTCACTAAGTCTCTATCCACTGGTGCAAAGGCCACCACTCTAGCTGGCGGCATGGCCACTTCTTCACTGCAATGGATTCTGGGATTCATCCTCTACAGCGCCAGCACTCTCTGGGCCTCTCTATGGCACGCATGCTCCTCCAAAACGTCCTTCAAGTCCTCCAATCGGGTGGACTAAGAGTATCTCGACATTATCGACGGACGCGAGGGACGGTAGCTGCTATCTTGTGTGCAGGACTTCTCCGCCAGCAGGTCGGAGTCTTCTACCCCATAGCTCCTAGCAATGGAGAGGGAGGGTGTCCCTCGCTAGTTCTGGTTGCCTGAGTGACGGGGTTGGGTGCGTTCACTGTGATTTCCTACTCTAGCAACACCATTTCCTTTGATCTGTCACTTCAGTGCCTCCATCTCAGCTGACATCTTCCGAATGATGGCGTCTTAGTCTATCAGTTTGTGTTCCAAGCGTCGAGCGTGTAACTCTCTCCGTCGCTGGTGCCCTTCAGGACTCTGTGAGTGGTCAGTGCTCCTCGCGCGTTTGTCTTGCACATCTCTAGACGGCCCTCTAGAGGAAGTCTCTAGGCCCGCCATGGTCAGGATGGCTGGAAGGCCATCTCTTCTCTAGACTAACTCTAGAGTGATGTCATCGATGACAAATAGCGTGGTTTCGTCGTTGTTTGCCATGGAAAATGATCAGAAATGCTTGGAGGACAAGGATTTGTCTGTCAAAGGTTCCCACAAGCAATGCCAATTATACGGGTAGAAAATATTTGTCACCTTTCGTACTCCTTGTTACCAAGCTGGAATCGCTCCGATAAAACTCCGTCTCATTGCAAACAAACAAATGTGAGCTACCTGATGGGTGGGTTGCCCGAAAACCCCTCCGACGGTCAAGTTAGCTTTCTTGGGAGAGAAGAGAGAATAAAGAGCACTGTAGAGAGAGAGAAAGTGGCTAAAAGTTACTTACCCTCTAAGTCTGCTCGCACCACCTTTTGTATGCTAGCCATGCAGCCCTAGATTGTGTGTACACTACCTCTGTTGTCCTTTGCTGGACATGTGGCTGTACTGCCCTCTCCATTCCTTACACGTGTATATGTATGTACTGCCAAACAACATTGGCTAAACCGCCAATCGATATTGACGCACACCCAGAGCGGATTCCTCCGCATTGGTCCACATGGAATACCAAATCGCGCTATTACTTAGGTTGCACCAAAGACATTGCCTCTGAAGACACCAATGCCGAACTAAGCTAGGCCGGCCTTTGACTCATAGCCACGCTCGGTCAATACTTTGGCGGCCTTTCCTGAGGCCAGTCAGCCATGAGCACGCAGTTAGTCATCTTGGTTGAATAGCGCAGCACTGCGCCACGCCTAACCAGGTCGATCTTGTCACGTTGCCATGACATCTGCAACCACAGTGCTAAAAGATGGCCTGGTCCAGGATCAAGGCCCGTGCTAAGGTAGCCTGGCCGAGATAGCTCACCACAACACCAACTTCACACTGGTACAGCTTGGCCCAATACTACATTCCATGTTCCTCTCGCATAGCCCAACACCATATTCCATGTTGGCATAGCTCGACCTACCATCCGGCACAAATCTCCCTCTCACTATTATTTATTTACTTAAATAAAATATAATTAAAGCATATATAAAGATCAAGAATAGAAAGTCAAAACTAGGCATAAAAGGAACCCCTTCATATCCCCTAACCAAAATATATCATAACAAAAGGAAAAGGGTCTCAAAGGAAACAGTCAATATACAAGGAAGAAGAATAAAATTTAACAAGAGAACCTGCAGCCTGGTTGCCTTTCCTGTAAGCTAATTAGGGTGTAAACGGTTCAGTTCGGTCGATGTTAAGAGTATATTAAATATCGAACCGATCTTTTTGGTTTTTATGATTGAGAAACGGATACAGATCATATGCTATGGTTCATTTTTATCAATTTTGTCGGTTTGATGTAGAAGAAAAATTTACATGAAATTTTAAAAGATTTTATAGTAGATTATAGAATTTTACATTGAAAATAAATTAAGAAAATATATGAAAATTGCTCCATAAATGTTTTTCTCCCTAATTTTTATCACAAAAGTATATTATATTAGTTACTTCTCATATAATATTTAAGAAATTATAATATAAAAATATTTAAATATAATATTCAGTCAGTTCGGTTTACATCGGTATAAAAAGTTTCTAAACCGAAACAGACTGTATATTATGAAAAACAGATTGAAAACTAAAGTTTCTGTCGTTTTGATCGGTCGGCTTGATTTTATCGATTTTTCTTACATCCCTAAGGCTAATATTATAGAATTCAGTCAATTATTGGATGATGTAGTCCTGAAGAGAAGAAGAAACTTCTTTTCCTATTGCTGTGTTTGGCGCTTGCGAATATCATCAAGTGAAATCGTTACAAAAGGTCTATGTACTCGTCCTGTTCAAAGGGTTCAAATTTTTTTTGCAGTGTTTGTTTGTAGTGATGCCCATAAGCAAAACAAAACCATATTAAAAACGATCTTGGTGATCTCGGAATGCTTTGCTTGAGTTTCCTTATGAGGAGCCATGCCATCTACGTTGAGTTTAATGAAGAACTGAGAGAATATTTGTAAAGATTTTTTGCCATTTGAGATTCGAAAACTCGAATTGCACATTTGTTTAAAAATATTTTTCCAATGCCGCTACATCTACACAATTTTCATCGCCCAAATCTGCTTGAATGAAACTATGACCAATAAGAGTCTCCCATTTCGAAGAATCTTATCGGTCAGAATCTCATCGGCGAAGAAAATTGAATGAATTATTAATCATATTTTTCCAAACCCAAGAAGCCGATGAAGGGGAAGATGTGTCTAAGAAAGAAAAGATTGATTTGGAAAATATTTGGATCAGAAGATTAATGTCCAAAGACTTGTGGGCTCAACATATAGATGCCAGGCCAGCTTTAAAATGTTAGCTTTATTGAAGAAGCGGTATTATTTGTGGCAGCAAGCTTAAATTCAGTTTCATCAGCCCAAGTGAATATACTTTTTTTTTTTTTCATTTTCAAAAAAATTTAAAATTTTGAAATCAATTCTCTTTTAAAACAAAACAAAAATAATATACCAAATAAGTTTTTGATTTCAATTTTAAAAAAAAAAAAAAAAAAATTAAACATAAACAAAAAAACATTTTAGGAGTGTGAATCATACATGTGATAAGTATATTTTACAAATGTGAATAGTATTTACTTGGAAACACATGGTTCGGCAAAGCTTTGTGAAATTTGTGAATATAACAGCACCAATGAATGAAGCCCGTACCAACATATTTGGTCTTGTCTAGGACGGCTAGTGCGAAAATTCAAGCTTCTTATTGCACATTGAAAAGAGACTTTACCAACTCTGTAGGGTACGTGTATGTAAGAAATTAAGAATATCATTGTCCATATATAGACCAAGTAGTAAAAGTTTCTTTCCTTCTCTTGTGAGTGGGGGAGGATAGGGACCTATATATGCAATGACGCATAGGTGTACAGAATGTTGGTGCAAAATTAGTAAATGTGGTGGAAAAAGAGAAAAATAGAAAATAATTAGAATTGTTTTGAGACGCGTTACGACGTCTTTTTTAAGATGATATTTGCACCTATTTATTTTTTCGAATATGGTATGCACGAAGTTACTCTCAAATCTGCCTTCAAGATACAATGAAATCAAGTATGATAACCGTTGCTTGACTACATTATGCATGAACAAAATTAGATCCCGAATACTTTTAAATTTTTAAATCCCCCAAATAAAAGAGAAAAAATAACAATATGACTTCAGAGAGAAAATTCATAAAAGTTCTACTTCCAAATGTCAACCCTTTATGCTTTTATATACATATGGGTTGTGTTCGTTACCATAGGGTTGTGTCCTTTAAATTCAAAGATCACATATTTTTATTTAAACCCAATCATCACACTCTTTGATTTAAATCCAAAAATCATACCTCTCTATCAATTCATATAACTAAATTGTATATTTAAATATATATATATATATATATAAATATATTATGAAAATGTTCTAACACAGAATTTTTTTAAGCTTTAAGCGAACTCTTAAGATGGGATTTTTTATATTAAATGTTGAGTAAATTCTGTGATTCTGAATTCACGAGTTAAGTGGGTTTGATAGATTGAAATTAAAATTGACCGTATCTAGTTTTTTTATAAAATAAAACAAAATTAGCAAATTGTAAAAATTAATCTACCATATATAAAATTTCAGAGGACTTAAATTGAACAGTAAGCTCCATGTCTAGAGGGTTAATTGGTGAAAATTTCATTTCTATAAGATCATATATTATTTAGTCCAAGATTTAATCTTTTTTAGTGATAAGAACTTGCGATGACATTGAAAAGTCACAAAATATTGCCTAGAAAGTCGCTTGTGGCCAGTGGCGGCGGCTGGTGGTGGTGAGGTGTACAGATAAGTAGACATTTGAACAGATAGATGTGACATGTATAAATAGGTGACATTTTGACATTAACATATAGACAGATAATTAAGCTTTGAAGAGATAGCTATCTTTTTAGGCAAATAATGTTCTTTTGACACAATAAAATTTAAACTTAGCCTATTAATCAAAAAATTTCAAAAATAAACCTTTTAACTAAGTGCCCTTTCTAAAAAGTGTATTGAACTCCTCTTCTTTCCTTTCCTTCCAGCCAAATTATAGACCTTAAAATTTTATATTTTATTGTATGAATAAAACCGAACTCAATAAAATACTTGAATAATACAAGGCAGGCATGACATCTCAACCTCCTTAGACTAGGTCCATTTAAATAAAGGTTTGTCTAATCAGCTGAAGTTGAAAATTCCGTCATGGGAGTTGGGGAATATCAATTATCATCCCATCTTCTAAAGAAACCTCCAAGACTAAATAATGTTAGTTTTGAAAGTTTGACATCCATGAAAAACAAAATAATTTAAGTTTGGATGTGAACCCAAGAGAAAAATCACTATATGTTTGTTTAGACGGACTGAATAAGGAGATATTATAATTTATTAGATCATTAATCTTGTGATACATAATTCCTGGATTGTTTGATTGAATATAATGTATATATCAAGTTTGTTTAATAGGGGATTAGATGTTAAGAAATGATTATCTTATTAAATTCTATGTTTGGTTAGGATATTACAATAAAATAAAATAAATAAATGCTCAAAAGACTGTTTTGCCTTTGTAAAAATTTTACTAAGCAAACACAGGTTTAAAATCCTATGAAAAATGGTATTATATATTTTTTGAAATTGATTCTATACTCCAAAAAAAAACGTACACTATCATATTCTTTCCCCTGGTACATAACTGAGTAAAAATTGAAAAACAATCATAGAATGCATGACATTATAATGATGCATAACTTAAAAATTGCCGAACTTTGAGTGACAAATTGAAATCAAAGTTCAATCGGAAGCATCGTTCCTGTTCAAAAAGTTTTTAACACAACTACTTATTGGACAATAAAAAATAAAATACCAATCCAGTTTATTGCAATGTTGTAGGAATTAAGATTACTATGTAAATTTCAACTCAAAACCTGTTGCCCAATCTTTCTTCCTTCAGCTTAGCGAGCATTTTCTCAAGCTTTGTAAGCCTAGCTTTAAGTTTCTGTCCCAGCATTACAAACATAATCCCAGTGTTTGCTATTGTTGGAAAAAATGATTTTTTAGTGACTTTAATTAAATATTAAAGTGGGTCCCAACCATCTCTTGAGTTGGGTCCAAGTGGGTCTAGATACTCTGCATTGAGATCTTTACACCACAGATAGAATGGCCAAAAACCATTGAGATTTGAATGAGAAATTGCCTCATGAAGTTAGCTTCATGAAAGAGGTAATGGGGTTTGTAACTTCTGGCTTTATTACAGTGTTGAATAGAGCATTAATGGGGTTTGTAACTCCTGCATTAATGGGGTTTGTAACTCCTGCCTTTATTGCAGAGGTTAATGGTGCATTAGTGACTAGCCATAAAGGCTGGATGCTTCTCCTCTCTCCCCTATACATATATAAATTGAGACACTCCTGTCAAGTCTCAAACACAGAAATTGTTTCTTCCATTCTTTAGTCAGTTTGCCAGAAATTTCTACAGTGAGAGAGTGCTGCCACTGTTTTTGTTCGCTAAGCTAGACAGAAAGTTCTTCTGCCGTAGCTAGTTTTGACCGTCGTATCATGGGAGACAGACGCCGGGATTCCTCAAGCACTCGACCCGTGAGGCGGCGAAATCTGTTTTAAGGAAACTGCTTATGTCAGGCTTTGGTTTCGTCTCTTTACCCTTTTATTATTTTGTGTATTTCTGTTGAAATTTAGTTGTAATTATCAGCATGTGTTCTTAGTATATATATAATTTGATTTCTTCATAAATCTATTTATTTAATTTCACAATTTGAACAAAAAGCTTAAAACAGATTTATATATATTTTCTATGAAATTGATCGAATAGATTTATATAGACTATTAGGTTAGTATAATGTTACTAGGAATTATTGCGGAATTACTCACTATTTCAATGATTGTAAATCATGCAATGTTATTCTCTAATTGCTTAGTTTAATTAGAATGCTCTATTATAATTTTAATTAGAATGCTCTATTATAATTTGCATACTTAATTGTATTAGTATGATATTGTTTTATGCATATGGTTCATCATTCCCCTACCATGATTTGCATGAATTTTAAGGTTACAAAAAATAATTTATGGATGTTGCAATTTTGACATGCTAATTCTATTCTAGTTTTAATTTGTTACATGCTTATTATGTTCTAGACTAGGGTACATAATTTAATGTTTTTAGAATTATTTGCATATGTTAATATTTACATGGTTATTGTGAATTAAATTCTTATATAATTTATGGCAATTAATTTTTAATTTAATGTAGAAGTTATAAGGTTTTGTAACTTGTATAGTATCTTAATTTCTTAGTTATTTTGCTATTCTATGATTTGCTAGAAGGTTAAATAATATTTGATTGTATGTACAATTGCTTTATATTATGTTGTCGTTTTCTACTAACTCTCTTTGTAGGCATACCTAAGTGTAGAAAGGAATTGTATGGACTACTTATAATCCTCAATTGGATTAGTTATTTTTTCTTTATGTTTGAAGAAATTTTTTGCTTGAGATTTAGTTGGTTTGTTTACCAATTTGTAGTAGCAAGTTTTATTTGCTTATTAGACGCATTTTATATGCATGTATTTGGTTGTAGCAATTTTTTAAATTGTTTGCAAGTTTAAATTGCTTGTAAGTTTGGAATTTGGTTTGGTTTTCTGGAATATAAACCAAAGTGTTTAGCCTTGGCTAAAAAGGAGTTTTTATTTGTTCGAAATGGCAACTATCACTGATGCTGTTGCTACTGCTAATGTTGGTGGGGATCTGAATCCCGGGGCAACTGGGTTGCCAACCCTTACTGTTGTGACCTCTGTGGTCAACCATGGCGTTACTCCGGCTGTTCCGGAAGGACCGCTCAGTCATCATGAGCGCCCAGAGAAATTTGCTGGGGTGAACTTCAAGAGATGGCAGCAAAAGATGCTGTTCTACTTGACCACGCTAAACCTTGCAAAGGTTCTGAGTGAGGATCCTCCAGCCGTGGCAGAGAATGAGCCTGATAGGCAGAAAGTCATGGCGCTTGACACATGGAAGCAGACAGACTATCTTTTCCGGAACTATGTGTTCAACAGCTTGGTAGACTCACTCTATAGTGTGTTTTGTTCCAAGAGCTCAGCAAAAGAGTTATGGGAATCTCTGGACAATAAGTACAAGACTGAGGATGCCGGGGCAAAGAAATTTGTGGTTGGCCGGTTCCTTGATTTTAAAATGGTAGATTCTCAAACTGTGATAAGCCAAGTCTAGGAGTTTCAAGTGATCTTGCATGAAATTCATATTGAAGGAATGCCTTTGAACGAGTCATTCCAAGTTGCTGTGATCATTGAGAAACTTCCCAATGGTTGGAAGGATTTCAAGAACTACTTAAAGCACAAGCACAAGGAAATGTTAGTTGAAGAGCTGGTTGTCCGACTCCGGATTGAGGAGGATAATAGAAAGAAATGAGGGAGTACCTCCTCAGTAAAAGCCAATGTCATTAAGCATGGAAAATCTTCTGGAATAAGAAAGAAGCCCTCTAAGTTGGGGCCTAGAAGTGGTGTTGCAAAGAAGCCGGCTTACAAGCCACCGGAACCAAGTAATCGGTTCTTTGGGAAGTGCTATAACTGTGGTAACAATGGGCATCGGGCTAGTGACTGCCACAAGCAGAAGAAGTCATACAAGACTAAACCTCGTGCTCATATGGCAGATTTACAAGAGCACTCCCATGAGGAGGATGATATGCACTTGTCTGTCGTTGTCTCTGAGGTGAATCTGGTAGGTTCAAACCCAAGAGAATGGTGGATTGATACTGGGGCTACACGCCACATCTGCTCCGAGAAAAAACTGTTTACAACTTTCGAACCGGTTACAAGCGGTGAGAAGTTGTTTATGGAAAACTCTACTACCTCGATTGTTGAGGGTAAAGCGGGTTAGGATAGGCCCGAAATCCGTGGATGGTATATTCATTGGTTATGCACATAATAGTAGTGCATACCGGTTTCTTGTACATAAGTCTGAAATTCCAGACATACACAGGAATACCATTATGGAGTCAACGAATGCATGTTTCTTTGAAGACATTTTTCCTTGTCGAACCCATGAAAGGGTTTCAAGATCTTTGGAGCAATTTGATGAGCTTGCTAGTGAGGATGATCATATTGATGATTCAGGTGATGATCAAATTGAGGTTTTAGATGAGCCCAGAAGGAGTAAAAGGGCTAGGATATCCAAATCTTTTGGTCCAGACTTCTTAACTTATATGGTTGAGAACGAACCTCAAACTTTCCACGAAACTGTGACTTCTCCTAAGAGTCCATTATGGAAAGAAGCGATCAAAAGTGAGATTAACCCCATCTTACAAAACCACACCTGGGAGTTGGTAGATTTACCTCCAGGTTGCAAGCCTTTAGGCTACAAATGGATTTTTAAAAGAAAGATGAAGGCCGATGGGTCAATTGACAAGTATAAAGCGAGGCTCGTTATCAAAAGGTACAGGCAACGAGAAGGCCTAGATTACTTTGATACGTACTCACCTGTTACTAGGATAACATCCATTCGGATGGTGATTGCGATTGCTGCTTTGCGCAATCTAGAAATTCACCAAATGGATGTAAAGACAGCTTTCTTAAATGGAGATTTGAATGAAGAAATCTACATGGAGCAACCTGAAGGATTTTCAGCTCCAGGGCAAAGTAGGAAAGTTTGTAAACTTCTCAAATCTTTGTATGGTTTGAAGCAAGCGCCTAAACAATGGCATAAGAAGTTTGACAACGCAATGTTGTCAAATGGGTTTAGAATCAACGAATGTGACAAGTGTGTTTATGTCAAAGACACTGACAGAGGTTATGTCATTTTGTGTCTATATGTTGATGATATGCTCATTATAGGTAGTAACGATGAAATGATCAAAACTACCAAGAAGTTGTTAAACTCTAAGTTTGACATGAAGGATATGGGCATTGCAGATGTTATTCTGGGAATTAAGATTACCAGAATCTCTGACGGAATTGTACTATCTCAGTCTCATTATGTTGATAAGATACTTGAGAAGTTTAGTGGCTCAGATACGAGTGTGTCATCGACACCTGTAGACTTAAGTCTACATTTTACCAAGAATAATAATGAAAGTGTCTCACAGTTAGAATATTCTCGGGTAATTGGAAGTTTAATGTGTCTGATGAGTTGTACTAGGCCAGATATAGCTTACTCGGTTAGCAGGCTTAGTAGATACACAAGTAATCCCGATGCTTCTCATTGGAAGGGCATTGTGCGGGTGTTAAGGTATTTACGCTATACTCGGGATTATGGGCTGCATTATACTCGATATCCAGCGGTGCTTGAAGGCTATAGTGACGCAAATTGGATATCGGATATAAAAGACTCAAACTCCACTAGTGGATATGTGTTCACTCTTGATGGAGCAGCCGTGTCTTGGAAATCTTCCAAGCAAACGTGTATATCTAGATCAACGATGGAATCAGAGTTTATTGCTTTGGATAAAGCAATGGAAGAAGCTGAATGGCTTTGCCATTTCCTTGAAGATATTCCACATTGGTCTAAACCTGTGCCTGCTATTTGTATTCATTGTGATAGTCAATCTACAATTGGTAGGGCACAGAGGAATTTGTATAATGGAAAGTCTAGACATATCCGTCGTAGACATAATTCCATACGACAACTACTCTCGAATGGAGTTGTCTCTATAGACTATGTAAAGTCTAAGGACAACATTGCGGATCCGCTAACCAAAGGTTTAAATCGAGTGTTAGTCGAAACGTCGACAAAAGGAATGGGGTTGAGGCCTTTGGAAGTTACCGGAAAGGAAACCCAACCTAGTTGACTAGAGATCCCAAGATCTAGGTTCAATGGGACAACCTAATTGCGTGTAACGGTGGTATGTCACTGAGGAGGTTAAACCTCCAGCCATTCCTTCTATCAGTGATACCTGCAAGTGTAGACGTTAAGCTGAGCTTTTAATGACTCTAGTGTGTTAAGCTGTTGAGCTGAGTATAGCAGGATACTCTAGTAGAGTCACCTATATGAGTGTGAAGTGGGGCCGCTTCTAGAAGAATTGGGCAGGTGTAGACACCCCATTTTTGACCGACCTTAAGACTCAGACGTCACCGATTGAGCGCTCGGTGATGTTGCATGCTGTGCTCGTTCAGAAGTCTCAGAGTCGCGGCCGTGCGCCCTGCCTCCGGACTATCGAACTCTCTTCTGTGCCCTGTCTCAGTTTCCGAACCAGACTCGGTTTTCTCTGTTTTCTTTCCTGAGGGAAGGGAGTGGTCCTGTAGGCTATCTCCCGGTGCCCGTGAGCTACATTTCGTGGCCGTAGGCCATTTTGCCCATTTCGGAGCCCGGTTCCCGGTTTTCGGGATCGTCAGGCCGTGTGCCTCGGCTCGGGACCGCCCAACCATCTCCGAGTTCTCCGATTTTTGGTTTGCACCTCTGTTTAGTCCTTCCGAGGGACACTGGGGGCTCAGAAACCCACTTCGCAGCCGAACACCACTTCCGGTGCCCGGCAGCCCATTTTCGGGATCCCTAACCGCGCGGTTTTGGTCCTGAGCATTCATTTTGCATCGATGCCTGTTCATTTTTGGCAGAGACCTCTATTTTATCGTTCTGAGGAACACTGGGGTCTCAGAAACCCACTTCGCAGCCGAACACCACTTCCGGTGCCCGGCAGCCCATTTTCGGGACCCCGAACCGCGCGGTTTTGGTCCCCGAGCATTCATTTCGCATCCGTTTTCTCTGGTTTTTGGCAGAGACCTCTGTTTAGTCCTTCCGAGGGACACTGGGGTCTCTGATACCCACTTCGCAACCGAACATCACTTCCGGTGCCCGGCAGCCCATTTTCGGGACCCCGCGCGGTTTTGGTCCCCGAGCTTTCGTTTTGCATCGGTTTTTGTTCAATTTTGGCAGGTACCTCTGTTTCATCATTCCGAGGAACACTGCGGTCTCAGATGCCCACTTCGTGGCCGAACAAAATCTTTTTTTTCTGCCCGCAAAATATCTAGATATTTTGCCCTCAAAATATCTAGATATTTGAGGCAAGATATTTTTCACCCTTTTGGCTATAAAACCAGAAGCTCCTAGCTGGTTTGGAGTTTAGAGAAATCCTTTGAAGAGCTCCTCTTCCAATTCCTCCATTTCCATAGCAAAAAAGCTCCAAATTTCTTCAAGTCTTGTATTATTTCTTCACCAACACCAAGCCTCACCATCTCCACTACCATTCCAGCAGCAAGGAAGGGTTTTTCAGAGGTCAAGAAGCTACAAATTCAAGTCAAGAAGCAAAGAAAGAAAGGGCTTCAAGGGTAAGTCTCCAAATCCAACTTTTGTAGCATAATCTTGAGTCAAATTTTTACCTTATTTCCTTTTGTTTTTGGGGCTCCGACCCCTACTGGTTTTAGGCTTATTTTGAGCCCCTCTACAACTTTGTAGAAGGGCTCAACTTCATTTGGTTTCTCCATGATACACTTCCTTCAGTATCCATCTTGTATGTCACCAATTTGCATGCTAGTTTTGGCCTATTTGCATTTGTTTTTGGGGCTCCGACCCCTACTGGTTTCGTGCTTATTTTGAGCCCCTCTACAACATTGTAGAAGGGCTCAACTTCATTTGGCCATTCTATATACCACCTCTCTTGGAAATTCACTTTAGGCCCTAATTCTTGCATGCTTTGTTAGGCTTACTTGGCTCCGGATTTCAGCCTTCATCAGGCTTAGAAATAGCCTTGTTTTTGTCTCCTTTTCATGTTATGTTGAGGGCCTTAAGCCATTTGGTGTATATTTTTGGTACTTCCTTTGAAATCCATCAAATTTACCGTAAAATTGCATGTTTGTTTAGGCCATTCTAGCTTCTGTTTCTGGCCTTCATCAGGCTTAGAAAGTGTCTTTTTTTGGTCTTTTCTTCAAGTTTTATTAAGGGTCTTAAGCTATTTGGTCATTTCTTGTGGTACCTCTCTTTATAACCTCTTTTGGGCTCCATTTTGCATAGAATTTATAGCATGTTTATGTTCTGTTTTTGGGGCTTCCATCTTCTGCAAATGTGCTTATTTTTAGGCCCTCTTCAATTTTTTAGAAGCATGTTTGTTCATTTGGGGTTTGTATATATCACTTGTCTCAATACCCCTTATTTCCCCCATTTTTGCAAACTATTGTTGCCATACTTGTGATCATAATTTGGCCTTGTTCTGTACTGAAAAATGCTATTTTTGGCGACTTTCTTGCCACTGGTTTTGCTTCCATGTGCTGATTTTGCATGTTTAGTATGGCTATAGGCCGTTTCGGGTGTCTAATTTCACATTTCGGGATGATTGCATGCTTCGGTTGGTATTTCGTATCATTTCGGGGCTGTTTTCCCCTTCATTTAGTAGCCGAAATATGGTTTGCATGCTTGCATATCATTTCCCATGTCATTTTATGCCTTAATGCATTGCCTCGGTTTGCGTGCCCGTGGGCACGCACTTCGAGACGCTCCGTTTTCATTCATCGGCATCCCATGTGAGTGTGGCTGAGGCCCTCTCATGTTGGTATAAGCCCAATCTACATTTTCCATGTCATGGCATTGTGTATATCATCGCCTCGGTTTGCGTGCCCGAGTGCACGCATTTCGAGGCAGCTCATTTTATCCGACGGCAGCCTATGTGACTGTGGTTGAGGCCCTCTCATGTTGGCGTAAGCCCAATTTGCATTTTCATGCTTGTATGCCATTGCCTCGGTTTGCGTGCCCGTGTGCACGCATTTCGAGGCACTTCTTTTTTATCCGACGGCCTCCTATGTGAGTGAGCTGAGGCTCTCCCATGTTGGTGTAAGCCCATCGTTGCATTTTCGTATGCCATTTGTATCATTTTTGCATTGCCTCGGTTTGCGTGCCCGTGTGCACGCATTTCGAGGCACTTCGTTTTTATCCGATGGCCTCCTATGTGAGTGAGCTGAGGCTCTCCCATGTTGGTGTAAGCCCATCGTTGCATTTTCGTATGCCATTTGTATCATTTTTGCATTGCCTCGGTTTGCGTGCCCGTGTGCACGTATTTCGAGGCACTTCGGTTTTATTCGATTTGCATTTCACATCATCGCCTCGGTTTGCGTGCCCGTGTGCACGCATTTCGAGGCACTTCAGTTTTATCCGATTTGCATTTCACATCATCGCCTCGGTTTGCGTGCCCGTGTGCGCTCATTTCGAGGCACTTCAGTTGTATCCGATTTTCTCATTTCATCATCGCCTCGGTTTGCGTGCCCGTGTGCACGTATTTCGAGGCACTCTATTTTATCCGATTTGCATGTCATGCCATTGCCCCGATTTGCGTGCCCGCGTGCACGCTTTTCGAGGCATCTCATTTTCATCTCATTTTCATCAGTATTGTGCATACTAGATTGTATCTTAGATTACATTCATACATTTCCTCGATTTGCGTGTCCGTGGGCACATACTTCGAGACATCTCATTTTCATAGCATCACGTATGCTAGGTCACATATTAGTTGCATTTCATGCATATCATGCATATTGCACGGGAAACGAGGTACATTCCGTACTCAGAGTGACGGAGTATGTCTCAATTCCCAAGTCACCGACACTCCGGATTACCCATGATGGAGTTAAGTTTTGTTGTAGCATTCACTTACATTCATCCCTACATTGAGTTGTGCAATTCGGTTCCTCGGCCATCATGCATCGGTATGCGTGATTGGTGGCACGAGGATCGAGGCATGCATATATTTGTGAAATACATTGCTGTGCCCTTTTCCTGCTCTCTGTCACAGCAAAATCAGGAATCAACAGCTTTTCAGAGCTTGGCACGCATTTCAAGAAACATTGTGAAACAGAGGCTGATTGGGGCATCGTCGTGGATTTCTGCGCCAAACAGCTCCGGCATACATCATTCAGCAAAAGCGAGGCAGTCCCTGGCTTGCACGCCAGTTTTACCGCTTTTATTTATTAATTTGTCAATTAATTAGAAATTTGTATATTTATTTCCGGACTGTATATTCTTTTATTCGGACTGTATATTTATTCGGACCCTCTGCGCGAGGGCAATGTTGTAATAAGGGTGTGTGAGTGTGATGTATGTCTTCCAACCTCCATTTCTTTCTCCCTTTTATTTACCCGCTTTGAATGGTTAGATATAGGGCATGTTTCAATTAGCATACAGTATGACAGCATGTTTGCATCATTCATCTGTTTTGCACGCACCGAGCTCGGCGCATCATACTAACTGCATCTGTATTCCAATTCCAAGTTGAGTACTTGATAGCTGTTGCATTTCACATGTCATATTTAGAATAGCCGAGCCTGCTATAGTTTGCATTTTTGCATGTGTTGCATTAGGCATTTCAGCATATTTAGGATTCATGCATGATTTCTAATCGTTTTTCTGTTTTGGCTTGGAGTACTCGGTAAGTTTTATGCTTTAGCATCCTTGCATGCGTGTGAGTGTTGCCATGATAGCATGCTTGCCATGAGGCTAACTGCTTATGTGATATAACTGCCTTGAATGCCTGTGGGTGGAGGTTGAGTTATCTGAATTGGAGCAATTCATCGATTGTTTGTTAAGCCCACTAGATTGTGGCAAAATCTGCATTTTAAGCCTACCTGATGGTAGCATCATCAAACCATTTTCAAACAAACAAACATGAGATGTTTAATTCCAATTCAGACGGCCCAATCTATACTTGTTTGCTGCGAGCATCACATAGTAACCTAGGCTAATAACCAGAATAAGAACTCACAATGTTTTCAAAAACAGATATCATGGTTAGTAGAGGCCGGTCTTTGACCGGGCGAGAGGGGGTGCTCACGATGTGACGTTCCCTAATCGTACCCAAGTTCCCGAGCCAACTTTGGTGATGACGGACACGTGGCCTTTCGGCACCGAGTCAGGGTTTCCTAAATTTCCCATTTTAAAAATATTTAGGTGGCGACTCTGTTATCTGGCAAAGCAGTCCATGTTTGGCACTTTTTTCAAAAAATCTGTTTTTCTCAAAAACGATTTGCCGGATTTGGACTCTTTGGTTCAAGATTTGGAACCGCAACGAAATCGAGTCCGAACTGTAGCGAGGCCCCTCGCGGGCGTTGTTACAGCAGGCCAAGATTCTTTGAAACCATTCGCTGAACCAGGCTAGTGTCCAGGGCCACACATGGCACACTAGTGAGAACAGAATGGTGGTAGGAGTAATTCCCGTGTGAGATCTATTGTCTCAGTTTACATAAACGGCAGAGCAGTTCAAGATGTCATATTCACTGATCAGCTAGTAAACTCGATAGGTTTTCACTGGGAGAGGTTCACAGCCAAAAGCTACCTTCTCTAATGTCGGGGTTAGTCCGTTATACTCTCTCTCTGAGTCATTATTGTTGAACGGTGTCCGTTTGTTGAGTCATTCGGTCAATTTTTATTCATGTGGGGGATTGTTGGAAAAAATGATTTTTTGGTGACTTTAATTAAATATTAAAGTGGGTCCCAACCATCTCTTGAGTTGGGTCCAAGTGGGTCTAGATACTCTGCATTGAGATCTTTACACCACAGATAGAATGGCCAAAAACCATTGAGATTTGAATGAGAAATTGCCTCATGAAGTTAGCTTCATGAAAGAGGTAATGGGGTTTGTAACTTTTGGCTTTATTACAGAGTTGAATAGAGCATTAATGGGGTTTGTAACTCCTGCATTAATGGGGTTTGTAACTCCTGCCTTTATTGCAGAGGTTAATGGTGCATTAGTGACCAGCCATAAAGGCTGGATGCTTCTCCTCTCTCCCCTATACATGTATAAATTGAGACCCTCCTGTCAAGTCTCAAACACAGAAATTGTTTCTTCCATTCTTTAGTCAGTTTGCCAGAAATTTCTATAGTGGGAGAGTGCTGCCACTGTTTTTGTTCGCTAAGCTAGACAGAAAGTGCTTCTGCCGTAGCTGGTTTTGACCGTCGTATCCTGGGAGACAGACGCCGGGATTCCTCAAGCACTCGACCCGTGAGGCGGCGAAATCTGTTTTAAGGAAACTGCTTCCGTGCAGGCTTTGGTTTCGTCTCTTTACCCTTTTTTTATTTTGTGTATTTCTGTTGAAATTTAGTTGTAATTATCAGCATGTGTTCTTAGTATATATATAATTTGATTTCTTTATAAATCTATTTATTTAATTTCACAATTTGAGCAACAACTATAACACCCTAAATTTTATTACTCAAATCCATTACTAAAACCCTTTGATTAAATCCATTTCTAAGATATAAAGCGAGATAAAATAAATGAAACAATCAAGGTTTTCTCTTGCATAAATCTACAATGATGAAGTGTCCAATACAAATAATTACAGGTGCCCTTAGGCTACATTTAACAATTTAAAACGAAACAAATGAAATTAAAAGGGTGTAACCTTCTTTACAATGAATTGGCATTCCACTTAAGGTAATAGGATCTGTAGCCAACAATCAAGGAGACTTTAAGTCTTGCACAAATCTTTCGAATTTCATAGCTGAAAAATAATCAATAAGGTGAGATGAACACTATCTCAATGATTCTAAACAATAGCAACACATGGATAGTTATGATCATGAATGTTACAAGTCATAATTATATATATGTAATGTGACTTTTTATATCCAAAATATATATACATAAGTATATATTTTTTCAAGAAAATCCTTCTTCATCATTTCAAGAAAACTCATTTTCTTATCTTTGCAATTCACATTTTCAATTTAAAAAGATTTCCAAAATCTAAATCACATTTCAAAACCGTACATACATTAACCATTTCAACATCCCTACAACTCATCCTTTATAATCCAAATAATTTCATCATTTTGTTTATTTCCAAAACCAATCCACAATTAATCCTTTGTACTTTCATTCACTCATCTATATCAAATAGAAATGACATCATTACCAAACTCGATATCCATCTCATAACACCACCTCAATTATATTCTCAATACATATATTCATTAACAGATATCTCTATGAACATACACACACAAAGATAAAATCTCAAATACATAAATATTCCTACGATTTCGCCAAGCCCCACATAACAACCATCAGCCTACTTTATCGAGTGCTAACCGGAAGGAACACATTATCTCAATATTGCATCAACATGCTTTGTTGGGTGCTAACCGGAAGGAAAGTATTACTTCTATATAGCACATCAGCCCACTTTACTGGTTGCTAATCGGAAGGATCACGTTATCTCTATATAGCATAATCACATTCCACGACACAATTTTCATCTCAATTTACTTCCATTCATTCTCATCTAATTACATAATTAAGCAGTTAATCAACAACATATAAGATTTCATTTCAACCTATTTCATATCAATTCTACAATAAGCAATACCATCCTCCACTAATGGCGAAGGACAGAACGTCTAAACAATAAATGATGTCAACTCTCATATTGAAATAATATACTTTTCACTACAATTCCATACTTGATTTCACTATTTCCAATCATCAATAGTTTCTACATAAAACAAATTTCAAGACTACTACATATTCCTTTTTCCTTTCCAGTTTCACGTTACTAATTCACAAGTGATTATAAAATCATTAATCCTTCCTTCGACTCTTTATATTTCACGATTTCAATAATTTTGGTTCTATTATCTCAAATTCCCAAAAAGTTTGATCTGGCTTCATTTCATGACAATTCATTCATTTTCTTTCCATTCCAATTTCACAATTTCGATTTACAATAATTGATATGGCTCAATAAATATAAATTTCATCAATTTATCTCATTCTCAAAATTAATAAATAAACAACTAAAATTAGGGTTTTTCCTTTTAAATATCATAGATTGTATTCTATTACTTCAAAATTTCCGTATTTGACAATAAAACAGGTGAATAACTCATTTATATCAAAAGCCTAACTCATAACTATATATATTTCAAAAATCTCATCTCAAAATCAAGTTTTTCATGCAATAAAAACTATCACTTATCTATCTATAACGAGATATTGAAAAGAAGTAAGGAAGTCCCTACCTCAAAACTAAAAGAAGAGAAAATTCAAAAAATCGACTTTGCCAGAATTCAATCTACATCGACCAAAATGTACCGCTCGACAGGCTCGCTATTTTGGAATAAGGAATTAGTACCAAAATCTTCTTTCATTTCCTTAAATCAAAGAAAATGTTGGTGTTGGGTTATGTTTTAGAGAAAATGGAGAGAAAAAGAGATACAAAGAGAGTGATCAGATTTTGAGTGTGTTGTGCATAAAATTCGAGACAAAAACACGTCTGATTGAAGTATGGAGCCTCTAGCCGCATGTGCTTTACACATGCAGAGCCCCTCTCCTATACATGTGGGAACTTCGACCGCACATGCGGTTTACTGCAGATCCAATTCACCTTATTATTCCCTCATCGCACGTGTAGCCCCATTCTCCGCACGTGTGGTCCTAGCCTCTGCACGTGTGGACCCGCCCAACTGTTCCAGCTCGATCTTCCCGAGGTGATTTCGCGTCTCTATTTTTCATCTTTATGCTCGTAACTCAAAAATTTAAAACTCAGAAACATTAAAGAACTGATACGCAAAGCTAATTCCCAACTTTGACATGCCACAAGACAACTGAAGCTTCAAAAGTAAAACAAATAAATCTGAAATGAAAGCTCAATTTGGGTCCGAGACCTGAAACGTCACATTTGCAGCTCTACTCACGTTTGTACCTCCAACAACTATCTCTGATCATTCCACTACTAGTTCACTGCTCACAACCTTTTTCGCTGGGTTCATCAACCTCTCTATTGACTGAATATGTCCATTATTAGAAGTTGAAGATTATGAATTTTGCTTCAAATGCTTATTGTTGTCACCACTTTGTGCGTTCTTGACAAGTTGAGTTAGTGTAAGCCTATCTTCATGGTCTATATCGCTTGCTTTAGTCACAATGCAATTAGAAGAAAAGCATGCTCGTGCATGAGGATCTTTGTTAGTAGTTTTCTAAGAAATATGAACACGTGACATGACATGGACAAACGGGCATGCAAATTTTCAAAACATATAATTTTATATATTTATTGTGTTATATTTTTAAATATTTCAAATTTATTTTATGTCAAATATTTTATTTTATCAATTTTATCAACCTTTGATGTGCTATTATAGTAAACAAAATTTTAATTTTAATTTTTTTTTTTGTTGAAAAAATGGTCCTCAATGTGTCCTAACCGTGTCCCCAATGCGTCATCAACGTGTCCACAGGGTGTTCCAAGTGTCCCTGTGTGTCCAACTCTGTCCAGCATGTCTTACACGTGTTCGGTGCGTATTTGTGTCTGACACGTATCAGACACCTGTACATCACCTCTAAAGAGGTGTCCGTGCTTCATAGGTAGTTTTACTAATGTAATGGGGAGTGAAGCCAAGAAGAATACCTAATGTTTCCTCGATGCATTTAAGAAGAGAGGCCGTAGGAATATCTGACACTTTCTTGGTGTATTTGAGAGAAAAGACAGGAGGTATATTTGACATTTTCCTGGAGCATTTGAGAGGAAAACCAAAAGGAATATCTAACATTTTCCCGATGCATTTGGGAGGAATATTTGACGTTTTCCAAGTGGAATTGAGAGAAAAGCCAACAAGAATATCTAACGTTTTACAGTGCATTCGGGAGGAATATTTGACAATTTCTCAGTTAATTTAGGAGGAAAGCTAGGAGGATCATAATCTTCCATCTTTTTATAAGGGCTTCTATAATGACCAAGACATGTATCTGATTAATTAGTCATCTAATTGCATTGTTATGTGCTAATTGATTATATGTTTGATGAGAAATTGTATGTGAATTAAAAGGATTTGACTTTATATCTGTTGATTGCAGAAAAACCTATTGAAATTACAACTTTAAACTGAAAATTGAAGGTCTTAGAGGTACCAGAAACCAAAACTGATTAAATATTTGTGATCAGCATGATTTTTAGAGCCTAATATGAAGTTTTGTAAAAATCTGATTCATAATGAATTAATTGAATTAAATTCCATATATTATAACCTTAGTTGAGCCTTAGATTCAACAAATAAAAATCTGAGAGAGAGAGAGAGAGACACTTCTAGAGGCAAAAAGAAGAGAAAGAAGAAGAACTTAGGGAAAGCTTTGGAGCAAAGATTAATCTTCACAAGTCATAAGCTCAAGGTAAGATTTCTCCTCTAATTTATGAAATTGAGATGTCATACTCATGATCCTCTAGAATTTGGGTTGACTAAGGGAGAAATCAAGCTTACTTAGTGGTGTTATGATATAGTATATATGAATGACCAAGATAAGAGAGGAATTGTAGAAATTAGCTCTAGATCATGGTGTGCATGACATATTCTCATGTAATTCTTGTTCAAACATGTAATTCCTTGCATGGTTCTTCAAATTTGAGGGGAAAACCCCATGGATTATAAGATTGGAACTTAACATTTGCATGGTTTCTAACTTTACACTTTAAACTCAAGAGTTTGATCTTTTGCATGAAAATTTGAGTTTTGTTTTGGAGTGATGATTTGTTTGAAGTTCAAAATGTCTAGTTCAACATATTTTTTATGAGAGTTGGGCTTTACTTTACATAAAATTGAAGTTTTTGGTTGCAAAACTCAACTCAAGCACTGTAGTAGATTTTTGAACAGGTTCTGGCCTAGAACCACACGTGCGGAAGGGAATCCCACACGTGCAGAAAATAAAGCATTCTACAAAAATTACACGTGCAGGCGCATGTGCAGAGGGGTTTCCTCGCGTGCGGTTTTTAGGGCAAGCTCGGAATTGTTTTCTTTTCATTTTTGGGACTCCCGGGCCTCTATTTGCATGGTTTTCACATGTTTTTCACAAGTATTCGCATATCATGAGAATGTAATAAATGAGAAAATGAATCGAACTAAACAAACGAACAAGTAACGATGAACCGAACTGAATAAGAGTAAGAACTAACGGAATTAATTGAATATTGTGTTGAATTGTTGTGCTATGAATGTTTGTGTTTGTAGGTCAAGACTCAAGGACCGAGCAATCGATTCTCGAAGCCCACTGTGAGTAACATTACTGTAAAGATATGTTTATATGAAATATATTTGAAATGTTATTTGATAAGTTATGTTTTTCTGAAATGGTATTTTGTGAATGTGAACAAATATTTAGTTTTGAATCTACTATGGCATCCAATGAATGGTCCCAAGTCATGTGGGACAACATATTAATGCGGTTCCATGACAAATAAGTGATTACGAGATCTTTTTAGCAACATGACAAAGTGGAGATATGTTTAATCGGTATCCAGAACCAATTACTCTAGTCGGAAGACAATATAATATGTTTGGTTGGATGTACCACTATTATGTTTCGATATGAGAATAATTGTGATATGATTTGTTTTACAGATATGATGTATTTGGAATTTGTTAACTAACCCCTTTACTTTAATGTTATTCACTGGGCTTTAGCTCACTGTTTGTATATATATATAGATAAGCGTCCTGGAGATCAAGCCTAGAAGGTTCCTTTAGTCGAGCCACTACCTGAAGCTTTTGAGATTTTGGTACCTCCGAGTTGAGGCTAGGTCCAAAGGACTGTTGTCTAGTTTTGATCATGTATATGTTGAATTCTTAATATATGTATATATGTACATTAATGATGTTTTTGTATATGATATTATGTATGTATTGTGCAGTGGGTAAATTAATGTTTATATACATCTAAATTGTACATATAGATACACAGCTCAACGGACTATTTGTCTTTATGTTATAAGCTTTCGCTAGCCCCAATTATTTTGATTTTTACAGGAAGACCTTTGGTAATTTCGGATTACTGGCAGGTTACAACGCTAAACCTATAGGGGCGGGTTTAGGTCTTGACAAAATGGTATCAAAGCACGAGTTAACTTACCCACACACGTGTCCAATTGAGCTATAGGAAGTCTAGAAAAGAGCTAGGAACATTTACATTGTGTTACAAGTATGTGAGTGAAGATGTGAATCCATGAACTCTATGTGAACATGAGAATAAAAGTTATATACTTATGCGTGCTTTTCTCATTCTCTTATTGCATATGAAGTACATGAAAGTTATATCATCTAGATGACAATGTGGAAGGAGTATGAACAAGAAGTTATGTGGATCAATACGTAATTTGATATGGAATAAGTGACTTACATGAATATGAAATCTTCTATGTTTATTATTTCCCATGCTTATATAGACCAATGGAGAACACAAGAAATGTAAACGAGTCATAATCCTCTAATGCTAAAATAGATCGGTTAGAAAGAATGGTGGAGGTTTTAACTGAACTGGTGAGGCAACAACAACAAAGACAATAATTTCCGCCGCCTTCTCCACCGCCTATCCTCATTGAACGGATCAATAATGAGGACATCATAGCTTTAACACAGAAGTTCAACAAAATGAAGCCGCCAACCTTCCAGGGCGGCATTGAACCTTTGAAAGCCGAGGCGTGGGTATTGGAAATTGAGAAATTGTTTGAGGTTTTCTTGTGCACTAAGGCACAAAAGGCTTTATTGGCAACCTTTACCTTACCAGAAGAAGTTAGACGATGGTGGATGCTTGTCTGGGATGCAAACAGAGACTTAACATGGGATCAATTTAAAGAAATTTTCTATGAAAAGTACTTTCCGCAAAGCATTTGAGATAGAAAGGTATCCCAATTTGAACGACTAAAATAAGGTGGCATGATTGTGGCCGAATATGAGGCGAAATTTACTGAATTAGTCAAATACGCCCCCATATGGTTGATACGGATTACAAAAAGGCAAGAAAATTTGAGGGCTGATTAAATGTTGATGTGCTTGATTGTGTAAATGTTTTAAAATTGCCAAAGTATGTGGATGTCCTTGATAGAGCCTTGATATCTAAAGCAAATATTGCCGCGTTGAAAATGTCCAAGTCAGCATCGACAATCGAATGGGAGAGTAAAACCAGAAGAAACAAAAAGTTGAAATGACTGGTGATTCAATGACTTCCGTGAAAGAAAAATCAAATTTATGAACTTTTGACAATACAAGTCGAGATAGTAAAGGGAGCAAAGATATACCTACGTGTAGGGAATGCGGGAAACAACATTGGGACATTTGTCATCGCTTATCCGGAGCTTACTTTTGATGTGAAAAGAAAGGACACTTAGCTAAATCTTGTCCATAAGCTCACCCAAGCAATGAGAGACCCGTTACCAGTGGGAGTGGATCAACAATGGCACCAAGAACAACTGCAACATTTACTCCTAAGAAGAGCAGTTTATGGCAAGGAAGGGTGTACACCTTAGTGTCAGAGAACACCCAGAATATTGAGACCGCAGACGCAGGTACTATCCTACTTATGTGCAAAATGTTTATGTGACAATTAGTATGAGAATTGTACACTCCTTGATTTGATGTGACTTGTGAACATGCTGCCTGAACTTGTTAAATGACTGGAAATATGAACCTATGCCTTATGCTTGGCTTTCTATTGATATGTAGAATCTTATTAACATCGGTGAGTTATGTTTGACTTGTTTCTTTTGACCATCAACTCTTTGAACGGCTATGAGTATGCAATAAAATAGGATAGGGTTGAATGGTAGCTAGTGAATGCTCTTGAGACTTATATGAATTTGTCAAATTACCCATGCTATGGAAAATGTTTGGACTAGTGAATTTTGAGCATTTGCTGGGTTGATCATTTGTATCGAACTTAGACAATTTAATATGAACTGTTATGCATGATAATGTGAATTATGCTTGAAATAAATGGACATGAGATATGAGAACATCTATGCTTGATTGTGGTTAGGAGTTATTGTGTGCATTCTAGACCATAACGTTTTTGGACTAATGTGATGAGTTAATAACACTTACTTTACTCATGAGACCTTTGCTATAACCAATTGAATGATTTTTTGATTTTGAGCCATTCAATAGACGGATAAATTGATAAGAATTGCTTGGGATTGCGAGTAAGACTGAAAACTTATTTGCTACAATATCGAACCTACTGTGTTGAGGTCTACTAATTATGACATTGGTTTTTTGAGGCTAAGCATGAATAGAGATTTCTTTGTTACACTACCGACTATCCTCTTGCAGTTTTGGAATCCGGATGGATGTGTTCACCAAACGAAAATTATGAGACCGTGAATGAAATCACTATAATTTACTTATACCAACTGACTGAACTGCATGAATGACTTACTTATATGATATTCGGGAATTGTATAGATCTTTGTGGGAGTGTATTGCCTTTTGTTATTAAAATTTTGGGATGGACTGGGAAAACTTCACGTGTTTGCTTGACGGATTATTGTAAACAGATTATTGTGATCATGGGTTTTGATCAACCTCTTATATTACCGTATTAAAAGAGGAATTAGTGGTTCAATGGGAAAATGAAACGATATACGAGACCCAAATTTGATTTGTGACGTAATAAGACAAGTTTGTAGGACCAAACTTCTTAAGGTTGGGATAATGCAATGACCCAGACATGTATCTGATTAATTAGTCACCTAGTTTCATTGTTATGTGCTAATTGATTATGTGTTTGACGAGAAATTGTATGTGAATTAGAAGGATTTGACTTTATATCTATTGATTATAGAAAAATCTGTTGAAATTACAACTTTAAACTGAAAATTGAAGGTTTTAGAGGTACCAGAAACCAAAACTGATTAAATATTTGTGATCAGCATGATTTTTAGAGCCTAATATGAAGTTTTGTAAAAATCTGATTCATAATGAATTAATTGTATTAAATTCCATATATTAGTTGAGCCTTAGACTCAACAAATAAAATTCAGAGAGAGAGAGAGACTTCTAGAGACAAAAAAAAAAAAAAAAAAAAAAAGAGAAAGAAGAGGAACTTAGGGAAAGCTTTGGAGCGAAGCTTGATCTTCACAAATCATAAGCTCAAGGTAAGATTTCTCCTCTAATTTATGAAATTGACATGTCATACTCATGATCCTTTAGAATTTGGGTTGAATAAGGAAGAATCAAGCTTATTTAGTGGTGTTATGATATAGTACATATGAATGACCAAGATAAGAGAGGAATTGTAGAAATTAGCTCTAGATCATGGCATGCATCACATATTCTCATGGAATTCTTGTTCAAACATGTAATTCCTTGCATGGTTCTTCAAATTTGAGGGGAAAACCCCATGGATTATAAGATTGGAACTTAACATTTGCATGGTTTCTAACTTTACACTTTAAACTCAAGAGTTTGACCTTTTGCATGAAAATTTGAGTTTTGTTTTGAAGTGATGATTTTGTTTGAAGTTCAAAATGTCTAGTTCAACATATTTTTGATGAGAGTTGGGCTTTGATTTAATAAAATTGAAGTTTTTGGTTGCAAAACTCAGCTCAAGCACTGTAGCAGATTTTTGAACAGGTTCTGGCCCAGAATCGCACGTGCGAAACGGAGTCCTGCACGTACGGAAGACAAAGCATGGAAGACTGAGCATTCTGCAAAAATTTCACATGCGGGCGCACGTGCGGTGGGGTTTCCGCTCATGCGATTTTCAGGGCTAGCTCAGAATTGTTTTCTTTCCATTTTAGGACCTCCGGGCCTCCATTTGCATGGTTTTCACATGTTTTTCACAAGTATTCGCATATCATGAGCATGTAATAAATGAGAAAATGAATCGAACTAAACGAACAAACAAGTAACGATGAACCAAACTGAATAGGAGTAAGAACTAACGGAATTAATTGAATGTGTTGAATTGTTGTGCTATGAATGTTTGTGTTTGTAGGTCAAGACTTGAGGACCAAGCAATCGATTCTCAAAGGCTACTGTGAGTAACATTATTGTAAAGATATGTTTATATGAAATATATTTGAAATGCTATTTGATAAGTTATGTTTTTTTGAAATGGTATTTTGTGAATGTGAACAAATATCTGGTTTGGAATCTACTATGACATCCAAGGAATGGTCCCAAGTCATGAAGGACAACATGTTAATGCAGGTCCATAACAAATAAGTGATTACGAGATATCGTTAGCCACATGACAAAGTAGTGATATGTTTAATCGGTATCCAGAACCGATTACTCTAGTCGGAAAACGATATGATATGTTCTGTTGGATGTACCACTATTATGTTTCGATATAAAAATATGATTTGTTTTACGGATATGATGTATTTGGAATTCGTTCACTAACCCCTTTACTTTAATGTTATTCACTGGATTTTAGCTCACTGTTTGTATATATATGTATAAGTAAACGTCCTAGAGATCAAGCCTAAAAGGGTTCCTTTAGTCAAGCCACTACCTGAAGCTTTTGAGATTTTGGTGCCTCCGAGTTGAGGCTAGGTCCGAAGGACTATTGTCTAGTTTTGATCATGTATTTGTTGAATTCTGGATATATGTATATATATACATAAATGATGTTTTTGTATATGATATTATGTATGTATTGTGCAGTGGGTAAATTAATGTTTATATACATCTAAATTGTACATATAGATACACAGCTCAATGGACTATTTGTTATCTTTATGTTATAAGCTTCCATTAGTCCCAATTATTTTGATTTGTACAGGAAGACCTTTGCTAATCTCGGATTATTGGCCGGTTACAACGCTAAACCTTTAGGGGCGAGTTTGGGTCGTGACAACTTCATTGTCTCTTTTTCAAACCATTATACTTTTCGCTTTCTCTACTTTTTGACAACATGATTAACTTTTGATTTTTCCCACCAACCAATACAAGAATTGAGTGGCTACAGCGGAGTCAAAAAATAATGATGGAACACACAACTTTTCACCCGTAATAGTCCTGATGTAATTGGTCCAAACAATTTTAGGAGTCGCATCACGTGAGCAACAAGACCCAGAAGATTGTGATCCATTCCAAATTGCATTGCTACACGATGTGGAAAATATTGCACTATACAATTGAATCTAACCAACTCAAACCGTCTAACACCTTGCACATGACTCAAAATCTTCATCCAAACCAAAACCAATCAATACCCACTATCTTTCTCACCATAAAACTTGAAAAACAACTTATTCTTCATATCCATCGCATACGGATGTCATTGAAAACACTTTATATCCCATTCTATAGCCTTATCCACATACCCGAGATTCAGTTCTTTCACCTTGTCCCTATAGCCTTTTTTGGCTCAAATACTAGAACCCACGCAAGTGGACAAGTTGTTTTGGCTCAGATTCTAGAAGTTAAGTGAATTGGCAAGTTGCATTATTGCACTGCAATAACAAGTTGCCAACTTGCCACTTCAAAGTACAAATTTATCCCTAGAATTGCTGTATAAATAGGGGTGCAAGTAGTGTGCCAGATAAGTGCAAGTGAGTGTGCAAGGAGTGATAGAATAGAGTGTGAGAAATGTAAGAGGTTAAAGAGACACAAGTAGTAATTTTCTTCTTAGTATAGTGAAAGTCGCTGCCATGGATGTAAGCACATCGTCAAACCACGTAAACCTTGTTATTTTCTTATATGATTGTTTGTTTGGTGTTTGTTTATGGCCCTTGGGCAAAACAGTCCCATTGAGCAAATCTGGGTAAACCATCTCCAATTGAATTCAGGTTTGGCCTCAAAATTGAAAATCTCAGCCAAACCCAAATATGAATCAATTGAAAAAGAGCCCAAAGTGCCAATGTAGGTAGTTCATTTGTCTCCAAATTGTTTGAAACAGTTACAATCCTTTGTTTTAACAAGTTCAAGTCTTGGTAAAGTCTAGCAAGAACAATCGGGGAGAGAACGATTTTAGTACCTAAAGTTAGAAGAACAACAATGGAAGATACATGTTTGCCAATAGTATCAAATGGATGTACTGGTTAGACAAACTTCGACAACCACACGGCGAAAAAAGCTTCGCGCTCGATTTCACTACCTGTTTGCATGAAGTTTTTGGTCCAACCAAGTTGTAATGTCTTTTTGAATGAAGTTCTTTCGAGTTCTAATCGAGCTTCGAGCAATCTATTTCTGATTTCCTCCAATTCTTTGGATTTGACAAGAGTGAAAACAAAGTCACCCAAAATAGAGTAACCCCCCAAAACAATCATACCTTCAAGAGTGACAGTTGATTCCCTAAAAGGAAACACAAAAGTATTCAATAAATACTTTCTGTTCTAAAATTATGTGGAACACAAAATGATGACATTATAACCTTTTGGGTTTTATTTATTATCAAATTAAATAACTAGGTTGTTTTGAAAATTATTTTTCAAAATGGGTCAAAACGTATTTACAAAATATGTTTTCATGAAAGCATATTTTATAAATATATTTTCTGTTGGAATTATTAAAAAAATTAATTAACACTTTCAATACAAATTATTATTTTTTATTTTTAAATAGAAATCATGTTTACAAAACACACGCTTTTAATATAATTTTTTATATATATATTGAAAGCATGAGAACAAACTTACTTTTTTTTTTTTTTTTTTACGCTTTGCATGTTATTACCTTATACACAATTTTTGGGTGTGCGCTCCTTTGCAATGAATTTTTTTTTTTTTTTTAAAAAAAACAAACTGTGTGTGTCAATTTCTAACCATATTGCCAAATTAGTACTTAGCTAGAGAGTACCAGCAGAATAGATTAAGCCCAGACGACTTGCAACAAAAAGAAGAGATTTCGGCAGTGGTTCGTCCACCCGGGGGCACTCCGACGATCAAGTCAGTAAAATATCTCTCAAAGATAATCAATAGTGCTTAACTCACTAGACAGAGCATAAAAAGCATACCTTAGACCCATGGGGTGCCTCCTTTTTATAGCCAACACAATTCTAGTCCCAATAGAAGCCTAGCTCTAATGGACTTAGGATTATTGCTAATCTTGGACTCCAAGTAGGATTAGGATAAACTCTCTAAGAGTCTTATCTTTACCCAAATTGAAGTCTTCTCTCATTCTAGGATTCTTGTTCCTTATCCGCTTATCCCAGATTCCGGTTTCTTCGCAGATAACCTCGGCCTAACCGAGATGATCTCGGCGTTATTACTAGGACACATGGCACCTCGGCTGGCACTTCGATGACACCTCAGCCGGCACTTCGGTGACACCTCAGCCACGTGTTGTCATTCAAAAAATTATGTCCCCACAACTGCCCCCTAGGTTCTATTACCTTGGCATCCTGAGGTGATGGAACCTATATCATTTCTTCCATTTAGTACATTAGCTAAGCTCACTCCATTATCATTACCGAGGTCATCGCTCATCGGCTCAATATGACCAAGACCTATAGTCTGCTTTCATCAATACTTTGGAACCAACAACCAAGTTCGTTCAAATTTCTCAATCGAAACCCTCCTCCTAGCCGAGGTATTTGCTTCATTGAATCAAGAACTCCAAGAGTTTTACCCCACGTGAAAGCTATCACACACAGTAACCCAACCGTTTCAGCCACGCGTCTTCCTCTCACTGGATCGTACTTGATATGCGCCTGTAAGTCGTCTTGTGTCTGGGTGCGCCGTCTAACAAGCATGTCGCCCTAGACACATTGATGGTATTTTGCCGCCATTCTCCGTGTTTGATCAAAATCAATTCTCTCTCCGTCTTTTCACTTCTGCATCTTCGTTCTTGTTCAAACTTTCTCTCTCAAATCCTCCATTGCTGCTTTCATTGCACTTCTTTGCTTACTACCACCGTCTGATATCGGCGTACTTCACACCGGCCTTTTTAAACAATTATTCTTCAATGTTAGGCCGAAGTTCCTTCTTTCCTTTTCTGAATGCATTCTTTGATTTCTTATTTCAACGTGGTTGTATATGTCTTCTTTTTACTCTTTTATGATTCTATACTTAAAATAATTTGCATGTCTTCAACGTACACCTTAATTGTGTAATCTTCTCGGTGTGGAATACTTCGGTTATACCCACTAACAGTGTATCTCGGCTTTGGCCTAACACTTCAAAATATTTTTTACAATATTTTCACAAGTGTTATTTACAACTCGATACTTCACTCTTAGCAAGACTTCTGACTTCAAATTTCTTCCAAGTTTTGGCAACATGGTAATCTTGGCAAGTATGTAGATACTTCTTTCAACATAACCTTGGCTTAACTTGTAAATTTTTGTCAAAAATTTCAACAAGTGTTTAAACCAATCTTCCTTTAATATAACCTCGGTTTAACTTCAACTTGTAAACTTAAATTTTAACAAGTGTTAAACATGACCTCAGTTTAACTTCAACTTGTAAATTTAAAATTTCAACAAGTGTTAAACATGACATCGATTTAACTTCAACTTGTAAATTTAAAATTTCAACAAGTGTTAAATATGACCTCAGTTTAACTTCAACTTGTAAACTTAAATTTCAATAAGTGTTAAACATGACCTCGGTTTAACTTCAACTTGTAAATTTAAAATTTCAACAAGTGTTAAACATGACATCGGTTTAACTTCAACTTGTAAATTTAAAATTTCAACAAGTGTTAAATATGACCTCAGTTTAACTTCAACTTGTAAACTTAAATTTCAACAAGTGTTAAACATGATCTTGGTTTAACTTCAACTTGTAAATTTAAAATTTCAACAAGTGTTAAACATGACATCGGTTTAACTTCAACTTGTAAATTTAAAATTTCAACAAGTGTTAAATATGACCTCAGTTTAACTTCAACTTGTATACTTAAATTTCAACAAGTGTTAAACATGACCTCGGTTTAACTTCAACTTGTAAATTTAAAATTTCAACAAGTGTTAAACATGACCTCGGTTTAATTTCAACTTGTAAATTTTAAAATTTCAACAAGTGTTAAACGCATTTTAGCTTGTAAATTCCAACTCCCAAGCCTCATTCTCCAGCCCTCTAGCCTTGCATGTCTTCCTCGGCTCTAGCATATTTCTCAATTCTGGCCATGAGTTCCTCTATACTCTTTGGCAGTGTCTTTGCTAATGATTTTCGTTGCAGACAATTATCATTTAGGCCGTTCTTAAAGGACATGACCGCCACCTCTTGGTTGCATCCTGATATTTGGTTGAACACCTCATAATACCCCTTGGCATAAGCCCTAAGGCTTTCATCCTTACTGATTCTCAGGGCCATCAAGGAGTCCACCCTCAACGGTTGTAATTTGTTCGTCACAAACTTGGCCACAAACATCTCGGCCAGGCCCTCTTAGATTTTCATAGCTCCTTTCGGCAACTTGTGAAACCAATCTAATGCAATTCCCCCAAAGGACGAGGGGAACACCTTGCAAAGAAACGGCTCGTTCCCAATGTATAATGCTATCGAGTTCAGGTACAAGCCGACGTGAAAGTTCGGGTCTGACTTACCGTCGTATATCTAGAACCTCGGCATACTGACCCTTTTCGGGGCCTCATATTTAACCAGTTCTACTGAGAACGGTGTCATCGGATTGACAAGAGAGGTCACATCGGCATCTTGTCGCTTTCTCTGGAGAAAATCCCTTAGATCCTCCTTGGTTCGTCCAAGAGCTCGGCTATCCCCGGATTTCAGCCTCCTTGGTGCACTACTTCTAGTGTCATTGTGAGTCCTGTTGGACCTCCCTCCATTGGTCGCGTCGAAACAGAGTTCCTTCTCCTGATCATGTCAATGTTCTTTGGGGTCAGCTTCCTTAGTGTGATGCATCCTCCGTGAATCTCCCCTTCTTGATTCTCCTCGCCCGACCTCCCTTGAAGGCCGGTGAGAGTGTTCTTTGGTCCTATCGTGCTGAGGAGTCGTAGGAGTTGTCTTCTGCCCCCCTGTCTGGGCATCTTTCTTGGTCGCTGGAATCGGCGTGTCTTGTAAAGGGAACGGTGGCTGCATAACGTGGTTCTATATCATGAAATTGACAACCGTTTGCAGGTCTACCAATTTGTTCACCATTCCCTTCATCTCGTCATCCCTTCGTAAGCATCTATCTTTCCATACCTGGAGGTCGTCCTCGTTATAATAGTCGCTTTGGTCTGATTTCTTCGCCACGTCGCCCTCCTGGCCAGCGTCCTTTTCTCCATGATTCTTATCATGAGTCTCTTTGTTGCAATTGTCTTCTTCGACATCAAGGTCAATATGTTTCCCACTCTCAGTAGGGGTGTCGTCCCCAACCTTCTCTTTTTGTTCGTCATTGGCCATCTATTCTCCTTTCTTTCCCACAGACGGCGCCAAATTGTGTGTGTCAATTTCTGACAACACAGCCAAATTAGTACTTAGCTAGAGAGCACCGACAGAATAGATTAAGCCCGGACAACCTGCAACAGAAAAAAGAGATTCCGGCGGTGGTTCGTCCACCTGGGGGCACTCCGACGATCAAGTCAGTAAAATATCTCTCAAAGATAACCAATAGTGCTTAACTCACTAGATAGAGCATAAAAAGCTTACCTTAGACCCATGGGGGTGCCTCCTTTTATATCCAACACAATTCTAGTCCCAATAGAAGCCTAGCTCTAATGGACTTAGGATTACTGCTAATCTTGGACTCCTAGTAAGATTAGGATAAACTCTCTAAGAGTCTTATCTTTACCCAAACTGAAGTCTTCTCTCATTCTAGGATTCTTGTTCCTTATCTGCTTATCCCGGATTCCGGTTTCTTCGCAGATAACCTCGGCCTAGCCGAGATGATCTCGGCATTATGACCAGGACACATGGCACCTTGGCTGGCACTTTGGTGACACCTCGGCCACGTGTTGTCATTCAAAAAATTATGTCCCCACACAAACAAACAAACAAACACGCCTTCAATTGAAAAAAAAAAAAAACTGTGCTCAAAGTGTAAACATGCTTTCTATTTTTTTTATTTTTTTTTAAAACACGCTTTAAAAAATTATGTTGAAAGTGTCTTTTTAGATATAATTAAAAAAAATTATGTTGAAAGCATGTTAAAAAAAATTATGTTGAAAACTTATTTCTATTTAAAAAAATCAAAATCGTGTTGAAAGCAATGGTAATAAAATGTTGATAGTGTGTTTATAAAACACGCTTTCAATATATTAAAAAAAAAAAAATTGATGTCGAAAGCGTGTTTTAACATGTTTTCAATTTTAGATATAAAAAATAAAAATAAAAAATTGTGTTGAAAGCAATGGTAACAAACTGTTAAAAGTGTTTTTTAAAAAATTATGCTAAAGCGTGTTTTCAATATATAAAATAAAAAATAAAATAAAAATTCTTTTTTTTTTAAAAATAAAATTGTGAGCAGTAAAATAAATGTTGAAGTGTTAAAACAAAAAAAAAATTAAGCTGAAAGCGTACTTATAAGAAAAAAAAAATGTTGAACGTGTGTTTTGTGAACATGCCTTCTATTAAAAACAAAAAAACCCAAAAAAAAAAAAAAACAAACATACAAACAAAGCGATGAACAAATGATATTAATCAAAAACAACACATAAAAACCACTAATATACTTGAAGACCACTTTTGTCATAGCTAAAACTATTATAATAAAGGATTGGGTTTCTCTCATATTGAGATCTCAACATGAGAGAATTGGAGAGGCCCAGAGAGCCTATTACGGTTCTCGTTTCGATGATCCTGACCGTTCATGTTGTAGAGTTCTCAATGTATATCATCCATGAAAAAATTTAGGTTAATCCAATAATCGTAATCTTTTCATTTTTCGCCTTTGTCTCTCAAAAAATAGATTGTCTATTTCAAAAATATATTTGTCATTCATTTTTTAGGAGACAAATGCGATAAAATGAAAAGTTACAATTATTGGATCAAACTAAATTTTTTCATGAATAATATACATTGAGAGCTCTACAAAATTAACAGTTTGGATTATTAAAACATGATCCATGATGGGCCCTATAAGTTCCTCAAGTTCTCTCATATTGAAATCTCAACATAAAAACATAAGAGAAACCCAATCCATTAATGAATACCTCTTTAAAATAGGTACTGAATTGTATCCAACATGGACCGTCTCGTTATTTTGGGCTTATCTTGACAATCTAAACCAAATCACATTTGTCTAAAAAAAAAGTAACAAACAATATGATTCCATCAAAAAAATAAATAAATAAATAAATAAACAAACATGACCCTGATTAAGTGGGTAACAATGTCCGATCAAGCTAATTTATGGTATGAATAATATGCTCGACAAACTCTACAAAATAAATATTTCGGATCATCCACATGGGGCCAAAATGGATCACAATGGACTTAATTGGATAGTCCAATTAGCTACAATCTAGTTTCTTGAAATACACTTAAACATCAAAATAAGTCATAATTAAATTTGATTTGACAATTTATTGGTCCCCGCCATCAAAATGTATTGTAATTTAACACAAAAATAGTAATGTATTGTAATTCAACACAAAAATAGTTAATACTACGGGTGATCGTGAATCGGGTTAGGTTTGGTGGTATCTCATCCACTATCCGTCCAAAATTAGGTGGATTAAAAAAACTTAATCCGTATCCATTTACCGGTTTGGTGAATGCGGATTGAGCGAGCCGTGCGGGTTGGTGGATACGAGCAATGTGACGATTTGGACTTTACAAATTTTGGAAATTTCTTTGAATTGTAATTCATAACTTTTACAATCTCCAATAATTAGTAATTTGAAAAAATATGTATTATTTGTCTATAATAAGCCATGGCACCACACATGCATATTTTTGAGGTATCATTTTCATTTTCATACAAATGCATATTTTATTATTTCTACTTTATGTTGTTAGTTGTTAACAGTTTCTTTTTCTTTTCTTTTTTTGAAGTTCATCTACAGGTGGATAGGATTCATGCGGGTACGAGATGGTTGATCCGCTATCCGAACCATATTCTTGAATTTTAAAATATTTCATCTGCATTCATTCCCCGAAAGACACGCATCTGTCCAAAATCAATTAGGTTAGGTCCATTTGATCGAGTTGAGCTAGTTGAACGGATCCATAATCACCCCTAGTTAATAATAGTTCAACATCAAAATGTTATATTTATAGAATTTTGTTAATATATGTTTTTTTAGGAATTCTTAAAAAATTCCCACAGCATTACCCTTTAAAGATGTAGCCACCTATAACTCATATTGGAGAGTTTCTATTTACACACCACTTATTCTTTCAATTTATACCATTATCCTAATTTTTTTAATTACCATTATATCCTTCAATCAAATTACTTACACACCCCTCCCTCCCTCTCAACTCATCACCGCCGGTTGCTATTCCTCCCAACCCCACCACTGCAAGTTGCCACCCTTCACCTCCGACAACCCCATTTCCAACCTACCTTACATTTTCTCACCACCTCCACCTCTGGAAACTTACTTCTGCCACCTCTCTCGCTGCCTCCCACCTCTAGCATCATGTTCTCTTTGCAATATGTTGGAACAATTCGTCTTGAATTCTTCAATTGGTGGTCTTCCGGTCTTCAAAACTTGGTGATGATCTTGTCTATGTAGAACAGAAATTTGGTGCTTCAAGTCACGTTATTTAATCGCTTTCCTAAAGACAATATTTGTATCTACCAAAAGATGTGCAAGGGGTTACAGCAAATTCGCCTCTAGAATACAATGAAGTCTGATCTAAAGATCAAGTCTACCGGCGTCTACACTGACGACAGTAGATCAAAATGCTCTTGATATATTCAAGAAAACCAAGACACTGATAATCATGTCTGAAGAATTTGATCACTAGTAAGAAAAGCAGAAATTTGTTTAAGAAACTCTTGATCATAAACTCTAAATCAAGAGAGAGAGACCGAGAGAGAGAGAATGCAGGAATGCTTTCTAAATTTTGGATGGATTGAAATGGCTGATCTCGCAGCCTATGTATAGGCATTGATGCATCTTATTGAATGGTTATGTCCCTTGATCGTATTCGATTAGGTCTGACCATTGGATCGAGGGTCTATGGTGCAGATTATTCTTACACCGAATAGACGCCTTGACTGATCATACCTGATCACAATCGAGTGCTATCTCATCCGTATGATCACGTGGATCTCCAATCAATGGCTATGATCAAACCGCTTCAGATTGGACACGCAACTATTCGATCAGTTGGTTGACTTATCCCTAACGGATGCCATATCACTACCACATGGAACTGACTATATTCTATGTCACCCATGCCACGTTGGATCCACGTCGTCACTCCAACCTATCCCATGCAAATAGGAAAGCACCCTCATGGCACCTTGTACCAATACATCTGTGGTAAGTGCAATGTCACGACCCAAACTCGCCCCTATAGGTTTAGTGTTGTAACCGGCCAGTAATCCTGAGATTACCAAAGGCCTCTGAACAAATTAATATATAATAAGGGGCTATGAAAGCAAATATCTATAAAACATACATAGTCCATTGAACTATGTAGACAAACATGGGATCGAAATTTAAAACTTTATTTACACACGTACGTAATGTTATATTAACAAAGTCTTATGTCACCATCACATGTACACATAGTCAAACTAGGACTTAGCCCGAGGTATGCTTATATAAAAACTTGTTCAAACCAAATAAAGAAAGTAGAAAACTTATACATAATTAACAAACTCGACCGTCAAACTTCACGGGAACCTATTCGAGAGACATAGTAGTTGGCCGACACAAAACAGATCTTCAAGCTGCCATTACTAAGCCTGGTCATGCACCTGATCACCTACATACATAAATAATAGAGTGAGTGGGAGCCTAGTGAATAATAACAGAGTAAAGGGGTTTAAATTAATGATGTACCATATTAGATTTGGAAAATAGATTCATTTTTATTTCAAAAACAGAAGCAAATCCATATTCATATTCTTGTTCAAATCATATACAGAAATCAGAGTTCATGCTTAATCATATGGAGTACATCCATTAGCGCTAACAGAATAGATATAGAACAAATACAGAACAGATGCAGAACAGATGGTGGTTATGAGTAACCAGTTCTATAAAGGAACCTCTGGATCTCCGATACAGGTGACAGATAACAAACATACTAAGTTCCATGATGGAACCTCCAATACCGGGTAACAGCTAACAGATATACTAAGGATGCCATGAATACTTATCAGAAATTAGGCAATTATTCATTGTACATAATATAACATTTCAGAAAACAGATCTTATTTCATCATACAGAAAATAAATAAAGTTAAACATAGCTTTACTAAGTTATTACTCACAGATAGCTCCGCTAGCAGATCAGATAGCTTACGGCGCGTGACCTATACAAACACATAAGGGATATATATTGAACACACGTGTCACAGATATTAAATTTATTATTCCTCTTTCGTGACGTGTGTTCCTAGCTTTTATCTTCATTATTTTGTCTTAATTAGGGCTTAGAAATGCCTAAGATGCAATAAGAATGCCAAAATGTACTTTGCAACACTTAGTCCAATTTTCAAAAACAGGGCAGTCCACTCGAGCTCAACTTCTGTTGTCCGAGCGGTCTGCAAAGTCAGCAAAGTACTGGTTGTATGATTTTTCTGCTCAACAGACACTCGACCATTGCTCGAGCACAAGACTGGGTAAACAGGGTCTCCGCTCGAACGCAACTTTAGTTGCTTGAGTGGTCTATAAAACTCCACAAAACTTCTGGGAGCATGAATTTTACACTCAAGCTTAGAGTTCGTCACTCGAGCGGAGATACAAATAAATGGGTGGTCGCTTGAGCGCAGGTTCTGCCACTTGAGCCCACACCTAAATTCTGCAAAAGTACTAGGAGCTTAACTTCTTCGTTCGAGCGCGGACTTCACCGCTCGAGCAAAGAGTGCAAATTTTGGAATTTCCAGATTGATATATAAGATGCAAAACTCAATTTCAAAGCTTTAAAACTCATCCTTTGGGCTAAAACTTGAGAAAACATGTCCAAACTTGTAAAACATCAAGAATTAAGGATCATTTCGCAAAATCAACGCCCAAAAGTAAGCCAATTGTTCAAAACTCAACTTGAAACATCCAAAACATAACATGCATGAATTGTCATGAACTCCAACCTTCTAAAACATGATCAAATGATATAAAATGGCATGAAACTTGATGAATTTCCAAAACCAAGGTGAAATAATGACATGCATAAGGAAATTCATCAGAAAACAACTTCAAAATGCCATGAAATATGCATACATGCATGGCTTGAGTTTAATTCTTCAATTTTAGCTCAATTCTTGTGATTTATCTCCCAATTCACTTGAATTCTAACATTACCTATCTCAATTACATAACTAAAGGGTTAAATTTTTACCTTAGCTTCTCAATTGTATTCTAGATGGCTAATTGTTTGAGTTTCTAAGCCAAAACCTCAAAGTTCTTCTAATTTTCTACAATCCTCAACCTTGAATTCAACTCTTCCTACTCTCTCTCTCTCTCCCACGTTTGAGCTCAAGATGAGGAAATGAAGGTGTATCTAATGATCCTAAGTCAACAAGTTGCCTTATATAGGCTTGATTATGTTTCCTTAATTAAGCTTGGTTTGGGCCTAAGTAGTTGGCATTATTTTATTTGATTCCGAATCGAATTTCAATTGAACCTACTATAATTTTCTAAAAATTCCAAATGACACATAAACCAAGTCAATTTCATGATCAGATGCCGACAAGGCCTTCAATTTGCATAATGAAACAGAAACACAAACAGATATGCCTACGCCAAATATATATAAACGCATATAACATAATATACATGCAATTAATGTAGAATTTTCTCTTAATCACTCATTAGGCATTCTTAATCATGATTTAATAGTTAATCACAGGTCGGGGTTGTTACATGCAAAGTGCACCATCAAATGCCACACAGTCCACGCCATATGCACGCGTATGTGCGCGTGCGGATGGTGCTTGCGATGTGAGTACATGTACACTAGCATCCATCTCACAATTTCATATTCAAAGGAATATTCCACGTAACACTTTATTAAGTGCTCATTGTTTTCCTCTCTTTCCGATGTAGGACAAAATCCTCAAGCTTATTTCAAGCTTTCCAAAGAAAAACATGGAAGGTAAGGGTGTAAATCTGGCCTGGCCTGGCCTATGTCGGGCCTCACGAGCTCCCGCTAAAATTTAGGTTGGGTCGGGCCGAGCCGGCCTATGGGCCAAAAAATTAGGCATATACCCAGGCTCAGACCCAGGGGTATTCAGGGCTAGGGCTTGGGCTGGCTGGGTTTCGGGCCTCGGGCGGACTGGGCTTCGGGCCGAACCTTGAGTGGGCTGATAAGCTGGGCCAGGTGGGTCGGGCCCACGGGGCAAGCCGGGCTTCAAAATGATAGCTCAAGCTCAGGCCCAGGCCCAGGGGCTCGAGCTCGGGCCCAAACTGGCCTAAACGAGCCTAGCCCACCCCAGGCCACCCACGGGCCACGGGCCATTTTTACACTCCTAATGGAAGATTTTTAAAATTCCCCAACATTCCCCTACCATTTTCAAAATACCAGATAATGACTCTTGGTTCACTTGGCAGCCTTATGCATAGATGAAAATATTTTACAATTTAAATCATTCACTTAGTAAAGACACATCAAAGTTAGTCAATATGGCATAGTAAACTTGTCTTTGAACTAGCGATCTTATACGACTATTCAGACATGTCTCACGCACAGTACAGGTTACCTCAAGTATTCATACAAATCGACACGTGGATTGGCCTTATGTCTATATCCTATTTCATGAGCGTTCTAGAGTCAAGCCCTTGGACTCATAGGAAGCGGCACCACCTCCTACACTCACATAGGTAAGCTCACTGAGAGTACCCCTATAATTTACAGTATCCTAACAACCCAGTTGTAAGCTTATTAAGAGTTTGCTAACTCATCCTCTTCTTTTCACATTACAGGTACCAAGCACTTCAACCTTGGAATGACAATGAAATAAAACTAAATGCTTGCAATCACGACATATGGTGTACTTGGGCTCATTGAACTCAAGACTTGATGTTTCTTCAACCGTTGAGTCGATTTTCCACCAGGAGTGATTATGTTAAGTGGGCTTAAGATCCATCCCCTTTGATGTTTTCCATACCATATCCCTTGCAAGTCTCTTTGTTAAGGGGTCAGCCAAGTTTTCACTTAACTTTACATAACTAATGGTAATCACACCTTCTGTGATTATCTGCCTGACACAGCTATGTCTCAGTTCTATATGCCTGGACTTTCCATTATAGAGATGGCTATAGGCCCATGATAGAGTTGTTTCACTATCACAATGCAAAGATATTGGTGGCATAGGTTTTGGCCATTTCTTAATCTCTAACAAGAGATTCCTTAGCCACTATGCCTCTTTGCTACAAAAAGCCAATACTACAAACTTTGACACCATGGTTGAGTCTGTTATGCATGTTTGCTTCTTAGAACCCTAAGAGATAGCTCCTCCTCCAAGAGTAAAAATCCAACCACTCGTAAACGAGTGATCTTCACAGTCAGTTATCTAACTAGCATCCGTGAATCCTTCCAACACTGTTGGATAACCATTATAGACTATGCCATAGTCTATTGTTTTTCTAAAGTACATAAGTATTCGCTTAACAACATGCCAATGCACACTACTAGGATTACTAGTGTATCTACTAAGTTTTTCCACTACAAATGCAATATTAGGTCTAGTGCAAGTCATGGTATACATCAGGCTACCTATCACTCTTGAGTATTCTAGCTGATCAACAGCTCTTCCAGTATTATAATACATTTTCAAATTTGAGTCAAAAGGTGTAGACATGGGTGTACAATTGTATTGATTAAATTTCTTAAGAATTTTCTCAATATAATGCGATTGGATAAGAATCAAATTATATACCTAGAATTATATCAGCCAAGCCCATGTCTTTCATACTAAAGCTAAACGGCAAGAAACTTTTAGTACTTTCAATGACATCATTGTCAGTGCCAAAAATAAGTATGTCATCTACATATAGACATATGATTGCACCTCTATTGCCAGTAAACTTACTGTACACACACTTATCAAATTCATATATCCTAAAACCATTTGACAATATTACATTGTCAAATTTCTCATACCACTATTTTGGAGCTTGTTTCAGTCCATATAGTGACTTCAAAGTTTACACACTTTGTGTTCTTGACCCTGTAAAACAAATCCTTCCAGTTGTTGCATAGAGATTTCCTCATCTAACTCTCTATTTAGGAAAATGGTCTTAACATCCATTTGATGGATTTCAAGCTTATAGATTAAGGCTAAGGCAATCAACACGCGAATGGTGGCAATTCTGGCAACCGGAGCATATGTATCAAAATAATCGATACCCTCCTTTTGAATAAAACCCTTAGCAACTAATCTTGCTTTGAACTTATTAATTGTGCCATCAATTTTCATTTTTCTTTTGAAAATCCATTTACAACCAATTGGTTTGGATCCAGGTGGCAAATTAGCAAGTATCCAAGTATTGTTACCCGTAATAGAATCCATCTCATCGTTTATTGCTTCTTTCTAGAAAGAAACATCTTGAGACTTCATAGCTTCCTCAAAGGTTAATGGATCTGAATCCATATTCAAAGAAATCATTGTTTGCTTACAATAAGCTTTCCTAGTTCCTTTTACAAGGTAAACAATGAAATAAGGGCCAAATGACTTCTTAGTCCTAGCCCTCTTACTCCTCCTTAGCTCAATAAGCTCATTAGGTTCATTAGGCTCAATGGGTTCATGTCGTTCATTTTCCTCTGTCGACATCAAATGAGTTGATTCATTTCCTTGATTAGAATCCAACCTTGGAATGGTTGTAAAACGATTCTCATAAAATACCGCATCGCATGATTCAATGATGGTATTTGTTTCCATTGAACCATTGGGCTCTACTATCAAAAACCTATAGGCTTTGCTATGTATAGCATAGCCAAGGAATATGCATTCAATTCCTTTTTCACCTAATTTATTCCTTTTAGGTTCAAGCAATCTGACTATTGCTCTACAGCCCCATGTTTTCAAATAACCTAGATTAGGTTTCTTGTTTTTGCAAAGTTCACAAGGAGTAACATTTCTTCCCTTGAGAGGAATTCTATTGAGTATGTGATAGGTAGTGAACAAGGCTTCACCCCAAAAACCAGAACTTAAACTGGAGTAAGAAACCATAGCATTAATCATTTCTGTTAATGTCCTATTCTTTCTTTCAGCTACTTCATTTTGTTATGGTACGTAAGGTGCAAATTTCTCATGAATAATACCAAAATTTTCACAATATTCTGGAAAATGGTATTCACCGCCTCTATCAAACCTAAGTCTCTTTATTTTGACATTACACTGATTTTCTATTATCAAGCACTTCATCTTTTGAATGCAAAAGATAGATATAACAGTACTTAAAAAAATCATCAGTGAATGTTACAAAATATTTCATACCACCTCTAATGGGGTTACTATGCATGTAACATACATCACTATGCGCAAGTTCAAGTAGAGATGTGATTTTATTTACTTTAGGAAATGGAAGGTGAGTAATTTTAGATTGAACCCAAACTTTGCATTTTTCAAACATATTAAAATCGTACTTAGGAATTAAATCTAAATTAACCATATCATGCATGTTCCTAGTATTAACATGACCTAAACGAGCATGCCATAAAGAAAGAGAATCAACAATATAAGTAGAAACAGATGTATTATTGATAACGTTAAGTTTGAACATTCATTGATACATGTAGCCCTTCCCAACAAAAATCCCATCCTTAGACAGGACAAATTTGTCTGACTCAAATACTAACTTGAAACCATGCTTATTAAGCAGGCTTCCAAATACAAAGTTTTTCCTGACATCAGTTATATGATAAACATTATTAAAACTTACGACTTTTCCAGATGTGAACTTTAAATCCACCGTCTCTTTGCCTTTAATAGCAGCAGTTGAAGAGTTGCCCATGTAGAGAACTGTTTCATCACTCACTTGTTCATAAGTAATGAAACAGCTCTTGTCGTTGCAGACGTTCCTTGTTGCTCCTGAGTCAATCCACCAGTCACTAGTATCTTCAAGCACATGTTCACGTCGGATACAACAGCCACAAAGTTGTTCTTGGCATTTGATGCTTCTAGCTTCTTCTTGTATAACCGGCATTCATTTCTGAGGTACCCTAACTTGCCACAGTACCAACAAGTGCCTTTTGGCTTCTTAGCATCTTTCTCAAGTTGAGGGTCACGCTTACGCTTCTTTTTGTTGAACCTCTTGCCATCATCCACCATGTGAATCTTAGAAGTCTGAGCCAATTGGTTATCTTTACTTTCAAGAAGTCTTAACTCTTCCTCAACTTGGAGGTGTTGAGGCAATTCCTCTAAAGTTAAACCTTTCTTTTTGTGTTTCAGAGTTTTCTTAAAATCTTTTCAAGAAGATGGCAGTTTCTCTATTATAGATGAAACTACAATAGATTCATCCATGTTCATATTCTTTCGTCGAAATTGACTCAGAATATGTTGGATCTCATGGAATTGCTCCATAATGGGCTTTGTATGAATCATAGTAAAACACATAAAATTACTAACAAGAAATTTCTTACTTGTGGCATCTTCGGTGAGGTACTTTGACTGTAATATATCTCAGAATTGATTTGTCGTTTCCAGATGTTAATACACATCAAACAAAGAGTCTGACAGCGCATTCAAAATGTGTCCTCAGCAAATGTAGTTGTCATTTTCCCATTTGGTTCTAGTATGGGTTTGCTCCATAGTCTCATCTTCTTGCTCCGCCGAATGGAGGTAGTTAGCACATAAACCACTTTGAGAGTGGTGAGCAAAAAGTGCATCTTCTTTTGTCAGCATTGACAATTTTCTCTATCAAAATGATCAAGTTTCATGAAATCTTAAGTCATTTTCTGAATAGACATCACCATATCCAAATATTGTCTTTAGAGTCTTGGAACAATTCATCTTGAATTCTTTAGCAAGTGGTCTTCGGGTCTTCAAAACTTGGCAATAATCTTGTCTATGTAGAATAGAAATTTGGTACTTCAAGTCGCATTACTTAGTCGCTTTCCTAAAGACAATATTTGCACCCACCAAAAGGTATGCAGGGGGTTGCAGCAAATTCGCCTCCAGAATACAATGAAGTCTGATCTAAAGAACAAGTCTACCAACGTCTACATTGACGACAGTAGATCAGAATACTCTTGATATAATTAAGAAAACCAAGACACTGATAATCAAGTCTACAGAATTTGATTATCAGTAAGAAAATGAGAAATTTGCTTAAGAAACTCTTGATTGAAAACTCTAAATCAAGAGTGAGAAAGAGACAGAGAGAGAGAGAAAGAAAATTGCAGAAATGCTTTCTGAATTTTATATGGATTGAAATGATTGATCTCGCAACCTATTTATAAACATTAATGCATCTGATTGAATGGTCATGTCCCCTGATAGCATCCGATCAGATCTAGCCGTTGGATCAATGATCTATGGTGCAGATCATTCTCACACTAAATAGATGCCTTGACTGATCATACCCAATCATGATCGGGTGCCATCTCCAATCAACGGCTATGATCAAACCACTCCAGATCAGTCACACAATCATTCAATCAGTTGGTTGACTCATCGCCAACGAATGCAATATCATTGTCACGTAAAGCTGACTATATTCAACGTCACCCATGCCACGTTGGATCCACGTCATCGCTCCAACATGTCTGGTGCAAATAGAAAAGCGCCTTGCACCGATACGTCCGTGCAATGTGCAAAGTGCAAAGTGCGCCATCAAACGCCACACAGCCCACGCCACGTGCTTGTGCGGATGGTATGGTGTGAGTGCAGGTACACTAGCATCCATCCTACAATTCCATATATTCAAAGGAATATTCCATGTAGTACTTTATTAAACGCTTCATATTTTCCTCTCTTTCCAATGTGGGACAAAGTTCCCAAGCTTATTTCAGGCTTTCCAAAGAAAAACATAAAAGGTTTTGAAAACACCCAAAAATTAAACAATAAATTTTGAAAACCCATTTTGAAATTCCCCAACACAATAACTCTTCAATGCCACCACCGACGACCTCCCTCACTTCTCTTTTTCTTCTCTCGCTTTCTCTTTCTCTTGCTTGATCTATTGATCAATCTCAATCGTGAGGGTTGGGTGGCAATCATAAGCAGTGGCAGAACCAGGAAACTAAATTAGAAGGAGTACTTAGGGTCTGTTTGGTAACGTTTACGTTTTCAGTTTATATTTACAAAAATTTTATAAACTAGTTTTTGTTTATTTTTTGTTTATTTTTAGAAAAACATAAATTACAAACGCGTTTGGTAATTGACAAAATATTTAAAAAATATATAAAAATATAAAAAAGAGTTAGAAATGGCAAGTGGTGGAGGAAGACGGTGGTGGAAAGTAGTGACGGTAGGTGGTGGGTAGCGGGTGGTGGTGGGTGGTGGCGTGTGGGTGGTGGTGGGTGGGTGGATGGGTGATGGTGGCGGGTGGTGGGTGGCAGCGAGTGGGTGGTGGTGGTGGTGGTAGCGAATGGTGGGTGGTGGTGGCAAGTGGGTGGCGGATGGTGGCAAGTGGTGAGTGGTGGTAGCGGGTAGGTGGTGGCTGGTGGTGGTGGGTAGGTGGGTGGGTGACGGTGGTGGGTGGTGGGTGGTAGCGAGTGGGTGATGGTGGCGGGTGGTGGGTAGTGGTTAGTGGTGGTGGTGGTGGTGGTAGTGGTTGGTGGTGACGGTGCCGAGTGGTGGGTGGTAGCGAGTCGGTGGTGGTGGTGGTAGTGGTGGTGGTGGCGGGTGGTTGGTGGTAGTGGCAGGTGGGTGACGGATGACGTGTGGTGGTGGGTGGTGGCGGGTGGTGATGGTGGGTAGTGGCGGGTAGTGGGTGATGCATGGTAGCGAGTGGGTGGTGGTGGTGGTGGTGGCGGGTGGTGGCGGTGGCGGTGGCGGGTAGTGGGTGGTAGTAGCAGGTGGGTGGCGGATGGCGGGTGGTGGCAGGTAGTGGTGGTGGTGGGTGACAGTGGCGGGTGGGTGGTAGGTGGCTGGTGGCTGATGGTAGTGGGTGGCTGGTGGTGGATGGTGGTGGCAGGTAGGTGGTGAGTGGTAGTGGCAGGTAGGCGGCGGGTGGTGGTGGCGGGCGATGGATGGTAGTGGCGGGTGATGGGTGGGGACGGGTGGATGGCAGGTGGGTGGTGGGTGGTGGTAGCAAGTGGGTGGTGGCTGGTGGGTGGTGGCTGAGTGGTGGTGGGGGGTAGTGGGTGGTGAGTGGTGGTGGCAGGTGGTGGTGGGGGTGGGTCGTGGTGGCGGAAGACGGTGGTGAAAAATGGTGACGGGTGGTGGCTAGTGTTGGGTGGTAAAAAAAAAAAACTCAAAACTCAAAATGAAAATACATTTTTTTTAGTTTACATTTTTTGGCCAAATTTATAAATTGAGACAACTGATTTATAAATCAAAAATTTACCAAACAAGTTTTTATTTGAGTTTTTAAAATTTTTGTAAATATAAACAAAAAATTGGAAACGTAAGTGTTACCAAACGGCACCTTATTGATTACAACTTTAATTTTTTTTTTTTCCATAACCAACAATAAGAATAATAATTTTTGAATTAATATTAAGTACAAAAACTTAAATAAATTATTATAAAAGTATTTCACATAAAATTTCACAATTAATTTCGAGTAAAATCGAAAAGAAAGTATTGCATGTAATTAGTGTATCATGAACAATGTAAAAAAAGTCATATATTTAAGTCTTAATATAAATTATATAATGGCAAGATAAATCAAATTTTTACAAAATTTAAGTAAAAAATTCATATAATAGTGATATCACGTCATTATTGACATATGATATTACCAACCAATAGTAAAACAACATATAAAAAGTGAACTCTACATACAAATATAACTAATACTCTAGCAATTTTTACATATATATAGTGAGAATAATTATATTTGCATATCAATAATGAGAGATATTACCTTCATATTGAGATTTTTTCACAAAATTTTCAAACATAAAAATATAATTTATTGTAATCACTTCATTTTCAATAAAACAATCACTATTATTTTCATAAATTTAAAAATACTCTTGACATTTTATTCTAAATATTATTTTTGTTTAAAATTTTATTATATACATATGTGAAAAAAAAAAAAAAAAAAAAAAGGGCATGTGACCCCCCTAGTCACATGGTGGCTCCGCCACTAAGCATGAGGGTTGGTAGTAGTTATCATTGGGGTTGCGGTGATGGTGGAAAGGGGTTGTGAGGTGGCGAAGTGGGGTAGGGTTGTGGAAGGAAAGGACTGAAGGTGTCTGGTAAAGAGACAGGAGCAGTCGGAATAGGTTGTGGAGCGGTGGGTGAGGGCGAGAGTGGGTCACCAGAGCTGGCAATGGTGAGGAAGGGTATGTCACGACCCAAACCCGTCCCTATGGGTTTAGGACCGTAACCGGCCAGTAATTCGAGATTACCGAAGGCCTACTTAACAGTGGTACAGAAATACAGAGTACAGGGGCATGGCGGAAGCCAAGTAGTAAATAAACAATGTCCAATGAGCTATGACAGTCTGTATGCAAAAAGACTTTTCATGCATATATACAGTCAGTGACAAAACAGTATGCACAATATTTACAGTCATTCAGTATAGGGACTTAATCCCTATTTATAGTACAGTACAGTGCTATCAGTCTATACAGCAATACATAACAGACATAACAGATACAGAGACAGACGGGGAAATTTAAACACCCCCTAAGCCATAGCTTGACAGGCTTGGAACCTCGCAGTGAGGCACAGTGGTTGGCTTGACAAAACTGGAGTTTACCCCGATGCTTCTAGCATTGTTCCGGTGCCTGTACACCTACATATATATATGAGCAGTGAGCTAAAGCCCAGTGAAAACAGTTCATTAAATCAGTATTTCAGTCATTCAGTCATATGTGGTACATCCATTAACATAGCAGTACAGTAAACAGTAGGTCTTAAAAGACCGAACAGTCAATGATGGCCATCAATCAGTAAACAGTAGTGGTTCCAGCAAGGGAACCGACAGAGATCTCTGTAACAGTAGCAGTAACAGTAAATAGTAGTTACTAAGGATATCACAATACAATTCATAATATAGGACATACATTCGTTCAGTTAACAGTATCAGTTCAGAAAACAGTACAGTTCAGTATTCAGAAGATAATCATTTTGAACATATCGTTACACAATTGTTACTCACAGAGTTCTGGGCTATAGTACGCTAGAGCGTCTCCTCGGATGCCAACCCTACACAGTTTACAGATTGAACGCACACTAAGCTACATAGTTGGGAAAAATAATAACTTATTCCCTAATTTGGCTCGGTGTGGTTCTACATCTATATCCTTATTAAGATGCCTTAAACTAGGCCTAAGAATGCTTAGGATGGGATGAGGATGCAAAGATGCATTCAGAAAACATTTTCAGAATTTTCAGTGAAATAGAGTCCCGCTCGAGCGCAGGTTACCCCGCTCGAGCGGACAGGCAAACAAAGGTCTCTGCTCGAGCGCGCTAAAATACGCTCGAGCGGACTGTAAGCTACAGTGAAAGTACTAGATAGGTGAAATTCACGCTCAACGCCTGCTCGACGCCCGCTTGAGCGTGTCACCCACTCCTCCGCTCGAGCATGCATTCCTCCGCTCAAGCGGACTGTAAAGCAGTGCAAAGTACTAGATGCTCGAATTCCCCGCTCAAGCGCCACTTCTCCCGCTCGAGCAGAAGACCAAAATCTGGAAAATCCTGATTTGAGCTCCAAGTTCAAAATCATGTTTTGATGCAAAATTTTCGATCCTCTTGGGCCAATTTTCTGGAAAACTCTTGTAAACTCATAAAATGACTTGATACAAAGCTCAATTTGAGAAATCAAAGCCCATAGGTGGTTTAATTAAAATTATCTTCAAACCAAATTTCATGAACAATATTCAAATGTGACATGCAAGACTTTAAATCAATTCAAAGCTTCAATACATGCTCTAATGAGCTCATTCTTTTCAAAATAAGATGAAATCATGAACTTAAACATAAATATGAGCATGTATGTAACCTTTTGCCATGAAAAACAACTCAAAACTCTTCAATATACACATGCATGCATGGAATGAGCTTCAATTCAACATGCTAGAACTAAATCATGCCTTAGCTCTACAATTTGACATGAATCATGCAAGAATCAACTTAAAGACAACAATGAGAGGTTGAATTCCTTACCTAGGTTCTCAAATACAAGTCTAGAGGCTCAAGAAGGCAAATCTCCTACAATTTCTTCCAATTTCCAAGCAAATCAACAAGTTGAACTCAATCTCTCACTTTCTCTCTCTCTTGGTCGATTGAGCTCTCAAATATTGCTGAGGAAATGTTTTGTGCAATGCAAGATTGAGTCTCTCAATGTTTGGTATAGTGGTCCACTAAGGGGTAGTTTGGTAAATAAGTCCAAATCTTGTGTTTCATCACTATTAATCTAATTTAGTCATACCAAATCAATTTTTAATTAAATACACCATAAAATCATATAAATTCCAATTAACACAGAACATCGATCGATTTCAGGTTCGGCCGCTGATAAGGCCTTCAATTAGCAGTTTAAACACAAAGACATGAACAGATAATTTAACAATTAACAGATAGAAAATGCATTTAAACAGATACAGTCAATCAATCAATTTCAGACTTCAGTCAGTCAGTTCAGTACTTCAATCAATTCAGTTATCAATCATAATCAGTCTCAATTTAACAGTAATCAGTAGTTTATCGATAAATAGTGGTGAGGGTTATTACAGTCTCCCCTCCTTATAAAGCGTTTGGTCCTTCAAACTCGAATTACCTTTGTTCTGGAAGAAAACAGGATCCAGTGGTAACAGTTCAGGATATCTCTTGGCCATGTCATCTTCCCTTTCCCAAGTGGCATACACGCCACCATGGTTTTGCCAGTCAACTTTTACTAACGGGATCTCTTTGTTTCTCAATTTCTTGATTCGTCTGTTCACAATCTGTATAGGGCGTTCCTCGTAAGTGTAGTCATCACTCAACACTACACGAGTAGGCTCTATCACATGGAAAGGATCCCGGAGGTAGTCCCTCAACATAGAGATGTGGAAGACGTTATGCATATGCTCCATTTCAAGAGGAAGCGCAACTTGATACGCCACCGGGTTGGTTTTCTCAATAATCTCATACGGCCCGACATATCTTGGCGCTAACTTGCCTTTGACTCCAAAACGAGTCTGGCCTTTCATCGGTGTCACTTTCACAAAGATGTGATCACCCACTTCATATTCTCTGTCTCGTCTTCTGACATCTGCATAACTTTTCTATCTGCTCTGTGTAATTTTCAGTCTCTGTTGTATCAGTTTCACTTTCTCAGTCGTTTCATATACAATCTCGGGCCCAAGCAAAGACCCATCTCCAATTTCTGCCCAGCAAATCAGAGATCTACATTCTCTGCCATACAATGCCTCGAAAGATGCCATACCGATACTTGAATGATAACTGTTGTTGTAAGCGAATTCAGCTAATGGCAAATGGCTTTCCCAGTTTCCCTGAAAATCAAGGACACACATTCTCAACAAATCCTCCAGAGTCTAGATGGTCTTTTCTGACTGGCCATCTGTCTGAAGATGATAGGCACTACTCAGTTTCAGTTCAGTACCCAATGCAGTCTGTAAGCTTTACTAGAATCTCGATGTAAACTTCGAATCCCTGTCAGAAACAATGGATACAGGCACTCCATGCAGTCTAACAATTTCATCAACATAGAGTATAACCAATTTGTCCGCATTATAAATTGTTTTGACAGGTAAGAAGTGTACAGATTTAGTTAGTCTATCAACAATAACCCAAATCGAGTCCATACCTTTAATGGAGCGAGGCAATCCAACGATGAAATCCATGGTAATATGTTCTCATTTCCACTCCGGTATGGGTAAGGGTTGCAGTAAGCCTGCGGGTCGCTGATGTTCCGCTTTGACTTGTTGGCAATGAAGACATTTCGATACAAAATCGACAATTTCTTTCTTCATTCCCGGCCACCAGAAATTCAGTTTCAAGTCTTGGTACATTTTCGTATTTCCTAGATGGATAGAAAATTTTGAATTGTGGCCCTCTTACAGAACTCTTCTTTTCAGTTTAGAATCATTCGGTACACACAGTCTTTCTTGAAATTTCAGTACATTGTTTTCAAATTTGAAACCCAATCTCGGTTTAGATTCCCTTTCTTCGATGATCTTCTTCAAGAAGTCATCTTGTTGTTGTTTCCCTTTAATTTCTTCAATCAATGCCGGTTAAGCAGAAATAGCAGCTATTGTTCCACTTTGTTTTCTCAAAACAACTTCAATTTCAGATTTTTCAAGGTCACAACACAACTCTTTTTGTCCTGTGAGTAAACAGGCTAAATTGCCAATCGATTTCCAGCTCGGTGCATCGGCAACAGTGTTGGTTTTTCCCGGATGGTACAAAATCTGTAGGTCATAGTCTTTAATCAGTTCTAGCCACCTCCGCTGCCTCATATTCAGTTCTTTCTGTGTAAAGAAGTACTTCAGACTTTTGTGATCTGTATACACCTCACATGTCGCCCCATATAGGTAGTGACGCCAGATTTTTAGTGCAAATACTACTGCAGCAAGTTCCAGATCTTGGGTCGGGTAGTTCTTTTCATGCGGTCTTAGTTGTCGGGAAGCATAAGCAATAACTCTCTCATTCTGCATTAAAACACATCCCAAACCCTTATGAGAAGCATCACTATAAATGGTAAAACCATCCATACCTGAAGGTAGGGTAAAAACTGGTGCAGTCACAAGTCGAGTTTTCAACTCTTGGAATGATGATTCCCTTTGGTCAGTCCAGTTAAATGATATCCCCTTTTGTGTCAGTTGAGTCAGTGGTAAGGCAATTTTGGAGAAATCTTTGACAAATCTTCTGTAATACCCGGCTAGTCCCAAAAAGCTTCGGACTTCTATCACATTTGTTGGTCTAGGCCAGTTTACTACAGCTTCAATTTTCTGTGGATCAACAAAAATTCCATCGTTGCTAATAACATGTCCCAAAAACATAACATGGTCAAGCCAAAATTCACATTTAGACAATTTAGCATAAAGTTTCTGTTCTCTTAGGGTCTGTAGGGCAAGTCTCAGATGATGTTCGTATTCTTCTCTAGTCTTAGAATAAATCAGGATGTCATCAATGAATACAACAATAAAGTCATCAAGGTATGGTTTAAAGATTCTGTTCATGAGGTCCATAAATGCAGCAGGTGCATTGGTAACGCCGAAGGGCATAACTAAAAATTCGTAATGTCCATACTTCGTTCAAAAAACAGTTTTGTCAATGTCTTCCAGTTTAAGTTTCAGTTGATGGTATCCGGATCTGAGATCAATCTTAGAGAACACTTGAGCACCCTGTAACTGATCAAATAAGTCATCAATACGTGGCAATGGGTATTTATTTTTCACAGTTACCTTGTTCAGTTCACGGTAATCAATACAAAGTCTTAGTGAGCCGTCTTTCTTTTTCACAAATAAGACAGGTGCACCCCATGGTGAAGTACTGGGCCTGATAAACTTCTTGTCTAACAACTCTTGCAGTTGTACTTTCAATTCTTTCAGTTCAGTCGGAGCCATTCTGTAGGGAGCTTTAGATACTGGTTGTGTACTCGAAATCACATCATCGGTGAACTCAATCTCCCTGTCAATCAAATCCCCTAGCAGATCATCTGGAAAAACATCTAGGAATTCTCTGACTATAGGAATACAGTTCAGATCAGTTTTAACATCAGTAGATACAGTCAATACAGAACAGAAATACCCTTTACACCCATTCCTAATCAGTTTAATAACTTTCACAGAAGAAATCAAATACGAGGGAGGTACTACTCCACTTCCATTAAATACAAATTTGGGTAAACCAGGTAGACGGAAAACAACTTGCTTGGTCACACAGTCAATGGTAGCATGATATTTTTGTAACCAGTCCATCCCCAATATTACATCAAAATGATCAATGTTCAGTGGCAGTAAGTCAATAAACAAATGTGCATCTCTAACAATAATTTCACAAGCAGGGTACATGTATGCACAAGTCATGGATCCCCCAACGAGTGATGATACAGCTAACAGATAATTCATGGGTTCTAAGGGTCTATTCGATTTTCGCAAAAAAGCATGCGATACGTAAGAATGTGTAGACCCCGAATCAATTAGTACATATGCATTTTGAGTACAAATAGAGAGAATACCTGACACTACGGTCTCGGTATTTTGGACGTCTCCCGGTATTAGGGCGAACACTCGACCCTGCCTCATAGGCTCTTTCCCGATAGCTTTAGGATTAGGTTTTGGTGCAACAGTTGATGCTGCCACGCTTGGTATAGCTTTGCTATTGGCCTGCGGAGCAGAGGGGCAATCTTTAACCATGTGGCCCACCTTGCCACAACTGTAACAGGCTCCAGATATTTTGTAACAAACCCCTTTGTGCTTTTTGCCACACTCAGAACAGGGTGGTATGAAACCACTCCTCTGGCTGGAGCTAGTTGTTGATCTCGTATTCTGTTTCTTGTTCAAAGGGTTATGCTTGCCTTTCTTGAACTTGAAACCCTGCCTTTTACCACGCCATTCAGACGCTGGTGTTTCAGATTGTTTCACTGCCTCGATGTTCAACTCAGCCATCAATGCTCGGTCAAGAACACCTACATAGTTCGGTAGCTTCAAAACATTAATTATGTCCAGTATTGCAACATTCAGGCCGCCTTCAAACTTTCTAGCCTTCTTGTAATCAGTGTCCACCATGTGTGGTGCATACCTAGCAAGCTCGGTGAACTTTGTTTCATATTTAGCAACGGACATTGTGCCCTGTCTCAGTTGTTCAAATTCAGTTACTTTTCTGTCTCTGACACACTGTGGGAAATATTTCTCGAAGAAGGCTCCTTTGAATTGAGCCCAAGTCATTACAGTGTTGTCATCACGGATAAGCATCCACCACCTTCTAGCTTCTTCTTGCAGAGTAAAGGTGGCTAACAATACTCTATGTGCTTCAGGGCACGGAAAAATCTCAAACAATTTTTTTGTTTCAAGAACCCATGCTTCAGCTTTTAACGGTTCAAGGCCTAACTGAAAGGATGGCGGTTTCATTTTGCTGAACTTGTGGGTGAGAGCAATTATGTCCCCATCATTAACATTGACATTCTGTTCCGGCTGTACCGAAGGAGGAGGTGGGGGCTGTTGGTTCTGTTGTTGCTCTAATCTTTCAGTTATTAATTCCATCATTCTTTCCAGTCTTGCCATTCTTGCCTCAGAGGATGAGGATTCAGATTCATTTGCAGTTCTTGCATTATCCATTTCACTATAAGCAGTTATAACAGTTATCAACATTAGCAATTGCATACTTAAATAGTTTATTACATTAATATATATTCAGTCATGTCATAGCCACACACACTTATCATGCTCATACAATGCCCTAATCACTTTTCTAGGACATTCTATAGCTCATTTGGACACGTGTGTGCAGTATAACTCGTGGTAAGTATCGCTCTAATACCACTCTTTCACGACCCAAACCCGCCCCTATGGGTTTAGGACCGTAATCGGCCAGTAATCTGAGATTACCGAAGGCCTACTTAACAGTGGTACAGTAATACAGAGTACAGGGACATGGCGGAAGCCAAACAGTAAATAAACAATATCCAATGAGCTGTGACAGTCTGTATGCAAAAAGACTTTTCATGCATATATACAGTCAGTGACAAAACAGTATGCACAATATTTACAGTCATTCAGTACAGGGACTTAATCCCTATTAACAGTACAGTACAGTACAGTGCTATCAATCTATACAGTAATACATAACAGACATAACAGATACAGAGACAGACGGGGAAATTTAAACACCCCCTAAGCCATAACTTGACAGGCTTAGAACCTCGCAGTGAGACACAGTGGTTGGCTTGACAAAACTGGAGTTTACCCCGACGCTTCCAGCATTGTTCCGGTGTCTGTACACCTAGATATATACATGAGCAGTGAGCTAAAGCCCAGCGAATAACATAATGCGTAAAGAGCTTTAGAATGAATGTCCTTACAGTAATGAAAACAGTTCATTAAATTAATATTTCAGTCGTTCAGTATTTCAGTCATTCAGTCATATGTGGTACATCCATTAGCATAGCAGTACAGTAAACTGTAGGTCTTAAAAGATTGAACAGTCAATGATGGCCATCAATCAGTAAACAGTAGTGGTTCCAACAAGGGGACCGATAGAGATCTCTGTAGCAGTAGCAGTAACAGTAAACAGTAGTTGCTAAAGATGCCACAATACAGTTCAGAATATAGGACATACATTCATTCAGTTAACAGTATCAGTTCAGAAAACAGTACAGTTCAGTATTTAGAAGATAATCATTTTGAACATATCTTTACACAATTGTTACTCACAGAGTTCTGGACTACAGTAAGCTAGAGCGTCTCCTCGGATGCCAACCCTACACAGTTTACAGATTCAACGTACACTAAGCTACACAGTTGGGAAAGATAATAACTTAATTCCTAATTTGCCTTGGTGTGGTTCTACATCTATATCCTCATTAAGATGCCTTAAACTAGGCCTAAGAATGCTTAGGATGGGATAAGGATGCAAAGATGCATTCAGAAAACATTTTCAGAATTTTCAGTGAAACAGAGTCCCGCTCGAGCGCAGGTTACCCCGCTCGAGTGGACAGGTAAACAAAGGTCTCCGCTCGAGCGTGCTAAAATACGCTCGAGCGGACTGTAAGCTACAGTGAAAGTACTGGATAGGTGAAATTCACGCTCGACGCCCGCTCAAGCGTGTCACCCACTCCTCCGCTCAAGCGTGCATTCCTCTACTTGAGCGGACTGTAAAGCAGTGCAAAGTACTGGATGCTCGAATTCCCCGCTCGAGCGCCACTTCCCCCGCTCGAGCAGAAGATCAAAATTTGGAAAATCCAGATTTGAGCTCCAAGTTCAAAATCATGTTTTGATGCAAAAATTTCGATCCTCTTGGGCCAATTTTCTGAAAAACTCTTGTAAACCCATAAAATGACTTGATACAAAGCTCAATTTGAGAAATCAAAGCCCAGAGGTGATTTAATTAAACTCATCTTCAAACCAAATTTCATGAACAATATTCAAATGTGACATGCAAGACTTTAAATCAATTCAAAGCTTCAATACATGCTCTAATGAGCTCATTCTTTTCAAAATAAGATGAAATCATGGACTTAAACATAAATATGAGCATGCATGTAACCTTTTGCCATGAAAAACAACTCAAAACTCTTCAATATACACATGTATGCATGGAATGAGCTTCAATTCAACATGCTAGAACTAAATCATGCCTTAGCTCTACAATTTGACATGAATCATGCAAAAATCAACTTAAAGACAACAATGAGATATTGAATTCCTTACCTAAGTTCTCAAATACAAGTCTAGAGGCTCAAGAAGGCAAATTTCCTACAATTTCTTCCAATTTCCAAGCAAATCAACAAGTTGAACTCAATCTCTCACTTTCTCTCTCTCTTGGTCGATTGAGCTCTCAAATATGGCTGAGGAAATGTTTTGTGCAATGCAAGATTGAGTCTCTCAATGTTTGGTATAGTGGTCCACTAAGGGGTAGTTTGGTAAATAAGTCCAAATCTTGTGTTTCATCATTATTAATCTAATTTAGTCATACCAAATCAATTTTCAATTAAATACACCATAAAATCATATAAATTCCAATTAAAATAGAACATCGATCGATTTCAGGTTCGGCCGCCGATAAGGCCTTCAATTAGCAGTTTAAACAAAAGACATGAACAGATAATTTAACAATTAACAGATAGAAAATGCATTTAAATAGATACAGTCAATCAATCAATTTTAGACTTCAGTCAGTCAGTTCAGTACTTCAATCAATTCAGTTATCAATCATAATCAGTCTCAGTTTAACAGTAATTAATAATTTATCGATAAACAGTGGTGAGGGTTATTACAGGGTGCCAGTAGAACTGGTGATGGCTAGGTTAGGAGGGTGAGTGCGATTAGATTAGGGTTTTTTAGACATAAGGTAATGTGAATTGAGAAAATAAAAAATAAAAATAATGCGAAAGTGTAGACTGAGAAATAAATATGTACGGAATTAAACCATGCAAATAGAAGCTCCCCTTATGATTTGACGACTTCTGATAAGGCCTCGTTTGGGAACAGGCTAATTTAATAATTTTTTGGTTATTTGGCTAAAAAGGTAGGTAAAAAAAACTTGTATGTTTGGGATGACTTTTTAACTAATTACGAAAAGATGTACAAAAAGTAGAGAGAAAAGAGAATCTTTGATTTTTTGGTATGATTTGTTAACTTTTTAACTAATTTAATATTTTTTTGACTAATTAACTAAAAAAATAAGTCCTCAAACGGGACCTAAGTGGGTCTTTGAAATATCAATAAGTGCTTCCAACTGTATGAGAATGGAAAGTGCATTCTCTCTCTCTCTCTCTCTCTCTCTCTCTCTCTCTCTCTCTCTCTCTCTCAGTTGGGCTCCATTATTTTTGTGCTTGTCAGCTTTATATGCTTATATATCCAAAATATAAAATTGAAAATACTTCTGTTTTTTTTTTTTTTTTTTTTTGGGGGGGTGTTTCTTTTTCAGAGTTTCAAATTCCCTTAAATCTTCCACTATGAAACTTTATTGCTCTCACCTCACCAACTTTCCCTTTGGCCCTCCCGTTCTTACAAGTTTGGTTCTCTCTCTCATTCCTCCATTTATGGTGCTCGTCTCCGATCAACCCTCACCACCACACCCAGCCGCGACCACAATCACCACCAGAAGCAACGGCAGTAGCATCAAAGAACATTGCAGACACTCCCAATAGCCACCATTGACGATGTCGTCGAAACCCTAAACATAATATGTCATTCGATAAGGAAGGTGACGATTACGGTCGGATTATGGCATTGGATCTATGGAGATTGTTGTCTGGACTATCAGATCTGAAATGAGACTGAAATTCATCTCTCTCTATATGATATGATTTTAGAGGGTGTTTGGGTGGCGTAGGCGGGCTGTGGGTAGGTAAAGTAGGGAAGTGACGGGAGAAAAGTGGGAGTGATAGGAAAAGGTTCGGTAGCGCTACCCTGCAGCACTACCCTGTAGCCCCCAAAACGACGTCGTTTTGGGGGCGGATTTTCAGAAAAAAAAAAAAAAAAAACGCAGAAGAGGGAGGGGGGAGGAAGGAGGGGGCGGATTTTCAGAAAAAAAAAAAAAAAAACGCAGAAGAGGGAGGGGGGAGGAAGGAGAAGGAGAGGGAGAGGGAGAAGGAGAGGGAGAGGGAGAGGGAGAGGGGAGGGAAGGAGGGAGGAGGGCGAGCTCACCGTCGTCGTCCCTCGCCATCGTCGCCGCGTCGTCGTCCCTCGCCGTCGTCGCCGCCATCGCTGCCGCCGTCGCAACCGTCGTCGCAGCCATGGCTGCGAGCTCCACCTCTCCTCCTCCTCCTCCTCCTCCCCCCCCAATATTTATGGCCCCCTCCAGTTCAGTCCGGCCCCTCCTCCTCCCTCCCTCCTTCCCTCCCCTCTCCCTCTCCCTCTCCTTCTCCTTCCTCCCCCTCCCTCTTCTGCTTTTTTTTTTTTCTTCTGAAAATCTGCCCTCAAAACGACGTCGTTTTGGGGGCTACAGGGGGTGCTACAGGGAAAGGGGCACAGATGACCCGTTCTCCTTGGAATTTGATCTAAGTATGGAAGTATAGAGTTTTGTGCTGGTGAAGAATGTGACTGTCATTAATGGTCTTGATGTTATGTGTTTGAGTGTGTCATTTGTCATGAAATAAATATCATGAAGTATTTCATGAAATTAATTTAAAAATGATTGTATAATATATAATGAAACATTACAAATATTATAAATTAATTTAATGATGGAAAATTTTTATGAAGATTTTTCATGATCCTTCTTTCAAGATACTTAATATTATTATTTAGATAGTTGGTGCTACTAACTTGGGAAATATAACTGAACCATTTTATATAAATAAAGGCATGCATGTTACCGGTTTGATTTATAGTTTCAAGGAACTAATTTTTCATGTAGACAATAAATAAATAAATATATTTTTATTTATACAAAAAAACTTGACAAAAATAATGTGGTAATATCATTATTGTAAGTAAATTCATCTTTAATCATGTTTTATTTTTAAGTGAAAGATCCATAATGAGTAATATTATTATGTATGAAAATTGTGTATGAATTTTTTTGTTTGTATGACATTATTCAAAAAAATATTGTGATAGTTTTTTTTAAGTGCAAACACTATAACATATAAGAGTTTTAGAGATCAAATATTTGTCTCTAAAGGTAAAAAATTTGTTGCAAAAGATATTTAGAGACTAATTTCTATCGTCACGAGGATAGTCGCTAAAAGGTCGTCCCGAAAAGTTAAAAATAAGGTTTTGGCGACAAAATTTTGAAAATGTCAAAAATAAATAGACTTTTACGGACAAAATAATTTGGTCTCAAAATGATTTATTTTTGAGACAAAAAATTTGGTCCCAAAAGGATAATAATTCATCACTAATGTCTAATTTTCATTGCTAAAATATAATGGCGACACTTTTCTCAACAAAAATATTTTGTCACTAAAAAATAATTTTGTCTCTAAATTTTAGCCTCTAAAATCTTAATTTTTTGTAGTGAAAGGAAACATTAAAATTATGACAAATGGTAGGAATGAGGAGATGGAGGAATTGGAGGGTGGTTGCTATGTGTTCAAAAGAGATAATGAATAATAGAAGAGAAATACAATGAGGGCAAAATTAAAATTTAAAAAAAATTAAACTGCTGACAGCAGTAAAATTTGTTAGTTGACTTACCAGTCAACTAATTGAGGAGACAATTTATAATGCAACTTTAAACTTCAGGGATGAGAATGTATTTTTTAAAAAGTTAATGTCATCAAAGCAAACCTCACGGGGTGTTAGTGAAATTTACCTAAAAAAAAATAAATCAAAAGTTGAAGGAAACTAACAAGAACAAAGAAGAAGAAAAAGAAAGGAACAGAGAAGAAAGAGAACACTTACTCGATCACTCCTTGGTGACTCTCTACTGCGACCACCCATCACCGTGGACCCCATAGCAGGTGCCCTTTAGCGTCATCTCTTCCATTCCCGCTCAAACCAATGCCACCGCCGTGAGCCTCTTTCTCTCTCGAGCAGCGATAGCGAAACACTAACCTCATCGATTTTAGAGGCTTTGGCGACGGTGGTAACGTGAAAGCTTTCCGACGAGGTCGGGAGGCCAACCACGTATATCGACGACCGAAAAGACCCAAATCCTTGAGGCGAGACTAGAACGAATTTGAATATGAATCCGTAACTCTATTGCTTTTATTATCTTCTTTCTTTTCAAAATTTTACAAAGTTGATACCATTGAGTATTTTATTAAACACAAATCTCACTTTCAATCCAAAACCTCACTCTTTCTCACCCCACTTTCATAGATTTTAATCATTATTGACTTTAGAAATCTTTTTCAAACTTCAATTCTTGAACCCTCAAACTATTTTTCTTAATTATATTCCAAGCCTTGAATAATCTAATACACAATAAATATAAGTTGGTCTCTTTGTTTTGTAGGGATTTTGAATCTAGGTTCGGTTTTTGAATCTTCTCTCCTCTCTTAGTTATTTATTTATTTTTATGGTGGCGTGAGAGTTTTTCAAAACTGTGTTGTCCCCCCTTCCCGTGGTGGTCGAAGTTGCGGGAAGTGGTGTTGATGGCAACCAAGGCAGCGAGAGAGAAGAAGGAGAAGAGGATCGATGAGTGGATGGCTACAAAAAACAAAGCTCGTCGGAGGAAGAATGGGCTGTCGGTTACTCCGTTCATTCTTCTCTCAACTGAGTGGATGGCTACAAAAAACAAAGCTTGTCGGAGGAAGAATGGGGCTGTCGGTTACTCCGTTCATTCTTCTCTCAACTGCTTAGCTTTTGCTCTTTTTTTATTTTTTTATTTTTTTTTTATTTATTATTATTATTATTATTATTATTATTATTTTAGTTTTGGACTCAAAATGATGTCGTTTTAAAAGCATTACAAGAAGCACAAAGAAACACTACAGAGGATCTAGACTCAGCTAGACACACCTCAAATCACAGTGAAAGAACCAAGTAAATAGGGAAAGGGTTTTGTTTGGGACCTCGAGGGGGAGTTTCCCGAATCCCCACAATTGCCCCTTTTAGTAAAAAAAAAAAAAAAAAAACAAAACAAAAAAAAAAAACAAAACAGTTTTCTAAAAAAGAAAATTAGGAGAATTAGGGGGAAGAAAATTAGGGGGACAAATCATTTTTTATAGGGAAAAAATGCTTTGAAACTACCATTCCACTAAGCGTATGTTTGGCAAGAGCTCAAAGGCTCAATGAGCCAGAAAATGACAAAACAGGCTCATTGAGCCATTAAAGGACAAAACCACGTTTGCTGCTTGGGAAGTGAAAACACCAAGCTAAATTCACAAAACTGCCCCTCATCAAAGAGGGGATGCGACAGCACACAAAAAAAAAAAAAAAAAAATTTCCCAAAAACACATTTTATCAGAAAAAACAAAGAAAGTTGAGAAAAAAAATTTAAAAATATTTTTTTTTGTTAAAATATTTTATAAAAATAAATTCAAACTCTGTTTTATAAAAATATTTTTAAATATTTCAGTTTTTTTTTTATGTATTTAGTTATGATTTAAGTGTAGAGTTGTGAAAGTAGTATGGAGTTTCAAGTTATGTGTTTGGTTGTGAGTTTTAAAAATAAAAAATTACGTGAGTTTTATTTTATGTGTTTGGTTACGATTTGAGTGTAGAGTTGTGAAAGTAGTATGGAATTTCAAGTTATGTGTTTGGTTATAAGTTTTAAAAATAATTTCTTACGTGAGCTTTATTTATGTGTTTAGTTACGATTTGAGTGTAGAGTTGTTTATAAATTTAAAATATTAACATTTTAAACTATTTAAATTGTTTGAATATTTAAATTATTTACATTTTTTTGTTAAAATAATTTTTTGAATATTTAAATTATTTACATATTTACGATTTAAATTTTTTGAAAATTTATTTTAATTTTTTACTATTGAAAGAATTTTTAGATTATTTACATTATTTAAATACTTAAAATAAATATAAAATTTAAAACGCAAATTAAAATAAAAATAAAATTAAATATTTAAAATTAAATTAAAATTAAATTATTTAAAATAAAAAAAAACGTAAATTAATAACATTAATAACGTTTTTAAATAATTTACAAATAAAAATAATAACGGCAAAAAACGTAAATTACAAATAAAAAAACGACAAAACCGTAAATTAGTAATTAATAAATAAAATTACAAATAAAAAAATTATTATAAAAAAAACGACAAAATCGTAAAAAAATGACAAAACCGTAGAAACGTAAATTAATAATTTTTTGAATATTTATTTTAAATTTTTGCTTATTAAATTATTTACATTATTTACATTATTTTAATACTTCAAATAAAATTAGAGAACAAGAACTAATTAAAGTATAAAAAAATAAAATAAACAAAAACATAATTTTTTTCAAAAAAAAAGTTAAGCAAAACACGCCAAATCGAAAATAAAAATATGTATATATATTTTACCAAAATAAGCCAAAATAAAACCCAAAATAATAAAATAATAAATTTTTACAAAAAACGCCAAATCCAAAAAAAAAAAATTTATTTTACCAAAATAAGCCAAAATAAAACCCAAAATTATAAAATTAAAATAAATATAAAATTTCAACAAAATACAAAAAACGTAAATTGGCCAAATCAAAACCAAAATAAAAAAATTTTAAAAAAAAATTAAGCAAAAAACGCCACATCCAAACCCAAAATTAAAATAAAAAAATAAATAAAAAAATTAAGCAAAATATGGGAAATCCAAACCCAAAATAAAAATAAAAATAAAAAACAAAAACAAAAGCAAAAAAGGGCAGTTTGGTAATTTACCAGGGTGACACCTCACCAAAAAGCCAAAAAGCCAAAAAAGCCAAAAAGCCCTTCCCAAACCAGGTTTTTGAGCCCAGGCTCATATAGCCAAAAAAGCCAAAAAGCCAAAAAGCCAGCCCACTTCCCAAACGGAGGCTAAATCGTATAGCACGTACCGTTACAAAAATTAATAAGAGAAAACTTCATAAATGGAGATGAATTTTGTAAATTTTTATATTTTTAAGTAGGGCAAATTATAAATACACCTTCAAAATTTTGCTTAAAATACAAATTATACCTTGTGGTTCTAGAAATTGCATCTCGCTCCTTACGCTGTGTTTGGTTGGGGAAATTGGTTAGAGATTTGGAATAGAAAAGGAAAATGTGTGTGAAAGTATGTGAAATGTAAGTATATTTTATTCACATTTCACTTACATTTTTCCTTTCCCTTTCCCTTTCCAAATCCCCCAACCAAATACAGCGTTAAAATTTCTAATTTTATAACAAATCACTTATTTTATTAATAAATCATCAATTCAATTAATAATTTTTAATGATATTAGAAATTTAGTTCAATTAATACTTTAACTAATTTTATTATTATATAGAAGAACAGTTAGAAATTTTATTTTTTTTAATTAATTTTGTTATATAAAAAATTATGACAAGTAGATTATTATTATTATTTTTTAATTGAAAAAGTGGGATGTGTCCCATTGAACTGAGATTGTGTTTCAATCAAAAATTTGGATAGAATTTGAAAAGAAAAAACATATATATATATATATAATTATATTTTATACACTTTTTTTTCTCTTTCCTTTTTAATCTTCACCCAAGAAAACTCAACGTTACTAGGCAAAGGTATATTGATGTGTAATTATTCTTTATTACTTTGGGTTTGTGAAGAAGTATCCTGTATAGAATACGAACATGAAGGGTTGGTAAAGTGATAAGGTTTTGGAAAGAAGTGATTTTCAATTTTTATATATTTATTTGATTTATATAAGACAGTACAATGAAACTTACAATCATAATCATATAAATAAAATACAATATATAATTAATACAATAAAAAACTTTAAAATGAGAGAGAAAGTCTTAGTAAAAAGACATCCGGAGAATAAGACCTATACGTAAATATAAAGATTCGAACCACTTATTCCTTTGAGGTGCAAGAATTTTAACCAAACGAGTTAATCCTGTTGATTAATTATATTTTTGCATCCTCACATGTCACTTAATAAAAAATAAAAAAATCCCTTGTTATTCCCAGCATCTTATAGTCCAGCTAGAGAGCTTTAATTTGTTTTACCTTCAACGACAAAATATATCACTAGTTTTTACATTTTGATGTCTGTGTCATTTTAGTTCTTGTAATTTTAATTTATTCAATTTTAACTCTCAATTTATAATTTTGTGTAAATTTAATCTAATTGATTATAATTATTAGTTTTTTTATTATTATTTATAGAAAATGCACATGAGCAGTATGCTATTCTTTTATAAAATAAAAAAATAAAAATAAATCATAAACTCATTCAATCCAATGAATTAATCTTAACCAACTCAACGGCCAATTTCCTTTAAAAATCCTAATATGTGTTTTCAATTGAACGAAATTAATATAAAATTTAAAATTAAGAGTGAAAATTAAACTAATTAAAATTAAAAAAATTGAAATGACAAAAATAAAAACTAGCCATACAATTTGCCCACATTCAATGCCTCTATGGTGGTGGCCCGGCACGACAACGGTTGTAAGTGGAGCAACGAGTCACATTTGATGGCCTTTGAAGTGTCTTTGTGTTATATGATATCGTCCGTTGGTAAAGTGATAAGGTTTTGGACAGGAGTGATTTTTCAATTTTTATTTATTTATTTATTTGATTCATATAAGACAGTATTTACAATCATAATCATAAAAATGAAATACAATACATTATTAATACAAAGAGAGAGTCCAAAATGAGAGAGAAAAGTCCTAGTAAATAAACTCACGGATAATAAAACCTATACATAAGTAAAAAAATTCAAACCACTGATTCCTAATAATTTTAACCAGATAAGTTAATCCCGTTAATTAATTATATTTTTTGCATCTTCACATGTCACTTAAAATTATAAAAATGAAAATGACGAAAGATAAAATATAAAAACTAGTAATATAATTTGCCCACATTCAATGCCTCTATGATGGTGATGGTGGTGACGGTGGTGGTGGTGGTGATGGTGGTGGTGGTGACGGCGGTGGTGGCTGACGACGGCAACTAATGTAAATGGAGCAAGGCCTTTTTGGCCGTTGAATTGCCGGATATGATATCCTCCGTTGGTAGGTCACCAGTGTAGGAGAACTTTGGCCGCCGCCTGCTGTTACAGAATGTGCCATGGGTAAGGGACTTCGTTTCACCCCAATCTTGCTGGGTGCATCTGCCACAAACCCAAATGATTGAAATTTGATTAATTTAGATGGAGTGATGAAATTGAAATTAGACTTATAGCATAGAGATTAAATGGTTTAAATTGAAATTATAAAAATTAAATTGAAATCTGAATTAAAGTATAAAGTGAAAAATACAATTAATCAGGAGATGAAGCCTGTTTTTCAAAATTATATTATTAAACTGCTAATTTATGAATGATTCTACAATGTTTATAGACTGACCCCCTTGAAATTTAAAAGAATTCTTAAAAAAATTACAATTTTTTTTTAAACGTTTGATCTTTTTAACAAAATAAATTTTAAATATGTCAATTTAAATTATAATTTTTTAATTTATTTTCAATCTAAATCATCTACCAGTTTTCATAAGGTAAAATTGATGAAAAATATATTTTAATTGTTAAACTGAACAAAAAATAATATTTTATTTTGTACATTTACATTGACTTTAATAACTAAAATATCATTTTCTTATCAGTTTTACTTAACAAAAAAATTCAAAATTTATTTTGTTAGAAGAGTCAAACTCTGAGGTTTTTTTTTTTTTTTTTGGTGGTAATTTTTCAAAATTCTTTTATTTACCTTTTAAGTCATGACTATTCTTACAATTTTTAAGATGACTTTCAATTATTTTACATATTATGTAACAACATCAATATATTAGTAGATATTTTTTTTAATGAAATATTTTTAAATCACAATTATATAGTTCACAAAATGTATGAAATTGGCGTCCATATGTGAGACTGTCTATAAAAGGTCAATGCACATATAATAGGGTAAGTAATATTCAAAATACTAAATCCATTTTTATTATGGAAAATGTTTTGTAGCTCGAAAGTTTTCCCCTCCGAATCCCCCGACTGCCCGCAGTTTATTTTTTTAAATTTTTAATTTTTTCTCCTTTTGTCTGAAACAGAGGGAGAGAGAGGGAGAAACAGAGGGAGAAAGAGAGAGGAGGAGAGGAGAGAAGGGAAACAGAGAGAGAGAGACGGCAATGGCGGGGCAGGGCGACGGTGATGAAGGGTTCGACGGTGGATGCTCACCCTTGCGACGGTGGATGCTCACCCTTGCGATTTCTGGCTCTGATGTGTTGATGATGAAGATGAAGATGATGTGTTGATGATAGTGATGCTGATGAAGATGTTGTTGTTGTTGATTTTTTTTTTCTTTTTCCTAGTAGATCAAGATCTGAATCCAGATCTGATGATGATGTTGGCTGATGATGATGTGATGCAGAAGATGTTGTTGATGATAATGATGTTCTTCTTCTTCTCTCCTTCTTCTTCTTCTTCTTCTTCTTCTTCTTCTTCTTCTGCGTCTTCTTCTTCTTCAAACAAACAGGAAGGAAAAAAGGAAACAAGGAAAAAAAAAATTCCCAAAACGACGTCGTTTTGGGATTTCGGGCGATTCGGGAGGCTTCCAATTCGAGCTACGTAGCGCGATTGTTTTATTATATCCTTTCTATATTTATTATTCTAATCCAATTGGAGAGGTTTTTCGACTGATACCACATTCGTGTCCACCAAAGGCTCATCTCTTTTCTTGTAGGTCATGTAGGTCTCAAGAGTGAGCCATACAAAAATCATCTTGATAAGAAATAATTTAGATAAACATTATTAAAAAAAAAAAAAGAAACACTGATATAAATATATAACAGAGAGAGAACTTACTACCAGCTAGTTTTCTTGCAGATGTAACTGGTTGAAGTATGATGAACATCAGCATTATGAACCAGAAGAAGAAGAAGAAGCTATAAAAATGGGAAGAAGAGGCTTTGCTCAACATTTTCAAAGACAAAGAGAGAAAATGGGGATTTTTTTTTTTTTTTTGGGGGGGGGGGGATGCACAAATGATTATGGATGTAAAGTGCACTTTCATGGTTCACATATATATAGAAAAAAAATTATTAGAAGCTCTAATAAAGGAGTTTTAATGGGAGTGGATCTCATTGTGATGTGATGTTTTGGTTTTGATTTTGATTTTTTTTTTATTCCCTATCACATTATTAGAACTCAATTAGAGCTCTAAAATTAAAGAGATGTATCATTACTCTATATAGAATCATTTACTGCATACAAAAGAAATAGATAGATCTTATATATATTTATCTATATTTATATTATTATTAAAACTATGTGTAGGGGCATAATTTTTTAATGACAAACACATGGCTGAAGTGTCACCGAAGTGTCAGCCGAGGTGCCACGTGTCCTGATCATGACGCCAAGATCATCTCGGCTAGGCCGAGGTTATCTGCGAAGATACCGGAATCCGGGATAAGCGGATAAGGGACAAGTGTCCTAGAATGAGAGAGAACTTCAATTTGGGTAAAGATAAGACTCTTAGAGAATTTATCCCAATCCTACTAGGAGTCCAAGATTAGCAGTAATCCTAAGTCCATTGAAGTTAGGCTTCTATTAGGACTAGGTTTGTGTTAGCTATAAAAGAGAGGCACCATCATGAGTCTAAGGTATGTTTTTTATGCTCTGAATAGTGAGTTAAACACTTTTGCTATCTTTGAGAGATAACTGACTTGATCGTCGGAGTGCCTTCGGGTGGACGAACCACCGTCGAAATCTCTTCTTTTTGTGACAGGTCGTTCGGGCTTAATCTATTCTGTCAGTGTTCTCCAGCTGAGTGCTTGATTGGCAGTGTGGTCGGAAATTGACACACACAATTTGGCGCTGTCTGTGGGAAAGAAAGGAGAATAGATGGCCAACAACGGACAGAAAGAGAAGGTTGGAGACGACACCCCTACTGGGAGTGGGAAGCATATTGACCTTGATGTCGAAGAAGACAATTGCAACGAAGAGACTCGTGATAAGAATCACAGAGGAAAGGACGTAGGCCAGGAGGGCAGCGTACCGAAGAAATCGGATTGGAGCGGGTATTATAACGAGGACGACCTCCAGGTATGGAAAGATAAATGCCTGCGGAGGGACGACGAGATGAAGGGAATGTCGAACAAATTGGCAGACCTGTAAACGTTCATCAATTTCATGATGCAGAACAATGTCATGTAGCCACTGTTCCCGCTACAAGATACGCCGATTCCAGCGGCCAAGAAAGGTGCCCAGAAAAGGGGGGCAGAAAACGGTTCCTGCAGTCCCTCAGCATAGAGGAACCAAAGGACATTCTCACCGGCCTTCACGAGAGGTCGGGTATGGAGAATCCTAGAAGACACGTCGAACAAAAGAAACCTGCACTAAAGAATATCGGGATGTTCAGGGGAAGGAACTCTGTTTCGACACGACCAATGGAAAGAGGTCCAAAAGGACTCATAATGACACTGGAAATAGTACACCAAAGAAGGCTGGAGAATAATGCTTGGGAGTTGGAATTTACAAGCTAAGGTTGGTTTAACACTTGTCGAAATTTTAAAAATTTACAAGTTGAAATTAAACCGAGGACATGTTTAACACTTGTTGAAATTTTAAAAGTTTACAAGTTGAAGTTAAACTGAGGTCATGTTGAAAGAAAATTGATTAACACTTATTGAAATTGTAAACAATTTACAAGTTGAAATTAAGCCAAAGTTATTTATAAAGAAGTACTTATGTACTTGTCGAAATAAAAACGTTGGTTTGTATAACCGAGGTATATCACCCAAGAAGATTACACAGTTAAGGTGTACGTTGAAGACATGCAAATTATTCTAAAACATTGATGAAAACAGACTAAGTCTTAGTCATATTTGAGCCGACGAATGATGACCTCGGTAATGAAGGATAGAGCAAGTTTAGCCGACGTGATAAAAGAAATAATATAGGTTCCATCACTTCAGGATGCTGAGGTAATAGAACCTAGGGGACAGTTGTGGGGGCATAATTTTTGAATGACAAACACGTGGCCGAGGTGTCACCGAAGTGTCAGTCGAAATGCCACGTGTCCTGGTCATGACGTCGAGATCATCTCGGCTAGGCCGAGGTTATATGTGAAGATACCGAAATCCGGGATAAGCGGATAAGAGACAAGAGTTCTAGAATGAGAGAGGATTTCAGTTTGGGTAAAGATAAGACTCTTAGAGAGTTTATCCCAATCCTACTAGGAGTCCAAGATTAGCAGTAATCCTAAGTCCATTGAAATTAGGCTTCTATTAGGACTAAGTTTGTGTTGGCTATAAAAGAGAGGCACCCTCATGGGTCTAAAGTATGCTTTTTATGCTCTGAATAGTGAATTAAGCATTTTTGCTATCTTTGAGAGATAACTGACTTGATTGTCGAAATGCCCCCGGGTGGACGAACCACCGCCGAAATCTCTTCTTTTTGTGACAGGTCGTTCGGGCTTAATCTATTTTGTCAGTGTTCTCTAGCTGAGTGCTTGATTGGCAGTGTGGTCGGAAATTGACACACACACTATATATACTATTATTAGAAGTGTACACCACCTTGGTGCAGTCTATTGTGTTGTTTTGAAAAGATGGTTAAAATTTTTTTTTTTTTACTATTTTATGTGAGAGGTGATAAGACCCAAATGAATTAAAAGCTAACTTTTATGGGGGTGTTTGTTTCAGCTTTTCAGAGCCAACTTATGGCTTTTAGCTTTGAAAAAGTTATTTTCGACTGTTTGGTTAAACTTATTTCAAACAGCTTCTGATTCTAACAACTTATTTTAACTCAAAAAAGCTGATTCTGAGAAGCTGCTCACCCCTTGCTTCTGATTATCAACTTCTGCTGTGGACATGTTAATTTATGGTTATACTCTTAAATTTTTTTATTTTTTATTTTTTTAAAAATAGAAAAAAACTCAAATAGACTATAGATTATTATTATTATTTTTTATGAGAAATGTAGACAAATAAAAAATAAAAATTAATTGAAAAAGCTATTTCACAGCTTATTTAACAAACACTACTCAGCAACTTAAATTTATAATCCAACAGCTACACCAAACAGATTAACAACTTCTGATTAAAGTCATAATCTATAATCTGTTAAGCTATAATCTATAAGCTGTTTTAACAGCTACACCAAACGAGGCCTATGTATGCTGCCAAAATAGCCCAAATTTCTTTCTCTTCTATTGTCAAGTGACCTTTCCATCTAAAAAATAAAAAATAAAAAAATAATAATTAAAAGAGAGGACAAGACTTTAATCTGAGATCATTATTTACTTAATTTATTAAGGAATACGTTCATCACTTAAATAATATAAAATATATATTAAATTCAAAATTAAAATTTATATTTTAAGCACAGCTTACACCCTTATACATATATATCTCTTTTCACAAGTAGGAGAACTACAACACGAAGACTTGGAAAAGTCTCTAACAACTTGACAGATTCTGTAACTTGGAAAAGACCTCCAGGGCGTATGCTGGAAAAGTCTACTTAAAATAAAATAATAATAATAATAATAAAAAGATACTTCGTGCAGATATTTTCTTATATTCTTCGTTAGATTAGCTTGCAGACGATATAGATGTATCATTATCATATCATAAATTTGCAAATCAATTTCCTGAGCCAATGAGGCTAAAGAGTTAGAAATCTGATCTTATCCATGCAAACGATATATATGTGTCATATCATAAATTTGCAAATCAATTTCCTGAGCCAATGAGGCTAAAGAGTTAGAAATCTGATCTTACCCCTGCAAACGATATAGATGTGTCATATCATAAATTTGCAGATCAATTTCCTAAGCCAATAAGGCTAAAGAGTTAGAAATCTGATTTTATCCATGCAAACTCTTGCATGATTGGCGTAATGAAAGAGTAAGGCCGTGTGGTGTGAGAAAGGCGATTGGAAGTTTTCTCAATAAGAAATGTTAAAGACTCTGAATGTTTTATTAATATTTTTATTAAATATTTTATATGAGTGTAAAATTTATATGAGATTTATATGGTGTGAGTCTTACATTCATACAAAACATTTGGTAAAATATTAGTAAAACATATGAACATTTGGGGGTGTCTGGCATTTTTCTTTGTCAATTGAGCTTATTGTCTAATAGTTACTGTAATAATTAGTAGTGTTTTTCATTAAACATTAAAAAAAGCGTCACATATTGTCAATTTTCAATGACAGTTTGAAAATGTTATCATAGAAAACAACACTAATTGTAAATTTTAACAATAGTTTAAAAAATTTGTCACAAAAAATGCCAATTATTAGTGTTTAGCGACATATTTTGAAAATCATCATAAAAAAATCATTTTTAGTGGCAATTTTGCTAGGACCAATTTTCAATGACGAATTAATACAATTTAATGAAAATTAAATCCAATTATTAGGATCTACTGACAATTTATTCAATTATTTATATATACACATATTTAGGAAGTACTTAAAAATAAAATGGGAAAAACACAGACCAAAAAAAAAAAAAAAAAAAAAAAAAAAAAAAAAAAAAAAAAAAAAAAAAAACAACGCATAAAAACAATCATCTTTATAACAAAATAATTTCTAAATTTTTAATTTTATCAAGTTAAAAACTAATATTTTGATTTATTTTCAATTTAAATCATCTGCTTATTTTCGCTAAGTAAAATTAATGAAAAATAAAATTTTAATTATTAAATTTAATAGAAAATGGTATTTTAAATCTTTTCTGTACTCTTGCATTGAGTTCCCTAAAAGATTAACGAAAACTTGTTTAGAAACAAAATTTGAAAAATCAAACCAAACATAGCCGCATTCATTTTTTGAGGGTTTTCTTTTTCGTATTTTGTTATCTTCATTAATTTTTTTTTTAGTCAATTTCTTATTTTTTAGATTTATCTAACTTAGATCCATCTAAAAAATAAAATATTTATGAAGAACATCTTTTAAAAAAAATTTGATAAATACCCCAAAAAAAAACTGAATTGAATTTTTTTTTTTTTTTGTATTTAATGAATTTTGTATAAAAAAAATTACAAATATTTTATTTTTTAAGTATTTCTGGATTAGGTGAATTTAAAAAGGATGCTCAATTGAAAACTCCAATTTTGGACTTTTCTTGTCCAAATGTCCAAGCACTAATCTACTGTGTCTATAAGGACAAGCTATTGCAAAATAACCAAACTAGTCATGTATATATATATTGTTTCCAAACCAAATCTTAAACAAACTAGTGTTAGAGAAAATGGTTTATCACCATTAATTTCCGGTAACTTTGAGCTATCATTAATGTAAGACCCACACCTCGGTTTGGGTGGGTCCGAGTGGCAATACGTTCCTTGCCATGTGGTGAACAAGAATATATACTCGGGTAGTCGAAACCATTGACGAGTGAATGAGAAATTGATACCGAAGTGAGCCTCATAAACATGAAAATGTTTTGTGTGGTTCCCATGAGTTGGTATCTAAAACCTTGTCCCACATAGGAAACATAGAAGACTTTGAATGTGTTTATAAGCTCTAAAGTGGAAACCTTGGGTTGGGCCCCAAGGGGTACCCAAGTTTTGTAGGAGGAGGAGTTATGGACAAACCCAAAACCATCACCACACGTGTGCGCAGCCGCCGTCCGTCCGGCCAGGTCGGACGTGGGTATGGGTCTAGCCCGTCCTTTATTTTTTGCACCAAAATTATTTGATTTTTTCCAAATAATTTTCTGCGGGAAAATTCAAAATCTAAAATTTTGAATTTAAATTTATTTCGGTTGCAAATTCTCTTCTTCTCCAACAGTCACGTCTCTAACTTGGTGACTGTTCTTCATAACAGTCTTCTATACCGGAATAGGCACTTCTCAAGCCTATATATATCAACCCTCCATTCCATGTCAGGATATACAGTTTATTCCCGTATTCAGTCCTCTCTGTTCTCTGCTTCTGTTCATCTTCATTTTTGCATCTTTTGTGAGTTCGAAAATACAATCTGGTTCATAGGTACATTCAGTTTGCAGTGCTACATCTGTTTGGGGTGATTGTTGAATCCTGGAGGCAGGACGTCCGTTATTCTCGAGCACCTAGGAGAGGACGAATTTCTGTCTTAAAGACACAGTGTCCATACACTGGCCTCAATCACAAATTTGTTCAAAGTTTGATTTTTTGCTGAAAGTTGTAAGTTTTGTCTTTAATAAATTTCTGTTCTTACTATTTGATCTGTTCTGTTTTATTATTCTGTCAAATTAATTATTATCGAAGCATTATTTTACCAACAATTTTAAGACAGAAATTATCTCTGATTTGGTTACTGTTTTATGTTTATAATCCAGTATCTATATTCTTCGATTAAAAAAAAATAATTTGCAGAATTGTGATGTAGTCGGTGTAGTTATAGACCAAACAGAACAATGAAATAGTCTGTGTGTTTATTTTTCTGTTAGTTTTATATTTCATAAGTGCCGAAGCATTTTATCACATGCACTGCTGTTCGTAGAAAATGTTCACATGCACTGTTTTAAATAAAATTCTGGTTTGATCATTTACTGGTTTGACAGAACTTTGGTTTTGAATAACATTCTTTTTAATAATAAAATATTCATATTTTGCACTACTTCTTGAATAATATATTTTATTCTCTATTTCTTGAATGCACTAGTAGTTTATCACATGCCATGTGTATTGAAAAAGTTGTTTTTTAATATATAAGCAGTATGTTCAGTTTCTGGTTTAATGGTTTTCTATATTATTAGAATACTATTTTTTATTTTTGTTTGTTATAAATTAATAAGTTGCTGTATGTGGTTATCCATTTATTTGGATTCATGGAGCATGATCAGTTTAGTCTTTAGGAATTTTGGACATATTGTCTTTAGCATTTACAGTGTATTAAAGTAAGTTTACATTGTGTCTAATGCTCTACGGGTTGCCTTTATCATTTGAATTCAGTTTTTTTTATGTCCTGGTTTAAATTAGATTGTAGTTTTTATTACACAGTATGACTCTGTGATTAATTACTTTGTTCTATTACTGTTGGTCATTTTAATTTGATTATTTTGATAAGTTAATTCATTTGGTCATTTGAATTTGATTCTCTTAAAACAGTTTGTTAGTTTGATTTAGTTTATATTATTTTTTGTTTGTCTTCAATAAAGATATATTCTTGATCTCCTCATATTTATTTAGTTGTTTATTTTCCTATAGAATATTTTGTTCTAGAATTTTGTTAGATTATTTATTCTATTGGTAAATAATTTCTGTTTAATTTAATTTATTTTATTAATCAGAAAGTTAAAGATGGCAACTGAGGGTACTGTTATTACTCCTAATCCCATTGTGCCTCCACCGGTGGTTTCTATTCCGGTTGTAACTCTTGCTCTGACTCATGGCCCGGGTCATGGACATGTTCCAGTGAACCATGGGAAAAAACTTGAAAAATTCAGTGGTACCGATTTTAAAAGGTGGCAACAAAAGATGTTATTTTATTTAACCACCCTGAATTTGGCAAGGTTTTTACGAGAAGATGCGCCAACTCTGAAAGAAGATGAGAGTGATGCGCAAGTTGTCACTGCAGTAGATGCATGGAAACATGCAGACTTTCTCTGCAGGAACTATATCCTCAATGGATTGGACAACACACTTTACAATGTGTATAGTCCAATCAAGACAGCAAAAACGTTGTGGGATTCCTTGGATTGCAAATATAAGACAGAAGATGCAGGAACAAAGAAATTTGTTGTTGGCCGCTTCCTGGATTTTAAGATGGTGGATTCCAAAACGGTGATCAGTCAAGTCCAAGATCTACAACTTATCTTGCATGAAATTCATGCAGAAGGTATGTCTCTGAGTGAGACTTTTTAGGTAGCAGCTACGATTAAAAAATTACCGCTGTCTTGGAAGGATTTCAAGAATTATTTAAAGCACAAACGCAAAGAGATGTCACTGGAGGACTTGATTGTCCGGTTGAGGATTGAAGAAGACAACCGTGGGTCTGAAAAGAAAAATGGGCGTAATCTGATGGAGGCTAAGGCTAATGTGGTGGAACAGAAGCCTAAGCACAACAGTAAGAAGAGGAAGTATCCTGGTGAGAGTTCAAAACGTAGCTCTGGTTCAAAGACAAGTGAAATTCAAAACTTCACAGGTAAATGTTATGTGTGTAACAAGCAAGGACATCGTGCCAAAGATTGTTACAAGCGTCGGACTCAACGAACCTTGAAAAAGAAACCTGCTCAAGCCAACATAACAGAGGAGGAAAATCTTTGTGCAATGATTTCAGGATTACATGTGTCCGGAATGGTGTCTGAAGTGAATTTGGTAAACAACCCCAAAACATGGTGGGTGGACACAGGTGCTACATGTCACATTTGCTCTGAGAAAAAGATGTTCTCCACATATCAGGTGGTAGAAAATGAGGAACAACTTTATATGGGCAATTCTTCTACCTCCAAGGTTGAAGGCAAAGGACAAGTAGTACTCAAGATGACATAAGGCAAAGAGCTTACTTTGAAAGAAGTGCTGCATGTACCAGAAATCCGGAAGAACCTGGTATCTGGATCATTGCTGAGCAAGAACGGGTTTCGCCTTGTGTTTGAATCTGACAAATTTGTACTCACTAAAAATGGGGTGTATGTGGGGAAAGGGTACTTGAGCGATGGGCTCTTTAAACTAAATGTAATGACAGTGGTTCCTATTTCTAATAAGAATAACACATCTTCTACTTACTTTGTTGAGTCTTTATATAGTTGGCATGGTAGATTAGGACATGTTAATTATGGTACCTTGCGTAGATTAATTAACTTAGAATATCTACCTAAATTTCATGTTGATGCAAATCATAAGTGTGAAGTATGTGTTGAATCAAAATTGACTAAGGCATCTTTTAAGTCAATTGAAAGAAATACTGAACCTCTAGATCTAATCCATAGTGATATATGTGATTTGAAATTTGTTCAAACACGAGGAGGGAAAAAATATTTCATCACCTTTATTGATGATAGCACTCGGTACTGCTATGTATACTTGTTGCGAAGCAAATATGAAGCCTTAGAAAAATTCAAAGAATTTAAGACTAAGGTTGAGAATCAACTTGGCAAGAAAATAAAGGCTATAAGGAGTGACAGAGGTGGTGAATATGAAGCACCATTTGGTGACTTATGTTCACAATTAGGAATAATACATCAAACCACTGCACCTTATACACCTCAGCAAAATGGAGTTGCTGAGCGGAAAAATCGTACTTTAAAAGAAATGATGAATGCCATGTTAATAAGTTCAGGGTTACCTCAGAACTTGTGGGGGGAAGCTATTCTTTCCGCTAATTATATTCTCAATAAAATTCCTCATAAGAAGTCTCATAAAACACCCTATGAACTGTGGAAAGGTCGAAAGCCTTCCTACAAATACTTGAAAGTGTGGGGGTGTTTGGCTAAAGTGGCAGTACCAGAACCAAAAAGGGTTAAAATTGGACCCAAGACTGTTGATTGTATTTTCATAGGATATGCAAACAACAGCAGTGCCTATCGGTTTTTGGTACATAAAAGTGAGAACACAGAGATTCATGTCAATACAATTATCGAGTCTAGGAATACATCATTCTTTGAAAATGTGTTTCCTTGTAAATTGACACAAGAGCCTAAAAGGACATATGATGCTGCTTTTGACAATGATCAAAGGCAAGTTGAGGAAAACCCAGAGGAAAAATTCGAGGAAGAACCCAGACGTAGTAAAAGAGCTAGGACAGAAAAATCTTTCGGTCCTGATTTCTTAACATACTTACTGGAAGAGGAGCCTCGAACTTTCAAAGAAACAATGTCTACTCCTGAAGCTCTTTCTTAGAAGGAAGCTATCAATAGTGAAATTGAATCAATCTTGCAAAATCATACATGGGAATTGGTGGATCTTCCACCAGGCTGTAAGCCTCTTGGTTACAAGTGGATTTTTAAAAGGAAGATGAAGCCGGATGGTTCAATTGATAAATACAAGGCGAGACCTGTAGTTAAAGGTTACAGGCAGACTGAAGGAGTAGATTATTTTGATACTTACTCATCTGTAACAAGAATAACGTCTATTCGAATGTTAATAGCTATTGCAGCTTTGTTTAATCTTGAGATCCATAAAATGGATGTTAAGACTGCATTCTTGAATGGCGATTTGAATGAGGAAATTTACATGGAACAACCAGAAGGGTTCGTGGTTCCAGGGCAAGGGAAAAAAGTGTGCAAACTTGTGAAGTCTCTTTACGGTCTAAAACAAGCACTCAAACAATGGCATGAAAAATTTGACAATGTAATGATGTCAAATGGATTTAAAATTAATGAATGTGATAAATGTGTTTATGTGAGAAACACTGAAAAGGGATATGTCATTGTTTGTCTATATGTAGATGATATGCTCATCCTTGGTAGTAATAATGAATTGATCAAAGCTACCAAGAAAATGTTGAACTCTAAGTTTGACATGAAAGATATGGGAATAGCAGATGTTATACTTGGAATAAAAATTACAAAGACATCTGAAGGATATACCTTGTCTCAAGGACATTATGTTGATAAAATACTTGAGAAATTTAACAAGCATGACGATCGTCTCGCTAAGACTCCTATAGATGCTAATCTTCATTTGATGAAGAATATGGGTGAAGGTATATCACAAGTAGAATACTCCCGGATCATCGGAAGCTTAATGTACCTCATGAACTGCACTCGTCCAGATTTAGCATATGCAGCTAGCAGATTAAGCAGGTATACTAGCAATCCAGGAACAGAACACTGGACAGCAATAGTTAGGGTACTTAGATATCTAAAGTATACTCGAAACTATGGGCTGAACTATATGAGATATCCAGCAGTTTTAGAAGGTTATAGTGACGCTAATTGGATCTCAGACACTAAAGACTCTAAGTCTACCAGTGGTTATGTCTTTACCTTAGGAGGTGCAACAGTCTCATGGAAGTCATCCAAACAGACATGCATTGCAAGGTCCACAATGGAATCCGAATTTATTGCTTTAGATAAAGCAAGTGAAGAAGGAGAGTGGCTTCATCAATTTCTAGAGGATATCCCAATGTGGCCAAAACCTGTGCCAGCCATTTGTATTCATTGCGATAGTCAAGCAGCAATGGCGAGAGCACAAAATAATATGTATAACGGTAAGTCTCGTCATATTCAACGTAGACATAATACTGTTAGGCAACTGCTCTCAAATGGAGTGATCTCCATTAAGTACATAAGGTCAAGAGATAATATCGCGGATTCGTTAACCAAAGGTTTGACCAGAGAGCAAGTTTTAAGATCATCGAGGGGAATGGGCTTAAAGCCTTTTAACTAAAGAGTCGCCTTAATGGCAACCCAACCTAGCTGACTGGAGATCCCAAAATCTAGGTTCAAAGGGACAACCGAATTTTGTGTGACTCATTAGTATCACTAAGGGAAAATTTTTCCTACCCTTTCCTATGATGACATAGTGATGTCTGCAGCGCTAATCAAGTTAAGCTTTGCTTTTAATGATATTCATATCTTGGAAATCCAAGTGGGGTATAGCAGAATACTCTTAATGAAAATCACCTATATGAGTGTGAACTGGGCTGGTTCAATGAGAATTGGTAAAATGTTGAATTCTCTAGAGCACTTAGGAAAACCAGGTATTGTCCAGGGCCAAAATGGGCACAACCGATAGAACCAGATTGTGTAAGAAAATAAAACTGTGTGACAGACTGTTGTCTCGGTTTACATCAATGGCAGAATAGTTCAAGACATCATGTTCACTAATCAGCCAGTACACCCGATTGTCTTTCACCAGGGAAGGTTCAAAGCCAAAAGCTACCTATCCTTTGCAGGATATTTTCAGTTTTGTACTCTCAGTGTCTGCATGTTGTAGCATATTCGTTTTCAATTTCATTCATGTGGGGGATTGTTAGAGAAAATGGTTTATCACCACTAATTTCCGGTAACTTTGAGCTATCATTAATGTAAGACCCACACCTCGGTTTGGGTGGGTCCGAGTGGCAATACGTTCCTTGCCATGTGGTGAACAAGAATATATACTCGGGTAGTCGAAACCATTGATGAGTGAATGAGAAATTGATACCGAAGTGAGCCTCATAAACATGAAAATGTTTTGTGTGGTTCCCATGAGTTGGTATCTAAAACCTTGTCCCACATAGGAAACATAGAAGAGTTTGAATGTGTTTATAAGCTCTAAAGTGGAGACCTTGGGTTGGGTCCCAAGGGGTACCCAAGTTTTGTAGGATGAGGAGTTATGGACAAACCCAAAACCATCACCACAAGCGCGCGCCACCGCCGCCGCCTGTCCGGCCGGGTCGGGCCGGGCGCGGGTGTGGGTATGGGTCTAGCCCGTCCTTTATTTTTTGCACCAAAATTATTTGATTTTTCCAAATAATTTTCTGCGGAAAAATTCGAAATCTGAAATTTTGAATTTAAATTTATTTCGGTTGCAACTTCTCTTCTTCTCCAACAGTCACGTCTCTAACTTGGTGACTGTTCTCCTATATATATCAACCCTCCATTCCATGTCAGGATATACAGTTTATTCCCGTATTCAGTCCTTTCTGTTCTCTGCTTCTGTTCATCTTCATTTTTGCATCTTTTGTGAGTTCGAAAATACAATCTAGTTCATAGGTACATTCAGTTTGCAGTGCTACATCTGTTTGGGGGTGATTGTTGAATCCTGGAGGCAGGATGTCCGTTATTCTCGAGCACCTAGGAGAGGACGAATTTCTGTCTTAAAGACACAACGTCCATACACTGGCCTCAATCACAAATTTGTTCAAAGTTTGATGTTTTGCTGAAAGTTATAAGTTTTGTCTTTAATAAATTTCTGTTCGTACTATTTGATCTGTTCTGTTTTATTATTCTGTCAAATTAATTATTATCGAAGCATTATTTTACCAACAACTAGTGCCTTTCTCTCTCTTCTCCTTACCTCCATTGTCGCCGTGCCGCCGACTAATCACCATCACCACCATTCCTCCCGTCTCTCTCTCTCTCTCTCTCTCCCCTCCTTACATCCGTTGTCACCGTGCCGCCGACTGATCACCATCATCGCCATTCCTCTCGTTTCTCATCTCTCTCTCTGGATCTGTTGTCGTCGAGCCGTCGTTGGAGATCTGTAGATTGACCTCAGATCTATAGATCTGTAAACCTTAACCACCACGCCGCTACAAATCTGTTAGATTTGACGTCTCCATCATCATCGCCTTCGCGTTGTCTCCATCATCGCCGCCGTCGTCGATCTCTACATCACTCACAACTACTTAGTCACCACCGATGTCCCCTCCAAAATAAAAGACATATATAAATAACTCGATTATTTCGTCAATCAATAAACTTAGATTTCCATTAATCAAATCTCTATAGTTGCATTTCTTTCATGAAAAAGATTTACATAAGGAGTCCACATGCAATACATATTTAATATTTTCTAAGTTAAATCCATAGCATGTGTGACAATTCTAAACAAGAAAATAATCAACAAAAGAAAAGCCTCAAGGGTTACAAGTTCTGAGACTTAAGCCTGGTTATACAAAAATGGTTAACAAACCTAGACAATTTAAGCCTTTAGCTTGCTAAAAGAAATCACAAAAGATATAGAGCATCATGTTTTAAAAAATATTCCTACGCCTTCAGCTAAGCAGGATTACCACATTATTTCCTACACAAAATCCATGAGTGATAAATGCAAAATCCAATAGAGATATCTTGGCAAAGTATATATATATATATTAAGCAACCTCAAATACATGAATGCAAATGCCATGCCAGGCTCCAATGTCATAAGCTTTCAATTCTTTTGAAAACACATCCAAAGTTCTTTTTGGAAAGTTCATTATCTCAATGAAATTCAATAATAAAACAAAGTAGTCACTACAACAACTTTGGGATTTAAAGACAAAACAAATTTATCTCAAAATGTACACATTTTGTGACCCAAACTAATTATGACGAAAAGTTTTCCTTACCCATTTTGTCGCCAAAATGTTGTTGCCAAAAGGTTTTGGAGAAGAAAAAATAAATTCGTCATTGAAAATGATAAATTTGTGATGATTTTTTTTTTTTTTTGTCTCCAATACAGATTGTTGGGAACATATTTGTAAGTAATTAGCGACGAAATATTTTATCATTAAAGGAAGAAATTAGAAACAAAACTATTTTGTATAAATATAAAAATTAGAGACAAAATAATTTTGTAGTGTTAAATATAAACAAAGTTGACAAAAAATTAGTCGAAGAAGCTACCAATAGAGACAAAAACAAATTCATCATTAAAAATATGAAATAATGTCGAAAAAAAAAATTCATCACACATTGAAAGTAATAGTGACAAAATTTTTTGTTATGACAAATTCATTTAGCAATGAAATAAAGAATGCATGACAAAATTAGTCATCCACCTAAGCCAAGTAAGGGACAAAAACACCTTTTTTAGGGATGAAAAAATTTGTCACTAATTCTAGATTTTTTTTTTTTTTTCACATTATATAGCTATTTTATCAAAATTTGAATTTTAATTAAGCAAATATATCCCTATTCATTTTGAAACCTGTTTAATAAAACAATTCCATCACAACTTAATTTAACTCGGACAAAGTCACAAGACTAGTGTCTGTACCTAGTCTCTTAATATTTTTTGTAACAAAATTTATATTTTTAGAGATAAAAAATAAAATAAAAAACTTGATTTTTAAAAATCTTATATGTTGTAGTGAATTGCGATAAATATTAAAAAAAAAAACACTGATATAAATATATAATAGAGAGAGACCTTACTACCTGGATTGGTGGCTAGTTTTCTTGCAGATGTAACTGGTTGGACCATAATGAGCATCAACATTAAGAAGCAAGAGAAGAAGATGCTTTGCTCAACATTGAGAGCAATTGAGGGAGAGAGAGGTATTGGATAAAAAAAAGAAAAAAAGAAAGATACAACTAATTATTATGGATGTACGGTGAACTTACATATATATATGTATATATATATAATCATTTACTAAATTATTGCTTACATATTACATAGGGGTGGTTTGGATATTCGAAATAAGTTTTATTTTTTGACTTTTTATAAAATAAAATAAAAATATGTAAAAAAGTAGAAAAAATAAGCAGAAAAGTAGAGAGGAGATATTGATAAATGTTGATTGATGTGACTCAAATAAATATATATATACAAAAGAAAAGTGCACTTTTTTAATGTATGCCAAACATCTACTAAAGAAGTAGAAGAATTACAATACGAAGACTTGGAAAAGTACCAATTCTGTAATGTGGAAAATACTTCCACATCATTTACTGAAAAAGTGTAATTTGTGGTAGTCAAATTTGTGAACTTAGTTGTGAAATTTTGGTGGTATTTTTTTTCATGACTCAAATCCATTTTAGTTATCAAACTCTATGGTGTATGATTATGTATTGAAGTGCCTTGATTACCAAACTCAAATTCATTTCAGTTTTGTGATGTTTTGTAATAAATCAAAATAGTTTTGATTATGAAATTCTTTTTGCATTTTTGTTAAAAATCAAATTGATTGTCATGACCCAAATTGGTAAAACTTGTGAACTATTGTAGCTCAAATTTTAGTTACATAGTTCCTCCGCCTCATTTTATTGGTCTCTTATTTCATTTTTTGTTGTCCCAAAATGAATGTCCACTTTGAAAAATCAAAGTTTTAAATTTAAATGTTTCCAAAATTATCCCTTGGAAAGTCATTATAGATATATTTAAAGATGATAATAGAAGGGCATTTTTGGAAATAACCATTAAAATTTTGAATTTAAATGTAATTTTAAAATTTTTAAAAGGGACTATTAATATGGGACAGATAGAGTATTATTTTGAAAATCATGAATAATATCAATTTCAATAAAATTTTCTTCTAGAAAATGTAACTTTGTCAGAGAGGAGGGGGGCATTTTTAAAGCTCTTTCAATTTCTTGTCACACTTCATAAATATTGTGAGAATGGGGGGTGTCGTGCCTCTGTATGGAATTGATTGTAAGACAACTAACTAATAGTCTACTCCATCCTCCATACCTATCCATAATCCTTTTATGGGTTTCAATTCGAACTCACTTTGATAATCCAAACAGTCTACTTCACAGGTTTCATAATAAAAGTTATCCATATGAAAAATTAGATTGATCAAATAATTATAAACACAAAAACAAATCACATTTTATTTTATAAAATAAATGATTTAAGTTCACAATCCTTTTATTTTATAAAATGAATGATTTAAGTTCACAATCCTATTTGCTATATAAAATAAAATGTGATTTGTTTTTATATTTATAGATGTTTGATGAAATTGATTTTTACATGAATGACCTTTATTACGGAATTTACAAAGTAGACAGTTTGAATCATTGATGTGAGTCTGAATTTGGGCTCACAAGAAGAGTATGAATGAGTATGAAAAGATGTAAATATGGAAGAGCTTATCCCCTTCCAACAAGATTCGATTATGTATAAAAGACATACATGGTACCTACCACTACTAAAAAAGGCATAGGGTAATCGTTTATATATCTAAGTTTATTCTACTCCAAATCAATTAAAACTTTTGAATGGGAGGCAAAATCTATAACTACGTGAATTTGAACATCAAATACAGTTCTCAAGTTATGTTTCTTAAGCCAAGAGAAGAAGAATGGTGCCCTGTTTGCTTTATGGAAAGACTCTTATAAAAATGAATATGGAATTACAATTTTGTTCTCTCTCTTCCACCAAATAGAGATGGTTAAACAATTATTTTGAACATAACTAAACATGTCGGAGAAGAAAACTATAGCTTCCATTTGGTTTGTGTGAAAACTAATAATACGGAAAAACAAAAAAAAGGGACAAAATATAATTTTTTGAGTGAATGTTATCTATAATTTTTAATTTCCAAAATAAAACCCAACTCAAAAGGCCAGGTAGTAGTAGATCTGATGAGAACCCGATAATTTTCAATAGTTTTTTGCTATTTAAATGCAAATAGTCACACACTAAATTCTAGTACTCCTCTATGCAACATATAGGCCTGGAGTTGAACTTGGTTAAAAGAAAGAAAATGCTTTATTTACGGAAGGTAGTGAGGTATTTGTTGTTCCTTTTTTTTTATCGGTAAAGAAAAATTTCATTTAACGGCATGAATTTAAAAGTACAGGAAGATGACATTCATTGAGAGAGATTCGGAAGTATAAAAATACCCCTACTACTGCTACTCGCATCCATACAACCAACCCCTAAGCCTCTCGATTTTTTAAATAAAGAGTTAAAAAGAACTTAACTAAAAAATTAAAATACAAGAAATCCCACATATCAACCCACCAAAATAACCAAAACAAACTAAAGGAACTAAACCAACACCCAAAAGAAAAACTAAATAAACTAAACCAACATCAAATCAACACCCACGCCTCTGCCGAAGGCCACTCCTCTGCAGCTCCACCTCCCAAAACCCTCACACTTGCTGCCACCCTATACTGCTAATGCTGCTGCCCTACGCCACCCCTACGCAGCTACCAACTCCCAAAGACTCCAAACCGAAGACTCCCACACCAACGCTGCTGCATCTCCCCACTGCAGATCAACACCCAAGCTGTTCCAACTTCCAACGCTCACCAGCTACACTCCTACTCCTGACCCACACCTGTTGCAGGCCTGCTACACGCCAAGACCCACGCCTGCTCCTGCCAAGACCCACGCCTGCCGTGGATGATCTCAACAGTTGCAGAATTGAAGGTGGTGGAACCTCCTCCCAAGCTTCGACTGCCAGTGATAATGTTGTTTTTCAATCCATCACCAAGGAGCACAATAATCTTCATGTTGTTGCCAAACTCAAAATTTCCTGATAAACACCACTTTTCACATGTATAACAAATCTCCCACTGCCACTCCATCTTGAGCCACCACGAGATTTGCTGCTGGAGAGGACGATTGCAACAACTTGCGATTTCCAGGCGAAACCCATGTTGGAAAACCTTCTTTATTCGTTTGTTTCTCAGTCGAGCCGCCACCACCGGGAAGAACACTTCAACTCCACTGCTGCATCAACTCCACTGCCGCATGAGAACCTCAACTCCCCATGCCTCTGCTACAAGACCTCCACTGCTGCATCAGGTCTTCACACCCAATACCCTCTGCCTAACTCCCGAAGCCCACACCAAGCTGCTGCTACTCCTCTCCCTGGACCAAATCCTAGCGGCTGAGGTTTAAAAAAAAAAAACCCCCACGCCTCCCTCTCCCAACGCCCAAAACCCTCTGCTACACCTCCTCTGCTACAACAGGACTTCTTCTAACTCACACCCAATACCCTCTGCGCAACACCATAACCAACAGGACTTCCATCTTCACCCCTCAAACTCTCACTCGAGAAGGAGCGCTCGAGTGACAACCGGACAGAACTGGATCGCCTACGATCCCCTTGTTTTCGCCCAAAAAGTGCACCCCTCAAACTCCTGCTCGCCAAAGAGCGCACGAGTGAAATACCAGGACGCCCCTGCTCCCTGCTGAATCGGCTGATATGGCAAGGTGGAAACACAAGAGTACAAAACTGAAGACAACACCTGTACACACCAAACACTCTCCCGCAGCAACGAGACACTCCTAGGTGGGTAGAAACGGGGGACTCAAGTTTATTGAAAAGAAAACTAACAGGACAAAGGAAAGAACGAGCTAGGCCGGCCGGCCGCCATAGCCAAAGGCGGCGGCCAGCCGGCCCAAAAAAGAGACCGGAGAAGGAGGTTTTTCTCTGAGAGATTTGAAAATTAATTGATAGAATAAAACCCCTACAACTTCAGTACTTAATTTAGACCACAACTTTTACCAGGTTCTTTTTTGTTGTTCCTTGAATTAAGTTGCTGAGAAAATTATGGAATCCTGCCTTATACAGGTGAAAGGGGCAATAAAACAAATGACAGATGGTGATGAAAACATGCCAAGGGATGCAAAGATTTGTAAAAACACTGTTAAAATCAATGGGAGTGGATGACTAGAACCTCGTGTTGTGCATCAATTGCAGGAATTGTGGTATCGTTACATTGTTAATTGCCCCACCTCGAGAGGTAACTTTCTATTTTTTCTGTGATGCGCTAATCCGTGTACTTTGTTCTAGATATTGGATACTTCATCTTGTTTCTACACTTGTTTCACAATTGCACTTGAATTATTCAATAATTGTTTCCCATAAATTGGATTTGTATAGCAGTGTGGACTTTCCGCTTGCAATTTTTAGTATGGAATTAATTTCAGCTAGGATTGGGAAGTTTGGGAGGAAGTTGCCAATTTCCATTTCATGACTTGTCATTGATAGAGAATTCAGATAACCGATTCTACGCCCACAATTCTAATTTTTTGTATTATGGTTGAAATATGTAATGCTACATACCCTTAAATTTTTTATTCAAAAATATCAATGTGTTGTCCAAATTCATTCTAGATGTACGTCAAGGTGACAAGATAAAGTCAATATTTCAAAATTATTAGTCTACCATTAATGATAGAATATTTGGTGTAACCCAACTTAATGAATTGTTTATAATTTTTTTAAAATTTTGTATTAGAGCATTTGATTAAACTTTGACTTACAACCATAATCATAAAAATCAAATACTATAATCAATACATAAAAACTCCAAAATGAGAGAGAAAGTCCCTAGTAAATAGACACACGGAGAATAAGGCCTATATGTAAGTAGAAATATTCGAACCACTGACTCCTAATGAGGTGCAAGAACTTTAACCAAACAAGTTAATCTCGTTAATTAGTATATTTTTGCATCCTCGCATGACACTAAAATTTAAAATAATAAAAAAAAAAAGGGAAAAGAATGCATCTTATAGTCTAGATATTGGGTTGCTCTAAAATAGCGATAAAAGACAAATATATTAAAATAATTAATAAAGCAAAATATTACATTCAAATCATAATTATTTTATTTTTTCTCTTACAATTATCAAATCAATTACAAAAAAGGCCAACTATCATCCCAAAATACAATTTTTTCAGTTAGGCAAATAGAGCAAAAAAGTCAACTAAAATAGTCAAGTTCCCAAACAATAATTTTGAATAAATTTAGTCTAATTTATTATAATTATTAGTGTTTTTTTGATAATAAAAAAAATGCGGACATTAGCAGTGTGTCATGCTTTTATAGGGAAAAAAAATTATAAATTTATTCAACTTAATGAATTAATGTTAACTAACTCAGCGACTAATTTCCTTCAAAAACCGTAATACGAGTTATTATTGAACCAAATTAATACAAAAATTAAAATTTAGAGTCAGGATCACTAATTAAAATGATATGAACTAAAATAACAAAAAAAAAAAAAAAAAAACACACAGAAATTAGCGTTGTAATTTGCTTGCCATTCAATGCCTCTATGGTGGTGACACAGCGCCAGGAGATTGACAACAACGGTTGTAAGTGGTGCAAGTACGTTTGATCGGTTGGCCGCCGACGCCTATTGCAGAAGGTGCCGTAGATGAGGGACTTCCTTTCACCGCAATCTTACTTGGTCCATGTGCCACAAACCATATCATTGATTATGTCTAAATTGAAATTAGATTTATAGTATATAAATTAAATTAGGAAAATTTAGTTAAAACCTCTAAGATCTATAATGTTAGTGGGTAAAGGATAGTTCAAAATATTTTACTTCTTAAACCTCCTGAGCAACCAAGCTTTTTGCATGAAGGATGCACCAATATATATATATATATATTTTGGACAATCTTGCACCTATGTACATATTCAGTCTGTTTTCACTAACCTTTACACAACAACATGCATTGTTCATCTCACAGAAATCAAGAACATAAGAAATCAAAATCCAATTCCAAAAATTCATAAATCAAAACAATCAAAATCCAATTCCAAAAATTCATAAATCAAAAAGAAGAAGAAGAAGAAGAAGAAGAAGAAGAGTTTTGAGAGGAAGAAGTTTTTATGCCATTGTTGCAATAAAAGTATGTCTGGATTTGGGTCTTGTTTGAGTTTTGATGAAAGTAGTGTTGGGTGTAGGTTGTTTTGAGAAGCTGGTAAAAAGTTAGCTTTTGACTTTTTACCAAGCTTTTTAGCTTTTTGGAAAGTGATTTGGGAAATTAGTAAAAAACTGGCTTTTGACTTTTTAGTTTAATATTTGTTTATAGTGTCAAATCAAATTAAAATGACCAAAATACCCTTACCCAACATAAGAAATTTATTTTTTTATTTTTTTGTCATAGGCCCTAATTTGTAATTTCACACTTGTGTTTTTAGAACTTTCCAAACCAATTTTATTGCGTTTTTGGCCACTTGCGTTTTTGGAAAATGATAAAAAAAACGTAGCTTTTTTCCAAAGTTCCCAAAACGGCACCTAGTGTGACTAAGGAAAGTTAGGTTGAAAGATTGGGCATATTGATCGAAAATTTGGTGAGATTGGAAGGAATTTGTTGATTAATTTGTTGAGTTTATTGATTGTTATTTGTAAAGTTTTCTTCAAGTATGTTGAATTATTGTTGATTTGTTATTGATTTGTTTATGAACTCACAGTAAAAAAACTTGTAGAGCTTCCTTTTATACTCTATTTTTTTTTTTTAATTGATACTCTGTTTAAAAAGATAGTAAAGTGTTACTTTGGTAATCAATAACATATTATTGTGAAACAGAATAACATGTTACTATTTACGTCAATTTCGACGGTAATTTTTTTTTTAAATTTTTTTTTACGAATTTCATAATCAATAATTGAACAACTGTTGATGGTAATTTGGTAATCAATAATTCCATGAATTTTTTTTTTATGGATGTTGATGAGAAAATTCTAAAAATATTAATTTTATCAAAAATATTATTTTAAAATTTGAAATATTAAATTACTCACTAAAAATATTTTGGTAATAGTGATATGTGCGGTACCTTTCAAGGAAAACTTTTTGTACTTATCCTTAACTCATTAAAATTTTATTATGAAAGAATTTTGACTAAATATAAAATTATAAGAATTAAAATGAAAATCTAAATGAAATTATAAAAATGAAAAATGTAATTCACCCTATATTGTAATATCATATAGTTGGAGATATAAGATGATGAAAAAACACAAAAACAAGTGGCCATATATATATATATATATATAGAGAGAGAGAGAGAGAGAGAGAGAGAGAGAGTAGGCAGTTTTTCAAAATTATATTATTAGCCTGCTAATTTATGAATATTTCTACGATGTCCATAGAATGACCCCTTTTAAAATTTTAAAAATTTACCAAAAAAATATAAAGGTTTGATCTTTTTAAGAAAATAAATTTTTAATTTTTAATTTTTCCAGTTTAAACTAAAGTTTTTTTTTTTAATTTTTTTATTTTCAATCTAAACCATCTACCTGTTTTCGTTAGGTAAAATTAATTGAAAAAAAACATATCTTAATTGTTAAACTTAACGAAAAATAATATTTTAGATATTTTTTATACACTTACTTTGAATTTAATGATTATTTTTCTTTTTTCTCTTTTAGTTTCACTTAACGAAAATAAGTCGATAGTTCAGATTGAAAATAAATCAAAAAATTAGAGTTTAAATTAACAAAATAAAAAATTCAGAGTTTATTTTTTTAAAAGAATCAAATTCTGAGTTTTTTTTTTTCCAAAATTTTCTGATTCACCTTTTAATTCATGACTATTCTTACAATTTTTATGATGACTTTCACTTATTTTACATATTATGCAACAGTATCAATATATTAATAGATTTTTTTTAATTATATAAATTATGTAAATTAATGACATATGTTACAATCACAATATAATATCTTAATTATATAGTTCAAAAATTGTATGAAATTGATAGAAACCACCGGTACTAATGGTTCATATACGAAAACCGTCTATAAAAGGTCAGTGCATATATGATAGGGTAAGCAAAATTCAAAATACTAGATCTATCTTTTTAATATCATTTTTAGATTTATTATTCTACTCCAAGTTAGCTAATTTAATCATCGTCGGAGAGGTTTTCAACTAATCAACACACTCGTGTACACCCAAGGCTCATCTATTCTCTTGTAGGTCATGTGGGTCAAGAGCGATCATACAAAAATCATCTCGATAAGAAATAACAGATATAAATATTTTTTTTTTAAAAAAAAATCAATGATATAAATATATAACAAAGAGAGAATTTACTGGCAGCTAGTTTTCTTGTAGATGTAACAGGTTGGACTACGATGAACATCAACATTATGAACCAAAAAGAAAAAGAAGAAGACCAAACCAAACCAAACTAAGCCTTGAGTCCCATAAAATGGGGTCGGCTACATGAATCCTTCTTCCCCATACGGCCCTATCAAAGGCCTTTTCGTTAGTCAAATTAAGTAGATCCATATCTTTATTTACAACGTTAGCCAACGTTAATCTAGGCCTACCTCGTCCCCTAACACTCCCCTCTACTATTACAGTATCGCATCTCTTCACTACTACCTCTGTTGATCTCCGTTGAATGTGACCAAACCATCTCAATCGATTCTCTCACAACTTATCTTCTATCGGTGCTATTCCTACCCATTCTGGAATACACTCATTCCTAATTCTGTCTTGTCTAGTCTTGCTACACATCCACCTTAGCATCCTCATCTTAGCCACACTCATCTTATCTACATGTTATTTCTTGGTTGCCCAGCATTCCGTCCTATACAACATCGCTGGTCTAATAGCCATTTTATAGAACTTACCTTTTAGTCTAGTGGGTATTCGTTTATCGCACAATACCCCAGACGCACTTCTCCACTTACACCATTCCGCCTTAATCCTATGGGCCACATCTGCATCAATCTCCCCCGCTGTTGTGATAATCGACCATAAATAACGAAAATGTTCACTCTTAGGCAGTTTTTGGTTTTCAATCTTCACTTCTCCTCTGCTTTCATTGTTACTATTACTAAATTTACACTCCATGTACTCTGTCTTTGTTTTGCTTATTCGAAATCCTTTCGATTCAAGAGCTTTTCTCCAAATCTCTAACTTTGTGTTAACTCTTTCTCTAGTCTCATCCACTAGCACGATATCGTCTGCAAAAAGCATACACCATAGCACGTCATCCTGAATATTTCTCGTCAACTCATCCATAACTAAAGCAAAAAGATAAGGGCTTAAGGTAGATCCTTGGTGTATATAGCGATCCCGGTATTCCCTTGTTGTATTTGTTGTATCCGGACTCAGGTTCCATGGAGGTGGTTGTGTATACCTTGTTTGAATCCTCTACTCTTTGTATTTGAGTCTTGGGTTATGTTGAACAGGTTTGAAACAGGTTGGTTGAGCTTAGGAACCAAGACTAGATGCCCAGATTTCGGCCTGTCCGCTCCAACGGAGCTTTTGACGTTTAAGCGGGGCCTTTGTTGTAGCTTGTCCGCTCGAGCGGGGGTTTTGACGCTCGAGTGGGATAATCACCCACCCAGTATCACCTCTGCAGGGTTGGACGCTCAAGGGGGAGTTTGGGCGCTCGAGCGGGAGTTTGTGTGTTACGCTCGAGCGGGGAGTTTAACGCTTGAGCGGGGACCTGGTTCTGCAAAAGTACTGGAAGTGCGTATTCACCGCTCGAGCGGCGGATTGGACACTCGAGCAGGAGTTTGTGAGTGCCGCTCGAGCGGGGGTCTGGACGCTCGAGCGGAGCGACTGGTTTAAAACTCCGTGTTTTGACATTTTAAATCACTTTTTCACATTCTCTTCTCTCTCATACTTTTCCAAAAAACACCATTGTTGAGCTCCTCACTCTAGAACTCTTCCTTCTCTCTAGGTATTGATCTAGTAGGAGTGATTTGCTCATCTTTGGCCTTTACAAAAAAGTTGTTGATCGTCGAGGGCTACCTTTTGATCCGTAAAGCTTGTGATTGGGAGCAACTTTGTTTTCGTCATCTTCTTCCTTGGGTGTCAACTTTTGAGGTAGGGATTCCTACTCACTATTATGGTCTTTGACATAGACTTTTGGTTGTTTTGATAAAGTGTTGAAGTTAGTTGATTTTGGGACTTAGGGTTTCAAAATGTTATAATAGAGGGTTTGTTATTTTGATTCTTAAACTTGTATTTTAGGTCTCAAAATGATGATTTGGATGTTGGTCGTTAATATATGAACCTATGGGTTAATATTGAGAGTTGGGGAAGAAAGCCATAATTTGTATGTAAATTAATTGGTATAATTAATTTGGGAAGTTATGGATTTATGGAATTGAATTGGAATTAATGAAATTGATTCATTGTATTGTGAAATGGTGGAGTTGGTTTTATTAATCTCTCACTTTTGAAAACATTGATAATTTATCTGTTTGAGCTTTTATCATCGGTTTAGAGATAATTGCTTGGGCTACCGGTGGGGGGTAGTTTTGATTGTTATAGACAATGCATGATGATTAAGCAAATTGAAACTAGTCAATTGGATAGGTTATTGAGTATGACGGATGGAAGAATACATTAACGTTATGTATTGATTGATTGAGTATATGACCTATGTGTATATACGTTGTGTGTGTATGTGGGAGGAGATAGGGGATGTACTCCACGGTTTAGGGGAAGATAGGGGATGGACCTCTAAACCGGATGTTGCTTGGGAGGAGATAGGGGATGGACTCCACTGATACAGCTCATATGCTTGTCAGTTAACGTGTTAATGTAGCTCATATGCTTATCTTTGAAGGTGTTGATATAGCTAATATGCTTATCTGTTGAAATGTGGATACAGCTTGTATGCTTATCTGTCGAGATGTTGATATAACTAGTATGTTTATCTATTGAAATATGAGAAATGGGAAAAGGAAATGAAACATGAACCTAGTGGTTATGAATTGATTTATGGGAATTAAACATTTATCAATTACCAATGTCTTAGTTATTGCTCATACTGTGTTTAGCATATCTCTACTAGGCGTTGGCTCACCCTATATGGGATATTATTTTCAGGTATAGGCAGCATGCCACCTCTAAGAACTTAGCTTGGATGGATATGAGAGTTGAAGACTTTCTTTTTGATTATTCTATTTGTATTACATGTATACCAAGCCAAGGGCTTATTTTGTATAGAGTTAGTACTCTTCTTTTGTGTACCAAGTGTTAACTTGGAAAGCTGTAAGCCTGTAGGGTAATTGCTTTAGTTATTAACATGTAATACTGTTGTAAGAACTACCTGATAAATGGAAAAGCGTTGATTTCTTTATACTATTGCATGTCTAAAATGATGGGATTTATGTGCTATTTTGAGGGCGTTACAACTTGATATCAGAGCGTACCGGGTTCGAATACTTTGGGTACGTGGAAAGTGATTAGTATCACAATGGGTTTGTCTCGCTTGATTAGAGACTTAGATGTAATGTTATGTGTTTAAATTGAGAACATGCTTATGTGACTATTTGAGTATGGGATTTAGTTTCTAGGATATTGATTGGATCCTTGGGTTTTTGTGAGTCTTGTTGGAAAAACACTTGATCAATGCTGTTTCTAACCGGAATAGTAATGCCTCGGGACTGTTATTATCCGGGAATGAAAGTCGTAATCGCTTATGTGTTTATGTGCTTATGTGGACTGAATTACAGTTGTCCATGCATTAGGACGCGGGTGTTTAGTTTTAGCACATTTATGAATGTGCTAACGTCTTTGTTACCTTTAATAGGATGTCAGGATGAAGTGGTAGGCGTGGTAGGCCTAGGAGGCAAGAGGTGCCTTTACCGGATGATGTTCCAGAAATGTAGGAGGGAGTTGGTCAGGCCAATGTGGCCGAGCCAGTGGGTCAGCAGGCTATGGGTGCCTTGGCCCGAGAGATAGCGGGAGCTTTGTGTATTCTCAGAGCTGAGCATCAGGTTACAGAGGTAGGGCCTTCTTTCTTGAAGAGGGAATTTTTTCGGTCTAACCCGGACGAATTTGTTGGAGATCCGAAAGAGCCACTTAAGGCTGACGAGTGGCTGGAACAGATGGAGAAGACGTTCGAGATGCTTGGCATCGAGGACGGGGGTCTAAAGGTGACCTTGGCATCCTTCCAATTGAAGGGAGATGTGGGTCAATGGTGGAAGTACGAGAAAGGCAATATGGGTGGTGCATGGGAGGCTTTTGTGACTGCTTTCCAAGAGAAGTTCTTGTCTTCAGCTGCTAGAGAGAAGCTGAAGGATCAGTTTTGTCGGCTTAAACAGTAGGGTTCATCAGTGGCCGAGTTTGAGGCTACTTTTACTAGTCTGTCCAGGTTTGCACCTGAACTTGTGGCGTCCGAAGAACGCCGTTGCTTTGAATTTGATCGAAAATTGAGGCATGGGCTCAAGTTGAGGGTTGGAGGATCGTTTATTCGGGAGTATAGACGTTTGGTTGATGCTGCAGCTCATATGGAAATTATGATGCAGGAGGAGGATGAGGAGAAGCATAGCGGCTTCAAGAGGAGCCAAGAGAGTCAGGGTGACGGCAGGAGACAGAGGGGTTTCAACCCTCAGCAGTCTCAAGGGGGTTTGCCTAGATCGACCTTTCCAGTGCCGAGTGCAGGTTCTGAGAGAGGGAGTCAGGGAGGTTTGACTTGTTTTGCATGTGGCCAGCTGGGTCACAAGTCTTCAGTGTGCCCGTAGAAGGGAGGGGGTCAGCGAGCTGCTTCTTCTTCAGCTAGACCTCAGGGCCAGAGTCAGGGCAGGGGCCAGCCTTTGTCTTGCTATCAGTGTGGTCAGCTTGGGCACCTGAAGAGGTTTTTCCCACAGTTGAGTGCCACTTCGGGAGCGTTTGGCTCTAGGCAGACGCAGAGTTATCAGCTAGCTCAGTCTGTGCAGGCCTCGAGGGCCAACCTGGGAGCTTCGTCATCCTAGTCGGTGCAACAGTCTTATGCTCCTAGAGGTGAGTAGATGGATCAGGGGCCTACAGGGCGTGTGTATGCTGTTACCACGCAGAACCTAGTACCGGCTCCGTCAGTAGTGAGAGGTACCTTTCTGTTTTGCAACTCGGTTGCTAGTGTGTTGATTGATAAGGGTGCGTCCCATTCTTTTGTGTCTGCTGCATTTGCATCTGTGTTGGAGTTGGAGTTGGCATTATTAGCATCTCCTATATGTGTTGTATTGCCTGTTGGGGGCGAATTGATTTTGAAACATGGATGTAGAGGTTGTGATATAGAGGTCGCCGACCGTAGGCTTCCTTTTCCATTTGTTGTTATGCCCATGAAGGGTTTTGATATTATTTTGGGTATGGATTGGCTATCGTCATACCAGGCTGTTATTGATTGCTACCGCCAGAGGGTTACAGTTTGTACCTTGAGCGGGGAGTATTTCCATTTCTTGGGGGATTGGGTTGGTAGTGTGTTGCCACCAATGTATGATCTGCGAGGGCGGAGTGAGCTTAGTGGTCTACTTGCTAGCTTTGAGAATGGTGAGTGTGATGAGACCCAGATTGTGTTGCCGAGGGTAGTTTGTGAGTACTTGGACGTCTTTCCCGAGGATCTCGTTAGTTTGCCACCTCACCAGGAGATTGAGTTCTCTATTGATCTAGTGCCCGGCAAGGCGCCGATTTCTATGGCACCCTACCATTTTGCTCAAGCAGAGTTGGTTGAGTTGAAAGTTCAGCTCCAGGAATTGCTAAATAAGGGATTTGTTCGCCCTAGTGTTTCGCCGTGTGGAGCACCGGCCCTCTTTGCTAAAAAGAAAGATGGCGCCTTGAGATTGTGTATCGATTACCGAAAGTTAAATCGGGCTACGGTTAAGAATAAGTACCCTATGTCCCTTATAGATGATCTGTTTGACCAGTTAAAGGGTTCCCGTTGTTTCTCTAAGATAGACTTGAGATCGGGTTACCACCAATTGAGGGTTAGAGAGGAAGATATTCCGAAGACGGCATTCTGTACGCCGTATGGCCATTATGAGTTTCTGGTGATGCCATTTGGGCTTACCAATGCAGCGGCAATCTTTATGGATTTGATGAACCGGATCTTTCGGGAATTCTTAGATCGATTTGTGGTCGTTTTCGTGGACGACATTCTTATCTATTCGCCTTCTGAGAAGGAGCATGAGGAACACTTGAGAGTGGTGCTTGAATTGCTTAGAGCCCATAGGCTGTATGCCAAGTTTAGGAAGTGTGAGTTTTGGCTAGGAGAGGTCAAGTTCTTAGGCCATGTGGTATCCGGGGAAGGGGTGTCTGTTGATACATCCAAGATTGAGGCAGTGCAAGACTGGGCACAGCCTAAGAGTGTGTTTGAGATCCGCAGTTTTCTGGGATTAGCTGGGTATTACCGCCGGTTTGTGAAGGATTTCTCCAGGTTAGCGTCGCCGTTGACTAGGTTGACATGGAAATGGGTCAAGTTTGTGTGGAGTGAGACTTGTGAAAAGTCGTTCCAGGAGTTGAAAGTTAGATTGACCACCGCTCCGGTGTTGATTATTCCGGAGAGAGGTTTGGGTTATGCAGTTTATTGTGATGCCTCACGAGAGGGTTTGGGTTGTGTGTTGATGCAAGAGGGGAAAGTGGTAGCTTATGGTTCACATCAGTTGAAAATACACGAGAAGAATTACCCTACGCATGACCTAGAGCTAGCAGCAGTAATCTTTGACTTGAAAATCTGGAGGCATTACCTATATGGTGAGAGGTTCGACGTGTTCTCGGACCACAAGAGTTTGAAGTATCTGTTTACACAGAGGGACCTAAATTTGAGGCAGAGAAGGTGGATGAAATTCATTGAGGACTATGATTTCGAGTTACACTATCACCTGGGAAAGGCCAATGTTGTGGCCGATGCCCTTAGTAGGAAATCCATCAGTGATGTGGCTTGTATAGCCATCCGAGAGTGGGAGATGTTGGGTGCACTTGGTGAGTTTGATTTGCTTCTAGGTGAATCCGTTGAGGCTGCGGCCTTGTTTTCTGTTGTTGCACAGCCTACACTTGTGACTCGAGTGTTAGAGGCACAGAGAGGTGTCCTTGAGGTAGAATCCCTTCGAGAGAAGATCTCCAGTGGGAAGGTTGAGAAGGGTTTAACGGTGTATCCCGACCAGAGTGTGAGATACCGAGACCATTTGTTTGTGTCGAAGTCTTGCCGAGAGGAAGTACTCCGAGAGTTTCACCATTCACATCTTGCTGTGCATCCGGGAGGCACTAAGATGTATCGAGATTTGGGTCGCCAGTTCTGGTGGCGGGATATGAAGAGGGATGTGGTTGTTTTTGTATTGAAGTGCCTTACTTGTCAGTAAGTGAAGGCCGAGCATCAGAGGCCAGCGGGTTTGTTGCAACCCTTGCTATTGCCGAGTGGAAGTGAGAGCATATCACTATGGACTTCGTTGTAGGTCTTCCGAGGACTCAGTGAGGTAGTGACACTATTTGGGTGGTTGTGGACCGGTTGACTAAGTCGGTTCACTTTATTCCCATGCGCGTGAGAGATGCGGTAGATCATCTCGCCGACTTGTATATTCGGGACATAGTGAGATTGCACGGGGTCCCAGTGACGATCTTCTCATATAGAGATCCTCGTTTTACTGTTAGGTTGTGGCAAAGTTTGCAGAGTGCCTGGGGCACTAAGTTGACCTTTAGTACAGCTTATCATCCTCAGACCGACGGGCAGTCCGAGCGTACTATTCAGATTCTTGAGGATATGCTTCGGGGTTGTGTCCTTGACTTTAGTGGGACGTGGAAGAGGCACCTACCCTTGGTGGAGTTTGCCTACAACAACAGTTTTCAGTCTAGTATCGGTATGGCATTGTTTGAGGCCTTGTATGGCCGACCGTGCAGATCTCCAGTTTGTTGGGCCGAGGTGGGTGATGCACCTTTGTTGGGTCCGGAGTTGGTTAAGGAGATGACGGAGAAAGTTGAGCCTATCCGTAGGAGGCTCGTTACAGCCCAGAGTCGCCAAAAGAGTTATGCCGACCGTAGAAGGAGGCCTTTGGCGTTTGAGGTAGATGATCATGTTTTCTTGAAAATATCACCAAGGCGAGGTTTGATGAGATTCGGGAAGAGTGGGAAGCTGTCCCTTCGACTTATCGGTCCCTTTGAGATCCTTGAGAGGATTAGGGAAGTTGCTTATCGTTTGGCTTTGCCACCACAATTGTCCGGGGTTCATGACGTGTTTCATGTTAGTATGCTTCGGAAGTACGAACCGGATCCATCCCACGTGTTGGATTGGACCGATTTGGAGGTAGTTGAGGATGCCTCGTATGAGGAGAGACCGGTTCGGGTCTTGGATAGGTGGGACCAAGTCTTGCGAGGCAAGACCATTCCCTTGGTAAAGGTTTTGTGGAAGCATCACGGAGTGGAAGAGGCCACTTGGGAACGTGAGTTAGAAGTCCGTGAGAAATATCCGGACATGTTTGTTGATGTGTAATCATGTAATGAATTTTACAATAATGTTGAACTTTAAGAGCATTGTATATGTCTTAAGTCGTAAAACATTGTCAATGTTTCGGTTAATGGAAGTTGTTTTAACATTGTGCATGTTAAGTATATTGTGAAAATGCAAGCATGATATTAATGTTGCATGTGTTATGAAATTGTGGAAAATGAGTTGGAATTGGTAAATTTCAAGGAATGCATGTTGATAATGCAGGTTGTTTTGTATAATGTGAAATGCCTCTTGAAAAGAGATGGAATTGACCGATAATGGGTCAAAAGGTTTAATATTATGTTGTAATATTGTTGGAAATGGAGAAAACTTGTTTTTTTTTTTTTGAAAAACTTGTGTTTAATTTCAGGGACGAAATTCTTTAAGGGGGAGAGGTTATAGCGATCCCCTTGCTGTATTTGTTGTATCCGGACTTAGGTTCCGTGGAGGTGGTTGTGTATACCTTGTTTGAATCCTCTACTCTTTGTATTTGAGTCTTGGGTTGTGTTGGGCAGGTTTGAAACAGGTTGGTTGAGCTTAGGAACCAAGACTAGATGCCCAGATTTCGGTCCGTCCGCTCGAGCGGAGCTTTTGGCGCTCGAGCAGGGCCTTTTGTAACGACCCTCACTTTGATTTAGTCATACTTGCATACATTCATGTATGATATTGTCTTGTCATGCTGTTTTGCAAAGTTTTGCCTTGTCTTGTTTTGTTTGAGACTTGCTTTGTCTTGCTTAAGCGTTGCTTGCATGATTTTATTCCTTGCTTGGTGTGTGGTCGAGGTCATCTTGAGCTTAGTTCACCTTTGAACCTTTGTACTTAGAACTATTTCGGAACCACTTGGTTGACCTTCACCTCCACCCCGGCATGATAGTCGAAATGTCGCTTTTGAGGCCGAGATGTTTTGCATCTAGTGATCTTTGTCCTTGGGCAGGTATGGCCTAGACCGAGGTGTGGCACATCCAGGCCAAGGTGTGGCACAGCTTAGTCAAGTGTCGTCCTCCCTAGCCGATGTCTTTGTTACCCTGTTGCCGAAGCTTTGCCTTTAGCCGATGTCATTGCTTGCCGATGTGTCTTGTCATCTAGCTTGTTGGATACGCCTTGTTAAAGACTTGTCTTGTCAATCAGTCACTTTTGAGTTGAACCAACCCGGTAGTGCCACGTGTCCGAGCTGAGTGTTAAGACAGCCGACAGACCTAGAAATAAATCATTTTTGTCTCAAATCTTTGTTTTAGAGAGAGAAACTCTAGAAAAAGAAGGAAGGAGTTTTAGAGTGAGGAAGTGGAGTTCCGAGCTTGATCTTTGAGGATCGAATCGTTAGATTTGAGTTTTGAGGTTAGATCCTTGCTCTACTCTAGTTGTTCTTATTGCTTATCAAGCTGCATTGCATGATTGAATTCGTTTTGCACGCCATGCACTGATTTGAAGTTGGTTTTTGAAGAGAAAATAATGTTCATGTGTTTTTGAAGAAAAGTCTCGTTTTGATCCGAAAGTTTGGAACAAGAATCATGTTTTGTGTTTGTTCTTGCATGATCTTCTTGCATGGGTACCTAGGTCCATGTTTTTGAACTCCCAGCATGTTTTGCTTTGTTATTGATTTGGATCTGGTGAGAATGCCGAGATCATTGCGTGCATGTAAAGCTTGTTTTGAGAATGTGACTTGCCATGTGATTGTAGGACTTTGACCTTTGCTTTGAGCCTACACCCGAGAAGATCTAGGTGAGTGGTATTTTTAATAAAGCTATGTTATACCGTTTTGATAAATCTTGCTTCACTTTGTTTTGATGAAAAGTATTTGTTAAGCATGAATGATTAGCTCTATTTTGATGTATCAAGTATAAGCCTTGTTGGATGACATCTTGGAAAAGTCTCTTGTGGTGGAGGACTCTAAACTTTCGCAGCACCACGTTTAAAAGTCCCTTGTGCTGGAGGACTCTAAACTTTCGCAGCACTAAGTATAAAAGGATACGGTCCTTTCTTGTAAAGACTATCGTGTTAAAACGGGCTACGGGCCTAAGTAACACAAGACCATCGTGTTAAAAAGAGCTACGGGCTTAAGTAACACAAATCCCTTGTGCTGGAGGACTATAAACTTTCGTAGTACCTTGACTAATCGATTACGGATCGCCTCGTCTTTGTTTTGCCACTAACGGTTTACCGCGTGGATTTGTTTGTTCGGAAAGCCTGATTTGTGTTTTGCCGATGCCAGTAAGCATCCCTCGAGACTTGTAAGACTGGATAGATGAATACGGTTCATCCCTTGATTTGATAAGAATTTTGATATGTTTTGTTCGGAAAGAACCTCGGCTAATATTTGTATGGTTTTGGCTTGTTTTGTTTTGAAAGGACTTTGACTATATTCATGCAAAACCTTTATTACTAGTACCATTCACTGAGTATCCAAGCTCACCCTCTCTATATATATGTAGGTGATGAGCAGGACGGCGGTGACGCCTAGATATGTTTTGCAAGCTTGTTTTGGATTCTGCTCACGTCGGCTTGACTCATATTTATGTCGGCTTTGTTTTGTATTCATGTCGGCAAATGTTGTTTTTACGTCGGCAAATCTTGAAAATCATGCTTCTTGGCTTACACCTTTTGTATTTTGTGCATGTTGGCTCGAGAAGCCTTTTGATCAAGATGTAACTTGTAATTTGTTTATTAAGGACTGGATGAGGAACCATATTGTATATGTCATTCCATTTGAACTATGCACAGCTCTTATGGACCACTTGCATTTTGATTTATTGCTTCCGCATTTGTAAGCCCCATACATTCTACTCTGATTGTGTTTGATCTTTGTAAGCCGGCCTTCGGTAATCATGGATTACTGGCCATCACGGCGCCATCCTACTAGGGGCGGGTTGGGGTCGTGACAGAATGGTATCAGAGCACAAGTTCCTTAGTATACGTTATTCACACACTTTGAGTCCTAAAGAGCATAGGATTTCCTTTAGAAAGATGTTAGGATTGCATCATAGTGCTTGCTATTTGAACAAGGTGTGCATTGTCTTGACATGCATATTTGTTACTCGCCTACGTAATTATTTGCTTATTTTGTTTAAAAGTCATACCTTGCATACTCATAGCATCATGAGGAGAGGCAGACCTCAAATTGGCCGGGATTCGCCCGAAGACAGATTGGACAGACTGGAAAGGTTAGTTGAAGGTTTGGCCCACGAGTTGAGGCAAACCAGGCAACAGTACGCTAGTGCTACTTCGACTCAGGCCGAGCAGACCAACGGCCGAAATGTAGTTCCGCCTCCACCTCCGCCAGTGCCGTAAGTCCCTCCGCAGCCAGCCTTATATGGAGATGGCACGATAGCTTTGATCAGGGAGTTTAAGAAAATGAAACCACCGAGATTTTCTGGGGGTATAGAGCCGATGAAGGCTGAGGTGTGGGTTTTGGAAATGGAAAAGTTGTTCGAGATCTTTCCTAGCACTGACACTTAGAAGGTAACATTGGCAACCTTCTGGGGGTAGTTTTGATTGTTGTAGACAGCGCATGATGATTAGGCAAATTGAAACTAGTCAATTGGATAGGTCATTGAGTATGATGGATGGAAGAATACATTAACGTTATGTATTGATTGATTGAGTATATGACCTATGTGTATATACGTTGTGTGTGTATGTGGTAGGAGATAAGGGATGTACTCCACGGTTTAGGGGAAGATAGGGGATGGACCTCTAAACCGGATGTTGCTTGGGAGGAGATAGGGGATAGACTCCACTGATACAGCTCATATGCTTGTCAGTTAACGTGTTGATGTAGCTCATATGCTTATCTTTGGAAGTGTTGATATAGCTAATATGCTTATCTGTTGAAATGTGGATACAGCTTGTATGCTTATCTGTCGAGATGTTCATATAACTAGTATGTTTATCTATTGAAAGATGAGAAATGGGAAAAGGAAATGAAACATGAACCTAGTGGTTATGAATTGATTTATGGGAATTAAACATTTATCAATTACCAATGTCTTAGTTATTGCCTATACTGTCTTTAGCATATCTCTACTGGGCGTTGGCTCACCCTATATGGGACATTATTTTTAGGTACAAGTAGCATGCCACCTCCAAGAACTTAGCTTGGATGGATATGAGAGTTGAAGACTTTCTTTTTGATTATTCTATTTGTATTACATGTATACCAAGCCAGGGGCTTATTTTGTATAGAGTTAGTACTCTTCTTTTGTGTACCAAGTGTTAACTTGGAAAGCTGTAAGCCTGTAGGGCAATTGGTTTAGTTGTTAACATGTAATACTGTTGTAAGAACTACCTGATGAATGGAAAAGCGTTGATTTCTTTATACTATTGCATGTCTAAAATGATGGTATTTATGTGTTATTTTGAGGGCGTTACAGTGTAACCCAACAGTGATAGGAAATTCATTGGTCTCTCCAGCAGGCGATGTAATAGTGGTCACTACCCCTTCATACATGTCCCTAATCACATCAATGTAACCTTTTGTCACTCATTTCTTCTCTGGCACTCATCATATTATATCTCGGGGCACTCTATCATATGCTTTCTCAAGGTTGATAAACACCATATGAATGTCTCTTTTCTTTTCTCTATACTTTTCTATTACTCTCCTCAAAAGATAAATCACTTCCATTGTTGATCTGCCAGGCATAAACCCAAATGTATTCTCTAACACCTCTGTTATATCTCGCAATCGGTTTTCCATCACCCTCTCCCACACTTTCATTATATGCCACAAGAAGAAGAAGAAAAAGATGCTATAAAAATGGGAAGAAGAGGGAGATGGGGGAAAAAAAAGATACACCCAATGATTATGGGTGCAAATTGAACTTTTATGGTTCACTTATATAGAATCATTTACTACATACAAATAGATATATATACTTGTATATATCTCTTTTCACAGTTAAGAAAACTTCAAGATTGTTTATTCTAAGAAATAGGTTAAATCTAATTTTTTTGATTATTTATTAATTTTTTTAAAAGAACGTACACAAAAAAAAAAAATAGAGAAAGAAGAGTAGAGGTTGATATCAAACAAATCAAAATTGCCAAAGGCCGAAGACTTGGAAAAATCTCAAGAACTTGACAAATTTTGTAACGTGGAAAAGCCTTCCACGGCGTTTACTGGAAAAGTATACTTAAAAGCAAAAAATGAAACAATATATATATATATATATTTAATAAGTCCTTAAAAATAAAATTGAACAAAAAAAAAAAATACAAAAATACAGGGAAAAAAAATAAGAGTTTGATCTTTGTAACAAAATAAAGAGTTTTATAAGATTTCCCATTTGGTATTATGATTGGTGGAGAATATGGGATATTATGATTTTGTGTTAGGTGATTGAGGGGTATGATGAATCATGATTAGTGAAGGAATAAATGTTGGGTTTTAAGGCAACCCACCTAAACTACCAGAAATCAAACATACAATAATGGACACAAGATTTACATGGTTCGGCCTCAATGCCTATGTCCACGGAGAGAATCGGAAATTTCCACTAAAACAAATATAGATTACACCGAGGAGGAGACTCTCTCACTCAACACATATGCTCTCTACTGCCTTACACTCTCTGGTTTTCCTCTCTCACTCTCACAGAGATATACACTCACTTGTATATCACTTGTGTTCTTCCATTCCTTATATATCTTTCCTCTTGCAAGTTAACACAAATATATAGAGGGAGTTGAAGAAAAACAACCCATACCTCTCCCACGTGAAGGTATAGCTGGCCACCTCCCTATGACGGCTTGTCTCCCAAGCTACTTTCTTACCATTGTCAACAATCGATGGCTTTTCTACATTTGTGCCAACCAATGTCAACAATGGCGACTACTTCTATCCACATGGGTGAACTCAACAATATAAACACGTGGTATTAAGGGAGTACCTAATAATTTTCCCGCAATTGCACTTCTAAAGATGTGACAAACAATAACAATCAATCAACTCTCTTCAAACTCTTTTCTCTTCTTTCAAAATTTTGTCACCTTATTAGATGTGTAATTGAGAGTGATGAAATGGAGGATGACATATTTCTCCAAAATAAAGAGTTTCTAAATTTTTAATTTTATCAAGTTAAGTAAAATTGACGAAAATAATAATATTTTAATCATTAAATTTAATAGAAAATTATATTTTGAATATTTTCCATACTCGTAGATTGAATTCATTAAAAATTAACGTAAATATGTTTAAAAATATTTTTTTAAAAATCAAATCAAACATAGCCTCATTTTTTTTAGGTGTTTTTTTTTTTTTTTTTTTTTTTTTTTTTTTTTTTTTTTTTCCCGCATACTCAATTACTCTCCGGCGACCCTTCATTGCAACCACCCACTACCGTGACTCCATAGCTGGTGCTCTCCAACATCCTCTCCCCCATCCCAACCCCACCAACGTCATCGCCGTGAGCTCCCTTCTCTCTCTCGCAATGATGGCTAAACACTAACCTCATCGATTTCAGAGGCTTCGTTGACAGTGGTGACGTAAGAGTTTTCCGATGAGGTAGGGAGGCTAACGGCGTATATTGGCGACCAGTGAGACCCAAATCCTCGAGGCGAGACTAGAACGAATCTGAATATGAATCTATAACTCTATTTCTTTTATTTTCGTATACTAAGTATTTTACAAACACAAATCTCACTTTCAATCCAAAACCTCACTCTTTCCCACCCCACTTTCATAGAATTTAACCATTATTGACTCCAGAAATCTTTTGCAAATTTCAATTCTTCAACCCTCAAATTATTTTTCCTAATTATATTCCAAGCCTTGAATAATCAAGTACACAATAAATATAAGCTGGACTCTTTATTTTGTGGGGGTTTTGAATCTGGGTTCAGTTTTTTAATCTTTTTCTCTTCTTTTATTTATTTATTTTATTATTTTTATGGTAGCGTGAGAGTTTTCCCAAATTGTGTTGTCCCCTTTCCAATGGTGATCGAAGTTGCCGGAAATGGTGTTGGTGATAACCGGGGCGATAGAAGAGAGAAAGGGGAAAAGGATGAGTGGGCGGTTGCAAAAAACGAAGTTGTCAGTGGAAGAATGGATGACTCTGTTCATTCTTCTCTCAATTACTCAGCTTTTTTTGTGTTATGGTTGAAATATGCAATGCTACATAACCTTAAATTTTTATCCAAAAAGGTCAATGTGTTGTCCAGATTCATTCAAGATGTATGTCAAGGTGACAAGACCAAGTCAATATTCCAAAATTATTAGGCTACCATTAGTGATGGAATATTTAGTGTAGCTTAATGAATTGTTTATAAAAAAATTTTTAAAATTTTAAAATTTTGTATTAGAGCGTTTGATGAAACTTTGACTTACAACCATAATCATAAAAATCAAATCAAATACCATAATCAATACAAAAAACTTCAAAATGAGAGAAAAAGTCCTAGTAAATAGACACACGGAGAATAAGACCTATATATAAGTAGAAATATTAAAACCACTGACTCTTAATAAGGTGCAAGAATTTTAATTAAACGAGTTAATCCCATTAATTAGTATATTTTTGCATCTTCAGATGTCACTTGTTATTCCCAACTGCGGGAGCCGAATAAATAGAAGAGTCGGCAGGGATGTATCCCAGAAGTCAGAGACTGTTCGGCTCCGTATTAATCAACTAAGATACCGAATACATTGAGACTGCCGAATAGACGGGGAGATGTATGTTGGAATAAACAAAAGGATAATAAGTAAAAAGTGGGCTCTGGACCCGAGGTCCAAAGAATGAGTATAAATACAAGAGCTTCAGATTTAGAAAGGTATGTAAGAATCACTTCACTAAACTTAGTAAACAAGCTTTCTTGAGTATAAGAACTGACTTGCCCGTCGGAGTGCTAACCCCGGCACCCCCGACCGGAGTGTTTGTCTTTGCAGGTGACTAAGCTGAGGATCAAGAGCGTCTCCCAAGATTTGAAGAGTATTTCCAAAACCACCTCCCCACAATTGGCGCCGTCTGTGGGAATACTCAAGTACATCCATGGAAGGCGTGACGCAAGATCCTCCGATAGCCACCGACGCGATCACACAGAGAGCCGACCTCACTCCGGCAAATATGCTCGAGAAGGAAATCATCGCTACAAGACGTGCCTTGAATGTCGATTCACAAACGACTTCAACACAGGAGACGATGCTAGCCATCATGGAACGAGCCAAAAAGACCAAACACAGTTTAGACAACACCATCGCTGAGAACGAGCGCCTTCGCCGCGATCTGGCATTGGAAATAGTAAAGTCCAAACAAGCAGTGCGCCAGGTTTCTGAGCGACCCCCAAGGGCAGGCAATCTACGGTCTTGGGCCCGACAGCAAAACGCCGACGCTAGCTGTGCTTCAGTCGATTACTTTGAGGAGTTGACAAAAGACGAACGTCTGCGGCGAAGTGTTCCGCATGATAACATCCATATGATATACAGCCTGCCGAAAGCCCCGGCCGTACATGCAATCCAATCCCTCCCAGGCCCTCAGCAGCAACTCACGCCAGCAAAGTGACCCCGAGAATCGCCAAGCATCACCTTCGACGACTCTGATTTGATCGGCGTAACACTCCCTCACATCGATCCATTGGTTGTCGCGCTACGCGTAAATCGGTTCACCGTCGAACGCGTTCTTATAGACCAGGGCAGCACTTCGGAGGTCATGTATTATAAAACCTTCATCAAACTCAGGTTCACCGAATTGGACCTGACTCCGGCCCCTTATCCACTATTCGGCTTCAATGCCAACCCCGAATACCCACTGGGAAAGATCAACCTACCCGTTCGAGCGGGTTCCAGAACGGTAGATGTAAAATTCCTGGTCGTCCGGCTGCCATCGCCGTACAATCTCATCATGGGGCGATCGTGGTTGCATACCTTACAGGCCGTCCCGAGCACCTACCATCAATTGTTACGTTTTCCAACAGAACACGGCATTGAGCAGATCCGCGGCTCCCAAAAATCGGCACAAGCATGTTACCTCCTGGCCGCCAAAATGCCAAAGGAATTGCAGGTAAACTCCATTGAGGTACCCAATCGGGAAATCCTGAATGACGTCGGGCGGCAACCAAGCGAAAAGGCCACGGAAGGTTTAGACCGAGTTGACATCGATGGAAGCCCGAAAAAGTTCTTCATGATCGGCACCTCTTTAAACCAAGTCGATAGACAGCAACTGATCTCCTTTCTACTCGCCAACCTCGACGTCTTTGTGTGGACTCCGTACGAGATGCCGGGTATAGACCCATCAGTTTCACAGCACCACCTGAACGTCGACCCCACATGCAAGCCCATCATTCAGAAAGGCCGTCGGTCTGTCGCAGAGCACACTGCTGCCGTCATAGAAGAAGTCGACAGATTGCTTGACGCCGGGGCAATCAGAGAAGTCACCTACCCCACGTGGCTCTCCAACACAGTGGTGGTGAAGAAGAAGAATGGAACTTGGCGAGTGTGCATCGACTTCACGGATCTGAACAAAGCTTGCCCCAAGGACTGCTTTCCCTTACCTAGAATCGACCAACTCGTCGATGCAACGACGTGCCACCAACGCATGAGTTTCCTCGATGCTTACAGAGGCTACCATCAGATCGCCATGCATCTGGATGACCAGGACAAAACTGCATTCCTCACCCCAAGAGGAACCCACTGCTACAAAGTTATGCCTTTTGGGCTGAAGAATGCAAGAGCATCTTACCAAAGACTGGTTACCGCTATGTTCAAAGAACAACTCGGCCACACTATGGAAGTCTACATCGATGATATGGTGGTCAAGTCCAAAGAAGAACAGGATCACATAGCCAATCTAGAGAAGACATTCGGCATCTTGCGCAAATACAGAATGAAACTGAACGCCTCCAAATGCGCGTTTGGAATCGGGTCCGGCAAATTCCTGGGTTATATCGTTAACCACCGTGGAATCGAAGCCAACCCGAGGCAAGTCACATCAATCTTGGAACTCGGTTCCCCCCCGATCAGTGAAAGAAGTCCAAAAGTTGATGGGGATGGCCGCTACACTCAATAGATTCATCAGTCGGTCAACAGACCGCTGCAGACAATTCTTCCAGACGCTACGTCAAGGCAAAGCTTTTGAATGGTCCGCCGAGTGTGAAGCAGCTTTCACTGAGCTCAAGACTTACCTCCGGTCAGTACCTCTCTTGACAACACCAGCTGCCGGTGACCCTCTCATTCTGTATCTGGCAGTCTCCGATAGGGCCGTCAGCGCCGTACTATTAAAAGAAGAGGAAGGGCAGCAACGGCTAGTGTATTATGTGAGCAAGACAATGGTCGATGCCGAGACACGTTATCTTCCGTTGGAAAAACTCATCCTAACCTTGGTCATGGCAGCAAGAAAACTGATGCATTACTTCAAGGGACATAGCATTGGGGTGATAACAGATTATCCCCTCCGATCAGTACTACGGAGTGCAGAAGCATCAGGACGTGTTTCAAAATGGGCTCTTGAACTTGGCTAATATGACATTCAGTTTTTACCCAAAACCGCAATCAAGGGATAGGTGCTGGCCGACTTTGTTGCCGAATTCACAGGCGGGCTTTCCGACCTTAAACCTGCCGACGTTCTTCCAATGGATGAAGTTCGATCAAAGCCGAACTGGAGAATTTATGTCGGGGATATTTGGCAGCTATACTGTGATGGATTGTCTAACCAACGGGGCTGCGGCGCCGGCGTAGTAACCATGTCTCCTGACGGCGCAGTAATAGAGCAAGTCGTCAAGCTTGGCTTCGAAGCATCAAATAACGAGGCCGAGTATGAAGCCCTCTTAGCCGGTCTACGGAATGCACATATTCTCGGCGCTCGGCGTTTGCTAGTGTTTTGTGACTCAAAATTGGTCATCAACCAGCTAAAGGGGGAGTACGTTGCAAAAAACGACCGTATGGCGGCCTATATGAAAACGGCCAACTCTTTGCTAACGAAGTTTGACCATCACGAACTGAACCAAATAACACGTGATCAGAACACATACGCAGATGCCCTGGAATGCCTAGCCTCCGCCATCAATTCTGACCTCAAACGGACCATTGAAGTAGGTTTCATCCCGGAGCCGAGTATTGGCCCTTCAGAGGAAACCCACGTCAACGTTATAGAACCCGCATCAAGCTGGATGGACCCCATTGCTGGATTCCTCTCTTCTGAACAACTCCCAGAGGACAAAAAAGAAGCACACAAGCTGCGTAATAAGGCCCTGCGATACTATCTGGATCCACAAGGAAGGCTTTATAAAAAGTCTCTCTCCGGTCCCTATTTGGAATGCGTACACCCGGATAAAGTGGAGGAGCTTCTAACTGAGATACATGAGGGCAGTTGTGGTGCCCACTCTAGCGGACGCTCCCTGGCCCATCGAGCTATAACACAGGGGTATTATTGGCCGACAATGAGAGCCGACGTAGAAAATTATGTTAAAAGATGCGAATAATGCCAAAAGTTCTCCCCACTAACCCATTTGCCCGCCGAAGGGCTGAACTCTATCACCAGTCCCTGGCCGTTTGCTCAATGGGGTCTTGATATCGTAGGACCGTTGCCAAGGGCCCTAAGAAACAAGCGATTCTTAATCGTAGCAACAGATTACTTTACAAAATGGGTCGAAGCGGAGGCTCTAACACATCTACGAGATGCCGACATAAAGCGATTTGTATGGAGAAACATCATTACGCAATTCGGCATCCCAAGAGCTCTCATCTCAGACAATGGCACCTAGTTCGATTGTGGCGTATACCGAGAGCTGTGTAGCAAATACGGTATCGTGCCTTACTTCTTTACGCCCGCGTACCCCCAGAGTAACGATCAAGCTGAAGCCTTTAACAAAACCATCTTGGACGGCTTCAAAAAGAGGCTGGAAAGAGCTAAAGGCAAATGGGTTGAAGAATTACTGAGTGTATTGTGGGCGCATCGCACAACGCCGAGGAGGTCCACTGAAGAAACGTTGTTTGCTCTATACTTCGGAACCCAAGCAATCTTACCCCTGAAAATCGGCCTCCTGACTTTGAAATCACAAGCCTTTGATACGGGCCGAAATAACATGATGCTCGCCCTGGACCTGGATCTAATCGAGGAACGAAGAGACCGCGCCCTGGCCTCCATGGCACGGTATCAGCAGCAGCTCGCTAAGTCATACAATCAACGAGTTCAGTTGCGCCGTTACACCCCAGGAGAGCTAGTCCTGAAGAAAGTACTTCCAGCCGATCGGAGACCGGCCGACGAAAAGTTGGGTCCGAACTGGGACGGCCCCTAGCAAGTAGACTCCATTGCAGGAACAGGAGCATATCAGCTCTCGGACATGTCAGGAAGAAGCCTGCCACGGCCTTGGAATTCAACGCATCTACGAAAATTTTACCAATGACCCGATTTGTGGGCTTGGTACTTGTACATACTCTGTTGTAATGCAAAAGTTTCTCGTTTTTATGCCTCAGCTCATACGCTTCTTGATGGCCGAATAAGTCTCCGGATTCGGAGTGCCCTTCGTGGATACCACGATTGACCAAACAAGTCTCTGGATTCGGAGTGCCCTTCGTGGACACCACGATTGGCCAAACAAGTCTCCGGATTCGGAGCACCCTTCGTGGACACCATGATTGGCCAAACAAGTCTCCGGATTCGGAGCGCCCTTCGTGGACACCACGATTGGCCGAATAAGTCTCTGGATTCGGAGCGCCCTTCGTGGACACCACGATTGGCCGAATAAGTCTCCGAATTCGGAGCGCCCTTCGTGGACACCACGATTGGCCGAATAAGTCTCCGAATTCAGAGCGCCCTTCGTGGACACCACGATTGGCCGAACAAGTCTCCGAATTTGGAGCACCCTCCGTGGACACCACGATCGGCCGAATAAGTCTCCGGATTCGGAGCGCCCTTCGTGGACACCACGATTGGCCGAATAAGTCTCCGGATTCGGAGCGCCCTTCGTGGACACCACGATTGGCCAAACAAGTCTCCAGATTCGGAGCGCCCTTCGTGGATACCACGATTGGCCAAATAAGTCTCCGGATTCGGAGCACCCTTCGTGGAGATCACGATTTAACTAACCAACTACATGGTTCCTAATTGGAGCCGATCGATGCATGTTCGAACGTTTACATTACGCAACACAAAAGCTGACAATAAATTGAGATATGGCGTTTAATTACGCGCAAAACATTTCAAAAGTTGCTAATAAAGAAATTCTATTTATTCAAAAGCCGTCAAACATTTCAAGCATTTGATAAAGTAATTCTATTTATTCAACATTATGGCCCACTAAGTCGGCGTCTTCGTCGTCGCTTTTCTCGATTTCGAACTCGGGATATGAAAGGTAATGCCGATGATATAGGGGCGAAGCTGAATTTATGCCCACGGACCCAAGAGCTTCCACGGTTTGAAGGGCCTTGATCCAGCCATGCTTGAAACCACGATTTTCACATCGTCTGACTTCCTCAGCTAGGTCTGTTTTGGTCTTTGTGATCCTGGCCTTCACGCCATCCCGATATCCTCTCTCATAACCCGAGGCCTCTCGGTTCGTCCTCTCCCCCATGCTCTTCGCTTGACTTTCCACTACCGACTCGGCTGCTCGAACACTCTTCAGCTCCCGAAGCTCACTCTCAGCCTTTTTCGCGCGAGCTTCTAGACTACGATTCTTTTCGTTGTTTTTCTCACTCTCGCGTTGGGCTTCGCGCAGACGCATCACGACTTCATAAGCGCTATACAGTCCCTTGACTGCCCCACGTATGCCATCCCGAAATACTTCGAAATCTCAACATCTGAGCATCGACTGTTAGACCTCCGGCGAAAAAATCTGCCGAGCGAACTCGACTGCCACATCTGGGTCTTTAATTATAGAATCCGCCTCCGTCATTGGTCTATTCTTCACGAGAACCACAAAACTCAACGGTCGTGGCACCGCGTCAGGCTCAACTTGCGATCATGGGCGCGGGAAACCTCCCCGTTTTTCGTCCTTTCGGGGTGATCTGCTTCGACGACTAGGGGGCCTCTCTTTTTCCCGATCCATAGATGCTCTTCTTCTCGTGTGAATAGGCTCGCTTCTGCGATTCATTTTGACCGCTAAACCCAGCCAATGTTGGCCCCTGCCAGGTTTGGATCAAGCCTGAATAGAAGAAATGAGTCAAGTTGTTGGCATGAACTCGCCCATTTATTCTGGGGTACATGCAGCTCCCCCGAGAAAACGTCAGAAAGACTGAGCGCCAAACGTTGTATGCCCCTCAGCCAGCCCTCGCTTCAAAGCCATCGGCTCATTCGGTTATATTTCAAGTCGCCTAGTCGGCTATATTTCAAGTGCTGTCGCCGGTTAGCCTAAGATTGCTGGGGCAAGGGCAGATTCATTGATCTAGCCGGCTATATTTTCAAATGATAACGCCGAGTAATTTGTGCCTCAGCCAGCCCACGATTCAGAGCCATCGGCTCATTCGGTTCCTCAGGCTCGCGCCCTGGCTAAGGCAATGGCAGATTCATTAATCTAGTCGGCTATATTTCAAGTGCTGTCGCCGGTTAGCCTAAGATTGCTGAGGCAAGGGCGGATTCTCGCCAGTTAGCCTAAGATCGCTGGGGCAAGGGCGGATTCATTGATCTAGATGGCTATATTTTCAAATGATAACGCCAAGTAATTTGTGCCTCAGCCAACCCACGATTCAGAGCCATCGGCTCGTTCGGTTCCTCAGGCTCGCTCCCTGGCTAAGGCAAGGGCAGATTCATTAATCTAGTCGGCTATATTTCAAGTGTTGTCGCCGGTTAGCCTAAGATCGTTGGGGCAAGGGCGGATTCTCGCCGGTTAGCCTAAGATCGCTGGGGCAAGGGCGGATTCATTGATCTAGCCGGCTATATTTTCAAATGATAACGCCGAGTAATTTGTGCCTCAGCCAGCCCACGATTCAGAGCCATCGGCTCATTCGGTTCCTCAGGCTCGCACCCTGGCTAAGGCAAGGGCAGATTCATTAATCTAGTCGGCTATATTTCAAGTGCTGTCGCCGGTTAGCCGAAGATCGCTGGGGCAAGGGCGGATTCTCGCCGGTTAGCCTAAGATTGCTGGGGCAAGGGCGGATTTATTGATCTAGCCGGCTGTGTTTTCAAATGATAACGCCGAGTAATTTATGCCTCAGCCAGCCCTCGGTTCAGGGCCATCGGCTCATTCGGTTCCTTGCCCGCGCCCTGGCTAAGGCAAGGACAGATTCCTTAGTCCGATCGTCCGAGCTCAAAATTAAGAAATATCATTCTTCATCAGCAAAATTGAGCACAACTCATGACATTTTATATATGCAAAATAAATAACCTATAAGCCCGCACAAAAATGTCTGAGAAAACGATTGTAACAATACATCAGTGAAATCCTAATACATTTGTGAAATCCTAACAGTCAAAAATGTCTGACAAAATGATTGTAACAATACATCAGTGAAATCCTAATACATTTGTGAAATCCTAACAGTCAATTGCCCAGCTCAGCCTTCGGAATCAGTCTCCAACGGCTCGACATCCACTTGTTCATACGACACTGGCGTAGTCAGTGAAACGCCAGCTGCAGCAAGGGCTTTGTGGCAACCATGCTTGAACACCCTGTTTTCGAACCGCGGGACCTGGTCCACATATTCGGCGAGCCCAGCATCTTTCCCGGCTTCAAATACTTTGGAAGCAACCGCCTTCATGTCAGCCAACTCAGCCTGCAGGCTGGCAACCGCCTTCTGGGACAATCTCAGCGCCGCTTCGCTCGCGTCCGCCTTCTTCTCGGCGTCAGCTCGGGATTGATCTGCAATGCGAGCCTTTTCTACTTCGGCCTCGGCCCGAGAAGCTTTCTTGTTCGCTCTCGAAATTGCATCCTCGGCCCTCTTCTTCTGGCCTTCCACCTGCATTCGTAAGCGGTCAATCTGTTTGACGGCGTCGAGATGCCGACGTCCCATATCAGCTATCCTTCCGACGGTCTGCAAAGGAAGAACCCAAAAACATATCCTCAACAGTATTTGGATAAAGTGAAGAACAGTCAGAATACGTACCAGAAGTGCCGATTGTGCGGTTAGTACTGTCGCATTCAGATCTGGTTCCACCCGGAAAGCCTCCATATCAGACGGCAACGACACGGACGTAGCCACACCGAATGCGACTTCTGGATCTTTAAGCGCCGAAGCGTTAGAGGGAACCGGCATGTCCTTTACCATTGGACGAATGACAAAAGGAACAACCTCATTAGATCCCTCCAATCGAGGACGCTTACCACCTTGTTCGTCTGAACCGGCCTTGAGGTCAGCAGAACGTTTCCCTGCATTTTTCTCAAATTTTTGGCCGGTTTCCCTGACCAACGGAGATTCGGCATTATGACCTTTTTCTGTCTCCTCTACAACCCCCAAGGACGCTGATTCGACAACAGGGAGGGGGAGTCGAGATTCGGTGGTGGGCAGTATTTCAGACGAAAGGCCCTCCTCTCTTCGTCGTGCGGCTAACCTCTCCGCATTCGCCTTTTTAGCAAGCTTTGTCAGACTCAATCCGACCATATCCGCAGAGTCTATGACGGGAAGATCCTCAAAGCATTGAAAAACGTCGGCAGAAGGAAGATCCCCTGGTCCCGATGTAAATGGAGGATCGACGGAATCCAATACCTCCTTAGACTCGGTCTCGGATTGATCTGAGTCGGCGATATCAGCTACCTCATTTCGCTCCGAATCGGACCTTTCAAAGCCTACCTGCCTCAAGTTTTTGAAGTCAGATAGAATAAGAGCAGTAAGGGAATCTTCACCCTTCGGAATCGGTATGTTTTCCGTCGCCGAGAAGGTTGTGTATGTCGGCTCGTAACAAAGCAGAATGTGAGCAGCCCTCTCCTGTTTCTGAAGACTTCGACGGCCGAAATACCTGAGAGGAACCCTAATATCTGAAAGAACGACGTCGTGGGTTAAAGATAGTACCTTTTTCAAACCCCTCCCTGCACGAGACGAAGCCGTAAGATTTCAACGGAATAGGTTTTACAAAAAAAATGAACACATGACAAAAACAAGGAGATACTCGGCGACCTGGCTCGCACCTTCGTCTAGGAATAGGGTCAACACGATCCTCCCCCTCGCCAAATTCCCAGTTACCCTGGACAACGACCATAACATCATCAACTCGTTTCCCAGAGCTGGAAAGCATAGTGATTAGTTGATGATCGGTATCCTTAGCTCTGAGGAAATAACGCCCTTGCCAACCGGAGGACTTAGCCAAGGCATAGCAGTGCCGGATAGCCGGAATGCCAAGGTTAATTCCAAGGCGACGATTCAACGCTACAATCCCCATTATAATTCTAAAGAAATTCACGTTGGGTTAAGAAGGGATTAAATCCCAATGGCGAAGCACAACCCTCAGAAATGGGTGTAGAGGGAAGCGGACTCCACCCTCTGCGATTGACCCTCTACGATTGACAAGAGAGGAAAGACGATTGTGGTTTCGTCCTCCCTCTCCATGTCAAGGGTGCCGTCTGCCAAAAGTGATAGACGGACGTCATCAGGAATAGAGAAATGGCGTCTAAAACCAGCAATTCGATTTGATGAGAGGAGGTCTTTCAAATGTTTCGCCATACTCTACAGTTGGCACAGATATGCCAAAGAATAAAATGGGAATAGTTCTCGAAGCAAAGAAGTGGAAAACTTACAGAGGGTGAATATATTGGAGGAGACAAAATTGCAAGAACGATCCAAATAGCAACCTAGCGACCAATATCATGGAATGCAAATCCGAAGGGACGCCAATCTTTAAAAACGCAATGAATAGATATGTATGAAGAGGCGGGAAGTCGATACGACGACCAAAATGGGGTGTACTTAGAGGTATGCTTTATGGGCCCAATTGCCAAAATTTTGGTTGGGTATTCAAAATTCGGAACCAAGCACTCCAGCCAACAGACGTTGGGAGAATGCTTGGGGGGCAATTGTGGGAGCCGAATAAATAGAAGAGTCGGCAGGGATGTATCCCAGAAGTTAGAGACTGTTCGGCTCCGTATTAATCAACTAAGATACCGAATATATTGAAACCGCCGAATAGACGGGGAGATGTATGTTGGAATAAACAAAAGGATAATAAGTAAAAAGTGGGCTCTGGACCCGAGGTCCAGAGAATGAGTATAAATACAAGAGTTTCAGATTTAGAAAGGTATGTAAGAATCACTTCACTAAACTTAGTAAACAAACTTTCTTGAGTATAAGAACTGACTTGCCCGTCGGAGTGCTAACCCCGGCACCCCCGACCGGAGTGTTTGTCTTTGCAGGTGACTAAGCTGAGGATCAAGAGCGTCTCCCAAGATCTGAAGAGTATTTCCAAAACCACTTCCCCACACCAGCATCTTATGGTCCAGCTATTGGGTTGGGTTAAAATAGTAATAAAAGACAAATAGATCAATAAGATAAAATATTATATCCAAACCATAATTATTTTATTTTTTCTCTCATAGTCATCAAATCAACTACAAAAAAAAAAAGAAAGAAAAGAAAAAAGCCAACTACCATCTCAAAATATAATTTTTTTAGTTAGGCTAAAATAGTCAAAAAAACCAACTAAAATAGCCAAGTTTTCAAACGAGCCAAATTTGACTTTTGCATCATTTTGTTCCTTGTAATTTTGATCGGTTTAATTTTGATCCTGAATTTATAATTTTATGTAATTTTAGTCTAATTGATTATAATTATTATGTGTCATGCTTTTATAAGAAAAAATTGTAAATTTATTCAACTCAAATAATTAGGCCTTGTTTGGTATGATCTAAAAAAGTTAAAAAGTCAAAAAGTCACTATCCTATTTAAGTCACATCATCTTATTTAAGTCACATCACCTCTCTAACACATCACTTCAAACGCAACCCATACCCAATTCATATTTCATAAAAAGTTAAAATGTGCACTTATTTAGATCATTCCAAACTACCCTTTAATCTTAATCAATTCAGCGATCAAATTTCTTTAAAAACTATAATAAAAGTTATTAATTCAACCAAATTAATATAAAATTTAAAATTTAGAGCCGAAATCAAATGCGTCCATTTTTTGACTTTTTTTTTTTTTTTACTATTTTCCTCTGTTGTTCTTCTTTTCTCACCACAGAGAAAACTAAGAGAGAAAAGTGCAGATGAATGTGAGCTGGTGACTTGTGGGTGTTTCAAGAGGAGGCCATGATCACAAAATTTATGGTTGAGGAAAAAGGAATTCTTGATTGATGTATCATGTACGGTCGTACAGATGCTTACAGCACATTCTAAAGGGAAATGTTAGGGAGTTCTAAATCTAGAGCTTTAATTTAAATTCTGTTGGCTTTTTGGCTTTTCGAAGGGTATATTTGTAAATGCGAGCGTGCCAGCAAGGATCAATCAGTCCTTACAGAAATTATAATTGCCAATTAATTATCAGGCGACTATGTTTTAGTTCTTTCAGCCTCAATGAAGAGGACTTTTACTGGTGGCTTGACTTTAGGAGAAATTAAGAGAAATAACAATTAATATGAAGAACAATTGAAGTATTTCATTAACATAAACACTTACAATAGTCCAAACTCAGCCTTGAGGAAGTTTACAGCAACAGTCTACTTGAATCTACTTGAAAACTACTCCTATGAATTGAAGTACAATGCAGGTATTTAAAGAACAAGTATTTAAAGTACAGGAAAGGTAAAACTGGAAAGGTACATAGGAAGTAAAACTGGTTTATATGATCTGAGTCTGGGGGTCTTTTCTGGGAACTTCCTTGCTATTTATACTTGTTAGAGATGACCTTCGAACTGTACTTCGAACCGTCGAACTGCTCCTCCATGATCGCTGATCATGTTACCTTAGAAATAGTTCTACTATGCCATCACTTGCAGTTGGACTTCCCTCTTGTATTTGAATTTGAATATAGGTAACCGTTGAAGCCACGTCACCTTGTATCTCATTACTGATCTAGTGCTACTCAGACCACTTTTTTATTGCCACGTGTATGATTGAGATTTAAGATTAAAATCATCTTCCAATAATACCCTCATTCTGCCAAGTGTCGAATTGTAATTGGCTTTTACAAAATATGTAGCCAACATTACCCCCCGCACTAATATACCCAATACTTGGAAATATTAGTGAATCAAAAACTTTTCCCTCGCTTTTTGGAACGTGCATAGAATCTATTTTCAGGAAACACAACCGTCACCTATTTTGGTGATCATTTGCATTAACTCTTAACTTTGTTGAACGTTCCAATACCTTCAGCATTCGAACGGATTATGACTCAATCACCTTCTCACTCTATTGATCGAGCATACGAAGAGCCATTGAGTAATGCTGTTTCCCCTCGAAAGAATCTCCACGCATTTATTAGCCACCTTTACCCGCCTTTCTATATTCAGGTCATGGAGGCTTTCGCAGATTATCAACCTTTGGACTACGAACACATTGCCCTCAATCCTTTGGTTTACAAACTCGTTGATACAAAAAGTTCTTCCTCTAAACTTCCCTCGCACTTTGAACGAACAACTCTCAAGCCTTTGCTTCAACAAATTGCAAATATGGAATTGGGAAATTCTTCTTCACAAACTTCTGCTTGGGATGAAGCTACAACTTCTTCATCTTCCGGGGTTTCTGGATGGACGAACTGGTCTGCACCTGAGTCCTGGGACTTGAGGGAACGGATCAATCATCATTTTATTGAGTTCACTGACCCTTTAGATTTTCCTTCCTACGCTCGAAGCTCGGTGGTTTATCCTTATGTGCCCATCGACCTTCGACGTAGTTTAGAGGAGAATTTGCTTGTGGCTTGGTATACATCCTCCATGCCCACAAGGATAATGCACACTGCCCGGTTCTTGGAAGAATCACAAGGATATACCCCTTCATTTTTAGCCAAGAAAGCGCAGATTTGCTCTTCTGACTGGCTTGATTATATTAATGCCTTTGTTCCTCCCATCCCTGTGTCATCTCCCCTAACTGAAGCATCCACTTCTTCTTCTCCATCTTCTGAAATAGAAGCATCCACACATTCTCCATCCTCTGGACTAGAGGCATCCACACCTTCTCTTTCTTCTGAAGCAGAACCATCTACTCCTTCTCCTCCTCCCACTCTTTCTTGGACAGAGAAATTAAAGCTTGCTCTTCCAATGGACAAAATCTTCCCTCCTTACAAACCTCCATCATCCCCAACTCCATTTGAGCGGAAAGAAGCCCAACTTCTGCTCGCAACTTTTTCTCACCTACCCTTCAATGTTCTTGAGGATGACATTCCTCTCAAGAACTTTCGATGGGCTTGTGATATTCTGACTAGGGGCCATATCCTTAATCCTATCGCCCAAGCAGAACTTCACATGTTCCTGGATCAACTTCCAGTACTCCTCCATTGGCATCGAAATTCCAAAGTCACCATTCAATCTTTGGATCAACTTTCATCTCTTCGAATTCATGCTCAATACGAAGCAGAAAACTTCATTGAAGACTTTGATGACTTCAAAAATAAAGATTCTGCGTATTGGGATGATTTAGTTATAGATGAGTTGGAACAAAAATTGAGGGATGAGGCTTTCGAAGCAAAGGCTGAAGAGCTTTATTATGAAGTGAGAGCACATCAACTCATGCAGCCAACTTTGGAGGAGATGGAAGACATAATAAAGAAAGAACAAATATTCATTGATCATTGTTGGACGAAATTCCATGATCTTGTAATTTATTCTATTCCTTATTTTTATGAGCTTGAATTTGTACCCAAATAAGATTACTTAATGTAATTGTCTTGGCTCTAATGAAAGCAAAGTCCTCTGTACTTGACATTGTTTGACTCTGTTTCCTCTTAATTTTAAAAGCCAACTTATATCCTTAAATTAAATAATCTCATCCTTTGAATTTGGACTCACTTATTTTCAATGAAACACTAAAGAAACCAATATGTCTTTTTCCAATTTATGGAGCAAAATTTGACAATTTTGGTTAATATTATCTCAAATCAATGCTTCGAAGTTAACAACCTTACTTTTCAAAGCTAATTATAACCAACAACCACTATGTCTTTTTCCAATTTATGGAGCAGAATTTGACAATTTTGGTTAATATTATCTCAAACTAATGCTTCGGAGTTAACAACCTTACTTTTCAAAGCTAATTATAACCAACATATGGTTATAGTTAATATAGTCAGTCATTTTAAAATTGACCATTCTTACTTGGAAAAGCATCTTATGCTGTCTTAATTCAATGGACAATCTTCTCTTGCAAAAACCAACGATTGGTTTTGATGTTCTTTGCATCTTAGCGTCTTCAAACATGTAGTATACTTCGAAGCCGGATTCTGTATTTCGAAGCCGTTTTTATTTGATTTCTTGGAGCCAAAATTGGCTTCGAAGCCAAATATCTTTCTTCGAAGCTGACGTCAACATTCAGAATGTGTCCTTCCCTCCAAAACTATCAATATTTGGAAGAGTCTCCTCATATTCGTACTTTTAGTACATAACGATTTACGCAATATATTTTTCAGACATGAAACCTTTTAAAAGCCCCTTTGCTTTATACTCTGAAATCACTTGCTCTTTTGACTCGCAAACCCTACCGATCTCCTGTTAAACCCCTCTTCCTTATTACTCACTATCAATGGATCCTTCCTCACTAAAAGTATTTACTGGCGATCGTATTAGTCCTACCATGGCTTTGAAGCGATGTATCGATGAAGAAATCACCAAACTATCATCCGGTGAGTCAAGCCACATAGATGGACGTCTTTTCGTGCCTCGTCATAGCAACAAACAGGAATACGTCCTTGGCCCTATTTTTCGGGAAGCTCCTGCTCAACTCGCAGCTCTATATCCTCGCTTGGAGGACCATTTCCTTCTTTACGAAGAAGGGCTTGATTGGGGAAACTGGAGGGTGAATCGTCCTCACCGTTGCTGGCCGACAATGAGGACTGAATGGGAAGAATGGTATGACAGAGTTGTACCTGCGAGAGAAGATGACCTGCAAGAGCTCTGTATTCTCGATGCCCTTCGTCTTTCCAGGTTCATTATTCTTGAAGACCCTTTCTTGATACCTGCTGCCTTATGTTTCTGGAATATGTCTTTTAATTTCTTCCAATTTCGGTGCGGCATGATGGCCCCCACCGTTCTTGATATTTGCCATCTCTTAGGACTTTCCCCCCATGGTTCTCCATTTACTCCCAACTACCCAGACCTTCCAATTAAGTTTTCTCTTCCATCTTTAAGCTCCTCTTATAGTGACTTCGTAAAGTCTGAAAATAAAAAGGAAGGTCCTGTGAAGGACAGAGAGCTATTTTCCTTTATTTTATATTGGTTATGCAAATTCCTCTTTTGCACCTTATCTCAGAGGATTATGCCTGAGTTTGTTCCTCTCGCAAAGGCACTTGTCTTGAAAAAACAGATAGCTCTTGCTCCTTATCTTTTAGGTCATGTCTACAGAGTCTGCTCCCAATTTTGTGAGAAACCTCTTGATGCTAACCAAGGAGGTCCCCTCTGGGTGCTTCAACTTTGGCTCTTCGCTTATTTCACTGACCTACACCCCAAATGTCTAAAATTCCTTGTTCAGGATCCTAGTACTTATGGGGAAAAGTATGCTAGGATTGCCCTTTACCCTGCTTCCTTCGCTTACTACTTTACCTTCTTTTATCAACTCTCTATTTCTCCATCTGCCTCTTTCTTCTGTCCTTTTGAAGCCAATAAAGGACCAACCTGGCTGCAAGCTTTCCTGGCTGATAAAGAATGCTCCACTTCTCCTCATAAAGATATGTGGGCCTCTATACTACTACCAAGGGAATTGTTCATTGGTAGTTTAAACCCTCGAGCCTACAAATGCATATCTGAGGTGTACTGCCCTTCTCAATTTGCCAGACAATTTGGACTCACTCAAGGGATACCAGTTCCTCTTTGCAGTCTCTCGAATGTCTATCTTACTGTCAGAGATTTGAGAATATCCAAATCCAGACTAGAGACGGCAATCCTCAAACTACTGAAAGAGCTGAATGAGTTCCAATTTATCCCCTTTCTTCCGTATGGCTCAGTCTTGAAAAGATTCCAGAACTGGTGGACAGTCAATATGGAAGTACGCCTATCTGAACATCCCCATGACTTGCTGGTAGGATTAGGAGTGCCTTCGAAGGCTAAGCCAGCGACATCTAGGGACATTCCCCCTCTTCACGAGGCTGCCACAACTAAACCTACAACTTCATCCCCTCCAGCTAGAGTTACTAGAGCTGCTTCGAAGAAGGGTAAATATTTTCAGACTTCTCCTTTTCCTTTCTTTTGAATCTTTTGTTCCTTCCCTTTACACTTTTGTTCTTTGGTGCAGGGCCCCCACACGAAGAATCTCCCAAGAGAGCTGAAACTTTAGCTGTTCTCAAAAAGAAACAACAACAACAAAAACAAAAAAGGAAACTAGTCCTCCCGCCTGAGGAATCCGAATCTTTGGGAGAAGAAGAGGTTGAGCAAGAGCCAGAAGTGTCCTTGCAGAGAACAAAGAGACAAAGGGTAGTTGCCTCCCTTCCTGATACAATTAAGCATCCTTCTTTCGAAGTACCCACTGTAGTAATGGAGAAAGCACTTACCTCTGAAACATCTGAAACCCAAATTGAGGAGAGGGAGATTGAAAAAGAACCAGTAGCATCACTTCCAAGGAGGAAGAGAAAAAAGATGACTGTTTCTGCTGCTGACTTGGTAGAAGATCCGGTTCATGAAGCCGCTGCCAAGGCAGTAGAACAGGAACATTCCAAAGCAATAATCGTTTTTGAGAGGGCTGAGAAGAAACGGCAGCAACAGTTTCTGAGAGATGAAGCTGCTGCTGCTGATGTGTTACAAAGAGAAACTGCTCGAAGACAACAAATTGTCGAACATTATTCTCTTCGTAGTTCTCCCATCAACATCAACATTTCTGAAACAAGTAATTTCTTTCATACTTCTGTTGTTTTTCCTTCGTCAGCTTTAAATATTTGAAGTTTGACATTGCCTTACTTTTCTTCCTTCTGCAGTAACAACCACTGCGCTTATCTTTCCCATGGGGCCTCTTCCAGTTTCAGTTGAAGTTGACCAGATGCGAAACGTGAAGACTATTCAAATACAACCTCCACTTCCTAAGCCTACGCTTCCTGTACCTTCCTTGAGTCCCAACATTCCTGCATCTTTTCTTCTTGGCCTAGAACCATACCTTCCTTTCCTGACTTTCAATCTACCTCAGTCCATTCCTTCTTCGAGCCTTGCTCTTCTTTCTTCCAAGGATATTCCAGCTGTTACTCCAATCCTAGTGACAGTTGATTCTTCCACAGAGGGTGCTGGTAGTTCTCCAATTCATGGTTCATCACCTATGCCTATTTCCAGGCCCTCTTCACTTGATTCATTGGTGGCTAAGACTATAGAAGTTGCCAAAGATGCTCCATCCATTTCTCCCATCCCCATGCAGCCCTCTGTGTCTTCCACCACAATACTTTCTATGCCCTTCATGTCTAGGGATGAAGTAGACATCTTCGAAGGAAGACTTGCTAGTCTTTTCGACGTACCTTCTACCTCTCCAACATTTAGTGCTGAAGCTGAGCCATTAGTCTTGGCTGACTCCTTGCTGGAGATTTTTGAGAATTCTTCCTTCAGCAACAAACCTTCTGTGCCTTCAATAGACATAGACACATGTCTAGAACTGCTAATTTCCTTTTCAAGGATTCCCTTTGAGGCTCTACAGAGGCCTACTATCAGAAATGGGTTCCTTTAGTGTTGTAACATTGCTGAGCAGTCTGGCATGAATGTTTCAAGTCATCTATCTCAGGCAGCAGCCACCATCGATTTTTATCTCAATATTTGTCATGCTGCTAAGGCTGCAGATGAGAAACTAACTAGAGACCAGAGTTTTGTTTCTCAAGTGCATACCGAAGTATCAGAACTCAAGGAACAACATTCCTCTGTTTCCAAGTTTCGAATCCAACTGCTAGAGAAGAAGGCTCAACTGGAGAAGGAATTAGTTGCAGTAAACCGGGCCTTGGATCGAACTGACACCAAATTGCAGATCACTAACCAAGAACTGGCTGATCGGAAAAAGGACATGGCTGCAGCTATCAAACTGTTCCCATCACTTAGCAATAGGAAATCCGTTGTACAAAAACAATTAAGACATTGTAATGATTTCTGGGCCAATCTATGGCATAATGTACTTAATTCTTTATAAAAGAACAAATTTTGTCCATCCTTTAAGTAGTCTCATGTTTTGTATTCGATGTTTATTCTATTCCTTGTGTTTCCCAAATGGTTGGAAAATAAGGCTTCAAATATCTTCCATTAATCTTTTTGGGATGTACATAACCATTCAAATTTCTTAAATGGTATGCCCCAAAAGGCAAAACTCTATGAACTTGATATGGTCCTTCCCAGTTAGGTGACCATTTGCCAAACTTATGGCTTTTAATCCCTATTGGGAGTGTTGTTTTCCATACCAAATCACCTTCATCAAAGCCAATATGCTTGACTTCCTTGTTATAATTCTTGGCTGCTTTCTTCTTTTGAAAAAGAATGCTATTTAACGCCAAAATCCTCTCTTCATCTATGTCTTCTAATTCCAAGCACATGCTTTGATGATATTGCTCAGATTCTAATTGATCTTGACATCTTACCCTCAGAGATTTAACATTAATTTCCACAGGTAACACTGCATCATGCCCGTATACTAAGGCATAAGGGGTGACTCCTGTACTCGACCTTGGGGAAGTTCTGTAAGCCCATAAAACATCCAACAATAGGTTATGCCAATCCCTAGGATTATCTTCCACCACCTTTTGTATTCCTTTTTTCAAGGATTTATTGGATGATTCAGCTTGACCATTGGCTTGTGCATAATAGGGAGTAGAATTAATAAGGCTAATCCCAAATTCCGCCACAAAAGACTTCACCATTTTCCCATCAAACACAGTTCCATTATCAACCGTTATGGTTTGTGGAATGCCAAACCTATGAATCAGATCTTTAATGAACCCAATGACCTCTGTCTGGTCTACAGCCTTATATGGTTTGGCTTCGACCCATTTAGTGAAGTAATCAGTAGCCACTAGAATGAAACAATGATGTTTCGAAGAAGGTGGGTGAATTTTACCCATCATGTCCATAGCCCATCCTCTAAATGGCCAAGGCTTCACTACTGCATGTAGGTCAGTTATGGGCACATGTCTTATTGTGCCATGTTTTTGGCATGCCTGGCAACCCTTTGCATATTCTATGCAATTTTTAAGAATAGTTGGCCAATAATAGGAATGCCTTCGAAGCAACCATCTCATCTTTACACCAGGCTGATGAGCACCACAAATGCCTTCATGAACCTCAGCCATAGCTGTTAATGCTTCTTTTGGGCCTAAACATTCCAATAATAAGCCATCTCCTCCCCTTTTGTATAGAGCATTACCATATACCATATATTGCATAGACTGCAATTTGATTTTTCTGCTGGCCTTCGAAGATGGACCAGCCAAGTACTGCATTATTGGATGCCTCCAATCCTGTTCTTGTAAGTCATTATGATTGACTTCCAAGATCACATTCCTTTTATTCAAAGGTTGTATTAATCTCTGATATGTTGTTTGGCTTATATCCCTTTGGGTATTATCCCTTCTCTTGAAGTTCGAAGCTTTTTGAGCCACATCATTAGCTCTACTGTTCAAGAATCTTGGAACATAGGTTACATTTGCTATTTGAAACTGAGAAAGCAGATGTAATGCAACAACATAATATGGTAGGATGCTTATGCTTTGACACTTGAAAATCCCTTTTACTTGGTTAACCACCAATTGAGAATCCCCAAATATGTCAACTGCATGTACTTGCAATCCAATAAGGATTTCTAGTCCCACTATTAAGGTTTCATACTCAGCCTGGTTATTGGAACAACTAGCTTCATCCACTCTGAAACCATGCGTGGTTTCTACCCCTTGTGGAGACTTAATCACGATACCAATTCCAATTAATCCATTGGCCTTCGATCCATCGAACCACATTTGCCATGGTTCAACACTAGCCATACCAAGTTCCATTACCTCTTGGCTTTCTGTTTGAGATGGATGATCTGCCAGAAAATTGGCTAATACTTGCCCTTTTACTGCCCTTTGAGGGACATATTCTAAATGAAATTCCGATAAGGCTAATATCCACTTGCCAATTCTTCCCCTCAACATAGGTCTAGATAACATGTATTTAACCAAATCTGTGGTTGCAATTACCAAGACAGTTGTAGGTAAAAGATAATATCTTAATTTCATTGCAGCAAAATACAAAGCAAGACACAGCTTTTCAACAGCTGAATATTTACATTCACAAGAATTTAAAAACCTACTATGGTAATAAACAGCTTGTTCCTTGCCTTCTTCATTGTCTTGGGCCAAGAAAGCTCCCAATGAATCTTCTGCTGCCGCTATGTATAACTTCAAGGGCTTATTTCCTTTTGGTGGCATCAGCACTGGAGGGTTGGCCAAGTAGGCTTTGATACCTTCGAAAGCAGTTTGATTCTCTGCTGTCCACACAAATTCCTCTTCATCTTTCAGCCTTAACAAGGAAGAGAATACTTTAGTTTTCCCTGCAGTGTTAGAAATAAACCTTCGAAGAAAGTTAACCTGCCCAAGGAACCTTTGTAATTCTTTCTTACTTGATGGGGGCCTAGCATCGATGATGGCTTTGGCTTTATTCTGATCAATCTGTATTCCTTTCTTGTGCACTACATAACCCAAGAAATTTCCAGATGACACACCAAAAGCACATTTAAGAGGGTTGAGTTTCAACTTGAACTTTCTCATTCTTTCGAAAGCTGCTTCTAAATGAAGCAAATGCTTCTCCATGGACTGGGATTTCACCACGATGTCATCAATATAACATTCTAGATACCCTCCAATAAGGTCATGAAAGATGGTGTTCATAGCCCTCTGATACGTAGCTCCAGCATTCTTCAGACCAAATGGCATCTTAACCCATTCGAAGGTGCCAATATTCCCAGGACATCTGAATGTTGTCTTGTGGATGTCTCCCTTTGCAATGCATATTTGATTATAACCAGAGTGGCCATCCATCATTGATAAAACTTGATGCCCTGCTGAACTGTCCACCAACAGATCCACTATAGGCATAGGGTATTCATCTTTAGGAGTTACTAGATTTAAGTTTCTGAAATCGATGCATACCCTCATTTTGCCATTTTTCTTAACTACAGGCACAATATTAGATAGCCATTCAACATACTTGGCTGTCCTAATAAAGTCTGCCTTAAGTAGTCTAAGAATTTCTTCCTTGACCTTCTGAATTACATCTGGACTCATCCTTCTTGGTTTCTGTTTGTATGGCTTGAAATTAGGCTTCAAAGGGAGCCTATGTTCCACCAATGATCTATCCAATCCTGGTAGTTCATTATAGGACCATGCAAAACAATCTTTGTATTTCTTTAAAACAACCAACAACTGGTCTCTGTCCAGAGCATTCAAACAAGTACCTATATAAGTGGGCTGCTGCACAGAACCTTCCCCTAAATTCACTTCTTCTAAGGGGTCTTGCGTTTGAGAATTCATTGAAGCTTTCTCTTTGGTTTCTTCAACCTTTGAAGCAATCTTTTCACCTTGTTCTGCCTCTAGGTTCTCTATTTCGGCATCTCTGCCTTCTTCCTCATAGACAAAATCTGTCCATAAGGCGTCTTCTTCTTGTATTTTCTGGACTTTTGTTTCAATGTCCAATGCACAATATTTCCCAAAGGTCAATCTTCTGACCTGTTGTTGCTCTTGTTTACAGCCAATTATCATGGCTTCTCTCTCTTGTTTCTGTACCTTCTGGACTATTGCTTTTATATCCAATGATGAGAATTTAATCAAAGCCAATGACTTGGCTTCTCGTTCTTCACTTCTTTGCCTACAACCAGGCATCGTTGTCATCTTTCACGACAACCTCTTCATCAGCACTTTCTTGGACTAAGTGCTTCAGATGTGTAACTTCCTCATCAGCCGTCACTTCGGCTGAGCCATCAGCTTTCCTCAATATACTGAGTGGGGTTACTCCCTCAATATATAGTTTGGCCTCTGCAAAGTCTGCACAGGCTATGAAGGGTTGAGGATCTGCATCAATCTCCTCTGTCTCTCCATTGCCCAGAGCCATCATGATCTTCTGATGCAAAGAGGAAGGTACACACTTGTTGGTGTGAATCCAATCCCTTCCAAGTAAGGCATTATATTTAGCATTGCTGTCGATCACGAAGAGTGCTGTCATACAATCCCTGGTTCCCACACTCAAATTAATAGGCAGAATACCTTGGGCCATCTGCTTATCTCCAGCAAAGCCAGCAATGGTTGTACTGGTTGGGATCAACCTGGGATTCTTCTTTCCTAATTTCTTCAAAGAAGATTTCGGCAATAAATTAACCGCTGCCCCATTGTCTACTAGGACTCGGTTTAACTGTATACCATCAAAGAAAGCCTTAATGTACAAAGGCTTGACATGTTGGGTCATGGAATTCGAGGGGTATTCAAAAGGATATGAGAGGTTGATGCTCACCTCCTCCTCGCTTTCGCACTCAATTTCCATTGGAATAGCCATTTCAGGAGCATCCTGTACCATACTCACTTGTGATTCCTCACTAGAAACAGGAATTGGATCCATGTCTTGGTCTTCCTGATCCTCATTTTCAGCCTGGAATTCATGAGGTAGTATATGTACCATGTTGACTGATACAGGTGGAAATGAGCCAAACTGGATGGCTGGTTGTACCTTCTTCCCCTCTTGGCTACCTTGCTCAGTGTCTTCAGCAGCGTCCTCCATGCTGCATTCTGGTATTTCATTGATAACTGATCCCTTCGAAGGATCCTTCTCAGCTGAGTTTTTAGTCAGAAATGTTTGTTCAGCCATGAAGGCTTCGAACATTTCTTCTTCTGTCATTTCCTTCTTTTGGCTCATGCCAATCTCTTCTTCTATTTCACTATCACTTTCCATCAGAGCCTTCTCCAGCCCTGCCAAACTGGACTTCTCTCTGGCCTTTAGTTCAGAATGAACTTGGGCCAATTGTTCTCTGCTACAAACCACTTTACTTTGTAGCGTCGGTTTTGGAACATGGTCTGACTTCGAAGCTTTCTTTTCTTCTGTCTTGACATGTGAAGAACTCTCTTCACTCTCTTTAAGATCTTGCTGGTACTGGGTGTACCTGCGCTGAATTTTCCTCCTTTGTGATCTGGAAATAACTGGAACCATATTTGGTTCCTTTGTCTTTGGGTGCTTCAGCAATACCCAGTTGTTGGGGGCCACCAAAGGAGGTTTGACCATTCTGCCTGTAATTCCAATATCTCTCCTGGCAGGGAATTCCCTAGGTTTGTTTTGCATTACAAACCAATCTGGGACTCCAGGCACCCAAGAGCTTACTGATTCAGACGTTGAATCACCCTTTTCCACCTTCGAAGCCATCTTCGGAACTGGCTGTGGAGGTAAGTGCTTGGTTCTGGCCTCATACTTCGAGCTTGATTCTGGCCTTCGATGGAGATGGCCATTTTCTGTTCTGTGTGAGGTTGGTCTGAGGGGCCAATCTCTGGCTTTAGTCCCATAACCTGAACTCCTCTCTAATCTTCTTTCAGAATGTTTGCTCTCCATTCTATAGTAGTTAAGTGGCCTAGACTCATACAAGGGCCTTTTGCCTTTAGCATTTATTCTGTCAACTGTAGGCTTAACCACCACTGGTCGCTGCCTATCACTAGCCGGGTACGGCCTTTTGTTGTAAGCGTTGGTCGATCTAGGACGTCTCTGAACATCCTTATAGTATTGCTTCCCATCAATTGGAAGCCCCTTCAACCATTTGTAGCTTAGTCTACACCTTGGACACATTCTTTGCATTACAGCTGCTTCCAAAGAATCGTCGTCCAATATTTCTTCATCAGAATGTTCCTTCTGATGTGAGAGACTCTGTCCAACAACTGGTAGATTTCTGGTCTCTTTCTTGGCAGCTGTCTGGTTGGCAATATGCATTTGCACATTGACCTCTTCCAATTCCTGCAGAGATAGATTCTGAAAGTTTGGAACAACCACATTAGCCGCGCTTTCTCCAACTTCTGGAAACGGGTTACTGTCAATTCCCATGGCTTTCTCTGTTTTGGTCGGGAACTTCAGACTTCCTTTCCGGATTTGCTCTTGGATCCTGTCTCAAAAAACAATGCAGTTTTTAGTTGAGTGAGACCAAGAATTATGCCATTTACAGTATACTTTTCCTTTAAGTTCATCAAGAGAAGGCAGTTTTACTCCTTTTGGTAACTTAAGGAAATTGGCTGCAAGCAAATGATCGAAAATGTCATCTGCTTTTGTTAAATCGAAAGAATACTTTCTGTAAAAGTCTTTCTTTTTAAACTGCTGGTCGATAGTCGTATCCTTATGAATTAATGCTTCACAGATTACAGGTTCTTTGCCCACAATCTCTGCTGCATCAATCTCATAATTAGGATCTCTATAGTATGTCTTATATGAAGCATTGTTTCGATCTTGTTCTTCCTCTAGTAATGCTTCATATCGAGACACCTTATAGGTTAATTCGACCAAATCCCTGAATTCAGTTGAGTCAAACTTCTTTCGAAGCCTGAACTCTAAACCGTTTTGAGCCAATCGTACAAATTCTGGCTCTGGAAGGATGACTCTACATTTATTTCGAGCCCTTTTAAATCTGGCAATGAATTGAGTAGCCTTTTCTTCAGGCCTTTGACTTAATCTTGCCAAATCTGCCATGGACACCTCTGGCCCCGATTGGAAAAATTGGGCATGAAATGCCTCTTCCATTTGTTGCCAAGTTTGAATGGAGGCAGGTGTAAGGTTGATATACCATACAAACGCTCCCCCAGTTAGAGAGTTTGGAAATAATCTCAATTTTATGTAGTCATGATTAGCGAATTCACCACACTGAGCAGCGAATCTAGCAATATGCTCTACTGTTGATTGATTTCCAGTTCCATAGAATAGGGTGAAATCTGGTATTCTGAACCCTCTTGGGTATTCATGTACCCTATCTACCCATTCTGGGTATGGTTTTCTGTATACAGGAGTCTGGACCCCCCGAGCCATTGGTCCACATATCTCCCTAACAATATCAGCAATTTGGTCCCTAGGGACCATATTTTGGGCTTGCTGAACCACTACTGGAGGAGCAAACACAGGGTTTGGTGGACAAACTTGTGCCTGTGGTCCTCTTGGTCCATACAATGGTACATTTGGGACTGGTTGCCCCTGTGGTGCAGGTTGCTGTTGGGGAAATGGATAACCCCTTTGAGCCTGTCCTGCGAAAGGACCTGTGAAAGGTGTTGGAATGGGTATTGTGTCCCTTCCATTTGTAGGCAAACCTTCCAACCCCCCGGGTATAAATTCAAATAAGGGATTATTATAACCCCTGGTGCCAGGTATGGCTTCGAACATGGGATTTGCCACCATTCTTATGCCAGTTTCTTGTACTTGGCCAGATCTACCAACTGGTGTGGCTTCACTGTTGAGTACTGTGGTATTTTGGCCTACTACAGGCCTTGAAATGGGTTCATACCAAGACTGAGGCGATGGTCTTTCATAGTTCTGAGTACTAGTCTGACCATTAGTTTGTTCATTAACTTGCATAGGCTGTTTTTCTCTAGCCAATCTTTGCTGAGGGACATTTAAAATTTCCTCTGTATGTCTTGTATTTGTTGGTTGGTGGTTGTTCATTCGATCCAAAAAGGATGTTGCCCACCTTTCCATTGTGTTCATTAGTTGTTGTCCCATAGCATCTACCAAGCCATCCCATGGATTTGTTGGCTGAGAAGATGGAACGGTGGATGGTCCAATTCCTTGGTTTCGTCCAATATTATGAACATATGGTTCTTGTCCAGAAGTACTGGTCTGTTCGATCAAAGGTTCTGATAACATAGGAGTCTCCGCAGGGTGTGTTACCACATTCTCCTCTGGATTAGGTATTTCTACCTCTCCTTCTACGCCTTCTTCCAAGCGTTCATTTTCTCCTTGTCGTCTTCGTCTAGCCATTTTAATTTGTCCCACTGGGCGTGCCAAAAATATATGTTGGCTTTTTGGCTTTTCGAAGGGTATATTTGTAAATGCGAGCGTGCCAGCAAGGATCAATCAGTCCTTACAGAAATTATAATTGTCAATTAATTATCAGGCGACTATGTTTTAGTTCTTTCAGCCTCAATGAAGAGGATTTTTACTGGTAGCTTGACTTTAGGAGAAATTAAGAGAAATAACAATTAATATGAAGAACAATTGAAGTATTTCATTAACATAAACACTTACAATAGTCCAAACTCAGCCTTGAGGAAGTTTACAGCAACAGTCTACTTGAATCTACTTGAAAACTACTCCTATGAATTGAAGTACAATGCAGGTATTTAAAGAACAAGTATTTAAAGTACAGGAAAGGTAAAACTGGAAAGGTACATAGGAAGTAAAACTGGTTTATATGATCTGAGTCTGGGGGTCTTTTCTGGGAACTTCCTTGCTATTTATACTTGTTAGAAATGACCTTCGAACTGTACTTCGAACCGTCGAACTGCTCCTCCATGATCGCTGATCATGTTACCTTAGAAATAGTTCCACTATGCCATCACTTGCAATTGGACTTCCCTCCTGTATTTGAATTTGAATATAGGTAACCGTTGAAGCCACGTCACCTTGTATCTCATTACTGATCTAGTGCTACTCAGACCACTTGAGAACCAATATTTATTGCCACGTGTATGATTGAGATTTAAGATTAAAATCATCTTCCAATAATACCCTCATTCTGCCACGTGTCGAATTGTAATTGGCTTTTACAAAATATGTAGCCAACAAATTCTAATGATGTGTCAAAGTAAAAAAAAAAAAAACATACAAAGTAAGGCACAAATATCACATCAGGATGGGTTCCACCTTCCTATTAGAGCTATTAGAACTTTAAAGCATTTTTGCATTCTAAAATATCCTCGGCACTTACATTATCCTATGCTCTTCCCACTTGGCAGGTAAAGTGGTCAGGTTCGCCGGAAAATGACCTAACCACTGCCGGACTTTGCGGCCAACAAGTTATGAAAATTTTGAAAAGTTGGGAATTTAAAGTGGATAACAATTTAATTTATTTCAAATTATATGAGACATGGTCCTTTAGAAGGCATATTTTGTGACACTTGAGTGAAAATGCAATGTTTCTATGAAATTCACATTGACATCCTTTTATGTCCGCATGAAGCATTCATTCGACTAGGGGCAAATTAGATATTTCAGACGGCTCATTGTTAGTTCAAGAGCCACTTTACTAGTAATTGACACTATTGCATGGCCAATCGATATAAAAAAACACACTAAGACTAAGTTTGAGAAGACTAAATAAGTGTATTTTTTGACTTTTATTAAATTATGTGTAGAAAAAGTAGAGAGGAGATGTTGATTGATGTGATCCAAAAAAGATAAAAAAATAAAAAGTATGGACTAAAATAGTATAGCCAAACTTGGCCTAAGCTTACTGTGGCCGCCGCCGCCGCCTATTGCTGAATGCGCGTGAGATGTGGGGCTTTGAATTTGATGCACCCCAATCCTGATCGCTCCATCTGCCACAAATCATATGATTGATTGCTGATTGAAATTGGACTAACTTAGATGAAAAAGACAATTAAAATTCAGAAATAATACATCTTTTTAGTTTGGGAGTTTTAAAAGAGTATTAATGATGTGAAAAATAAAAAAAAATTAAAAAAAATTAAGACCAAAACATCATATCATATGAGACCTACACAGCAATTAGAACTATTATTTAGAGCTCTCAATCTTTTTTTCATTAAAATTTGGGTCTAACTATAAAAATGAAAATTTTAATTTATATTATATCGGTCCTGTTGAAAATAAGATTTTGGACTAAAATAATTAACATAAATAAAATATATTAAACTAATTAATAAGATAAAATGTCATATTTAAATCATAATGATTTTATTTTATCTCTCACAACTATTAAAAAAAAAATTCAATTATCTTCCCAAACATAACTTTTTTAATCAGATTAAAATAGTCAAAAAAACTAAAAATCAACTAAAAATAATCAAATTTCCAAACGAGCTCATTATAATATCATATATTTGGAGTAATAAAATGATTTTAAAAAATGGCCATATATTTCAAAATAGTGATGTTATCAAAAATTTATATATGATCTTTCATTTCAAAACAAAATACTATTAAAGAAGAATTTATTTATAATAATAATAATATCACATTATTTTTGCCAAGTTTTTTTTTATGAATTTTATATATAAATAGAATTTTTTTTCGAAGTTAGATTATTAACTTGCTAATTTATGAATATTACTACGATATTTATTTATAATATCAAATCTGAAGATTTGATATTTTTAACAAAATAAATTTTTAATTTTGTCAATTTAAATTACAGTCTTTTAGTTTGTTTTTAATCTAAATTATTTACCTATTTTTATTAAGTAAAAATTAACTCCAAAAAAAAAGATATTTTAATTGTTAAACTCAACGAAATTAGTATTTTAGGTATTTTGTTTTATACATTTACATTGAATTTAATGATTAAAATATCATTTTTTTTTATCAATATTACTCAACAAAAATAAATCAATGGTTCATATTGAAAATAAAAAAAATAATTAGAGTTTGAATTAACAAAATTCAAAATTTATTTTGTTACAACGATCAAAATCTCAGTTTTTTTTTTTTTTTTTTTTTTTTTTTTTTGTAATTTTTTTAAAAAAATTTATTCACCTTTTAATTCGTGACTATATGCAATTTTTATGACTTTCAATTAATTTACATTTTATGTAACAACATCAATATATTAATAGATATTTTTAGGGGCATTTACACACAAGTTTTAATTTATAAACTTATACTCTATTAAATTGTAACTAAGATTTTTTTGTCCTTCAAGTCCTATTAAATTTTTAATAGTTAAAATTGTCCTTCAAACAATGATTGTTCATCATTTATGATTATCTCAAAACCTTAAAACATCATTTTTTAAATTGAAAAAACTAATATATATATATATATATATGTGCAAAAAAAAAAAAAAACACTAATATTTTTTTTTGAAAATTTTGAAAAAATTGAATTATTTTTTTAAGTACTTACGTGTAGGTTTTAATAAGTGTACTTATTGTCTAATAAGTCCTATGAGAAGAATTTGTCATAAAAAAATTTACTAATTGTAAGTTTTAGTGACAATTTATAAAATTCATGACAAAAAAAGTCACTAATTATCAATTTTTAGTGACATATAAAAAATTGCCACAAGAAAATTATTTTGGCGACAATTTTACCAAGATTTATTTTCAATACGACTTGATAGGAATTAAGTTAAACTATTAAGACCTATTAGTAGTTTATTTTTATTTTTTTGTGCAAAACTAATAATTTTGTGTCTATAAAGGAGCATAATGATGAAACATTAACGTGCAAAACTGGAAAAAAAAATTAAAAATAAAAAAATTAAAAATATTCTCAATTTTAAAACTGAAAAAAAACTGATAATATTTTTAGTTTTATTGGAAAGTTGAATCAAACCAATACGTAAAAATGCAAAAAGGTTTAATCTCATGCTCTATTTTTTTTTTTTTCCAGTTACTGAAATAATTATTTGGAACATTACTATTTAAAATTGATAATGTTCTTAGTTTTAAAAATTAAAAAAAAAAATGATAATATTCTTAGTTATACTAAATAGGACTTATTTGTTCAAAAAATATTAGATAAAACCTAAACTACCATAACATTTGTAAATAGGACTTTTACATAATTAACTCTTTTTTTTTAATTATATAAATTATGTAAATTAATGAAATATTTTAAAATCACAATTTAATATCTTAATTATATAGTTCAAAAATTGCATGAAATTGATATAGAACCCACCAATACGAAAGGTTCATTTATGAGACCGTCTATGAAAGGTCTGTGCATGTAAGGCTATAAACAAGTCGAGCTAAGTCAAGTTGGGTCGAGTTTTGCTGAACTCGAGTTCGGCTCGTTTACTTATCGAGCTCTTTTATTAAGCTTGTGCTTGAGTTTGGCTCGATAAGAAACTAGACTCAAGCTCCACTCGGCTCGTTAATATTAATGAAATTCGAGTTCGGCTCGACTCGGTTTGATAATTTTTTTTAATATTATTTATATTATTTAAATGAAAATATATTATTTATATTATATAATATATATGTATTTATACTATTATTTATATATATTTATATATTATTTAATATATAAATAATATATTTATTATATAATTTAAATAAAGATAAACGAGTTGAGTTTGACGAGCCGAGCTTATGCGAACTCGAACTCAGCTCGTTTACCAAACAAGCCTAATATTTGAGTTCGAGCTCAACCGAGCCGAGCCAACCTCGTTCATGAACAACTTGATTCATTTGCAACCCTAAGTGCACATATGATAGGGTAAGCAATATTCAAAAATCTATCTTTTTAATATCAATTTTAGATTTAGAGGGTGTCTTGAGATTATATAAATTTAGAGTATATTTTTTAACTTTTTTTTATAAAGAAGATGTGTAAAAAAATAGAGAGATGAGTTGATCCAAAAAAAATAAAAACATAAAAAAAAAAAAAGTACACTTTTATAGGTGATGTCAAATAGTGCCTTATTATTCTACTCCAAGTTAGCTAACTTAATTATCGGAGAGGTTTTCAATTGACACCACACTCGTGTACACCCAAGCATGGATCATTGGAGGGGCCATAGACAAATAAATTTTTTTTTTACCATATATAAAAACCAGCATGTATGTATAAATAATACATATACACAAAAAAAAATTCAAATACTATAAAAGTAATCTCTAATAGGAAAAGTAAGTTTTTTGGATGTAAAATAAAAAAAGAATGTAAGATAGTAGAAGAATATGATACATATCTTTTATACTAAGGGACTATTTTATTTATAAAATAAGATGTATATTTTAACAGTATTAATAGTAAATAAATTTTTTCACAAAAACTAAGGACACCATGGCAACCATAGTGTTCGCTTAATTCTATCCCTCCACCCAAGGCTCTTCTCTTCTCATGTAGGTCATGTAGGTATCAAGAGCGAGCCACAAAAAAATCATCTTGATAAGAAATAATTGAGATAAATATTAAGAAAAATCACTGATATAAATATATAACAGACAGAGAACTTACTGCCAGCTAGTTTTCTTGCTGATGTTATTGGTTGGAGTATGATGAACATCAACATTATGAACCAGAAGAAGAAGAAGAAGATGCTATAAAATTTTGAAGAAGAGGCTTTGCTCAGCATTTTGAGAGAGAGAGAGAGAGAGAGAGAGAGAGGAATTGGAGAGAAAAAGAAGCGCCCAATGATTATGGGTGTAAAGTGAACTTTATATAGAATCATTTACTATACATACTAAAGAAATAGATATAAATACGTATATATCTATTTTCACAAGTAGGAAAACTACAAGACGAAGACTTGGAGAAGTTTCAAGAGCTTCACAAATTCTGTAACGTGAAAAATACTTGCACGGCGTTTGCGGGAAAGAAAAGTCTATTTAAAACCAAAAAGGGAAGAAAAGAAAATATATATATAATCATAAAAAAAAACCTCATAATTTAATTCTTATAACAAAATAAATTTTAATTTTATTGATTTAAATCTTAATCTTTTAATTAATTTTTAATTTAATTTATTTACATATTTCTATTGAGTAAAATAGATATATATATATATATATGTATATATATTTTAATTGTTAAGCTCAATATTGAGCAAGATTCGGTTTTATATACAACACATACTACACATGCTGCATGGGACCTACCTCTACTAAAAAAGACATAAAATAATCTTATAAGGCTTGGTTTGACAAGTAAATTAAAAGTTAATTTTTTTTAAATGTCAAAAAATATATATATAATCTAAAATAAGTTAAAAATTAAAAAATAATTTTTAACAAAGTCTCCAGAATAGGCCTAAATATCTATCAAAGTTTATTCTACTCCGAATAAATTTATGCAAGCATCATAGCCCCGTTTGTTTGGGATTATAGAGAGGGGATCGAGATTACTAATCCCTTAATATTATTAATGGGGTATTTGTTTTGAGAGATGGGGAGGGAACTATTAATCCTTTGGTATTAGTAGTCTCCTTGGAAGGGGGATTGGTAAGGAGGAGGTAGAGATGGTATTAAAAAAATAGTGAGGGGATTAAAAAAAAAATTATTTATTTTATTTTTTATATATTAGGAATTTTTTTTAAAATATAATGTTTAATTTTTTATATTTTTTTATTTATTTTATTATTTTATATAAAAATAATTTAACAATTACTCACTATTAATTCCCTCACTAACAATTTCCTTACAATAAATTTCTTCTATTCTATCTTTGAAAACAATAGAGTCTCTTGACCCACGAATTAAAAGTTATGGAAACCGAAGTACAGTAGAAGTTGGGTCAAGGTGATATGATATGACCAAGTCAATATTCTCAAATTATTAGGCCATCTTTACATGAAAAATTTTACTTATTTCATCTTAAAATATTAATTTTTTATTTTATTTTTTTATTATCCTAAAATATTCATTCTTTTTAAAAAAAAATCAAGAACTAAAATATTATAAATTTCTTATTTTGGTTTTCTTTTAAATTCATTAACAATACCAAAAATATAATTATGACAATTGATATTTCTCAAAAAATATACTATTAAATGATAATTTCGAAATTTAATTTTTTTAAAGTGTAATAATTGTACTATCAAAAAAATTAAATTTTCCAAAAAAACTATTGTTTTGGGACAGAAAAAGTATAATACACCCTGTTTTAGGGTACTTATTATATGTTTTAATTATGACATTGATATTTAATTATGACTTATTATAATATTAATTAAGACTTATTTATTTTAATTTAATTACCACCTTCCTTTGTAAAGGCGAAGTTTTGAATTTCTAAAGTTCCGTTTTTTATTTTGGTCCATAAAAGATATGAATTTTCTCACTTTGCTTCTCAGATCAAAAGGCAAACCCAAACCCAATTTAATCCCCATTATACCATAACTCATTCCCAAAACTCCAACCTCAAAATAAACTTTTATGACAAATGAAAATGAAAAATTACCATGGTTATGTGTCATTAGCTAAACAAAAAGGTTACAAATTGAAGTTCAAGGGTTAGAGGAGGAGATAATGACTGTATTTGGTTTGGTTTTGGGAGACAAATTTTAAAAAAAAAAATCTTGGGGAAATAATTTAGAATTTTTTTTAGTTTGTTTGGTTGTATATTTTGAAAATAGTTTTGGAGTATGGAAGTTTAGGATAATTTGATATTTTGTTATAGTTAGAGCATCTCCAACGGTGAATCAGATTTTTCATCAAATCTGAGTAAAAAATGACCCATTTCACCAAATTTGATACCATTCGCTCCAACGGTGCATCAAATCCCATATCAAATCCCGTGGGTCAACCGGTTGGTCGACCGGTAAGCATAAAATAAATAATAAGACACAGAGGAGAACATGAATGCAAGAAAACAGATAATTCAACCACATGATTCAACTACAGGAGTTACAATATAATTTTTGCACCTACACCAGAATGATTAACTTGGTTTATTGTCATAATATAACATGAATATTAACTTATGAGATAACTTGCTTTGCGCACATGCTGTGCATTGAACAACTTTGACGAAATGTTTGAAACAATTACGATCCATGCTATGTTTGAAACAATTGCAAATGTTTGAAACAATTGCACACATGCTGTGCATTGAACAACTTTGACAAATTCAGGAATTCATGTCGTTTTTCCATCAATTGATACAATTGCAGATGTTTGCTGACGGGTCGATCGGTTGGTTAACTGGCCGGTCGACCGGTAAGGCAAAAATATATATATATATATTTTTTAATCTGTTTGAACCTTTTTTGACCGGTTTGAATCTACCTAATTTAAAAGAAATCGGTCGACCGGTTGGTCGACCGGCCGGGCAACCGGCTGGTTGACCGGTGTACCACTTTCAACGGTTAGTAACAGTGATTTGGTAAAATCTGTGTCTTGATCTCAGTTTGATTTTTTTTTGCTGAATTCTCATTTTGATATCACTTTGGTGCAACGATTGGAGCATAAAAAAGTGGCTTTTTCATCAAAATTTGAATTTGATGCTGGCTTTGGTTCACCGTCAGAGATGGTCTTAAGTAGATGTGTGTAAGAGAAAAAGTGATTGAGAATGAGAGAGGAGAGAGAAAAAGTGATTGATTGATGTGCGTGAAAGATAAAGTGATTTTAGAAAAAAAAAATTTCAAAAAGTTTCTAACCAAACAAAATCTTGATTTTTTTTTTTTCAAAAATTGTGTTTTGAGAGTTAAATCTGAAAAATCTAAAAATCCCCTAGATATTAATTTGTGATTATGTATCAATTTTAATGAGTAAATAGCAATACTAATCAAACAATCAAAGACAAATCAACACAACGATTTAATGTGAAAAAACCACAATTGGAGTGTCTCCAATTGTGATAAAAAAAACCACGGGCAAAAGCCACAAAATAATCCACTAAAAAGACATAAAGGAATTACACAAGTGTACTCTTAATTACCTAGCGAATCCACAGCCGAATCGAACCGACCCCTATGTGTCTCTTCTAGCCTCGTCTTCACTTCGGAATTGTTTTGTACAATGTTGATTCCACAATGCCGATGTCTAATCCACGACGATGAGCCACTCCAGAATTCACCAAAGCTTTAGGCTCAAATTCCCCAGAACTCACCAAGGATCAACTCTCTCTTTTATATTGAATGAAACAAACAATCCTTTGATGTATACTTCTCAAACCATGAGCTAAACTCCAACAAATATCAAAGAAAACTAACATAGAAGCTCCAGATATAAACTCTAATATTAAAGAAGAAGATCTGGAAGCTGTAACCCTAAAATCTGACTAAAACATGTATTTATAGAAAATCGGGCCGCGAAGGTCGCTTGAGCAAATGATCTCTCGCTCGAGCGAGGAGACTAAAACGCGTGTTTTTTTAAGAGTCTTTGCTCGAGCCACCAAAGTGTCGCTCGAGCAAGAAATGCAACTTTTCATTATTTTTACAGTCAATAAAAACTTCTAGGACCAAGGATTCTCCGCTCGAGCACACACTCCTTCACTCGAGTGACCAAACAACTTCGATTGTAATTTTACTTTTGGCTTCAGGGGCACTACCCCTCGACCCTACCAGGGCACTACCTCGGACCCGCCAAGAGGCGCTGCCCCCTGGACCCCTGCGAACTGACCGAGTAGTACAATCCCCAACAAACTCAGTGAAGTGGCAAACATGATAGTATTAACATCACAAACTCCTCTACATAGGCATAATTCGGATTGGATTAGCATCTAAATACCCATAGCCTTACTGAAATAAAAAGAGTGAATAAAATTACAACTGAAAGGAGTTTTGTCAAACAGGATTGCCAAACATAACAATCTTCCCATTTGGCAATGCCGTGACAAAACACACCTAACAAATAAAATCCTAAGACACATGCACCCTCAAACTTTCTCCCCTTTTTTTTTGTCATGAATTAACAATGAAAGCTCAATCAACTATAGTAAAAGCATAAATCACACAAGCAAGGATATGATGATGTTATTAGCAGTAGCATGCAAGAAGGAAACAATAAAGAAACAGTGCATAGTAACATGCAAAACAACTGAAGCCAATCTCTTTTACCAAACAAATCAAAGTGTTCATGCTAACAAACTCTTGCAATGATAAACCGAACTCCCCCTTATTGAAAACAACCACAAACACTGAAAACACCGAACAAGAAAAAACGACAAAAATAATATGGTGAAGCAAGCAAGGAATTTCAGATTTGTACCTTAAAACACATAAGATTATCTAAGAAACACAATTACTTAAAAACACAATGTGCACAGCCTCTAGAAGATTCCTCATAAATGAAAGTGATGCATTATGTGAAAAGCATAGATCCCATGATAAAAGTGTGTGTGTGACTCTTGGAGTTCGACAAACACTAGATTCAAATCCTAGTAGTGATCTGATAGCTGGACCTCAGGCAAGAGAATCTAAGCACAATTAAGGAAAGTCAAACCACTAGGAATCAAGGGGTATTTGTTGAGTAAACGCGGAGGCTCTCCCTTAATTAATGAATCTTTTTTCCCTTTTTCTTGTGCACACTCATTGGCAGCTTGCACGCTCAAGAGTATGGAAATCGAACCAGAGAAGCATGGATACAATAAGGATAGCCTGGTTGGTGACTCTAAGGTAGCCTTTTGCTCATGGCTGGACCCCAAAGAACTGAGAGAAAAGCCGTAGAGATGTAAAAAGATGGAAGGTGGTTAAGAGACTCAACATCACCCAAAATGGGCTAGTATAGGTCAATTCCTCTAGAAGAGCAAAAGATACAATGGCAGAAGTCCATAGAGAAAAAAGAACACTAAGGTGAAAGACTCCAATATTTGCTAATCCAAGAGTGTGTACAAAATGAGACATACTAATCAAAGAACACACATTCCAAAATGAGTAATGACCACAAAAAGCATACACATATTAACATGTAATGGATATTCTCATCAATTCCAATATGCACCAAGGACTTCTCAAAAATTTCAAACTTACAAAACCATACTAAGAAATTTTTTTTGGATTTTTTTTTAAAAAACAAAACAAGACAGAAAATGAACAGGCACACATTAAATGACCCAAAAAGAAAAAACACACAGAAACCCAAAAAACAAAAAAAAACCAATAAACAACTTAACACAAGTCAAGTTTTCTTACCCAAACCACTTTAGTACGAACAAAGTTGTGAGAATTGCAGTTTTTGGGTGGTGTCTTGACGTTGTGGTTCCCTTCCCTTTCAATGAGAACCCATCTCGACGTGGTTTCCAACTTCCTATTCCTAGATCTAGCCAAATGCAAACTTGCTCTATGTTTGGTCTCAAGCAAGTCAAAATAACAAGGTCTAATATGACCTTTAACCTCATTACCACCAATGAAATTACTTCTACTCCACGAGATATTGGAATTTTTTCCATCTTTATAAGACATTCTCCTATGCAACTCATAATAATAAGGGCGAATATGATCATACATACCACAATGATGACAAATAAAAATAGGGTATACTTTCTTTTCTTTGACCTTACCAACTCGAGGAAGATTGAGAAGTCTTTCCTCTCATTGAATCTTTTGCTCCTCCTACCCTTGAGTTCTTGTATCATGAGATGTGGATGCACTCCGTTTTTGCTCTTTATTATCACCAAAGCCAATGCCACTCTTGTCATAACACATTTGTTGAGACCCGATTATATTATCCAAAGTCTTTGATCCTTTGTTCCAAAGACCAATGGTAGCCATAGCACACTTGAGCTCTTCCTCTTTCTTGATAATTAGTTCTTCCCAAGCAACTTGAGACATCTCGAGAGATTCAATCTTTTCTTCATATGTTGCATAGATTTGTTGTAGCTCACTCCTCTCTGTCTCACAAGTCAAGAGTTTTGCACAAAGAGCTTGTCGAGCATTAGATATCTTGACAGCACCATTCCTAGCCTCGGAAATCTCCTCATTTAGTTTGACATTCTCACTTTCACATGCTTTGAGTTTCATAGTGAGTTTGTCATTCAATTTGGATAAGTTAAAATATTCTTTATACAACTTTTCATAAGCTTACTGAAGCTCTTCATCATCAGTGTCATTCTCAACCGGCCTCTTCGAATACTCTGTTCGTCCTTTAATTTCGGAAGTCGCCATGAAAGCAAGGAATTGTTCATGCCCCTCTTCGTCTTGTACTTCGTTGTCACTTACATCTTTATCAAACTCTGATTCATTATCCCAAGTGATAGCGAAGGCTTTCTTCTTCCTCAAACGAGTAGGGAATTCTTGAGCAAAGTGGACAAATCCTTGGCATTCATAGCATTTGACTCTTTCAGAGTTCCTTTGTATCTTTTCTTTCTCCTTGTTGGTTATAGAATTAATTTTGAATTTATCTTTGCCTTTGGATTTATGAGTTGATTCGAAAAGATTAGGATTCTTTTTCAGAAAAGACTTTTTAAATTGTTTTATGAAAGCATCCGTAATCTTGGAATCAATTTCACCATCTTCATCAGAATCCTTTCCAACTCTATGAAAGCTACCAAAAGCAATATCATCTTTTTGTTTCTTTCTGAAATTCCTATGTGCCTCATAAGTTTGGATATTTCCAACCAAATGATCCAGCTTGAGATTGTCAACATCTTGAGCCTCCTCAATAGCCGTAACTTTTGGTTGGAACCGATCAGGCAAGGATCTCAAAAATTTTTCCACAATCTTGGATTCCAGTATTTTTTCACATAAATTGAAGCTGGAATTTACAATGTCACTTAACTTTGCATAAAATTCATCAAAGGTCTCACTATTTTTTAGTGAAAGGTTTTCGAAACTAGACGTGAGCCTTTGAAGTTTTGAGCGTTTAACAGAATGAGTGCCCTCATGAATGGTTTGTAAGATATCCGAAGCCTCTTTTGCGACTTCACAATTGCAAATACGACTAAACTCTTCAGGTGTGACGATGCGAAAGAGAGAATTGATAGCCCAGCTATTATTTTGATAATCAATTGTGTCCCACTTATCAATTGGTTTGGGAAAAGTTACTCCATCAATGGTAATTGTCAGTTTGGTGGTTCGGTCCACCCATACATGACAGATTGCCAAAATTTTTCATCAATAGATTTTAAAAATGATCTCATCTGAGCTTTCCAAAAAGAATAATTGGAACCGTCAAGTAGGGGTGGTCGAACCATAGAATTTCCCTCACAAATTGAATCCATTATCACAAATCAAACAAGATCTCGTTCTAATAGATTTTTTTTATATATATAAAAATAGAGAGACTCGCTCTGATACTAATTGAAAAATCTAGAAATTCCCTGGATATTGATTTGTGATTATGTATTAGTTTTAATGAGTAAATAGCTGTAACAACGCCCGCGAGGGACCTCGCTACAGTTCGGACTCGATTTTGTTGCGGTTCCAAATCTTGAACCAAAGAGTCCAAATCCGGCAAATCATTTTGAAGAAAAACAGATTTTTTGAAAGAAGTGCCAAACATGGACTGCTTTGCCAAATAACAGAGTCGCCACCTAAATATTTTAAATGGGAAATTTAGGAAACCCTGACTCGGTGCCAAAAGGCCACGTGTCCGTCATCACCAAAGTTGGCTCGGGAACTTGGGTACGATTAGGGAAGGTCACATCGTGAGCACCCCCTCTCGCCCGGTCAAAGACCGGCCTCTACTAAACATGATATCTGTTTTTGAAAACTTTGTGAGTTCTTATTCCGGTTATTAGCCTAGGTTACTATGTGATGCTCGCAGCAAACAAGTATAGACTGGGCCGTCTGAATTGGAACAAAACATTTCATGTTTGTTTGTGAAAGATGGTTTGCTACCCGCAGGTAGGCTAAAATGCGGATTTGCCACAATCTAGTGGGCTTAACAAACAATTGATGAATTGCTCCAATTCAGATAACTCAACCTCCACCCACAGGCATTCAAGGTAGTGATATCACATAAGCAGTTAGCCTCATGGCAAGCGTGCAATCATGGCAACACTCACACGCATGCAAGTATGCTAAAGCATAACAACTTACCGAGTACTCCGAGCCAAAACAGGAAAACGATTAGAAATCATGCATGAATCCTAAGTATACTGAAATGCCTAATGCAACACATGCAAGATGCAACTATAGCAGGCTCGGCTATTCTAAAGATGATATATGAAATGTTACAGTTAACATGTATTCAATTTGGAATTGAAATACAAATGCAATTTGTATGATGTGCCGAGCCCGGTGCGTGCAAAACAGATGAATGATGCAAACATGCTGTCATACTGTATGCTAATTGAAATATGCCCTATATCTAACCATCGTAAGCGGGTAAATAAAAGGGAGAAAGAAATGGGGGTTGGAAGACATACATCACACTCACACACCCTTATTACAACATTGCCCTCACGCAGAGGGTCCAAATAAATATACAGTCCGAATAATACAGTCCGAATAAATATACAAATTCTAATTAATTGACAAATTAAACTAAGAAAGCTTTAAACTGGCGCGCAGGCCAGGGACTGCCTTGCTTCTGATAGATGCCGCTTGTTGGGCTGCCTGGCGCGGAAATCTACTGGGATGCCCCGATTAGCCTCTGTTTGCAGTATTTCTCGAAATGCGCGCCGGACTCTGAAAAGCTGTTGATCCTCGGTTTTACTGCAACAGAGAGCAGGAAAAGAGCATAGCAATGTATTTTCACAAATATATGCATGCCTCGATCCTCGTGCCACCAATCACGCATATCGATGCATGATGGCCGAGGAGCCGAATTGCACAACTCAATGTAGGGATGAATGCAGGTGAATGCTACAATGAAAACCTAACTCCATCATGGATAATTCGGAGTGTCGGTGACTTGGGAATTGAGACCCGTTCCGTTACTCGGAGTACGAAACGTGCCTCGTTTCCCGTGCAATATGCATGATATGCATGAAATGCAACTAATATACAACCTAGCATGCGCAATGCTATGAAAATGAGATGTCTCGAAATACGTGCCCATAGGCACGCAAACCGAGGAATGCAGAATGACATGCGAAATGCAATGATGGGCTTATACCAACATGAGAGAGCCTCAGCCACACTCACATAGGATGCCGGAATGATAAAAATGAGGTGCCTCGAAGTGCGTGCCCACAGGCACGCAAACCGAGGCAATGGCATGACATGTAAATCGGATAAAACCGAAGTGCCTAGAAATGCGTGCACACGGGCAAGCAAACCGAGGCGATGATAAAATGAGAAAATCGGATAAAACTGAAGTGCCTCGAAACGCGTGCCCACAGGCGCGCAAACCGAGGCGATGATATGAAGTGCAAATCGGATAAAACCGAAGTGCCTCGAAACGTGTGCCCACAGGCGCGCAAACCGAGGCGATGATAAAATGCAAAATCGGATAAAACCGAAGTGCCTCGAAACGCGTGCCCACAGGCGCGCAAATCGAGGCGATGATGAAATGAAAATCGGATAAAACTGAAGTGTCTCGAAACGCGTGCCCACAGGCGCGCAAATCGAGGCGATGATGAAATGAAAATCGGATAAAACCGAAGTGTCTCGAAACGCGTGCCCACAGGCGCGCAAACCGAGGCGATGATATGAAGTGCAAATCGGATAAAATCGAAGTGCCTCGAAACGCGTGCCCACAGGCGCGCAAATCGAGGCGATGATGAAATGCAATGAAATGACACACGGAATGCCGCGATGGGCTTACACCAACATGGGAGAGCCTCAGCTCACTCACATAGGAGGCCGTCGGATAAAACGGAGGTGCCTCGAAGTGCGTGCCCACAGGCGCGCAAACCGAGGCAATGGATTAAGGCATGAAATGACATGGGAAATGATATGCAAGCATGGCAATGGAATTTCAGCACTCACAAATGATGTAAAACAGCCCCGAAATGATACGAAATGACAACCGAAGCATGAAATCATCCCAAAATGTGAAATTAGACACCCGAAATGGCCTATAGCCATACTAAACATGCAAAATCAGCACATGAAAGAAAAACCAGTGGCAAGGCAGTCCCAAATATGGCATTTTTCAGTAACAAACATGGCCAAAATGCAAGCATAGATATAGCAACAAAAGCATGCAAGAATAGGGGCTAAAAGAAGGGTATTGAGACAAGTGATATATACAAACCCCAAATGAACAAACATGCTTCTACAAAATTGAAGAGGGCCTAAAAATAAGCACATTTACAGAAGATGGAAGCCCCAAAAACAGAATATAAACATGCTATAAATTCTATGCAAAATGGAGCCCAAAAGAGGTTATAACAAGAGATATGCAAAGAATACACCAAACAACAAAACTTTATTCATGAAACATGTAAAGGGGGTCAAAAAAAGACCCCTTTCAGTTCTGACCAAAAGCCAAAACCAAAAGCACAAAAGGATACAAAACATGCAAGAATTAGGGCCTAAAGTGGATTTCAAAGGGAGGTGGTATATGGGATGGCCAAATGAGGTTGTGCCCTTCTACAATGTTGTAGAGGGGCTCAATATAAGCACAAAACCAGTAGGGGTCGGAGCCCCAAAAACAAATGCAAATAGGTTAAAAATAGCATGCAAGATTGTGACATACAAACTAGATATTGAGACAAGTGTATCATAGGGACACCAAATGAAGTTGAGCCTTTCTACAAAGTTGTAGAGGGGCTCAAAATAAGCCTAAAACCAGTAGGGGTCAGAGCCCCAAAAACAAAATGAAATAGGGTAAAAAAAGGATGGAAAATTATGCTACAAAGATGAGATTTGGAGACTTACCCTTGAAGATCCAAGTGTTGCTACTTCTTGGCCTGAATTTGTTGCTTCTTAACCCCTGGAGAACACTTCCTTGCTGCTGGAATGGTAGTGTTGATGGTGGAGCTAAGGGTTGATGAAGAGGGGAGCTAGGAACTTGGAAGTTTTTCAAGGTTTTGGCTATGGAAATGAAGCTTTGAGAGAGGGATGTCTTGAGGCAATTTTTTTCTAACCTAGGCAAAGGAGCTCTTGGTTCCTTTAAATAAGGGAGAAAAGGTGTAAAAGGGGAGGGAGAAGCATCCAAGCTTTCCCTCCCAAAATATCCCCCGGATGGGGTGATATTTCAGCAAAAATATCCGGACAGCTGTACTGAGCTGGAAAGCAAGAAGCTGGCCGGCCAGGTGGTTTTCTTCAAGGTGGCCGGCCGGCCACCCCACCTAGTCGGCCAGCCACCCACCATGGCCGGTCGGCCACCCCCAAAAAATGAACTCAAAAATTTCTGGTCGACCACCATGCAGTGGTGTCCTCCCATGTGTGTAGATCATGGCCCCAAGGTCGGAATCTGGCAACTCTGAAGCATGAGCCACAACATAGAGCTTGAAGGAGAGCCTCAAAAATGAAATGCACAATTTCTGGCCGACCATATACCCTTGGTGTCCTCCCAGATGTGTGGAACAAGGTTCCAAGGTTGGAATTTGGCAACACTGAAGCAGGAGCCACAACATTGGACTTGAAGGAGAGGCCCAAAAATGAACTTCCAATTTTCTGGCCGACCATGCTTGTTTAGGGTCCTCCCATGTCCCCTGATCACAGATATGTAGCTTTGGTTGGAATAAAATACCCCCAGGGTGTTCAACATTGGCCCGGAAGTGAGAAAAACGGGCTCCGGAGGAGCGAAACTGGTTATCTGGGATAATTGCTGGCCTCCCACCCCCCAGTGATCTTCCTGGTATTGAAACAGAGGTACCTGCCAAATTTGAACAAAAACTAATGAGAAATGAACGCTCGGAGCCAAACCGAGCAATTCGGGATCCCGAAAATGGGCTGCAGGTGCCGGAAGTGGCATACGGCAGCGAAGTGGGTATCTGCAATGCCAGTGTCCTTCGGAATGACAAAACAGAGGTTCCTGCCAAAAATCAGAGAAAACTGATGCAAAATGAAAGCTCGGGACCCAAACCGCGCAATTCGGGGTCCCGAAAACCGGCTGCAGGCACCGGAAGTGGCATACGGCCACGAAGTGGGCATCAGCGGCCCCAGTGTTCCTCGGAATGCTAAAACAGAGGTCTCTGCCAAAAACCGGAGAAAACGGATGTGAAATGAATGCTCGGGACCAAAACCGCGCAGTTTGGGGTCCCAAAAATGGGCTGCCGGGCACCGGAAGTGGTGTTCGGCTGCGAAGTGGGCATCAGGGGCCCCAGGGTTCCTCGGAATGCTAAAACAGAGGTGCAAGCCAAAAACCGGAGAACTCGGAGATAGTTGGGCGGTCCCGAGCCGAGGCACACGGCCTGACGATCCCGAAAACTGTGAACCGGGCTCCGAAAAGGGCAAAATGGCCTACGGCCACGAAAAGTAGCTCACGGCCACCGGGAGATAATCTACGGGACCACTCCCTTCCCTCAGGAAAGAAAACAGAGAAAACCGAGCCTGGTTCGCAAACCGAGACAAGGTAGAGAAGAGGGTTCGGAAGTCCGGAGGCAGGGCGCGCGGCCACGACTCTGAGACTTCTGCACGAGCACAGTATGCAACATCACCAAGCGCTCAATCGGTGACGTCTGAGTCTTGAGGACGGTCAAAAATGGGGTGTCTACAATAGCAATCACAATCAAACAATCAAAGACAAATCAACACAAAGATTTAACGTGGAAAAACCACAATTAGAGCGCCTCCAATTGTGATAAGAAAAAACCACGGGCAAAAGCCACAAATAATCTACTAAGAAGACATAAAGGAATTACACAAGTATACTGTCAATTACCTAGCTGTAGACACTCCATTTTTTACCGTCCTCAAGACTTAGACGTCATCGCTTGTGCACTCGATGACTGTGTGTTTGTGTTCGTTTTGAGCGGCCAAAGTCCTCGGCAGAATGCCCTGTCTTTGAGCCTTTGAACCTTGTTCTTTCTATGCCTTGTTTTGGACAAAAACTTGGTGTCTGGACCTCTTGGTGACCTATCGGCCACCACCCATTTCTGTTGGCCATGAGTGTGGCCAGTTGGCCACCAGTGGTGGCTGGTCGACTATCAGTGGTGGCTAACGGCCACCAGTGCCTTTTTCCAGATATTTATTAACAGTTGTGCCAGATGTTGCACACTGAGTTGCATCTCCATACACGTGTATGGTGAGATGTTTCTAAGCTCAAGGGGTGGTTTTTCTATAAATAGGGGGTTTCTCCCCCATTTTGGAGGGTTAAAAAAATTTGAGCAAAAATATCTCTTTCTCTCTCTCTTGATATTTTGTACACATTTGCTCACAAGTCCTTAGCTTTTGCATATCAACCCTTAATCAAATACTCTCACCTTCAGGCTAAGATTACTTGGAGTCTTGTTTGAGCTCTAGATGGTGGTTTGAGATTGGATTATTGGCTATTTTGTGCTTGGCTTCAAAAGCATAGTACTTACCTTGTTTAAGCTTGTTTTGTATCTTTATTTTGCCATCTTTTCCAACTGTTTTTGGGCTGATTTTGAACTGTTAAAAACTTTATTTTTGTGACATAAAAGTGTTGGCTTGAGGTCTTTTTGAGTTAGGGGGTGGTCCACCTTTCTTGCTCATTTGTTTGTTAAGCTTTTGTACCATTTTTCATCACTTTCAAATCAACTTTTTTGGGCCTTTTAACCACTAAATTTTAGAGGTTTTTCAATAGTAAAAACCTTGTTTTGAAGTCCAAAATTGGAGGGGTTAGCCTCCCCTCTTTGTGTCTTGTTTGCATGCCAAGTTAGCCTCACATGTTAGCTTATTATTTTAGCTTTTTGCGGCTTAAGTCCAGTATGTTTTAAGCTCTGTTTTGACTTGTTTTGGCTCTATTTTAGGCTGGTTAATTCATTTTAGCCTTGTAATGTATAGTTGTAGTGTAATCTCCTTCACTAGCTTGATGTTTTAATGCTTTAATCATCATTGTTTTGAGTTAATAGCATGTTTTAGTGTTGTTTTGTACTTGATTTCAGCACTATAATCTCTGCAATCTCCCTTCATTCTTCACTCTTTCATTTTCTTTGAAAGTGGCTTTAAACTTTTTATTTGCCTAAGTGTGAGATGGAGGTGTTGCACCTAATGGTTTAATCCCTTAGGGGGTTCATTACCAACAGTGTAATGCCCCTTTCATGCCCAAAGCAACTTGTTGTTTGAGTCATCTTTCCATTAGAGGACACTCACTAATGGACTTAATGGATTAAAGAATGGCTTTGGTAATTAAAATAAGTAAACAAAATTGGACAAGTAAAAGAGGCAAGATAAGCATTTTTTGTGTTGCATTGCATGTGTTCAAATCGGACGTTAGTTTGAACACAAGGGAAATGAGATATTTCATACTCACAAGTGATGAAATATGCCATTTTCCTTGGTCTCCATTGCCCTTGATCATGCATAATATGGTGATGGTCCTTTGGTCTCATTTTGCATTCATTGAATTTGCACAATTGGTTTCACAAACCATTATGCAATGGAATTGCTTGGTTGATGGTTTGTAAACCCAAATTTTGTTCCTCCTTTGATTTCCCCATGAAAAGAAGAGGCAAAATGTGCAAATAATTTGTGAGAATACACTGTTTTGCTCTGTCTACTCTTTGTTGCAGCAAAAAGAGGAGTTCATGTCATCAGTGGCCGACCGGCCACCATTGGTAGCCGACAAGCCCCCTGTCGGCCACCAATGAAATTTGCACAGTGTGTTCCTGAGGTGGAGCAGAGGTGTTCCGGAAGTTGGCAGAATTTTTGGTGTTCAAATATGCAAACAGAGGCTTACAGCCGTAAAACGGTGGCTTTTTGGGTGGAGGAACCAAGCATGCATGCATCCCTCGTTTCCCGAGGCCGTCTAGTTAACTTGTCTAGTTAATTAGTTGATTAATTTGTGTTGTAATTAATTTGTTTAGTTGTTTTGTAATCAATTAGTTAAGTACCTAGCTAGTTGGTTTATTTGTAATATTTAATTAGCTTAAAGTAGTTAGTTAAATATTGTGTTGTAATAATTAGCTTAGCTTTGTAATAAGTGTGCGTGCATGTGTGTATGTCCTCCAATCCCACGTCTTTCTCCCTTTTATTTAATCTCTTTTGATGGTTAGATTAAAGACATTTTCAATTAGCATACCTTATGCTTGCATGTTTGCATCCATTCATTTGTCTTACATGCAGCGACGCTCGGCGCATCATTCAAACTACATAGCAATTTCCAATACATCTTTGAATACGTGTTTAATTGCATGTTGTTCAAATCAATTCATATGCCATTTTAGTAGCTGAGCCTATTAATTGCATTCTTTGTATGTGTTGCATTAGGCATCTTGTATAGTTAGGATCATGCATTTTTCTAACTAGTTTTTGTTTTGGCTTAGAGTACTCGGTGAGTTTTATGCTTTAGCATACTTGCATGAGTGTGATTGCCATGATGCTATGTGCTTAAATGTTAAATTGTTTGAATGCTTGTGGATGAAGGCTTGTTTGAATTGGAACAATTCAACAAATGTAAGTTTTAAGCCCACTTTGTTGAGGGGCAAATGATGTTTTAAGCCCACTATGTTTGGTGGCAAATTCAAACCATTTTTGCAAACAAACATCAGTTGAATTGTTCCAAGTCTTGTAATTTTAGTCTATACTTGCTTGTGTGCGTCACATAGTAAAGTTAGCTAATAACCGGAATAAGCACACATAATGTTTATAAAAGAACATATCATGATTAGTAGATGCTGATCTTTGATCGAGCGAGCGGGGGTGCTCATTTCATGACCTTTCCCCTTCGTACCCAAGTTCCCGAGCCAAGGCAACTTTGGTGATGATAGACACGTGGCCTTCGGCACGAGTCAGGGTTTCCTAAATTCCCCCCCTCAAAAAAAAAATAAAATATTTAGATGGCGACTCTGTATCTGGCAAAACAGTCCAATTTTGGCATTATTTGATTTAAAATCGATTTTCTAAAAATGTTTGCTGGATTTGGACTTTTTGGTGTTTATCAGTTTCACATTACACTTGTGAGACTAGATTCAGAACCGCGAGAGTCTGAACTGTGAGGCCTTCTTTTCAAACCTTTCCAAAAGGCGGGGTGTGGAAAAAGGCGAGTTCACACTAGCGAATCCACGCCCAAATCGAACCGACCCCTATGTGCCTCTTCTAGCCCTGTCTTCACCTCGGAATTGTCTTAAACAACGTTGAATCCATAACGCCGATGTTGAAACCACGACGATGAGCCACTCCAGAATCCACCAAAGTTTCAGGCTCAAATTCCCCAAAACTCACCGAAGAACAACTCTCTCTTTTATATTGAATGAAATAAACAATCCTTTGATGTATACTTCTCAAACCATGAGTTAAACTCAAACAAACATCAAAGAAAACTAGCAAAAAAGCTCCAAATATAAACCCTAATATTAAAGAAGAAGATCTGGAAGCCGTAATTCTAAAATCTGACTGAAACATGTATTTATAGAAAATTAGGCTACGAAGGTCGCTCAAGCGAAGGATCTCTCGCTCAAGTGAGGAGACTAAAATGCGTGTTTTTCCAAGAGTCTTCGTTCGAGCCACCAAAGTGTCGCTCGAGCGAGAAATGCAACTTCTTAGTATTTTTACAGTCAATGAAAATTTCTGGGACCAAGGATTCTTCGCTCGAGTGCATACTCCTTCGTTCGAGCGACCAAACAACTTCGACTACAATTTTGCTTTTGGCTTTGGGGGTGCTGCCCCTCGACCCTACCAGGGCGCTGCCCTGGACCAGCTAAGGAGCATTGTTCCCTCGACCCCCGTGAGCTGACTGGGCAGCTCGATTCCTAACATACTCAGCAAAGTGGCAAACATGATAGTATTAACATCACAAACTTCTCTATATAGGCACAATTCGGGTTGGATTCGCATCTAAATACTCATAGCCTCACTGAAATAAAAGAGCAAATAAAATTACAACTGAAAGGAGTTTTGTCAAACGGGATTGCCAAGAATAAAAACCTAACAAAACCAAACAAGGTCAATCTGATGAGTTTGCGCCACTAGTACATAACAAAAAAGCAGCTAATGATTTCTAGATTATATTGCAATAAAATTAAACATTTTGCTCTTCGTTGGATCCAGTAAGTCATTATTCTTCAAGAACCCCGAACCCGAACCCGAACCCGAAAGCTTTGCAAATACTTATCATCTATATATATATACAAGAACTACTGGTTAAACCATGCAAGCAGCTGTCAACTTCTCCAGATAACCATGTTACTAGCGGCCTGTTCTGAGGTTGACACAGTAAGGCCTCTATCGTACATCCACTGGATCTCTTCCCTGTACTCTGTTAATGACTTGTTAGGTATCACCGGAGTGAGCTCCACCACATCTCCCATTTTTATTTTGTAGGTAGAATCGCTCACCAACTCGTGATTCAACCTCGGCCTCAATTATTCCTTCACAGGAAACCCATAAGAGGTCCATCTAAAGCTTCCTTGATTAGCTCTTTCCATCAAATCCAGGATGGTTAAGTTTGCCGAAAACTCCTACACCGACATCTACAAAACCAAAATATCAAAATCATTTGTTTACTCACAAAAGAAAGTCATGATGTGTCTCTACCAAGAGTATTAGTTACTTGAGCTCTGTTTGTTTTGTTAGAAAATAATTTCCTAACGGAACTTTTCTATGAAAAGCATTTTCGACCTTGATATAAATGTGTTAGTGGGGAAATTATGAATATTTGTAGCATGTGTTATGCTATTTTGTGATGAAATTATGACTACTGAATTTATTATGTACATCATAAAGTTACAAATGACAAATTTATGACGATTTGTATTTGGTATTTGCTTCTGTTTTGATCATTTTGTCAGCTTTCTCTGTTACATGCCTGGAGTTGAACTTGCTTAAAAAAAATGCTTTACATATCGAAAGTAGTGAGGATTTTATTGTTCTTAAGAAACACGTGATCACTTACTTCAAAAGATAAAGGTCGTCTATTCTTATCGGCATAACATTTCTATCGGTTTTGGGTCATAGCTAACCTCTTTCTGATGAGAGCAACTTTCCTAGTTGTCTCCCTCACGATTTTTGGGCCCAACAAAGGTGCATCGCCCACCTTAGCCCAACAAACTGGTGTCCTACAAGGTCGGCCATACAAGGCCTCAAACGGTGCCAAGGAAAACCGCCTAACTAACCAAGGAAACACAACACCAACTTCCGGTCACAACCAAAATTGGAATACCACCTCGACTCTAGGAATGCCAAGGATACCGAATTAGTCAAGAGCACAACGAAAAGGGTAAGACTTCCCCTCGATTCCCACCACTAACTGGGTTTATGAGACTAGGACAACAAACAACCGCAGCAACGCCACACACGCCCTAGGTATCCACTACCACTAACCCAAGCACTCTCTACGCTTCGCACTCCAACAAGATGGGGACTAGATTTTCACCACAAGATTCTCGGTTACCTCGTTAAAGGAAAAAGGTTATAACAAAACTCGGCTCAAGACAAGACTCCAGCCTAACAAGTTCTTACAACACCCAACCATTCAACGCCCAACATTCACATAACCAAATACACAAAATTCAAGATTTAGCAATACAATTAAAGCAGTTATAGCATCCCAATCATAAGGGTATGATAATTAACAATTCATTCTCAAAAGAAAATTTCATCTTTTTCCCAATTCTTGGTAAAAATTGTTTCTTTTACATATAAAACATTTTCTCAAGGGTGTTCCAAAACTCACACCGATCATTAGCCAAAATACATTTTCTGCCTTACAAGTAAAACCCAAATTTCATTTATTTTCCAGTACCATTCTTACGTAACAACCGGTGAACCTCTACCGTCACCCAATAACGCCCATCACCCACACGGCGATGCCACAACCAACATAACATATCATTTTCGCAATGTTCATTAATGTTTCCACACTATTATCAACACAGATTACCACAATCACACCATTTCGTTCAGCCAATATCATTATGTTTACTATGTAATTTATCATCCACACAAGATAGCGAAAGGACACATAAACTAGTTTCAACAAAATTGCTTACATCATCTTTGAATGAAAAATCTTTTCCTCATTTGTACATTTTTATCAAAATTCGTTTAAATTCATACCGTTTTTTCCAACCAACTTTCATGTCATAAATATAGAGTAAAACTCATTATTTTGTAAACATTTTCCCAAAACAAGTCTTAAAATCTCACCCCAAGGGTTTTAGTTAAAATAGAATTGTCATGAAAGTTTTCAAAAGTTGGAAACCACCCCTCATTTTATCTTCTCAATATACAACCGGTGAATCCCGACCATCACCCAATCACGTTCATCACACTTGCAACGATTTCTACAATGCAAAAATTACATTTCCATGACAAAAAAAGTTAGTAAATGAGCACGGTGCCAAAAGAACTATGCAACACGCATAACTTTCCAAACTTCGAAGGTTTCATACCAACACAACACTAACCAAGAAGACCATCGACACAAGAGGACTTACAAACATTCCCAACCATGGGCTAACACTGTACCCCGACTCTCGGGTTTCAAAACTTGCATCGGGAAGTGCACACTGACTACAACCTGCACAAGCAAGGCTCAAACACAACCCATGGTACAACACCGCCTTCTAGCTCATTCTGTGCTAAATTTTCCAAAGGTTCAACCTTACACTCCACATCTAAACCATTCTAAAGTGACGATGTGTCACTCATCTTGATGCCAATCAACTTAGCTAATCACCTGAGACTTTTCCACTCCCACTCCATTCACCTAGAGACAGGCTTTCAAACACCGTTCCACATACTTTCAGGGTCTTTTCGACCTCCCTAAAACAGACTACTCCACTATTGTTCCCATACAAATTCTACTCATACACCAGGATGGCAAACACACTCTTACATTCAACACGAGACCGAATAGGTCAAAGGCGATCACACGATCCCGGGCACCCAAGACAAATCTCTCTAATGGTACACTCATCACTTGAGAACACAAATCGTTCGCCACACTAATAATACTTCAAGCATCTACTCATGAAATTCTTTTCTCACTCAACTCTCTACCCGCAATCTAATAACGTCCCATACTCATAACTGACCAAGGCATAATAGCGACCCCACTTATGGTTGACAAGACCACAACCAACTCACTAATCAACAACTCGACGCACTAAGTGACATACACTAGTACTCTTCTCACTATACCAAGATATGGATCTCACACTTCCTTAGACATTTCCACATCACTTCCACCAATCTTCACTAGATTCTAAGGTCTCACGTTTCCTCGAACTTACCAAAATAAAAAGCTTAAACTTTTGGCCCTCATTTCAACACTACACTAGTCACAAAGATTTTCTGCGAATCTCTCATTTTTCACAAACAAGTTCCAAACTAATTAAGAATTTAAAGGTCATCGCACGACCAACACAAAGTTTAACATTTATTATACAACAACACTAGGATCATCAATATCCTTAACAACCTTTCAGTACACATACATAAAAGAGTATTCAAGGCTCATTGCATGCCCAACACATAAGGGTCTACAAACAACAATGCATATACATATACGACACATAACTATGGTGCCCTAGCGCCCTACAGCACACCAACCAATAACAAAAGCTTCACAGCTAACAACATCGATCTTTACAAAAAAAGTCCCTCCCTAGAGGGTGGTACTACTATGCTGGTTGAAAAGCCGACCCTCGCGAAGCTCTCGAAGCCTGGCCTTTCCGGGCCTGATACTGATAATCTCCCCGATTGCACTGATGGGACAAAGTCTAACTAGATTCTAAAACACCGGAAATATCTACACGTAAAGGGAAAAAACGTCCAGCATGGCCCCTTTGACCACAATTAAAACAAACAACGGCCTCCCAACTCTGAACCCGATTTGGAGCCTGAACCTCACTGGATCCCCCAATGGACAAACTCGAAACCCCTGATGAAAACAAGGACCGAGTCCGCGAGTGAGCATGCGCTCGCCTCCATCTCTTGCTAAGTCTAGGGTGCTCATGAACTATAGAAGTTACCGAAGTGGCCTCTTCCCTAGCTCGACCCATACTACTAACCACAACTTCTGCATGGGCCGCAGCCTTAACTAGATCATAATGATTCTTCCACTTAGATCTAACCAGCTTCTCCCCGGATATCATCTTGTAATCGCCTCTCAACTTCATAACAATGATGCTCCTCTGTTACCACCAATTCTGGAGCAAATCTCGACAAACTAGTGAACCTCATCTCAAATAGAGCCAAAGGAGTAACATCTTAACGCAACTCAACAAACTGTTTGCCTAACCTTTCCCAAGCAGAATGAAGGAAATGCTTGGCCAAGAAGGCCTCGGTAAACGCAACCCACGTGGCACCTACGCTACACTCCACATACTCCCACCAATAACTCACATTTCCCCTAAAATAGGAAGGTTGCCAAAGAAACCCTCAACCCCTCATCATCGACCCTGAGCATGTCAAGAGTCTTGGTAATCTGTTCCAACCAACTCTCTGCCTCTAGTGGTCTTGCCTCTCCCAAAAACTCCGGTGGATTGGAGCGAAGAAACTCCTTAGTAAGCTTGAGGGTATGCCCGTTGTCCCCCTCATTATGAGTTGGAGCATCTTGCACCACTCTTACAACCTCGCGTGCAACTTCCTCGCCGACAGCCGATGTTGTAACGACAAGTGCTAGGGGAATTGCCATGCCCCTACTGACACTCTTATTACCCATCCGTCCTCTACTTCCTCGTGTAGACATCCTATAAAATTCAAAAACAAAATCAACTAAGTGCATGACACAACAGCCTCCCCGAGGCACACACCCTCACCACCACGACCTTGAACCCTTCCTGACATCCTCATTAAGGAACAAGATAGATAAACTAGCACATAATTCCAAATGTACTCGTGACTTGCCTCACACGTAAAACTAATACAATTACACATATTCTAGCACATAGGCAATCCATTTCACTCCAAATAAGCACGTAGTCACATAAGCACACACGAATTATCCTTTAGTGATGAGATTTGTCCCATGAGAAACCAAGAATTCTTAGTAGAATGAGTATTGATCAGGTACCCTTCTAATCAGACCTCAAGGAGTCTAATAGGCGCAAATAACATCCCAAAAGTCTAATCCCATACCCACATGGTCACATAAGCACGCTATCACATAATCACATAAACAAAACATTTCCTAATCATGCGAAGTGAACCCATTGTGGTATAACAACCACTTCCCACGAGCCCCAAGTATTCAAACCTGGTAGCTCTGATACCAAGTTGTAACGCCCCGAAATAATTCGACATGGACTATCCACATAACTGTTACATCAACTCACTTCCAAAATAGGATATTAACCATAACCCTTTACATAAGATCAATTGTTTTACAAAAAAATAATCTCATGTGTAGCTACACATTCATTGATAAACTAGTACATGAACCTATAACATGTAAATCATCAAATCAAAATGAATAAGGCCCTCAAGGACTTACAAGTCCCAAGGCAATTGCCCGGTTACACAAAATGGTCTCTCGGACCCATACACATTAGCCCTTGGCTTTACAAAAATTTACACAAAATATAAGAGCAAAATACTCTTCACAATCACGTCCACGCCATCAACTCGACGGGATCACCACCTTTCTTACCTGCACAGTTGTAACGCCCCGAAATAATTCGACATGGACTATCCACATAACTGTTACATCAACTCACTTCCAAAATAGGATATTAACCATAACCCTTTACATAAGATCAATTGTTTTACAAAAAAATAATCTCATGTGTAGCTACATATTCATTGATAAACTAGTACATGAGCCTATAACATGTAAATCATCAAATCAAAATGAATAAGGCCCTCAAGGGCTTACAAGTCCTAAGGCAATTGCCCGGTTACACAAAATGGTCTCTCGGACCCATACACATTAGCCCTTGGCTTTACAAAAATTTACACAAAATATAAGAGCAAAATACTCTTCACAATCACGTCTACGCCATCAACTCGGCGGGATCACCACCTTTCTTACCTGCACCAAATCCCATAGGGGTAAGCATAAAGCCCAGTAGAGAATTCTCACAAAGTATATACAGTTATGCATTTTCCTCAACATAAAATAAACGTGAGTGCAATGCCATGATAAATGAGGAAAATATTCATTTTCAATGCACTTTATCAAAATCACCATGTTCTCAATATTAGCTTGTAGTCTCATCAATTTCAAACATCCAATATTAATTCAATGGGGGCGGTAAATACGACACTGGTAATTCCTAGGCTGTTGTCTGCAAGTAGACTCTGCGAGTACTACCAAACTGTCATTTTTACCGGTGATAACCGGAAGGCTCGACACATATCTGCGCGGCTTTCGGGTCTTTCACCCTGGACACTCAGGCCAACTTATCAAATTCATCTACACCCCCTATCCGAACTTACCAACGTATTTACCCCATACACATTTCCATTAGTTCTCATGGTAATATAATCTTTATCAAGTAAACATGATGAGAATACAACATTGGTAATAATCCACTTCATGCACACTGATAATATAGACTCAAAAGGAAATGAGATGCAATAATTAATATCTCATAACATTTCTGTATTTCCAAAATGTCTTAACAACAATAATAAACAAATACCTTTCCACTTTTACGAATACGTTTCTCATTGCACAAATAATCATGTGTCTTCAACACATCATCACAAGTTCTCAACACCAACCCATCATGACCAAACCTTTCAACATGGCCAACATGTCATCTTTCATTTCATTTCCCCATTACATTATAATTAAGCATTTCACATCATCAATGGCACTCAACAACTCACCATCTTACAACATTACAAGATTATATGAAATTTTCAAACATCATCCTTCAAGATTTCAATTTCACTACCATGGTGCTCAACAATTATTATGTTACCTCATAACAAGTTCAAGTGTTAGTAACAATGTTAAAATACCATCTCATATCCCATGTGTCAAGTATGTTGTTATTATGATAACATTTGGTGGAACTTACTCTAATACATCCTCTTAACATAAGAAAATAAATACTTTCAAATACATTTTCATTATTTTGTAAAATCCCCAATTTCTAGGGTTTTTGTCAAAAACTTAACACTTCTTCACTTCATGATAGAAGCCTCATCAAAATCATCCCTTTTAAATAATAAATAAGGAGTCACAAGGATCAACTTAGAAACATTTCAACATTTAAACCCTCATTTGAGAAATCTCATCATCTTTGAACCAAAACCAAAACTCTCAAAACAAATTCAATAGAAACACAAAATCAACATTTAACTTGCAAAACATGTATATATAACTCAAGAATATCCCTACCTCAAGCTTGGAAGAGAATATGAGCAAAAAGGTTGAAACCCCAAAGTTGTCGAAACCAACTTCTACTTGGATCAAAACGAAGCTCTTGACGAGATCTACAATCTTTCTCTAAGGAGCAAGGCAAGAAGATGCTTCTAAGAGAGTAGATTTAAAGACTTTTGAGCAAAAAGTGGTTTTGGAGAGAGAGAGAGAGAGAGAGAGAGAGAGAGAGACCCATGGTTTAGAGGGGAAAGAGAGAAAGAAAATAATGAAAAGGGTCAAGTGAGGGCCTATTTATAGCACTAGGTAAAATTAGAAATAAGTCCCAAAGTCAACCCAAAATATCAAGTCAAAACCCCCAAAAAGTAGGGCCAAAATTCGGACCAAAATCTGAAAAAAAAAATCTGTAGGGGTCGACCCCTGCAACAGTGGTGTCGACACCAAAGAGGAAAATCTGGGAAACTAAGGCTTGGTTTGGGAACAAGCTATTTTAGTAATTTTTTGGCTTTTTACGAAAAGGTATGCAGAAAAGTAGAGAGGTGATGTGATGTGTTTTAGTTAGCTTTTTGACTTTTTGGCTATTTTAGCCACTTCCCAAACATAGCTTAGTTTGACTGCACTACTGGTGTCGACCCTACCCCAGACTGGTGTCTACCCTATGTTCTAGCAACCAACACATAGACAGAAGAGGGTCGACCCTCTCCCAGTCTAGTGTCTACCCTATGTTCCAGCAGCCAATACACAGACAGAAGAGGGTCGACCCTCTCCCAATCTGGTGTCTACTCTATTTTCCAGCAACTCCTCCAGAACTTCACCAACAGGTAAGGGTCGACCCTAGGAAGGCTGGTGTCGACCCTAGAATGGAATTTCTAAGTCTCCAAGGAACTTTTGACAAGAATAAGCGCTAACAACCAAACCCAACAAGTTTAATTCAGATTATACTCCTCCAAAACCAACCCATAACAACACCAAAGGTTTCCAAAACATAATAATGATTCAAATACACTTCCTAAAAGTTTTGAAAATGGTGCAAGTGCTACATTTAACGTGAAAAAATCACAATTGGAGCGCCTCTAATTGTGACAAAAAATCACGGGTCAAAGCCACAAAACAATCCACTAAAAAGACACAAAAGGAATTACACAAATGTATTCTCAATTACCTAGCGAATCCACGCCCGAATCGAACCGACCCCTATGTGCCTCTTCCAATCCTGTCTTCACCTCGGAATTGTCTTGCCCAACATTGAATCCACGACGCTAATGTTGAATCCATGACGATGAGCCACTAGAGAATTTACCAAAGCTTCAGGCCCAAATTCCACGAAATCCAGCGAAGAATAACTCTATTTTTTGTGTATAAAACAAAATAAACAAACCTTTTGATATAATCCACGCAATTCATGACTAAACTCTCACAAATATCAAAGGAAATAAGCAAAGAAATTCCAAAAGAAAACCCTAATACCCAAGAAGATCTGGAAGCCGTATCCTAAAATCTTACTGAACCACACCTTTTATAGCAACAGATCTGCAATCTCTGCTCGAGCGCAAGAATGGCCGCTTGAGCAGACTGACTAAAATGTGTGTTTCAGAATAAGGGTCTACGCTCAAGCGCAGGAAAGGCTGCTCGAGCGAAAAATACAACTCCCAATACTTTTGTAGGCGAGTGAAACTTTTGAAAGGTCGCGATCTCCGCTCGAGCGCAGGAATGGCTGCTTGAGCAAACAAACAATTTCGACTACAATTTTGCTTTTTGCTTTGGGGGCACTGCCCCCTGACCCCACCTGGGCGCTGCCTCGAACCCGCCAACGGGCGCTGTCCCCTCGATCCCCACGAGCTGACCAGGCAGCTCCATTCCTGACATAGTTAGCGAAGTGGCAAACATAATAGGATTAAGATAACAAACTTCTCTGCATAGGCATAATTCGGGTTGGATTCGCATATAAAAACTCATAGCCTCATTGAAATAAAAGATCGAATAAAATTACAACTGAAAGGAGTTTTGTCAAACAGGATTACCAAGAATAAAAACCTAACAAAAAGATTCAAACCAATGACTCTTGATGAGGTGTAATAATTTTAACTAATCAAATTAATCTCGTGAATTAATTATATTTTTACAACCTTACATGTCACTTAAAAAAAGAAATTTATTATCTTCATCATCTTATAATCCAGACGGAGAGGCTTTATTTTGTTTTACCTTCAATGGCAACTTACACTAAAATAATGGAAATTACACTCCTCAACAGGTGTGTACTACATGCACTCTGTTATGTATTTATATTGTATATATTATATATTTTTGTAACTCTATCAAGAAAAATATAATATTTACCACAAAAATATGTAATATGTACCACAAAAATACGTAACAAATGTGCATATGATATGACAGCTTTTGAAGGGTGTGCACCATAACATTACCTCACTAACAATCTTTGTATTTTGATTCGTGTGTCATTTTAATCTCTATAATTTTAATTAGTTTAATTTTAACTCTAAATTTATGATTTTATCTCAATTTGTTCCAATTGATTATAATTATTAGGGTTGTTTGATAGAAAATGCACACAAACCATATGATTGATTGACTGATCGAAATTGGACTAACTTAGATGGAAAAGACAAAATTAAAATTTGGGTCCAACTACAAAAATGAAATTTTTAGTTTTTTCTTATATTGGTCCTGTTTGGAAATAAGATTTTATACTAAAATAGTTAATAAGATAAAATGTCATATTTAAATTATAATTATTTTATTTTTTCTCTCACAACTATCAAATCAACTATAAAAAATAGCAAAAAAAAAAAAAAACTAAAAATCAACTAAAATAATCAACTTTCCAAATGAGCTCATCATAATATCATATATTTGGAGTTATAAAATGATTTTAAAAAATGGCCATATATTTCAAAAGAGTGATGTTATCAAAAAATTTATACATGGATCTTTCACTTCAAAACAAAATATTATTGAAGAAGAATTTATTTTGGACTTGTAATGTAATAAGTCCCAAATTCTGGACTTATAATCTATATATAGTCCCATATTTTTTCTTGTGATCTATTTAGTCTTTTTGGATGTGTAATGACTCATTTGCCCGCCACATTGAACTGTCATATTTGGAAAAAGTACACTAAAGAGTTTTTTAGTGTTACATTATACCCACCATGTTAGAGTGTCACATTTTGAAAAAGTACATTAAAGAGTTTTTAATTTTTTTTAGAGTGTCATATCATCCCCGCCACGTTGGAGTGTCACATGTCACATTTGGGAAAAGTATACTAAGGAGTTTTTAAATTTTTTTAGAGCATCACATCATACCCGCCACGTTTTCACATTTGGGAAAAATACACTGAAGAGTTTTTAATTTTTTTTAGAGTTCCACATCATACTCGTCACGTTGCCACATTTAAGAAAAGTACACTAAGTAGTTTTTTTTTTTTTTAAAGTGTTATGGCGATTCTAGTTTTGACTTGACTCTTGTTGTATTCTGGGCTCAGGCTTATGGTTTCTGAATGTTGTTCATTGTCGTTTTCCCCTTATTCTTACTTGAGTTTGGCTATTTGGTTGTATTGAGCGTGTCTGGAACAGGTTGGTGTAGACACCCCATTTTTGACCGACCTTAAGACACAGACATCACCGATTGAGCGCTTGGTGATATTGCATTTTGTGCTCGTTCAGAAGTCTCAGAGTCTCGGCTACGAGCCTTGCCTCCGGACTTCCGGGCTTTTTCGTGTCTTGCCTCGGTTTGCGAATCAGGCTCCGTTTTCTCTGTTTTCTCTACCTGAAGGAAGGGAGAGGTCTCGTAAACCATCTCTCAGTGGCCGTAGGCTACGTTTTGTGGTCGTAAGCCATTTTTCCCGTTTGGAGCCCGGTTCCTAGTTTTTCGGAGTTGTCGGCCGTGTGCCTCGGTTTGGGACCGCCTAACCACCTCCGTTTGCCCCAATTTTTGGCATATATCTTATTTCCTCCCTTTTGAGGGACACTGTGGTCCGAGAGACCAACTTCGTGGTCGAACACCACTTCTAGTGCCTAACAGTCAGTTTTCGGGGCCTCGGACTGCGCGTTTTGCCCCCCGGGCCTTACTTGCAAGCATTGTTGGGCTCCGACCCAAACTACAAATAGTCATATTTTGAGTCCCTTTTCATGTTTGATTAAGGGTCTTTCTTTGTTTGAGACCTCCATCTATCACTTGCCTCTTTACCTCTTTTTAGGCCTATTTTTGCACGGTATTTTAGGCGTACTTGTGGGCTGTGTTGGACTTGGTCATAAACTAAAAAGTGTCTTGTTTTGAGCCCCTTTTCAACTTTTTTGAAGGGATCTCTTCAGTTTGAGAACCGTAGCTACCACTTTCCCTTTTGGCCTTTTTGGGGGGAAATTTGAATTTCATTTCCCCCCATTTTTTCCCCTCTTTTCCATCCCTTTTTTTCTATAAAACCAGAGCTCCAGTTGTATTTTTCTGGGTTAGAAAATTTTTTATAAGCCTCCTACATACAATCTCTCTCTCTCTCTCTCTCTATATTCTAACCATCAAAAACCCTTAAGCTCCTACACCCATTTCTTCACCACCACCTAGCACCACCACCACCACTCCATACCAGTAGTTTGGAGGTCATTTCCAGAGGCAAGGAGCATCTTTTCTCAAGCCAAGAGGTTGCTAAAGACTAGTCTTCAAGGGTGAGTCTTGTTTTTCCCTTTTTTGCTCTTTTCTTGGTCTATATCTTAGCCCTTCTTGCTTTTTTGAGCTCCGACCAAAACTGAAAGTGTCATTTTTTTGAGATCTATTTCATCTTTCATTAAGGGTCTTATCTTGTTTGGGACCCCCATCTTGCACTTCCTTCATTATCCCTTTGTATGCCATTTTCTTGAGTAGTATTTTTGGCCTATGATTAATCTGTTTTGGAGCATGATGTAAACTGAAAATAGGCTTATTTTGAGCCCTTATTCAACATTGAAGAAGGGCTCACCACTGTTTGGGACCTCCATGTATCACTTGCCATTGTACCCCTCTTTGGTCCCCTTTTTTGCATGATTTATTAGCTTATTGAGCTTCTGTTTTTGGACCTTGGTCCGAACTGAAAATGGCCCTAAAATGACCCCCTCTTCATGTTTCATTGAGGGTCTATGGCTGTTTGAGACACCCTTTGTATACTTCATGTTATAGCTCTCTTGTGGCCTTAATCTTGCATAGCATTTTGAGCATACTTGTATCTGTTTTTGGGGTTTGTCATAAACTGTAAAACATCATATTTTTGGCCCCTATTCAACATTGTAGAAGGGGCCTTCTATGTTTGAGACCAGAAGCTGTGACTTACTTCATTACCTCTCTTGCGAAGCCATTTTTGCATGCTAATTTTGTCCTATCTATGCCAGCTTTTTGGCCTTGATTTGAACTGTAAACATGCTTTTTTTTGGGCTTCCTAGCTTCTGTCTTTACACTTCATGTTCAAATAATGCATGCTTTGTATAGCTATAAGTCATTCCATGCGCTTAATTTTGAGTTTCGGGATGCGTCTCATGTATCAGGTGCCATATTGCCATGTTTCGGGGCTGTTAAGCATCATATTTCAGTGATTGAAATTCATATGTTTGTATGCCATGATCCATGCCTTGTTAGAGTGGCATTCGTGCCTTAGGTTCGGTCATCGATTTGCGTGCATACGTGCACGCATTTCGAGCATCTCATTTCTATCTTATGGCCTCCTATGTGAGTGTGGCTAAAGTCCACTTGTATCGGTGTAAGCCTATCTTGCATTGTGTATGCCATGTTTCAATGCGTTGTGCATGTTATGTTGTGTGCATTGTGTGTGCAATGTAGTTACATTGCATGTTTGTGTGTTAGCTTGCATGCTTAGGTTGCATGTGCATTGTTGTGCATTGCCTCACCTCTTGATCAACCATGATTGAGGTTGGGTCCCTTGTATGTTTGTGTGCATTGCATTTGACATTGAAATGCAAACTTGGCCTCTTAGGCCATCATGTGTCGAAATGCGCCATTGATGGCCCGAGGGTCAAGGGTCGTGCTCCCTTGAGTCTATTACATGATAGGGAGTGTGTCCATGCATACATTTGCCTAGAAATTCTATGCCATATACTGTCTGTCCTCTATTGTTGTCAAAATTGTTTTCTGCAGGAAGTTTCTGCCGACCGGCAACATACAGTGCCGACCGGCCATTGGTGAATGGCCGATATCTTCATCAACAGCTGATGGCATTTTCTCGTGGCCGGTGGCCATTTCCTCCAGCCGATGGTATTCTACAGTGTGCAGGGAACTTGTTCCAGGACTTTGGCAGTCTTTGGGGAGGCAAGGCAGTGTAAACAGAGGCAGTAGTGGCATGGTGCGAGTTTCCGGGCAAGACGGATCAAGCATGCATTATTCACGCATCTCGAGGCGGGGGCTGCGGCCATCTTCTCTTTGCATCTATTTTGATTAGATTAGAAGTTTTGTAATAATTAATTTAGCGATTTGTTATTTGGACTGTTTATCCTTTTGGTCCCTCCGAGCGAGGGCAAATCTGTAATAAGTGTGTGTGAGTGGTGTGTATGTCCTCCAACCCCCACTTCTTTCTCCCTTTTACTTACCTGCTTATGATGGTTAGTATTAGGGCATGTCTACTTTAGCATACCTTATGCTATGCATGCATGCATCCATACACTTGTCTCACATGCATCAGGCTCGGCACATCATACAAACTGCATCGTACTTCAATTCCAAATTGGATACATGTTACTTGTAACATTCCACATGCCATGTTTAGGATAGCCGAGCCTGCCTAGATTGCATCCTTGCTTGTGTTGCATTAGCCATTTAACATGAACTAGGATCATGTATATGATTACTAACTGGTTTCTGTTTTGGCTTGGAGTACTAGGTGAGCTTTTATGCTTTAGCATCCTTACATGCGTGTGAGTGTTGCCATGACAGTATGCTTACTATGTGGCTAAATGCTTATGTGATATAACTGCTTGGATGCCTGTGGATGGAGGTCGAATTGCCTAAATTGGAATGATGCATTAAAACTGTGAGTTTTAAAACCATCTTTTCTAAAGCCCACTCGAGGGTGGCAAAACCTGTATTTTAGCCTACTTGCGAGTAGCAAACCATTTTCAAAACAAACATGCAATGTTTTATTCCAATTTAGGCGATTTGGTCTATACTTGTTTGCTGTGCGCATAACATAGTAATTCTAGGCTAATAACCGGAATAAGAATACATAATGTTTTCAAAACTAGATATCACGGTTAGTAAAGGCCGATCTTCGGATCGAGCGAGAGGGGGTGCTCATAGCTGACCTTCCCCAATCGTACCCAAGTTCCCGAGCCGAGGCAACTTTGGTGATGACGGACACGTGGACTTTGGCACTGAGTCAGGGTTTCCTAAATTTTCCCAAAATAAAATATTTAGGTGGCGACTCTGTATCTGGCAAAGCAGTCCATGTTTGGCACTTCTTTCAAAAAAATCTGTTTTCTCAAAACGATTTGCCGGATTTGGACTCTTTGGTTCAAGATTAAGAACCGTGACAACAAAAGGGAGTCCGAACTGTAGCGAGGTCCCCCGCGGACCTGTTACAGTTGGTTGCTTGGTTTTTAAGCCTTATGTTGCCCAGACTTTGGTCTTTCGCTCGAGTGGCACTTCTTGCGCTCGAGCGGGCTTTGCGAACTCTCAGTACTTTACAAGTCTACAAAACTACTGGGAAATTGTTTTCTACACTCGAGCAGCATTTTCTACGCTCGAGCGGGTGGGCACTCGAGCAGCCTTTATTGCGCTCGAGCGTTGGTCTGTTGTCTGCAAAATTACTGGATGTGTGTATTCTGCGCTCAAGTGGCACTTTTTACGCTCGTGCGGTATTGCCCTTTTGATTGTGTCTTGGTGCTCGAGCGTCACTTTTTGCACTCGAGCAGAACAACTTATTGTGTTTCACGCTTGAGCATTAACTCTTGTGCTTGAGCGGACTATGCGTATATTAGTTTGTAAAAAGGTCATTTTACATCACTTTTTCATATCTCATTCTCTCTCTACTTTTCAAAAACTCTAGTTCTAGAGTCTCTCTCTCTGAAACTCATCTTCTCTCCACATTTTCACCTAGATCTAGTGATCTTTATACCCTAATCCCTTTAATAAAAAGGTAGAACATCTCAAGATCTTCATTTTGATCCAAATATAGTTGGGTTTGAGCATCTTTGAAGTTTCACCCTTGCTTGGCTCATTTTCTCTATTTGAGGTAGGGATCTTCTACACTTCCATATAGTTTTTAACTTAGTTATTGGTAGTTGTGTAACAATGGTAGGATTTGGGAGTATGTTGAGCAAATCTAGGATTTGGTTTTAAAATCAAAAGAGGGGTTTCTGAGGGAATGTGATATAAAGGGTTATGGGGTTTGGAAATGAGGTTGTATTGTGACAAATAATTGATTTGGCATTTGGATTGATGTTTGGAAAGAGGGAAGTTTGCCCTAAAATGTTTCAAATATTTATTTTGTATAAATAAATGAATTTGGTATTGAAAATGTGAAATTGGGTGGATGTTAATGTAAATGGTGGGATTGGATATGTATTACCTCACACCTACGGAATTTGAATAAATTATCTGTCTTGAGATTGAATATCTATTTAGAAATATATGTATTGGGCTATCGGTGGAAGATAGCTATGATTGTTGTAGAAATTGCATGAGGATTAGGTGAATTGAAACTAACTTCTTGTTGATTGTCATTGAATATGACTACGTTTTAAATACATTATATGTATGATGTTTGGGAGGAGAAATGAGATGTACCCCATGTTTGAGAGGAGATAGGGGATGGACTCCATTGAATTAAGTTGGGCTGTGTATCTAGGGTGAAAGTCCCGAGACTACGCGTATACATGGGTGCCGATCCTGCGGACGAAATTTTTGTAAAATAGTAGATTGAAGTGTTTATGTGATAATTGTACTGATTTGAGAACCACTGAGTTGTAGCCTCAGTTGGGTTTTCTGAAAGATAATGAAATTGGCTTATGAATTAAGATGAAATGAATTAATTTGAAAGGAATTGAATGAAAATGGATTAAGATATAAAATGTGGTACTTTATCATTATCTTGAATATGAATGTTTCATCACAGGCATTGTATATGCACATTGTACTTATATCTTTGTTAAAATTCATATATTATGTTAGATTGTTCCTACTGGGCTTTGGCTTACCCTATTTGGAAAAAACCATTTTCAGGTATTGGTGATATGCCTCTGCCAAGTCAATAGCTTGGAGGAACTTTTGGAGCAAGAGTTTCTTTCTTTTTGTTGTATTCTTTTTATAGCCAAGGGCTTTAATTTTATTGAGCTAGGCTCACTTTTTTTGTAACCAAGCAATGACTTAGAAAGATGTAAGCCTTTAGGGCATATGAATATCTGTTTAATTTTCAGTTATTTTATCATTGCAACACATGCTGTAAATTCAGGATGAACAGTTGTGAATATATATCACATGTATTATCTTTTGTATACGAACTCTGATGAATGAGAGTATATTGTTTATATTATTCTTATGCTTATGAGTTGGATTTAATATATTATTTTAGGGGCATTACATGTTACATCATACCCGCTACATTGTTACATTGGGAAAAAGTAAACTGAGGAGTTTTTAATTTTTTTAGAGTGTCACATCATACCTATTACGTTGTCGCATTTGAAAAAAGTATACTACGAAGTTTTTATTTTTTTTTTGGACTAAAAGTTTAAAGTGTCACATTATACTTATCATGTTATCACATTTAGGAAAAGTACACTAAGGGGTTTTTAATTTTTTTTGAAGTGTCACATTGTTAAAGTGTCACATTTTTACCTGACACATTGGAGTATCACATCAAATCTGTCACATTAATAAAAAGGTATAGTTGTCCACCAAAATACTACCAAAATAAAAAATAGGACCACACGGAAAGAAACTCTCTACTAATATGATTTAATAGATCAATAAAAAAAACTTAGGACTAATTGGAGTACTTGTTTATGAGATGGGATTTGTTGGTAAATGTCCCAAAATAAATCTGAAGATTTGAAATTTTTAACAAAATAAAATTTTAATTTTGTCAATTTCAATTATTTTCTTTTGATTTTTTTTCAATCTAAACTATTTACCTATTTTTATTAAATAAAAATTGACACAAAAAAATTATATGTTAATTGTAAAACTCAACGAAAAATAGTATTATATATATATTTTTTTATACACTTACAATGAATTTAATAATTAAAATATCATTTTTTTTTATCAATTTTACTTAACGAAAATAAATCGATGGTTCATATTGAAAATAAATTTTAAAAAATTAAATTTAAATTAACAAAATTCAAAATTTATTTAATTAAATTTCCTAGTGGTGATTGAAGTTACTGGAAGTGGTGTTGGTGACAATCGGGGCGACAAGAGAGAGGAAGGAGAAAAGGATGAGTGGGCGGCTGCAAAAAACGAAGCTGTCAGAGAAAGAATGGGTGACCCTGTTCATTTTTCTCTCAACTGCTCAGCTTTTTTTTCGTGTTATGGTCGAAATATGCAATGCTACATAACCTTAAATTTTTTATCCAAAATGGTCAATGTGTTGTTCAGGTTCATTCTAGATGTATGTCAAGGTGGCAAGACCAAGTCAATATTCCAAAATTATTAGGCTACCATTAGTAATGGACTATTTAGTGTAACTTAATGAATTGTTTATAAATTTTTTTAAAAAATTTAAATTTTGTATTAGAGCGTTTGATTAAACATTGACTTTTCGTTTGATTAAAATTCATTTTAAAATTTTGTATTAGAGCGTTTGATTAAACTTTGACTTACAACCATAATCATAAAAATGAAATCAAATATTATATTCAATACAGAAAAACTCCAAAATGAGAGAAAAAGTCATAGTAAATAGACACACGGAGAATAAGACCTATATGTAAGTAGAAATATTCAAACCACTGACTCCTAATGAGGTGCAAGAATTTTAACTAAATGAGTTAATCCCATTAATTAGTGTATTTCTGCATCCTCGCATGTCACTTAAATTAAAAATAAAAAAAGGAAAAATAAAAAGGAAAAACTTGTTATTCCCAGCATCTTATAATCCAGATATTGGGTTGGGCTAAAATAGTAATAAAAGACAAATAGATCAATAAGATAAAATATTACATCCAAACTATAATTATTTTATTTTTTTCTTTCATAGTCATCAAATCAACTATATAAAAAAAAAAAAAAAAAAGAAAAAAAAAGAAGCCAACTACCATCTCAAAATATAATTTTTTTAGTTAGGCTGAAATAGACAAAAAACTAACTACAATAGCCAAGTTTTCAAACGAGCCAATTTTGAATTCTGCATCATTTTGTTCGTTGTAATTTTAATTGGTTTAATTTTGTTCCTGATTTATAATTTTATGTAAATTTAGTCTAATTGATTGTAATTATTAATTTTTTTTTGATAGAAAATGCACACATTAGTGGTGTGTCATGCTTTTAGAGAAAAAATTATAAATTTATTCAACTCAATGAATGAATGTGTCATGCTTTTATATAAAAAAAAATAATAATAAAATAAAAATAAAAATAAAAATAAAAATTGTAAATTTATTCAACTCAAAAAATTAATCTTAACCAATTCAGCGATCAATTTTCTTTAAAAATCATAAAAGGTGTTATTAATTGAATTAAATTAATACAAAATTTAAAATTAAGAGTCGAAATCAAACTAATTAAAATGATATAAACTAAAATAACACACAAAATAAAAAATAAATAAAACAAAATACAGAAATTAGCGATGTAATTTGGCCGCGATTCAATGCCTCTATGGTTTTGACTGACAACGGTTGTAAGTGGTGCAAGGACGTGAAGCATTATCCTGGAGTGTTTTGGGAAGTTGGTAAAAAAATAATTTTTTTTATTTTTTTGACTTTTTTGGCAAAAAATTAGGCTATTTTGGATTGAAAAAATTGACTTATTTAGCTAAAAAAAGCTAAAAAACCAAAAAATTAACTTTTTTTTTTTTTTTGCTTGTTACCAAAATGCTCCTATGTACCGTACAGGGTCTTGTTGCAAACAATAGGTTTTTTAAGTGCACTATCCTCCGTTTGGAAAGTGAGTTGGCTTTTTAGGTTTTTTACTTTTTTTAGCTATATGAGCCTAGGGCTCAAAAGCCTGGTTTGGAAAGAACTTTTTGACTTTTTTGGCTTTTTGGCTTTTTGGTGAGGTGTCATCCTATTAAATTATCAAATTGCCCTTTTTGGCTTTTGTTTTTTTTATTTTTTTATTTTGGGTTTGGATTTCCCATATTGTGCTTAATTTATATATTTATTTCTTTATTTTAATTTTGGGTTTGGATGTGGCGTTTTTTGCTTAATTTTTTTAAATTTTTTTTTTTATTTTGGGTTTCGATTTGGCGTATTTTGCTTTTTTTAATTTTTTTTGTTGGGTTTGAATTTGGCGTATTTTTCGTAAATTTGTATTTGTATTTTTATTTTTATTTTGGAAGTGAATTTGGCCTTTTTGCTTTCATTTTACATAATTGTTTTAATTTTTTTATTTTGGGTTTGGATTTGGCGTATTTTTTTCGTTTTTTTTAAATTTACGAGTTGGCCTATTTTGTTTAATTTTTTTTATTTTGGGTTTTATTTTATTTTGGTAAAATATTCATTTATTTTTTCTATTTTGGGTTTGGATTTGGCGTATTTTGTTTAAATTTTATTATTTTTTATTTTTTTATTTTCGGTTTGGATTTGGCGTATTTTGCTTAACTTTTTTTTTTTAAATTTATGTTTTTGTTTATTTTATTTTTTTATACTTTAATTAGTTCTTGTTCTTAATTTTTTTTTTTTATTTTGGGTTTCGGTTTGGCATATTTTGCTTTTTAAATTTTTTTTTTTTGTTAGGTTTGGATTTGGCATATTTTTTGTAATTTTTTTTTTTAATTTTGGAAGTGGATTTGGCGTTTTTTGCTTTCATTTTTATTTTTATTTTTATTTTTTTTTATTTTGGGTTTGGATTTGGCGTATTTTGCTTAAATTTTTTTATTTTTTTATTTTGGGTTTTATTTTGGCGTATTTTGGTAAAATATTTATTTTTTTATTTTTTTATTTTGGGTTTAGATTTGCCGTATTTTACTTTATTTTTTTATTTTTTTTAATTTATGTTTTTGTCATTTTTATTTTTTTATACATTAATTAGTTCTTGTTTTTAATTTATGTTTTTTGCCTTATTTATTTTAATAACATTTTTTTTATTTATGTGTTTCATTCATTTGTAGACAACGTGGCGAATGGTAATTTATGTTTTTATGTTTTTTTTTATATATTTTTGAATGAGGCAAATGGTACTTTTTTTTTTTCTTTTTGGATGAGGCGTATTTTTGTCATTTTTTTTTTGAATTTACGTTTTTGTAATTTTTTAAATATTTTTTTTTAATTTTTGAATGAGGCATATTTTTTTAAAATAATTTATGTATTTTAAGTTTTTTTTTTTTTTTTTTGCAAATGGTTTTTTCATGTGTTTTTTATTTTATTGTTATTTTAATTTTTTTTTTCATTTTATGTGAAATGATAAAAAGTGAGGTTTTATTTTATTGTCCTGTCTATTTTAAATAATTTAAATTTTATTTTATTTTAATTTTAAATCGTAAAAATTTAAATTATTTAAATATTCAAAAAATTATTTTAACAAAAAAAATTAAATAATTTAAATGTTAATATTTTAAATTTAAAAACAACTCTACACTCAAGTCGTAACCAAACACATAAAATAAAACTCAATTAGTAAATTATTTTTGAAACTCATAACCAAACACATAACTCGAAACTCATACTAGTTTCACAACTCTATGCTCAAATCATAACCAAATACATAACAAAAAAATTAAAATATTTAAAAATATTTTTATAAATTGAGTTTGAATTTATTTTTGTATAATATTTTAACAAAAATCAAAAAAATGTTTTTAAATTTTTTTTTTTAAACAACCTGTGTATTTTTCTGGGAATAGGTGTTTTTTGGGAAGTGATTGAGCTTTTGTCTGGGAAACGCTGAGGTGATGCCCCTCTCTCATGTGGGGGTAATTTTGTAAATTTACTTTCACAATGGTTGGTGCCAAGTGATTGCCTCCGTTTTTGTCAACACGTGGCTAAAATCAATTTTTTTGTCCTTACATGGCTCATTGAGCCCCATAAGCCCTTCCCAAACAGATGCTTAATGACAAAAAGTCAACAAATTAGAGATCAAATTAACAAATATTTCATCAAATATTATTTCATTTTTTACATGGGTCATGGTGAGTTTTAAAAGAGAAATGCTGTGTTATGATGTGCAATGCCAAATAGCATGACTTGCATTTATCCAATTGACAACCAGGGGCATGACAGCACATTTTGATGTTTGATTAAAAAAAAAAAAAAATTCCTTTTTTAAAATAATACTTAATTTTCAGTACTTAGTGGATTTTATTTTTATTTTTTTATTTTTTTATCTCCCTCATTAGAATTCTTTACTAAGAATACAAAACAAACTTTCATAGTTTAAGTCCTATTTTAGCAGGCTCTAATTTATTTATTTATTTATATTTATTTTTATTTTTTTTAATGATAGTTCCCTTATTAATTGTTAGCACATGAAATCAGAAAACACATACGGCGCACATTGTTTGTAATTTGAAAAGATTTCAAAATTTATAAATTCAATAACTTTTTATCCAAAATTTCATTTTTCATAAAATTTATATTTTTAAAACTGCCTCGTTGTGATCTATTACATAAGATCTATGATGAATATAAAAAATAAAAAAAATAAAAATTTTAAAAAAAGGACAGTGAAATTTCACTGACTTGAGTCAATAAAACTTTGTTGAACTCAGTAAAATTTCACTGACTTGATTAGTGAAATTTGTTCTAGTTAGTGGACTCAATTAAATTTTTCTTATTCATTGACTTAAGGAAGTAAAAACAAAATTAGTCATTAAAATCAATTAAATTTCTTTAAAATCAGCTAGTGAGATCAATTAATTTTTAATTATCAATTGAATCTATTAAGTTCTTAAACTATTTAGTTCAAACATATTTAGTCTTTGAAAGAATTGCAAAAATAAAAATATACGTTCATAAGAATTATAAATTAATAAAAAAACCCTACGTAGTTAATATTTTATTCTAGAAAAATTTTAAAAAACTATTCTGTCTTTAGGCCTGGTTTACCTACTATATAGACATGCTTATCTCTGTATATTATGATATTTGATTGGGGTGGAGATTACTTAAGATAGGGAAGGAGGCATTGTTTATCTTATCCAGAAGCAGTACTTGTAGCCGGTGCTACAGCGTTTTTAGCATGAATAGTAAGTCCAAATTGGTTAGTGTGGGGATATATTTTCTGGGTACCAACACGTGGCAAGTTGACGCTGACGTGTCAGCCGAGGTGCCACGTGTCCTGGTCGTTGTGCCGAGGTGATCTCAGCTAGGCCGAGGTTTCCTCCGAAGATATCGGAATCCGAGATAAACAAATAAGGGACAAGAGTCCTAGGACGAAGGAAGACTACAAGATGGATAAGGATAACACTCTTAGGGAGTCTATCCTTATCTCTTGTAGAGTCCAAAGTAAGCACTGAATTGGAGTCCATAGAAGTCAAGCTTCTAGTAGGACTGAGATTGAGTTAACTATAAAAGAAAGAACCCCCCGTGGGTCTAAGGTACGCAATTTATGCTTTGAGCAATGAATTTAGCACTTGATTATCTTTAAGAGATATACTGACTTGATCGTCAGAGTGCCCCCGGGTGGAAGAACCACCGCCGGAATCTCTCTTTCTGTTGCAGGTTAGCTGAAGTCATCTATTCAGCTGGTGCTCTCTAGCTGATTTCTAAGCGGGCAGTGTGATCGAAAAATTACTCACACAATTTGGCACGATCTGTGGGAACTGAAGAAGAATAGATGGCCAGTAACGGACAGAAAGAAAAGATTGGGGACGATGCTCCTACTGAGAGTAGCAGACCTATCGACCTTGACGTTGAAGGAGACAACCACAACAAAGAAACTTATGACCAGAATCACGGAGATAAAGACATCGGCCAGACTGGCAACACACTAGAGAATGCAGACCAGAGCAGGTACTATTACAAAGATAACCTCCAGGTATGGAAAGATAGATGCTTGCGGAGGGATGAGGAAGTAAAAGAGATGGCAAATAAATTGGCCGACCTGCAGTCGGTCGTCAATTTTATGATGCAAAACAATGTCATGCAGCCACCCTTCCCACTGCATGACACACCGATTCCAATGGTCAACACCCAGAAGGGAGAACAGATCCCCATGGCCCCTCAGTACACCAGGAGCGGTAGACACTCTCACCGGCCTTCCAGAGAAGTCGGACGAGAGGAGCCGAGAAGAGAGGAGTCCCGAAGGACATATCACACAAAGGACGCAGAGCCCAAAGAACATCGGCATGTTCAAGGGCATGCACTATGCTTTGACACAACCCATGGAGAAAGATCAAAAAGGGCCCACCATAAAACCGAGAGCAGCGTGCCGAAGAGACTAAAGTCAAGAGATAGTCGAGCTCCTAGGCGGAGCAAAGAAGACTTGAGAGACTATCTCAAGAGGAAGCAACAGAACGCAGACGCCGAGGTCAACTCACCTGACAAGCCAAGGACACCATTCTCGGTGGAATTGGACAAGTTTGAGGCACCAAAGAGATTCAGTATGCCGAGGTTTCAAATATACGATGGTAAGTCAGACCCTAACTTCCATGTTGGATTATACTTGAACTCAATGGCATTGTATAGTGGAAACGAGCCGTTGCTTTGCAAAGTGTTCCCCTTATCCTTCGGGGAGATTGCAGCAGATTGGTTCCACAAACTACCAAAGGGAAGCGTGAAGACTTGCGAAGGCCTGGCCGAGATGTTTGTGGCCAGGTTCGTAACAAACAAACTGCAGCCATTGAGGGTAGACGCATTGATGGCTCTGAAGATCAGCAAGGATGAAGGCCTTAGGGCCTATGCAAAAAGGTACTACGAGGTATTCAATCGAATACCCGAATGCAACCAAGAGGTAGCGGTCGTGTCTTTCAAGAACAGCCTGAAAGATGATTGTCTACTACGGAAGTCTTTGGCAAAGACATTGCCAAAAAGCATAGAAGAGCTCATGGCGAGAATGGAGAAGTATGCCACAGAGGGGAGGATACGTCGGGGAATAAGGAGATGAAGCAAGAGAAGGGAAATGGCTCGCCAAAGTGAGGCCGAGGTAACATTAGATCAAACAAACAAGAGACAGAATTAAGGGCTAAACAGGCAGTGACGACTGTGTTCCGTATCCCGGTCCACAAAGTCTTAGATCAAATACGAAACTAACCCTATTTTAGAGCGCCAGCAAGGGCACCAGGGGAATTTATAGGAAGAAACGTTGGTAGGCATTGTGCTTACCACAATGAAGATAGGCACCCAACCTAGGGTTGCAGAGCCTTAAAAGCACACTTAGAAGACTTGGCGAGGCAAGGCCATCTGAGAGACCTTGTCGATGAGGCCAGAACAAGGGAAGAACAAGTAAGACTGCCTCAAGCACCGGCAGCTCCACCTCCGCCAGCACAACAATCTCAGGTGGGAGGACCTCGGGTAGTTAATGTAATTCACTCAAAAGTGAACGAGAACGAAATCAGAGGTGAGACCCAAAGGGTGAGGCATTTACAGCATGTCTACTAAGTCGGGGAAAAAAGACATCGGGCAGAGGAGTGCCAAGGACCGATGATAACCTTTACTGAAGCCGACCTAGAAATAGTCCAGCATCCGCATAATGATGCCTTGGTAGTATCCCTTCAGGTTGGGAGTGCCAAGTGAAACGCATCCTGATTGACCAAGGAAGCTCTTGTGACATCATGTACGTCAGATATTACAAGGAGCTTGGCCTTCACCCCAATGACGTGTAGCCATCTAACGGCCCGATAGTCGGATTCAATGGAACGCCGACATGGCCACTGGGAGCAGTAAACTTGGAGATGCAGACTGGCACCAGGAAGATTAAGACAGAATTCATCATGATCGACACGCCCTCGCCATACAACATCATCTTGGGAAGGCCATGGTTGCATACAATGAGGGCAGTTCCCTCAACATTGCATCAACTATTGCAATTCCCAACAGAGCAGGGGATTGAAGAAGTTAGAGGAGATCAACTGCAGGCAAAGAATTGCTCCATGGCAGCAATGAAATCCACATGCAACATTCGAGAACCAGAGAAGGCAGAGATTGAAGACGAGGACATAAAGGTCCTAGATGATATCGGCAAAGAGCTAGCCGAAAAGAGTGAAGAAGCATTGAAGAAAATCCTCGTCCAGGAGGGGGATGAAGAATGCCTGTTTCTTCTCGGCTCGGGCTTAGCCGAAGAAAAAGAAAGAAGAGAGAAAACTGCAATTCAGCTCGCAGCAACAGCTTGCCAGAGCTTACAATAAGAAAGTCAATCCAAGGAATTTTCAAGTCAGCGACCTAGTCTTGAGAAAAGTCGTCGACCACAAGAAGGATCCCAGAGAGGACAAGCTTGGCCCAAACTGGGAAGAACCCTACAGAATTACTTCGGTATTAGGAAGTGGGGCATATCGGCAGAAAGATAATGAGGGCAACACATCGCCTAGACCCTGGAACACTTGTAACTTGAAATTTTTCTATCATTAGATGTTGCTTGTTTTTTGCCGATGTCATCAATAAAATCTTGATAGAATTCTTCAAAATTTGTGAACTAATAAAAGATGCATAATGTTGTTTCTGAATAATGAGAACCCAACTGGAATTCAGGTTCACATTGGGGGCAGAGATAAGACAAGTATGTTTAACACTTGTTGAAATTCGTAGCAATTTACAAGTTGAAGTTAAACCGAAGTGATACTTAACACTTGTTGAAATTTATAGCAATTTACAAGTTGAACTTAAGCCGAGATTGTCTTTTATCTTCACTTGTTGAAATTTGTAGCAATTTACAAGTTGAAGATAAACCGAAGTGATGTTTACCACTTGTTGAAATTTGAGCAATTTACAAGTTGGTTAAACCGATATGATATTTAACACTTGTTGAAATCTGTGAAAGATTTACAAGTTAAGCCGAGATAATGTTTAACCGAAGTTAAACCGATATGATACTTAACCGAAGTTAAGCCGAGATTATTGTTTATCTCCACTTGTTGAAATTTGTAACAATTTACAAAGTTGAAGTTAAACCGAGATAATTGCTTATCTGCACTTGTTGAAATTTGTAGCAATTTACACGTTGGAGTTAAGCCGAGATAATTGTTTCTCTTCACTTGTTGAAATTTGTAGCAATTTACAAGTCGAAGTTAAACCGAGATAATTGCTTATCTCCACTTGTTGAAATTTGTAGCAATTTACAAGTTGGAGTTAAGCCGAGATAATTGTTTCTCTTCACTTGTTGAAATTTGTAGCAATTTACAAGTCGAAGTTAAACCGAGATAATTGCTTATCTCCACTTGTTGAAATTTGTAGCAATTTACAAGTTGAAGTTAAGCCGATATATATTGTTTAACACTTGTTGAAATTTGTAGCAATTTACAAGTAGATCATTGCTTAGCACTTGTTATAACTTAAGAAAAGTTTACAAAGTTGAAATTAAACCAGTATATGTTTATCCTTGTTGAAATTTATAAGTAATTTGCAGAACAAGCACTTGCCGAGGTAAATCATCAGTTGGTATAACCGAGGTGTGTCACCCCGAGAAGGTTGCACAAAGAAGGAAGAGTATATACATGCAGAATATTCTAAGTATAGAATCATGCAAAGGCAGTCAAGAAAAGACAAAAGTACAAGCATTCAGAAAGAGAAAGTTGAATTAGACATTCAAGAACAAGGGGGCACATCGGCCATGTGAAGAAGCTTACATTGTTTCCAAAACAAAAGAAGTACAAAGAAACCAAAGGAAAACCATCAAAGCTAAGGCTCCTCAACAGTAGCAGTTGGTTGAGTCTGAAGTTCAGATAATTGTTGGGTAGATAATTGTTGCCCAGAGCTGTTGAGAGTGGTCCTACGATGTCCAGTCGCCAAAGGGCAAACGACCAAGGACTCGTCAAGGGGAGTAACTTTCTGGCCGGCTAGTGAATCTGGTATGCAAATTCTGGCATTTTTTGTATTTTCGCATATATTTTTGTGCATCGGCCTACATGCAACGGCCACCGATAACCTTGAAAAATTGCTCGGTATGCCAGCAATCTTCCTCCAATGTGGCTTCCATACATGTCTTCATGAATTTCGAAGAGGATAACTTCAACCTTCCTGGGATGGACGCATTTCAAATATGGCCCAGTAAAGGATTTTTTGTACAAAGTACCAGATGAAAATAGCCAAAATCACTCTGACTTGGCTCTTATCTTGTTGGCTTCCTTCTTTTCGGTGGGCAGGACTCAATTTTTGAGAAAGGTTATGATGGGGTCCATCCAGGATGGCCCTAAGTCGGTGTAGAGTACTTCGAGTACCTCAAGTTCTTCAATGCTAGGTCTAGGCAAGAACTCAATCATCAAAGGGTTGGGAAAGATGTTTTAAATGGATGCTAAGTCGGCCAATTCATCTGCTTGACTATTTTCTTCACGGCCGATTTGCTCTATTCTTATTGCAGCAAACTTTTTGAGCTCAGCGCGTACCAGCGCATGATACTTGGCCATCCTCTTATCCTTAGTCTCGTATTCTCCAGAGACTTGGTTAATAACAAGTTTAGAGTTGCTAAATACCATGAGCTCGGTTGCCCTCATCTACAGAGCACTTTTTAGGCTAGCTAGGAGGGCTTCATATTCTGTTTCATTGTTGGATGCTGGGAATCCAAGCATGATAGCATGCTCAATGGTTAGTCTGTCTGGCAAAGTTAATCCAACCCCTAGCCCGGCGCCCTATCTATTCGAGGCTCCATCAACGAAGAGTTTCCACATCTTGCCAATGAATAATTTCCAGCAGTCAGATAGAATCTGAGAATTTTGCAAGTCTAAGGTTTTGGTCTCCTTCACGCGTAGCTTTTTTGTTTGCTCGTCTATCTTGGTGTTCGGTAGGGCGGTTGTTTCTTCCTCCGTCTGCTCATTATTGTCTTGCCTTTTTATTGCTTACATCTCACCTCCTTTTGGTGGCATTGACGCCGTTGGTTGTGCTAAATCCAGACTAGTTAAATCAATCGGGCAAACTAGGTGGGTGCTTGGGGCAAATTCCGCCACAAAGTCAGCTAGGGCCTGTGCCATGATCGTTGTTCGCGGTTGGAACTTGATGCCATATTGCCTTAGCTTGACCACCCACTTCAGGATTCTACCAGAAAAGTCTGCCTTCTCAAATAACACTTTTAGTGGGAATTCAGTCAGCACCACAATTGTATAAGCATGAAAATAGTGGGCTAACTTCCAAAAAGCCATCATCAATGCTAGAGCTAGTTTCTCCAGTGGCAAATATCTTGATTCGGTGGAGGGCAACATCTTTCTAACATAGAAGATAGGGAGGTGTTGAATTCCCTCAGCTTGGACAAGTACCACGCTCACTGCGTGTTGAGAAACGACCAAGTAGAGATAGAGCTCCTCTCCAAGTTTAGGAGTGACCAAGATTAGGGCAGAGGAGAGGTATGCTTTCAAGTTGACCAAGGCGCGATCACATTTTTCGTCGCAAAAGAACATGGATTTTAAGGTTTGGAAGAATGGCCTACAACAATCTTATGATTGGCCGATAAACCTATTCAGCGCGGCTACCATTTCGGCAAGATGTTCCACATCCTTCACTGAGCTTGGCCATTCAAGCTCTTATATTGGTTTTATCTGCGAGGGGTCAGCCTCTATGCCCCGGCTCATAACCAAAAAGCCCAAAAATTTCTCCGTCCCTATGCCAAAAGCACATTTGGAAACATTCTAGCGCAATTTGTGGCGTTTGAGTACAGCAAACATTTTAGCTAGGTTGGCGAGGTGCTGAGACTCATTTGTGCTCTTCACCATCATGTCATCAATATAAGCCTCCATAGTATGGCTAACAAACGGGCGAACATTTTGTTTACCATTCTTTGGAAGGTTCCTCCAGCATTCTTGAGGCCAAAAGGCATGACCTTATAGCAGTACAATCTTCTTGGCGTACTAAATGATGTGATCTCTCGGTCTGGTTTGTACATGGTTATTTGGTGGTAGCTGCAGTATACATCAAGGAAGTCGAACCTTTGGTGACCAGCGGTAAGATCTACCAACTGGTCAATTCTTGGGAGTGGAAAGTTGTCCTTGGGGCAAGCTCGGTTGACCGTTTTGTTGTCGACGCATACTTGCCATTTCCCATTCTTTTTCGGTACTACCACTGTGTTAGAGATCGATGTGGGGTATTTCACCTCTTCAATTGCCCTAGCCTCCAACATGTTTTTGACCTCCTTTGCCACTACCTCAGCATAGTGCAAGGCTGAGCGTCGAGTTCTCTATATGACTGGTCGAGCATTTGGAAAAACGTTGAGTTGATGGTAGATGAAGTTTGGATCGATGCCAGGCATATCGTAAGGCGTCCATCCAAAGACTTCAATGTTGGAGACCAAAAAGTTTACATTGTCCATTTGCTCGGTGTTGGACAATAATGAACCCAAGAGAAAGAATTTGTTCAGATCATTCTCATCAATTCGAACCTCTACTAAATCTTCTACAGATTTCTCCTCAGTCTTTCTCCCCACATCTCCCAAAACCTCTTTTCCTTCTGGCCCCTCTATTATTTAGACAAAGCGTTTGGCAGCCTTCTTTTACTGCGACAAAGCACTGTTTGGACATCACTTAGTCCCCCTAAACCTCTTCAATCTGTTAGGCTAGGGTAGGGAAGCACTTAACTTAGTGGTGGGTTGAAGCCACCGCTTGCATGGCGTACAGCCAGCCTCTCTCCAAGATCAAGTTGTAAGTCGAGGTAGGGATGTAATAATGGCCGGACTCGGCCCAAGCGGGCCTAACAGGCTCCCTTCTTTTTAGCGGGCTAGGCCGAGCCGACCCATGTGCCAAAAAGTAGGGCCCAGGCCCAAGCCTATTCATAATAGGGCCTGGGCCACGGGCCTACGGTCGCAAGCCGATCCTAGTCGGGCCTTTTTTTATTATTTATTTCTTACGAATAAAAAATAAAAGAAAATTTGTATTAGAGTATTTTAGTTAAGATTAATGAGATGTTTTGTTTGGTTATGTTTCATGGTGATATTTAAATTTAATTATGTATGACTTATGTTTTTTTAATTATGAACTTATAACTAAAAAAGTATGCAATTATGTAATTTTTTTTCTTTCGAAATGAATAATTTTATATATATGAAAATGAAATTTTCAATATTACAATATTAAATTATTTATATAACATTTATTGAATGAATAATTTTTATTTCAAAATGAAATAAAATATTACAAAAATTGATAATATTAAATAAAATATGTGTAGATTATTGATAATGATAGAGCAATTGCATCACTATAGGTCAAGTACATCCCAACTAGACTGGCACCTACTAGCCTACTGTAGACGTCCCCGAACGCCCCGGGAGGGTTAAGTCCTGTTCCGTTCATATTAGGGTCACTACAGTTCAAAGACTCAAATGTCACGGTTCTTAATCTTGAACCAAAGAGTCCAAATCCGGCAAATCGATTTTGAAAACAGATTTTTTTGAAAAGAATTGCCAAACATGGACTGTTTTGCCAGATACAGAGTCGACACCTAAATATTTTTTTAATGGAAAATTTAGGAAACCCTGACTCGGTGCCGAAGGCCACGTGTTCGTCATCACCAAAGTTGCCTCGGCTCGGGAACTTGGGTACGATTAGGGAAGGTCACTTCGTGAGCACCCCCGCTCGCCCGGTCAAAGACCGACCTCTACTAACTATGATATCTGATTTTGAAAACATTGTGCGTTCTTATTCCGGTTATTAGCCTAGGTTACTATGTGATGCGCACAACATACAAGTATAGACTGAGTCGCCTGCATTGGAACAAAACATTTCATGTTTGTTTGTTTGAAAATGGTTTGATGGTGCTACCCGCAGGTAGGCTAAGACGTGAATTTGCCACCCTCAGGTGGGCTTAGAAAAACATGATTTTGCCACTATATAGTGGGCTTAAAACAAACATTTGATGAATTGTTCCAATCCAAATAACACAACCTCCACCCACAGGCATTCAAGGCAGTTATATCACATAAGCACATAGCCTCATGGTAAGCATGCTATTCATGGCAGTCACTCGCACGCATGCAAGGGTGCTAAAGCATAAAACTCACCGAGTACTCCAAGCCAAAACAAAAGCTCATTAGAAATCCATGCATGATCCTAGATACACAGAATTGCCTAATGCAACACATGCAAAAATGCAAACTATAGCAGGCTCGGCTATTCTAAACATGGCATATGGAATGCTACAGCTAACACGTGTTCAACTTGGAATTGAAATACAAATGCAGTTAGTATGATGCGCCGAGCCCGGTGCATGCAAAACAGATGAATGAATGCAAACATGCTATCATACTGTATGCTAATTGAAATATGCCCTAATCTAACCATCATAAGCAGGTAAATAAAAGGGAAGAAAGACGTGGGATTGGAAGACATACATCACACTCACGCACACTTATTACAATTTTGCCCTCGCACAGAGGGTCCGAATAAATATACAGTCCCGAATAAAAGAATAGTACAGTCCAAAATATACAGTCCAAATAATATAAAAATCCCTAATTAATTAATAAATTAACTAAGAAAAATAAAAACTGGCATGCAAGCCAGAGACTGCCTTGATTCTGCTCCGGATGATGGAATGATACATGTTTGGGCTGCTTTGCGTGGAAATCCACGGTGATGCCCCGATTAGCCTCTGTTTTGCAATGTTTCTTGAAAAGCGCGCCAAGCCTCGGAAGACTGCTGATTCTTGATATGCTGCAACAGAGAGCAGGAAAGGGGCATAGCAATGTATTTTCACAGATATATGCATGCCTCGATCCTCGTGCCACCAATCACGCATCTCGATGCATGATGGCCGAGGAGCCGAATTGCACAACTCAATATAGAATGGATGCATATCAACACTATAACAAAACCTAACTCCATCATGGATAATCCGGAGTGTCGGTGACTTGGGAATTGAGACCCGTTCCGTCACTCGGAGTACGAAACGTACCTCGTTTCCCGTGCCCGGGCTAACTCCTATCCCGAACACGATGCAATATGCATGATATGCGTGAAATGCAACTAACATACAATCCTAACATACACAATGCTATGGAATGGCATACACGCTAAACGAGGTAATACATAACCAAGCATACACAATGCTATGGATGAAATGGCATACGCAATGCAATATGGGCTTACACCAACATGAGAGAGCCTCAGCCACACTCACATAGGAGGCCATCAGATGAAAACAAGACAACTCGAAATACGTGCACGCGTGCACGCAAACCGAGGACCGAACCTACGGCACAGAATGCCACTCTAATGAGACATGGCAAAGACATGGAATATGATATGCAAACATGCAAAAATCAGTAGCAAAATGAGGGGCAAAACAGCCCCGAAATAAGGCGAAATGACACCCGATGCATGGAATCTCACCCGAAATGCAAAACTAGGTATATGAAATGGCTTACAGCTATACAAAGCATGCATGATACAAACATGAAGTGTAAATACAGAAGCAAGGAAGCCCCAAAAAAAGCATGTTTACAGTTCAAAGCATGGCCAAACAGTGGGCACAAGTAGGGAAAAATTATCATGCAAAATTGGCTCCACAAGAGGGGTAATGAAGTAAGTCACAGCTTCTGATCTCAAACATAGGAGGCCCCTTCTACAATGTTGAAGAGGGGCCAAAAATATGATGATTTACAGTTTATGACAAACCCCAGAAACAGATACAATTATGCCAAAATTCTGATGCAAGAAATAGGCCAACAAAGGGGCAAAGAGGCAACTGATACATGGGGGTCTCAAAAAAGTGAGGGACCTTCAACAATGTTGAAGAGAGTCCCAAATAAAATCATTTTACAGTAGATGATCAAGCCCAAATCAGTATAAAAACATGCTCAAAATGCAATGCAAGATTAAGGCCACAAGAAGGCTATAACATAAAGTATACAAAATATTCATCAAACAGCCAAAGAACCTTAATGAAACATGACAAGGGGGTCAAAATATAGCCACTTTCAGTTCTGATCATGGCCGAAAAAAAAAAGCAAGATAAGCTAACAAATCATGCAAAAATGGGGACCAAAGAGGGGTACAATGGCAAGTGATATATGGAGGTCCCCAATAGTGTTGAGCCCTTCAAAAATGTTGAATAAGGACTCAAAATAGGCCACTTTACAATTTACAACAGAGCTCAAAACAATTTACAAATAGGCCAAAAATGCTATGCAAGAAATGGGGATACAAGAGGGGTAATGAAGCAAGTGCAAGAAAGAAGTCTCAAACAGTGAGAGGCCCTTAATGAAACATGAATAATGGCTCAAAATAAGCCTAGTTCCAGTTAGAGTCGGAGCCCAACTATGCAAGCATAAGGAGCTAAAATATAGACCAAGAAAAGAGCAAAAAGAGGAAAAACGAGACTCACCCTTGAAGACTAGTCTTTAGCAACCTCTTGGCTTGAGAAAAGATGCTCCTTGCCTCTGGAAATGACCTCCAAACTGATGGTATGGAGTGGTGGTGGTGGTGCTAGGTGGTGGTGAAGAAACGGGTGTAGGAGCTTAAGGGTTTTTTGATGGTTAGAATATAGAGAGAGAGAGAGAGAGAGAGAGAGATTGTGTGTAGAAGGCTTATACAAAATTTTCTAACCCCTGCAAATGGAGAGGGAGTATTGGTTTTATAGAAGAAAAAGGGCCAAGGCTTCTTGGAGAAGCCTCAAGCAAATGGTGCAAGCTTCTAAGAGAAGCTAAACCAAAAGGGTCAAGCTTCTTCAAGAAGCTAAAACAAAGGGTTCAAGCTTCTTCAAGAAGCTAAAACAAAAGATTCCAAGCTTCCTCAAGAAGCTAAAACAAAATGTTCAAGCTTCCTGGAGAAGCTTCAGCCGAAAAAAAAAAAAAAAAAAAAAAAATTATGGCCGACCGACCACTGTTCATCGACCATGCCGACCGACCTCGCCGACCGACCATTGTTCACCGACCATGCCGACCGACCTCGCCGACCGACCACTGTTCACCGACCTTGCCGACCGACCTCGCTGACCGACCACTGTTCACCGACCATGCCGACCGACCTCTCCGACCGACCACTGTTCACCGACCTCGCCGACTGACCACCTTGCCGACCGACCTCGCCGACCGACCATGCCAATGGCCGGTGGCAAGAAAAAAATCTGCCTAGAAGGCCCAACTTCAAATGGACATAACTCCTTCATGTGAACCTCTGTTCAGGTCATTCTTGTGTCCAAATTGAAGCCCCGGAAGTTAGCTTTCCAATGGAGCAAACCTTGCATTAAAATTCCTCCTGTGAAAAAAGTTATGCCCTTTTTGGTGAAGCCGCGCAGATTCAGTCCAACCAGAGTGATGCCCAACTTCAACCAATCATATCTCCCTCATCCGGACTTGGCTTTAGGAGATTCTTGAATGAAAAATGAATCCCCGGAAGTCTTCTTTCCAACGGTGGCGGCCTCATAGCTTAACTCCAAGTGCATAGATAGATAAGCCTGATTTAGCGAGGACCACTCGACTCTCTTTTAGCGATTCATACCCAACTTTTTCCCCAGCTAGGTTTCTTCTCTCTTCTCCTCTTTTCTTCAACTCTAAACCCCTAAAGAAGGTGTTTTGAAATATTTTTCAAAGATTTCATCTCTCTTTCACTCATTTCCACTTTATCCTTGCTCGGTTTATCGAAAAAGCGCATCATTTGACAAAACGTGAGCCTCGGAACATTGTAGAAACTTATTTCAAAAAAGTTTTGAAAGAGAGGGTTCTAAGGTCTAAAAACCATCCAAAATAACTTTGGTCCAAAATGGGGTGTGAAGTTGAGATTTGTCTCTCTCTTTGCCGAAGAAATTGAACCTTTGTCCTGCACACCTTCCAAAACCATCAGTCGCATCCAAGTCTTAAGGGCGGTCAAAAATGGGGTGTCTACACCTACCAATCATTTTCATTATACTCCACCTCAATAATATAATACCAAAAAAAAAAAATTTGAAATGAAATGAAATGAAATAGTAAAAAACAAATTGTTGATCAATCATCAGAAGAGATAGACATTTTAGTCGCGTTACCTGAGGATATGTTAACCAAATCATTTTAAATTCGCTCATTTTCACTATAATTTTCTCTTCTTATAAGCGCATGTATATGATCTTTGGATATCATCAGTGCCTCAACCATTTGGGGTGAAAGCTTGCTCCAGTAATCGCTTAACACCCGTCCACCTGCACTAAAAGCTGTTTCCGAAGCAACTGTAGAAATAGGAACGGTTAGTATATCACAGGCCATCTATGAAACCATAGGCCATATGGTTTCATTTTGTTTCCATCATTTCAAAATGTCAAAATCACTGGAATCATCCACTGGCGGGCTTTCCAAATAACGTTGTAGTTCAAAACTACTTACACTTGTATGTTGAGATATTCTTCTATTTTTTATTATTGAAAAAACACTTAATCTCCCTCCTCGAGATGAGACTGCTAGTGTAGTGTGTGTAGGTGTATTTATAGATGTAGATGCCCTGTGTTCTTCAAATAATCTGTTACATGTTTTCATAATAGGGGCAAATTGTATTTGATCAACAAAAAGACGTTCTAAAAATTTTTGTAAACCAATTTCTTTCCACCTAGGATCAATTATTATGGCTAAACCTAATAGATGAGGCAAAGAATCAAAATATTTATCAAATTTTGCTTTCATTGAAGTAATAATGGTTACATAATATTCATTATCCATATATTTTACAAAAATTTTAATTATTTCTGCGAACATATGTAAAACAAATGATGAAGTAGAAATATATATATATATATATATATAAGAAAATCTTTATACAAGGCTACTTGGTGCCAATTAAGTTCTGTGGGAGTCAGTAATCCTCCAATTGATGTTTTTGCAAAAAATAAATCTATTACTTCTTTGTTTACAAGCTATTTTTCACATATTATATTTTAAATTTCACCTACTATCTGCATCTAAAATTAATTTTTTAAATGACATATTTTCTTATTAACAAATTTTTTTATATTCTGAAATTCGATTAGCAGAAGACATAATAGTAACAACTGCATTTTTTATTACAAGTACATAAGTCTCCTATATATGCATAACTTCTTTAATAATCAAATTTAAAATATGGGCACAACAACGAACATGAAATAAATCACCATAAACAAGTAATTGTAAGTTGATTTTAAATGGGTTACAGTTTGATTATAATATGATGCATTATCTAAACTAATCGTAAATATTTTATTTTATAAAGCCCGCTCATATAATACATTTGTTATTTCTACACCAAGCAAATGACCAATGTATGGAAGTTCAACTAATTTAAATGAAATAATTCTTTTATTTAATTTTCAATCATTATCAATAAAATTTGCAGTGATACATTGATATTCAAAACTATTATTTGACTATAGATCAGATGTTAAACAAAATTTTCCATTCAAATTTTTAAAGATGTCAAATAATTTTAATATCCACAAATTTCTTCAAAATCCTGTTTCTAGTAGTATTTCTTGAAAAACTTTGATATTGCGGTGCAAAACTTTCGTAGATCACTTCAATAAAATCAGGACATTCACTAGTAGTAAAATGTTGTTCAACTACAGAATTTTGTGCATGTAGAGGATCATATGAAAATGTTTACAAATTACCAATTAATGAAACCCCTAATTGCATTTGACTTCGAATATAAGGTTGTTGACTTTGTAAATGTTTTTAGCGTACTTTTTTAGATAACTGGCACCCACTGCAGATGCAACACTAAGTAAATATGTACAATATTTACATTTTGCTTTAAACGTGATTGTACTATCAGGATTATTTATAAATACTTTTTCAAAATGTTCCCAAACATTACTACTTCTGCTCCTAGATAATGATTCAACTATTAGAAGAGAGATATTAGAAGGAGAATCAACAGATTCATGTTGTGTAGTATATGTATCAACATCGACATAAACAGTAGGAATATTAGGATCCATAGTAATGTAAGTAAACAATATATAAAAATTAATAATTGATTTAAATAATGTGTCATTACAATAAGTAAAAAATAATAATTAATATATGTTCACAAATAATTAATAAAAAAATGAGTAGCTAATAAATTTAATTAAACTAATTAATATTACTGACTGGTGAATGCAATACAAAAATTAGTTTCTTCTGATAAAAGTTTCTTGTTGCACAATTGCAATTGCCACTTAGGGATGGCACTTCAAAATTAATTGAGAGTTGAGAAAAATTGAGAGTTTAAGAGACATTGATAGAGTTTAAGAGAGAATTATTTGTGAGCTTATTTTGGAAAATGAGAGATATTTATAGTAGTTTGAAAGATTGAAGTAAATGTATAAATAAATAAATAAATATTACCATTGTATGAGATGGTAATATGACTGTTAAATTTTTTTTATTATTTTTTTTTAAAGTCTGCATAGGTGCAGACATTTTTTTTTTTAAATTGCAATTTGCAACTTAACTTCATGTGGCATACAGAGTGATGTGACACATGATGCAAAGGAAAGGCAAGCACTGGTAGGGAGTAGGGCGGGGACCTTGGTCAACAGGTCACCTTTTGACAATTTGTTTGTTTATATATATATATATATATATCTTTTCTTTTTCTTTTTCTTTTTCATTGCAAGTAGTTACAACTTTATTTTTTTGTTTTGTTTTGTTTTTTTGTTTTTGTTTTTGTTTTTTTTTCTTATTTTTATTATTTTTTAAATTATTTAACTGATGTAAGTTGCTTTTTATTTTTATTTTTTTGAAATTTGACCTTGGGCAGAGAGAAAGCCTGTGGGCTGGGCTAGGTCGGGCCAGGCCTAGTGGGCTACCCATAGGGCCCGAATTATTTTTTTTTGGTCGGGCTAATAGGCTGGGTTGGGCTTCAAATAGAAAGCCCAGACCCAAAGTACTAGGTTAGTCTCGGGCTCAGGCTCAGGCTCAGGCCTAAGCCTAATCGGGCCAAAAACAGGCCGAGCCCAGCTCGGGCCTTGGGCGAGTTTCGGGCTACCCATGAGCCTCGGGCCATTTTCACACCCTTAAGTCGAGGGGACCTTCAGCACCTGGAACTTCACTTGCTTCGTGATTGACCTTGCTTTGACTGACAGTATGATCTTCCCAATCGGCCATTCAGGCTGTGAGTTGAAACCAACGAAAGGGAAAGTTACTGGAGCTAAGTCTTTGTCCTCCAGCTTCATTTGCTTAAATGTGTTATAATACATTATCTCGACCGAACTCTCCTGGTTGATCAAAATTCTCTTGACATCAAAATCCTTAACACGAAAGGTCACAACTAAGGCGTCATTGTGAGGGGTTTGAATTCTTTCCAAGTTTTTGCTCGAAAAAGTCATGATATCTTGTACCTTGGTCTTTCCCTTCTTCGTGGCAAGCTGAACAGATAGCACCTTCCTCATATGCTCAGCCTTCTTAATCATTCCTTTAAGCTTGTATACTCGCATTGGCTCAATGATTTCGTGAATGACGTTGATAACTCCCCAGGGCGCTAGATCCAGGATAACTAGCCCATTTGGCTCGGCTTGCCCTTGATGAGATGCCCTCATGCCGTCGTCAATGTATTGGTCCAGGTGCCTTGCTACAACCAACTCTTCCAAGTGATATTTTAACGGCACGCAGTCCTCCATGCGGTGCCCCTGTTCTTCATGGTACAATATCTAATGTTAAATCCCCTCTGAGCATGTCCCAATTTTGCTGGCCACCGAACGTATAGCTCGCCATGGATTTCACTGAGAATGCGATTAATGGAATTTTGAAGACAGTGGTAATGCTAGTCCATGCCTTCAACTTTCTCTTGGCATCTTCCTCCTCATTGCGAAGAGCGTTAGCCCAGTTATTGCCCCGACCCTTGTTTCTATCATTGTGGCCAGCGCCACGGTGTTGTTCTCTGGCTTGGTTATTGGGGCGATTATCCTCCTACCCACTGAGTTAACCTTCCCAGTCGCGTGTTTGTCCGCTGTCATCGGATTTGCCTTCTCGATGGCCGTGGCAACATCATCCTCAACTCGGATGTGCTTGTTAATCTGCTGCATCAATGATTCCATGGTTGTAAGCTGGTGCATCGTAAACGAGTCTCGCAGTCTATGTCCGACTGGTAGGCCTCGCTTGTATTGGGCGATTGCCATGTTAGTGCGGGAATCGAGGATCTCGTTGTAGGTCTCCCAATACTTGGCATTGTATGCCTTCAATGAACTACCCGATTCCATCTTGATACCCAAGAGGTGGTCGACCTCCTTCGGTGTTCGAGTATTGGTCTTGAATCTTATGACGAATGCTTCGGCAAGTTGCTGCCAGCCCTCGATACTTCCTTCCGGCGAACCTTTTCAGGCCAAACTCCCCCAAGCTTGCTGAAAGGATGAGGCACATTAAGGCATTATTACATCTATGCCTCGCCATCACTTGCTGGTAATAACAAATGTGCATGTACGGGTCCGTCTTTCCATCGTATAGCATGAACTTAGGTTGATGAAATCCGGCAGGGAGTGGTGTGCTCTTAATCTCAAGGGAGAGTGGGGTGGCACTAAGCCTCGCTAAGTCTCTATCCGCTGGTGCGGAGGCCACTACTCTAGGTGGCGGCATGGCCACTTCTTCACCGCAATGGATTCTGGGATTCATCCTCTACAGCACCAGCACTCTTTGGGCCTCTCTATGGCGCGCATGCTCCTCCAAGACGTCCCTCAAGTCCTCCAATCGGGTGGACTAAGAGTATCTCGACATCATTGACGGACGCGAGGGACGGTAGCTGCTATCTTGTGTGCAGGACTTCTCCGCCAGCAGGTCGGAGTCTTCTACCCCATAGCTCCTAGCAATGGAGAGGGAGGGTGTCCCTCGCTAGTTCTGGTTGCCTGAGTAACGGGGTTGGGTGCGTTCACTGTGGTTTCCTACTCCAACAACACCCTTTCCTTTGATCTGCCGCTTCAGCGCCTCCATCTCAGCTGCCATCTTCCAAATGATGGCATCTTAGTCTATCAGTTTTGTTCCAAGCGTTGAACGTGCGACTTTCTCCGTCGCCGGTGCCCTTCAGGACTCTGTGAGTGGTCAATGCTCCTCGCGCGTTTGTCTTGCACATCTCTAGACGGCCCTCTAGAGGAAGTCTCTAGGCCCGCCATGGTCGGGATGGCTGGAAGGCCATCTCTTCTCCAGACTAACTCTAGAGTGATGACATCGATGACAAATAGCATGGTTTCGTCGTTGTTTGCCATGGAAAATGATCAGAAAAGCTTAGAGGACAAGGATTTGTCTGTCAAAGGTTCCCACAAGCAATGCCAATTATACGAGTAGAAAATATTTGTCACCTTTCGTACTCCTTGTTACCAAGCTGGAATCGCTCCGATAAAACTCCGTCTCATTACAAACAAACAAATGTGAGCTACCCGATGGGTGGATTGCCCGAAAACCCCTCCGACGGTCAAGTTAGCTTTCTTGGGAGAGAAGAGAGAATAAAGAGCACTGTAGAGAGAGAGAAAGTGGCTAAAAGTTGCTTACCCTCTAATTCTGCTCGCACCACCTTTTGTAGACTAGCCATGCAGCCCTAGATTGTGTGCACGCAACCTCTGTTGTCCTTTGCTGGACATGTGGTTGTACTGCCCTCTCCATTCCTTACACGTGTATATGTATGTACTACCAAACAACATTGGCTAAACTGCCAAACGATATTGACGCACACCTAGAGCGGTTTCCTCCGCATTGGTCCACGTGGAATACCAAATCGTGCTATTACTTAGGTTGCACCAAAGACATTGCCTCTGAAGACACCAATGCCGAACTAAGCTAGGACGGCCTTTGAATCATAGTCGCGCTCGGTCGATACTTTGGTGGCCTTTCCTTAGGCCAGTCAGCCATGAGCACGCAGTTAGTCATCTTGGTTGAATAACGCGGCACTGCGCCACGCCTAACCAGGTCGATCTTGTCACGTTGCCATGACCTCTGCAACCGCAATGCTAAAAGATGGTCTAGTCCAGGATCAGGGCCCGTGCTAAGGTAGCCTGGCCGAGATAGCTCACCATAACACCAACTTCACGCTGGTACAGCTCGGCCCAACACTACATTCCATGTTCCTCTCGCATAGCCCAACACCATATTCCATGTTGGCATAGCTCGACCTACCATCCGGCACAAATCTCCCTCTCACTATTATTTATTTACTTAAATAAAATATAATTAAAGCATATATAAAGATCAAGAATAGAAAGTCATACAAAACTAGGCATAAAAGGAACCCCTTCATATCCCCTAACCAAAGTATATCATAACAAAAGGAAAGGGGTCTCAAAGGAAACAGTCAATATATAAGGAAGAAGAATAAAATTTAACAAGAGAACCTGCAGCCTGATTGCCTTTCTTGTAAGCTAATTAGGGGTGTAAACGGTTCAGTTCGGTCAATGTTAAGAATATATTAAATATCGAACCGATCTTTTTGGTTTTTATGATTGAGAAACGGATACAGATCATATGCTATGGTTCGTTTTTATCAGTTTTGTCGGTTTGATCTAGAAGAAAAATTTACATGAAATTTTAAAAGATTTTATAGTAGATTATAGAATTTTACATTGAAAATAAATGAGGAAAATATATGAAAATTGCTCCATAAATGTTTTTCTCCCTAATTTTTATCACAAAAGTATATTATATTAGTTACTTCTCATATAATATTTAAGAAGTTATAATATAAAAATATTTAAATATAATATTCAGTCAGTAAGGTTTACATCGGTATAAAAAGTTTCTAAACCGAAACAGACTCTATATTATGAAAAACAGACTGAAAACTAAAATTTCTGTTGTTTTGATCGGTCGGCTCGATTTTATCGGTTTTTCTTACATCTCTAAAGCTAATATTATAGAATTCAGTCAATTATTGGATGATGTAGTCCTGAAGAGAAGAAGAAACTTCTTTTCCTATTGCTGTGTTTGGCGCTTGCAATTATCATCAAGTGAAATCGTTACAAAAGGTCTATGTACTCGTCCTGTTCAAAGGGTTCAAAATTTTTTTGCAGTGTTTGTTTGTAGTGATGCCCATAAGCAAAACAAAACCATATTAAAAACGATCTTGGTGATCTCGGAATGCCTTGCCTGAGTTTCCTTATGAGGAGCCATGCCATCTACGTTGAGTTTAATGAAAAACTGAGAGAATATTTGTAAAGATTTTTTGCCATTTGAGATTTGAAAAATCGAATTGCACATTTGTTTAAAAATATTTTTCCAATGCCGCTACATATACACAATTTTCATCGCCCAAATCTGCTTGAATGAAACTATGACCAATAAGAGTCTCCCATTTCGAAGACTCTTATCGGTCAGAGTCTCATCGGCGAAGAAATTTGAATGAATCATTAATCATATTTTTCCAAACCCAAGAAGCCGATGAAGGGGAAGATGTGTCTAAGAAAGAAAAGATTGATTTGGAAAATATTTGGATCAGAAGATTAATGTCCAAAGACTTGTGGGCTCAACATATAGATGCCAGGCCAGCTTTAAAATGTTAGCTTTATTGAAGAAGCAGTATTATTTGTTGCAGCAAGCTTAAATTCAGTTTCATCAGCCCAAGTGAATATACTTCTTCTTTTTTTTTTCATTTTCAAAAAAAATTTAAAATTTTGAAATCAATTCTCTTTTAAAACAAAACAAAAATAATATACCAAATAAGTTTTTGATTTCAATTTAAAAAAAAAAAATTAAACATAAACAAAAAACATTTTAGGAGTGTGAATCATACATGTGATTAGTATATTTTACAAATGTGAATAGTATTTACTTGGAAAACATGGTTTGGCAAAGCTTTGTGAAATTTGTGAATATAACAGCACCAATGAATGAAGCCCGTACCAACATATTTGGTCTTGTCTAGGACGGCTAGTGCGAAAATTCAAGCTTCTTATTGCACATTGAAAAGAGACTTTACCAACTCTGTAGGGTACGTGTATGTAAGAAATTAAGAATATCATTGTCCATATATAGACCAAGTAGTAAAAGTTTCTTTCCTTCTCTTGTGAGTGGGGGAGGATAGGGACCTATATATGCAATGACGCATAGGTGTACAGAATGTTGGTGCAAAATTAGTAAATGTGGTGGAAAAAGAGAAAAATAGAAAATAATTAGAATTGTTTTGAGGCGCGTTACAACGTCTTTTTTCTTAAGATGATATTTGCACTTACTTATTTTTTCGAATATGGTGTGCACGAAGTTACTCTCAAATCTGCCTTCAAGATACAATGAAATCGAGTCTGATAACCGTTGCTTGACTACATTATGCATGAACAAAATTAGATCCCGAATACTTTTAAATTTTTAAATCCCCCAAATAAAAGAGAAAAAATAACAATATGACTTCAGAGAGAAAATTCATAGAAGTTCTACTTCCAAATGTCAACCCTTTATGCTTTTATATACATATGGGTTGTGTTTAAATTTAAAGGTCACATATTTTTATTTAAACCCAATCATCACACTCTTTGATTTAAATCCAAAAATCATACCTCTCTATCAATTCATATAACTAGATTGTATATTTAAATATATATATAAATATATTATGAAAATGATCTAACACAAAAAAAAATTAAGCTTTAAGCGAACTCTTAAGATGGGATTTTTTATATTAAATGTTGAGTAAATTCTGTGATTTTGAATTCACGAGTAAAGTGGGTTGGATAGATTGAAATTAAAATTGACCATATCTATTTTTTTATAAAATAAAACAAAATTAGCAAATTGTAAAAATTAATCTACCATATATAAAATTTCAGAGGGCTTGAATTGAAAAACTATTTCACAAAACAGGTTGAACAGAAATTTACAACTGCCCCGCCTGAGACTATGCTGGCTTTGTTGTGAGAGAACTTCAAAGGTATACTTCTCAACAAAAATGTTAGAGATCTCAAATAATTTATTAAAAATTCTATCAAACACCAACACTAAATTATTTTGTATCTCTAACTCCACGAAGCAATTAAGAGAATTTTGAAAAAAAAAAAAAAAAAAACCTCAATGATGTGAAATTTGTCCAAAGAGTTTTCTTAGACGATAAGAATAACCTTAAGCATTTTACCTATCCAAAAAAAGAACACCCTAATATATATGAAAATAAATTTGTTCACGTATTAATAAAACACAAATTGTGATCTAAAACAGTAAGCTCCATATCTAGAGGGTTAATTGGTGAAAATTTCATTTCTATGAGATCATATATTATTTAGTCTAAGATTTAATCTTTTTTAGTGATAAGAACATGTGATGACATTGAAAAGTCACAAAAAATTGGCTAGAAAGTCGCTTGTGGCCGGTGGCAGCCGCTGGTGATGGTGAGGTGTACAGATAAATAGACATTTGAACAGATAAATGTGATGTGTACAAATATGTGACATTTTGACATTTAAACATATAGACAAATAATTAAACTTTGAAGAGATAGCTATCATTTTAGATAAATAATGTTCTTTTGACACAATAAAATTTAAACTCGAGCCTATTAATCAAAAAAATTCAAAAATAAACCTTTTAACTAAGTGCCCTTTCTAAAAATTGTATTGAACTCCTCTTCTTTCCTTTCCTTCCAGCCAAATTATAGACCTTAAAATTTTATATTTTATTGTATGAATGAAACCGAACTCAATAAAATACTTAAATAATACAAGGCAGGCATGACATCTCAACCTCCCTAGACTAGGTCCATTTAAATAAAGGTTTGTCTAATCAGCGGGAGTCGGGGAATATCAATTATCATCCCATCTTCTAAAGAAACCTGCAAGACTGAATAATGTTAGTTTTGAAAGTTTGACATCCATGAAAAACAAAATAATTTAAGTTTAGAAGTCAACACAAGAGAAAAATAAGGAGGTATCATAATTTATTAGACCGTTAATCTTGGGATACATAATTTTTGGATTTTTTGGTTGAATATAATATGTATATCATGTTTGTTAAGTCATAAGATTAGATGTTAAGAAATGACTATCTTATTAAATTCTATGTTTAGATGGGATATTACGAAAAAAATAATTACTCAAAAGACTGTTTTGCCTTTTTAAAATTTTTACTAAGTAATAGCAAACACATGTTTAAAATCCTATGAAAAATGGTATTATATATTTTTTGAAATCAATTCTATACTCCAAAAAAACTTACACTGTCATACTCACTATCATGTTCCCTTCCCCTGGTACATAATTGAGTAAAAAATGAAAAACAATCATAGAATGCATAACATTATAATGACGCATAACTTAAAAATTACCGAACTTTGAGCAACAAATTGAAGATCAAAGTTCAATCGCAAACATCTTTCCTGTTCAAAAAGTTTTAACACAACTATTTATTAGACAATTAAAGATAAAATACCAACCCATGAACAATTTATTGGACAATAAAAGATAAAATATCAGTCCAGTTTATTGCAATGTTGCAGGAATTAAGATTGCTATGTAAATTTCGACTCAAAAGCTGTTGCCCAATCTTTCCTCCTTCAGCTTGGCGAGCATTTTCTCAAGCTTTGTAAGCCTAGCTTTAAGTTCCTGTCCCAGCATTACAAATATAATCCTGGTTTGCTGTAACACCCTAAATTTTATTACTTGAATCCATTACTAAATCCCTTTGATTAAGTCCATTTCTAAGATATAAAGCGAGATAAAATAAATGAAACAATCAAGGTTCTCTCTCATAAATCTACAATGATGAAGTGTCCAATACAAATAATTACAGGTGCCCTTAGGCTACATTTAACAATTTAAAATGAAACAAATGAAATTAAAAGGGTTTAACCCTCTTTACAACGAATTGGCATTCCGCTTAAGGTAATAGGCTTCGTGGCCAACAATCAAGGAGACTTTAAGTCTTGCACAAATCTTTTGAATTTCATAGCTGAAAAATAATCAATAACATGAGATGAACACTATCTCAATGATTCTAAACAATAGCAGCACATGGATACTTATGATCATGAATTGTATAAGTCATAATTATATATATAATGTGACTTTTTATATCCAAAATCTATATACACAAGTGTATATATTTTTTCAATAAAATCCTTCTTCATCATTTCAAGAAAACTCATTTTCTTACCTTTGCAATTCACATTTTCAATTTAAAAATATTTCCAAAATCTAAATCACATCTCAAAACTGTACATACATTAACCATTTCAACATCCCCACGACTCATCCTTTATAATCCAAATAATTTCATCATTTTGTTTATTTCCAAAACCAATCCACAATTAATCCTTTATACTTTCATTCACTCATCTACATCAAATAGTAATCACATCATTACCAAACTCGATATCCATCTCATAACACCACCTCAATTATATTCTCAATACATATATTCATTAACAAATATCTCTATGAACATACACACAAAGATAAAATCTCAAATACATAAATATTCTTGTGATCTCACCGAGCCCCACATAACAACCATCAGCCTACTTTTATCGGGTGCTAACCGGAAGGAACGCATTATCTCTATATAGCATCAACATGCTTTATTGGGTGCTAACCGGAAGGAACGTATTATTTCTATATAGCACATTGGCCCACTTTACCAGTTGTTAATCGAAAGAATCGCGTTACCTCTATATAGCACAATCACATTCCACAACACAATTTTCATCTCAATTTACTTCCATTCATTCTCATCTAATTACGTAATTAAGCAGTTAATCAACAACATATAAGATTTCATTTCAACCTATGTTATATCAACTCTACAACAAGCCATACCATCTTCCACTGATGGTGAAGGACAGAACTTCTAAACAATAAATGATGTCAACTCTCATATTGAAATAATATAGTTTTCACAACAATTCCATACTTGATTTCACTATTTCCAATCATCAATATTTTCTACATAAAAAAAAAAATTTCAAGACTACTACGCATTCCTTTTTCGTTTCCAATTTCATGTTACTAATTCACAAGAAGTAATTATAAAATCATTAATCCTTCCTTCGACTCTTTATATTTCAATAATTTTGGTTTTATTATCTCAAATTCCCAACAAGTTTGATCTGGCATCATTTCATGACAATCCATTCATTTTCTTTCCATTCCAATTTCACAATTTTGATTTACAATAATTGATATGGCTCAATAAATATAAATTTCATCAATTTATCTCATTCTTGAAATTAATAAATAAAAAACTAAAATTAGGGTTTTTCCTTTTAAACATCATATATTGTATTCTATTACCTCAAAATTTTCGTATTCGACAATAAAACAGGTGAATAACTCATTTATATCAAAAGCCTAACTCACAACTATATACATTTCAAAAATCTCATCTCAAAATCAAGTTTTTCATGCAATAAAAACTACCACTTATCTATCTATAATGAGACATTGAAAAGAAGTAAGGAAATCCCTATCTCAAAACTAGAAGAAGAGAAAATTCAAAAAATCAACTTTATCAAAATTCGATCTCCATCGACCAAAATGTAGCCCTTGACAGGCTCGCCATTTTGGTATAAGGAACTAATACCAAAATCTTCTTTGATTTCCTTAGATCGAAGAAAATGTGGGTGTTGGGTTATGTTTTAGAGAAAATTGAGAGAAAAAGAGATATAAAAAGAGATATCAGATTTTGAGTGTGTTATGCGTAAAATTCCAGACAAAAACACGTCTGATTGCAGTACGAAGTTTCTAGCCGCATGTGTTTTGCACATGCGGAGCCCCTTTCCCATACATGAGGGAACTCCCACCGCATGTGCGGTTTACTACAAGTCCAATTCACATTATTCTCCCCTCATTGCACGTGTGACCCTACTCTTCGCATGTGTGGTCCTAGCCTCTGTACGTGCAAACCCGTCCAACTGCTCCATTTCGATCTTCCCAAGATGATTTCGCGTCTCTATTTTTCATCCTTACGCCCCTAACTCAAAAATTTAAAACTCATAAACATTAAAGAACTTGTACGCAAAGTTAATTCCCAACTCTGACATGCCACAAGACAACCGAAGCTTCAAAAGTAAAACAAATAAATCCGAAAGGAAAGCTCAATTTGGGTCCGAGACCTAAAACGTCGCATTTGCAGCTCTACTCACATTTGTACCTCCAACAACTGTCTATGATCGCTCCACTACTAGTTCACTGCTCACAACCTTTTTCCCTGGGTTCATCAGCTGCTCCATTGACTAAATATGTCCATTATTAGAAGTTGAAGATGATGAATTTTTCTTCAAATGTCGTTCTTGACAAGTTGAGTTAGTGTAAGCCTATCTTCATGGTCTATATTGCTTGCTTTAGTCACAATGCAATTAAAAGAAAAGCCTGCTCGTGCACGAGGATCCTTATTAGTAGTTTTCTAAGAAATATGAACACGTGACACGACACGGACATGTGGGCATGCAAATTTTCAAAACATATGATTTTATGTATTTATTGTGTTATATTTTTAAATATTTCAAATTTATTTTATGTTAATATTTAATTTTATCAAATTTATCAACCTTTAATATGCTATTATAGTAAACAAACTTTTAATTTTAATTTTTTTTGAAAAAATGGTCCTCAACGTGTCCTAACTGTGTCCCCAATGTGTCATCAGTGTGTTCACAAGGTGTTCTAAGTGTCCCTGCGTGTCTGATTCTATCCAGTGTGTTCGACACGTGTCCAGTGCGTGTCTGTGTCTGACACATATCAGACACCTGTACGTCACCTCTAAAGAGGTGTCCATGCTTCATAGGTAGTTTTACTAATGTAAGAGGAATACTTGATGTTTCCTCGGTGCATTTAAAAGGAAAGGTCGTAGGAATATCTGGCATTTTCTTGGTGTATTTGAGAGGAAAGACATGAGGTATATTTGACATTTTCCCGAAACATTTTGGAGGAGAGCCAAAAGGAATATCTGACATTTTCTCAATGCATTTGGGAGGAATATTTGACATTTTCTAGGTGGAATAGAGAGGAAGAAAAGCCAACAAGAATACCTGACGTTTTCCCAGTACATTTGGGAGGAATATTTGACAATTTCTCAGTTAATTTAAAAGGAAAGCAAGGAGGATCATAATCCTCCATCTTTTTATAAGGGCTTCTATAATGACCCAGGCATGTATTTGATTAATTAGTCATCTAATTGTATTGTTATGTGCTAATTGATTATGTGTTTGATGAGAAATTGTATGTGAATTAGAAGGATTTGACTTTATGTCTGTTGATTGTAGAAAAACCTATTGAAATTACAACTTTAAACTGAAAATTGAAGGTCTTAGAGGTACCAGAAACCAAAAATGATTAAATATTTGTGATCATCATGATTTTTAGAGCCTAGTATGAAGTTTTGTAAAAATTTGATTCATAATGAATTAATTGAATTAAATTCCATATTATATATATATGTATGTATGTATAAGAACCTTAGTTGAGCCTTAGACTCAACAAATAAAAATCTCAGATAGAGAGAGAGAGAGAGAGAGAGAGAGAGAGAGAGAGAGAGAGAGAGGCTGACTTCTAGAGACAAAAAAGAAGAGAAAAAAGAAGAGCTTAGGGAAAGCTTTGGAGCGAAGCTTAATCTTCACAAATCATAAGCTCAAGGTAAGATTTCTCCTTTGATTTATGAAATTGAGATGTCATACTCATGATCCTCTAGAATTTGGGTTGACTAAGGTAGAAATCAAGCTTGCTTAGTGGTGTTATGATGTAGTATATATGAATGACCAAGATAAGAGAGGAATTGTAGAAATTAGCTCTAGATCATGGCATGCATGACATTTTCTCATGGAATTCTTGTTCAAACATGTAATTCCTTGCATGTTTCGTCAAATTTGAGGGGAAAACCCCGTGGATTATAAGATTGGAACTTAACATTTGCATGGTTTCTAACTTTACACTTTAAACTCAAGAGTTTGATCTTTTGCATGAAAATTTGAGTTTTGTTTTGAAGTAATGATTTTGTTTGAAGTTCAAAATGTCTATTTCAACATACTTTTGATGAGAGTTGGGCTTTGATTTACATAAAATTGAAGTTTTTGGTTGCAAAACTCAGCTCAAGCACTATAGTAGATTTTCGAACAGGTTCTAGCCCAGAACAACACATGCGGAAGGGAGTCCCGCATGTGCAAAAAATAAAGCATGGAAGATTGAGCATTCTGCAAAAATTGCACGTGCAGGTGCACGTGCGGTGGGGTTTCTGCACGTACAGCCAATGCCCCTACACATGCGGTTTTCAAGGTAGGCTCGAAATTATTTTCTTTTCATTTTTCGGACACCCGGACCTCTATTTGCATGGTTTTCACATGTTTTTCACAAGTATTCGCCTATCATAAACATGTAATAAGTGAGAAAATGAATTGAACTAAATGAACGAACAAGTAACAATGAACAAAACCGAATAGGAGTAAGAACTAATGGAATGAATTGAATATGTGTTGAATTGTTGTGCTATGAATGTTTGTGTTTGTAGGTCAAGACTCGAGGACTGAGCAATCGATTCTGCAAGCCCACTGTGAGTAACATTACTATAAAAATATGTTTATATGAAATATATTTGAAATGCTATTTGATAAGTTATGTTTTTCTAAAATGGTATTTTGTGAATGTGAACGAATATCTGGTTTTGAATCTACTGTTACATCCAAGGAATGGTCCCAAGTCATATAGGACAGTATGTTAATGCAAGTCAATGACAAATAAGTGATTACGAGATCTCGTTAGCCACTTGACAAAGTGGTGATATGTTTAATCGGTATTTGAATCTACTGTGGCATCCAAGGAATGGTCCCAAGTCATATAGGACAGTATGTTAATGCGGGTCCATGACAAATAAGTGATTATGAGATCTAGTTAGCCACTTGACAAAGTAGTGATCTGTTTAATCGATATCCGGAACCGATTACTCTAATCGGAAGACAATATGATATGTTATGTTAGATTTACCACTATTATGTTTCAATATGAGAATAATTGTGATATGATTTATTTTACGGATATGATGTATTTGGAATTAGTTCATTAACCCTTTTACTTTAATGTTATTCACTGGATTTTAGCTCACTATTTGTATATATATATATATATATGTGAGCTTCCTGGAGATCAAGCCTAGAAGGGTTCCTTTAGTCGAGCCACCCCCTGAAGCTTTTGAGATTTTGGTGCCTCTGAGTTAAGGCTAGGTCCAAAGGACCGTTGTTGTCATGGCCCAAACCCGCCCCCAAGGGTTAAGGACATAACCGGCCAGTAATCCTGAGATTACCTACGGCCTCAATACAAATTAGACATAACTCATCAGAGTAAAGGGGCCAAACGGAAGCAAAAATTTAAAACTTTGTCCATAAAGCTGTGCTTATATGCACACCAAAACAAACCATACTCATATGCGTTAATAACCCACATCAAAAGTACAGTAGCATAAACTTCTTTTCAGACAGGATCATCTAGACTAAGTCGACCCATAGCAAACTATATACAAATATACACAAGATCCTTGCCAACAAGACAGAATATAAATACGTAACAAAATGGCAAGGTTGGGTCTCATGCATGAGACACAAGGCTGACTCTCCCAAAACTCCTGCTGTTCCTAGCTGACTTTACTGGAGCTGGGGTTGGACCTCACTTGGCTCACCTACAAATACATCAATGAGCGTGAGCGAATGCCCAGTGAATAATATCAAATAAACAAGTTACATAAGCAATTATTGGAACAGTACAACAAACGGCCTTCGGCCCAATCGTATATATCAATCGGCCTTCGGCCCAATCATTTATATTAATCGGCCTTTGGCCCAATTATTCATTTCAATCGGCCTTTGGCCCAATCATTTATCTCAATCTGCCTTTGGCCCAATCATTCATGTCAATCGGCCTTTGGCCCAATCATTCATTTCAATCGGCCTTTGGTCCAATCATTCATTTCAATCGGCCTTTGGCCCAATCATTTATATCAATCGTTGTCTGCCATTCAATTTGATGAACTTACAAAACTTACGCAAAAGTAACAATTGGACAGTAACATACTACAAATATCTTGTTAGGATATTACTCACAGTGATCGGTTGATTGGTTCGCCCTGGAACTCGACCCTACACATGCCATGAACATAAAAGGGTCACTAACAATTCAATCCGTTCAAAATTCACATTTTCCTCTTTAGGCTTCATTCTTATCCCTTTAACTCATTTACTGTGTCTAACATATGCCTAAGAGTGCTTGCAAGTGAAAGGGAACGGAAAACGAAACACAGGATGCATTTTCAAAATTTCAGAAAACAGGGTTCCCGCTCAAGCGTGGGATTCCCCGCTCGAGCGGACCCTTAAGTCTGCAAAAGTACTGGTTACCTCAAATTTCCGCTCGAGCGTGAACTCGTCCGCTCGAGCGGATTGCCTGTCTACGTGGCTTCCCACTCGAGCGTCAACTTCCCCGCTAGAGCGGGAACCATGTCTGCAGAAAATGCTGGGAGCTCGAATTCTCCGCTCGAGCGGCACCTCCCCCGCTCGGGCGGGAGTCAAAATTCTGGAAATCCCAGATTGAGTTCTTGAGTTCAATTTCAACATTCAAACCAACATTCTTGCATTTTATGGCTCAAACCTCAAATATGCTAGTCCTAACATGGCATAAACACCAAATCATAGCACAATGAAGCTCAATTTCAACATTAAATCACATGCATGTCTCAAATTGACACTAAACTCAATTCTATCATACCCATTCATGCATTCAAAGCTCCTATCCTCATAGATTGTACATGCATGTGATGTATTACTTTCATTTCCAACTTAGATGACACAAACGATGATCAAAACATGAGTTCTAACTAAAACTCTACATGAATCATGTATACCAAGCTTGTACATGCTATTTCAACACAATTTTATACATGCATGCATATACCAAGCTTCAATTCTAACAAAACCAACTTAACTCATGCTCTTGATCCTTATTTAACTCTGAATTTCCAATTAGCAAACACAAACCCATGATTCAAGGAGTACTTACTCACCTAGGAGCCTTATACACCCAAGTTCTAGCCAAATCTTGAGCTTAATCTTCAAATCTCCAAGTCTCAAGACCAAAATTGCCCAATTCTTCTTTGTCTCTCTCTATAGTCGGCTCTCTCTCTAGTTCTTGAGTCCAAGATCAGCCACAATGCAACTAAGGAGGAGAATTGAGGTGTATAGCCTCTTTACAACAACCTCCACTAAGTCCATTATAATAATAATAACAATTGGGCACTCAATTCATCAATTTAATCAGCTTAATCTGGCCAGAATCAATTTCTAATTAAATTTCACCGTAGGCTCTAAAATTTATGCCAATCACAATGGCGTGATCAATTTCGGGTTCCGTGGCCGATAAGGCCCTCAATTTAATTTTCAAAGCAGGTTATTCAAACAGATATTTCTACGGTGAACAGATAAAATTCTAAAATCACATACATTCACATAATGGCACATGAAATCATGCTAAACACATGATCATACTTAAATTAAGGACCAATTTGCAAATCACGGAACAGGGGTGTCACAGTTGTCTAGTTTTGATCATGTCTATGTTGAATTCTTGATATATGTATATATGTACATGAATGATGTTTTTGTGTACAATATTATGTATGTATTGTGAAGTGGGTAAATTAATGTTTATATACATCTACATATCGATACATAGCTCAATGGACTATTTGTTGTCTTTATGTTATAAGCTTTTGCTAGCCCTGATTATTTTGATTTGTATAGGAAGGCCTTTGGTTTACAACGCTAAACCTATAGGAGCAGGTTTGGATCGTGACAGCTTCATTGTCTCTTTTTCGAACCATTATACTTTTCGCTTTCTCTACTTTCTTTTTGACAACATGATTAACTTTTGATTTTTCCCACCAACCAATACAAGAATTAAGTGGTTACAGCAGATTCAAAAAATAATGATGGAACATACAACTTTTCACCCATAATAGTCCTGATGTAATTGTTCCAAACAACTTTGGAGTTACATCTTGTGAGCAACAAGACCAGGAAGATCTTGATCCATTCCAAATTGCATCGCTACGCAATGTGGAAAACATTGCACTATACAATTGAATCTAACCAACTCAAACCCTCTAACACCTAGCAAATGACTCAAAATCTTCATCCAAACCAAAACCAATCAATACCTACTATCTTTCTCACCATAAAACTTGAAAAACAACTTATTCTTCATATCCATTGCATACGGGTGCCATCGGAAATACTTTATATCCCATTCTATAGCTGTCACGACCCAAACCCGCCCCTATAGGTTTAGTGTCATAACCGGCTAGTAATCATTGGATTACCAAAGGCCTCTTAATCAATTAAACTTATAATTAGGGACTACGGAAGTAAATACATAAAAAGAAATATACATAGTCCATCGATCTATGCAGACATACATGAAACTGGTAATCTTAAACTTTTATAAACATACGAGTGACGTCAAAAGATACAGTATTTACACGTCACTTCATGCACATATAAGAGAAAAACTTGTCTACGGAGCAAAAGGAACAGTCTTATACATCTATATTAACACAGCCACAAAACATGACTTGATCTAGAACCTCCTCGTGAGGCACGAAAGGTGGCTAACAAACACAAAAATGCTTCAAGCATCATCTTAAACCTGATCACGAGCCTGTTCACCTACATACATAATAAATAACTAGTGAGCGGAGGCCCAATGAGTAATAACAAAGTAAAGGGGTAAATGAATGATGTTCTATAACTATGTCTGAAACCAAAGTTCACATTTGTACTCTCATTCTGGGCATGTATACAAAAAAAAAAAAAATCAGAGTTCATGCTTAACCTTACATGGTACATCTGTTAGCGCTGACAGATCACATACAGAGTATCTTAATCATACTTGTCAGTTTTATAGAAAAACCTCCAGCCGAGTAAGAATAACTTGTCAGTTCCACAAAAGAACCTTCAGATTGGGAGCGGATAACTTGTCAATTCCACCTAGGAACCTCCAGCCGGGTATAGATAGCTTGTCAGTTCCATAAGGAACCTCTGGTACATGGAACTTGTAACATATACTTGAATCATAGCATAATGTCATAAATGCTTGTTAAAGTTGGACAATTATTCATAGCATAAAACATAGCATTTCATAGAATAGATCTCATTCCATATACAAAAAATAATTCACTTGAACATAACTTTACTAAGTTATTACTCACAGATAATAGATGCTCCAAGTAAACAAACTGAGTAGGTAATTCAACTTCCTTTTGGCGTGTGACTTATACAACATGACAGATATATACATTGAAACACACGTTCGGATTATACATAACTTATTTCATTCGTTCTCAGTGTGTTTCTATCCTTTATCCTTATTATGGTGTCTTAATCTTGGTTTAGGAATGCCTAGGATGAAATGAGGATGCAAAATTGCACTTGAAAACATTTTCCAAAACTTGTTGAAAACAGGGTCCATGCTCAAGCGTGGCTTTCCTCGCTCGTGCGAACATGCAAAATGTGAGGGTTCACTCGAGCGTAGCTTCCTTTGCTCGAGCGGTCTATAAACTTTGAAAAACAAAATACTGGTTTCTTGTTTTTCACGCTCGACGAACGCTCGATCCCCGCTCAAGCATGAGACTCAGACCCTCGCTCGAGCATAACTTTCATCGCTCAAGCATGCTACAAAACACAAGAACTTCTGAGGGCTTGCATATCACGCTCGAGCATACTTCAAGTCGCTCGACCGGAAGTGCACACACTCAGAGTAGTCGCTCGAGCGTGGATTCCTACACTCAAGCGTAGATGCAAATTCTAGGAATTCCAGATTTGTTCCCAAAGCTCAAAACTCAAACTTTAAGCATCCAAACTTGATTTTTCTGGGCTAAAACTTGAAGAACACTTAGAAGTTCATAATACATCATGAATTAAGGATCTTTTCAAGAAATCATGGCCAAATAGCTTGCCAGTTGTGCAAAACTCAACTTAAAATTCATGAATGATCCATGAACATAACATGCATGAATTTCTTTGACCTCAAGCTTCTCAAAACATGATCAAATGTTACAAAACAACTTGAGACTTGATGACTTCCCAAAATTAAGGTGAATTTAAGACATGCATAAGGGAATTCTTGGAAATTCAACTCAAAATGTGAGAAAATATGCATGCATGTATGGAATGACTCAATTCTCTTCAATTCTAACTCTATTCCTGCATCAACCAACCTAATTCAATTCTCTTCAATTCTAACTCTATTCTTGCATCAACCAACCTAATTCATTAGAGTTCAAGTCCTATACATCATAATTGTATACTCTAGGGGTTGAATGGTTGCCTAGACTTCCCAAAATGTGTGTTAGAAGTTGAATTCTTGAGTTTCCAAGCCCAGTGCCTTCAATCTCTAGCAAGATCCTCTCAATCTCAAGTGTTGATATCAAATCTCACTCTTGGTCTCTTTCTTCCTCTCTCTCACGTTGTAACTCTTGGTGGCTTAAAGATGATATCAAAAAGAGGCTCAAGTGTATAAGCTTTATGTAGGCTTGGATAAAAGTGTAATTAATTAAGGCCAAATAAGTGGACATTAAGTTAATCTAATTAAATCGTTCCAAATCGAATTTTAATTAAACCTACCATAAGGTTCTAAAAATTCCAATTAATACCTAAATCAAGTCAATTTCTGAATCAGATACCGATAAGGCTTTTAATTCACAGACCGAAATAAAAGCATGAATAGGTCTTCTTACGTTAAACAGATATAAACGCAAAATAATGCAATGCACATGTAATGAATTTAGGATTTCTTCTTAATTACTTGTTAGGCATACTTAAACATGAATTAGCGCTAATCATGGATCGAGGTTGTTACAATAGCCTTATCTACATAGTCGAGATTCAGTTTCTTCACCTTGTCCGTATTGCCTTTTTTTGGCTCAGATACTAGAACCCAAGCAAGTGGACAAGTTGTTGTTTTGGCTCAAATTCTAGAAGTTAAGTAAATTGGCAAGTTGCACTGTTGCACTGCAATAACAAGTTGGCAAGTTGCAAACTTGCCACTTCAAAGTACAAATTTATCCCTAGAATTGCTGTATAAATAGAGGTGCAAGTAGTGTGCAAGATAAGTGCAAGTGAGTGTGCAAGGAGTGATAGAATAGAGTGTGAGAAATGTAAGAGGTTGAGAAAGAGACACAAGTTGTAATTTTCTTCTCAATATAGTGAAAGTCGTTGCCGTGGACGTAGGCACATCGTCGAACCACGTAAACCTTGTTATTTTCTTATATGATTGTTTGTTTGGTGTTTGTTTGTGGCCCTTGGGCAAAACAGTCCCATCGAGCAAATCTGGGTGAACCATCTCCAATTGAATTCGAGTTTGGCCTCAAAATTGAAAATCGTTGCCAAACCCAAATATGAATCAATTGAAAAGGAGCTCAAAGTGCCAATGTAGATAGTTCATTTGTCTCCAAATTGTTTGAAATAGTTACAATCCTTTGTTTTAACAAGTTCAAGTCTTTGTAAAGTCTAGCAAGTACAGTCGGGGAGAGAGCGATTTTAGTACCTAAAGTTAGAAGAACAACAATGGAAGATACATGTTTGCCAATAGTATCAAATGGATGTACTGGTTAGACAAACTTCGACAACCACACGGTGAAAAAAGCTTCGTGTTCAATTTCACTACCTTTTTGCATGAAGTTTTTGGTCCAACCAGGTTGTAATGTCTTTTTGTATGAAGTTCATCCGAGTTTTAATCGAGCTTCAAGCAATCTATTTCTCATTTCCTCCAATTCTTTAGATTTGACAAGAGTGAAAACAATCATACCTTCAAGAGTGACAGTTGATTCCTTAAAAGGAAACACAAAAGTATTCAATAAATACTTTCTGTTCTAAAATTATGTGCAACACAAAATGATGACATTATAACCTTTTGGGTTTTATTTATTATCAAATTAAATAACTAGGTTGTTTTGAAAATTATTTTTTAGAATGGGTCAAAAAGTATTTACAAAATATGTTTTCATGAAAGCATATTTTATAAATATACTTTCTGTTGGAATTTTTTTTAAAATTAATTAACACTTTCAATACAAATTATTAATTTTTATTTTTAAATAGAAATCATGTTTACAAAATATGCTTTCAACATAATTTTTTTAATTTATTTTATATATTGAAAGCCTGAAAACGCACTTATTTTTTTATTTTTTATTTTTTTTTATGCTTTGCATGTAAACCTTATACACAATTTTTGGGTGTGTGCTTCTTTACAATGATTTTTTTTTTTTTTTTTTTTTTAAAAAGCGCTTTCCATTGAAAAAGGAAAAAAAAACTTGTCCTCAAAGTGTTAACACGCTTTCTATTTATTTTTTTTCAAAAACACACTTTAAAAAATTATGTTGAAAGTGTCTTTTTAAATATAATTAAAAAAAATTATGTTGAAAGCATGTTTAAAAAAATTATGTTGAAAACTTGTTTCTATTTTAAAAAATCAAAATTGTGTTGAAAGCAATGGTAATAAAATGCTGATAGCGTGTATACAAAACATGCTTTCAATATATTTAAAAAAACTGAGGTTAAAAGCATGTTTTAACATGTTTTCTAGTTTAGATTAAAAAAAAAAAAAAAACTGTGTTGAAAGCAACGGTAATAAAATGCATGCTAAAAGTGTTTTTAAAAAAATTATGCTAAAGCGTGTTTTGTAACACACTTTCAATATATAAAAAATAAAAAATAAAAATCTATTTTTTTAAATAAAATTGTGAGCAATGGTAATAAAATAAATGTTGAAATGTTAAAACAAAAAAATTAAGCTGAAAGCGTATTTATAAGAAAAAAAAAGTATGTTGAACATGCTTTCTATTTTTAAAAAATAAAAAAAATAAAAACGATTAACAAACGATATTAATCAAACACAACACATAAAAACCACTAATATACTTGAAGACCACTTTTGTCATAGCTAAAACTATTATAATAAAATATTGGGTTTCTCTCGTATTGAAATCTCAACATAAGAGAACTAGAGAGGCTCATAGAGCCTATTACAATTCTCGTTTCAATGATCTTGACCATTCATTTTGTAGAGTTCTCAGTGTATATCATCTATGAAAAAATTTAGGTTAATCCAATAATTGTAATCTTTTCATTTTTTGCATTTGTCTCTAAAAAAATGGATGGCCTATTTCAAATATATATTTGTCGTCCATTTTTTAGGAGACAAATACGATAAAATGAAAAGTTACGATTATTGGATCAAACTAATTTTTTTCATGAATAATATACATTGGATTAAAACATGACCCATGATGGGGCCTATAAGTCCCTTAAGTTCTCTCATGTTGAGATCTCAACATAAAAACCCAATCCATTAATGAATACCACTTTAAAATAGGTACTGGATTGTGTCCAACATGGGTTGTGGTTATTTTAGGCTTATCTTGACAATCTAAACCAAATCACATTTGTCTAAAAAAAAATTAACAAACAATATGATTCCATTAAAAAAAATTAAAAATTTTCAAACAAACATGACCCAATTAAGTGGGTAATAATGTCCGATCAAGCTAATTTATGGTACGAATAATATACTCGACAAACTCTACGAAATAAACATTTCGGATCATCCAC